>OX411554.1:45003751-46239134 GCA_948146395.1 Fragum whitleyi
TAGCTTTTATCCATTTACAGATGCTTATAAAACTCAGTGATTCGGATAATTGGTATGATACGAACCGCTGTTTTGGATTCAAAACATCACTTCTACAATAGAGAGGAGATATCAGTACAGTATTTTATGCAGTTGACCTTTAAGCTCGGCTCAATAGCCTAATCTCGAACGATCCCCTATCTTATGAGCAGAATGTCCACAACTTAAGCTTAGCTGAAACAATCGACGTGAGTCGGTGTCGAACCCATGTGGATGAGTAATATTGAAATAAATGGTTTACAAGTCCAATGCGCTAACCACTGAGCCAAAAAGATCTTTCCTGACGCAGGTATCAGACGGTATCAATGGTTGCGGGTTAAAGCCCCACCGGAGGCGGGTAGTGTATTTGGGCAGGCCACTTTACAGACAGGGCCCCAGTCCACCCAGCTGTAAAAGAGGGTAGATGTGTTTAGAACCCATTGCCTCTCTCTCAATGTGTAGGATAAAAACTGGAATGAGTTAGGACCACGATGGAAACAAGAGTCATTAGACTATTTATCGTGTTATCCTCGAGAAAAAAATCATTGTATTTAAACCAAAGAAGCTATGCAGGACGGTGGTGAGAGTGGTCTCCTATAACATTATGCATAATTCAGTACCTGCACCCGAGCATTTGCACCCAAAGGTGGGGCTCTTGTTTTTCCATTTTTCTTCATTCCCAACAGCAAATAAGCCTGTGTGTGACATTTCCAACAATTTCAAAAGTGAGCAAAGCAAAAACTCTGGCCAGTCTGTGCATCCGCACAGTCTGACCAGAGTCTTCCCTATGCATTAAGTAGCTAGATTCGATCTCAAAGTTACTGTAGACCATTAGGTAATTTTGTATTTACACTATCTGGCCGTCTATGCTGCTCAATGTTTTCACCTTACGCAAATTTCAAATTGTTGGAAATGTCACGCACAGGCTCAAATAAGATCATCACAGTGAACTCAAAAATGAAAAGCGGGGATTCGACGGAATTCTTAAGAGCTTGCTTCATTGAGAACTTAAGAATAGATCATATGACCACACTAATAGCAAATAACGCACAAAGTATCATTTTTAAAGGTTTGTTAATTGTTTCCAATCGGGGCACAATTATACAAATTTTCTGGATTTTGAAAATCGATATCTATCTTTGAATTATTGTATTGCTTACATTAGTCGCTTTGAGAGAAAATATATCGTAACTACGCCTAATATAAGCTGTAGTTAAAAGGTTTTGGCCTCACAGCTTTTGTATCATTATGATATCGACAGAAGCCCAAGCATTCCAATTGAACATATATTAACGTGTGTCGCTGGAAACCGAGCCTTTTGCGATTAGAATTGTTTTCGTTAGTTTTGAATTCGATACGGATCTTGATTGGAATGAGCGGATATTTTATAATGTAATTCGTAAAACTTGTCAGTTTTAATAAAAACTGATATTTAATAACTTTGTTTCTTCATCAACTCGAAATGTAATAAAGAACGGTGGATTATAATGGCATAATCATTATTCCCTCATAAATATGAGGCGACATCATTCGTCAATTGTAGAATCGCATCAACAGTGATAAATTATTTGATTCCGAATTCAAGTGTTGGAATGTGTGAAATACAGACATGCGAACTTTATCACGAAAAATTATGATATTAATTTCCACTTGAGAGTGGTTTATCAAAATACTGCCAAAAGTCAACGATCCACAAAGATCTAGTATCGTTAGACAGCACAAATAGAACATGCGTAAGGAGAGGTTGTTTCTATGACCAAATGTGCGGCTTGTAAATTACTGGCCTCTCTTTTAAATGATTCCAAATATCTATTTTAACTTGTTTTCTTACATACATATTCATGTAAACATATCTTTTCATTTAAATTAAAAATTGGTATATATTTTTAAACAATGGCAATGATTAAAGTCAGTATATCAGGGACGAAATTTGAATTTAGTCGAGATATTTTACAAGAAAAACTACACCAGAAACTACCACAAATGATCACTGACGCCCTTAAGGACGGCAAACCGTTGGAATTCTCGTTCGACCGTCCGTCCGGAGTATTCACGTATATTCTTGGTTATTACCAAACGGGTCAGTTACATATGCCGACGTGTGTGTGTCCAGGAATGTTTGCGAATGAGCTGGAGTTTTGGGGTATCGACACTGAGGAACTGGCAGAGTGTTGTTATTACAGGTAAATGTGACCCGTCAAGAGAAAATGGACCATCTGAATAATGCGTAAAGTGTCGATCCTTGTCAGACTGCGCGAATTGCACAGACTGACCAGGATCGAAACCTTTTGTATCTACTTATTTTCTGAATCTAGAATGACCAAACTACCTTCAAGTGAAAGAATTTTTAAAACGGGACCTATAGCTGACCAGTTCTAGGGCCAATTTATTTTTCAAATGATTACTTTACGCCGTTCCCAGATGGCCCCTTTTCGCGCGACGGGTCACAAATAATACATTTTGGTGGTTTATTGTGCTATGGAGCATCTTTCAAGTGTTAGTTTCTTTTGAAAAATCTGTTATCTTCTTTTTCTGACAAGAAGTTTTAATTTTTAGGAGAAAACCCAAGGTATGGCTTTAGTTTTAGCGTCGTCGTCAGCATGTGAAATCTTTGACATTTTGTGATATCTCTGGTTCTACTGAAAGCATTTACTAAAAACTTGGCACATAGGTTCACCATCAAATAAAAGCAACATATACTATCAAGAGGGATAACTCTATATGCATTTTGTGCAAATAATGTCCCTTTTTCGACTCTGATTTTTATCCGCCATCCAACACTCAACAGCCGAGCATAGACACCCGTATGGGGTTTCCTTGTTTATAGGTTTTTCAACCAGCATATAATAAAGGTTGTATTAATAAAATTTACCCATTGGCCATTCAAGAAAAGTGTATTTAAAAGCAAAATATCAAAATATGTTTCATCTATCTATTTTCTTTAACGGATGAACCATCCCAAGTGGAAAATTGTCGTCTTTATCGGGGAAGAAATAGATACAGTCAAACCTGTGTTAGCGGCAACCTGTATTCAGCAAGCAACCTGTATTAAACAAGCGGCAACTGGGTTCCAAATGTGGCAATTGAACCCAAATTAGCCTGTATGAAGCAAGCACCTGTCCTAAGCAAGCGATTTTAAAATGATTCTTGGCCGCTTGCTTAAAACAAATTTCACTGTACATTCATTTCAATCATTGTTGCCTTCAAGGCTTTGACAAATGGCGGCTTTTGTTTCTGTTGTTTGTTTGTTTTGGGTTTTTTTGCATTCTGCTTCTAATTAAAATCAAACCAATGCAAGCAATTGCCTAAAAAAATCGCATTATATCAAGTATGCCTTTTCCTTCAGTGTTGTCATAATCGGGAAATGAAATAGATAATTTATCGTTTTAATCATTGGTGTCCTTCATTGTTTTGACAAATAGCGTTTTACATTCCGCTTCGTTCAGTCAGACGATGTAAGTTTTTAATGAGGTTACAATTGATTTTAGAATGTTCGACTGATATTAGGCCAATGAATTATCTATACTGTGTCCCTCAGGTTTAGCGATTAAAGTCACGACCTTACATATCTGACCGCATTCGGAACATCGCTCGGACTTTTCCGTAAACTGGAAAGTATCTCGAACGTAAGTGTAGTAATTTTTGGTCATTTTTTAGGTTATTCGGCTTCTGGTGGTACTTCGGTTAATACGCTTGAAGAATAGTTTATTTCTTTAATGTTTTCTGATCGTTTGTGGAGATCATCTTGGCATGTTATAATTTAACAGCAAAACGCAGCAAAACACTGCGTTTTGTTTTCAATTTATAATATGCCCAATTCTAACCTTATGTTGATTTTATTTTCACAACGTCATCCTTAGTTATGTTTGTGACGTTATATAATCCAACGTGCGCTATGACGCGCTTTCATGTCCGTGCCCTTATTATTCCCGAGGTCTATTCCGTAGAATCGCCGAGGATTCCCGAGTGGTCTGACCGTCACAAGCAAATTCACTCAGGAACCGTCGGAGATTCTACTGAATAGAGCTCGAGAAAAATAAAAGTGCAGGCATAAGCGCGTCAAGTCGAACGTGGGTTTGTATGACGTCACAAACATAACTAAAGATGACGGTGCGAAAAACACAATCAACGACCGATTTAAAGATGGCATTTTTGCTAATAAGAAAAACAAAACGCAGTGTTTTACTGCGTTTTGTGTTCAAATTATAACATGCATAAATATTTCCCAAGTCGATCAGAAAGCATGAAAGCAATTTGTTTTTCTGTAAGCATATTGACCAAAGAACCTCTAGGAGCCGAATTACCAAAAAAAAAAAATAAAATAAAATAAAATAAACTCACCTAAATGACTACGTCCGAGGTACTTTCCAGATTATGGAAAAAACCGAGCGATGTTCCGAATGAAGCAAATGAATCATCTAGACTGCACAAAATGCATTGACTATGCCAAGAATTCAAGTACTCATCATCTTGTCGAGCCAAGGGTTACGAACGTTTTACTTATCTTATCGAGAAGATCTTATCGTTTCGATACCCCTTGACTCGTGAAGATGAGTACTCATATGCGTAAATAAATAAAAGTCCATTAAGAAAACGGTTATTGGTTTAAATTTAATTAATTGTTACATCGATTCGATACCAAGGTCTTACAACTAAGATTAATATATATCGATTATGCTTCCTGGAAAATACACCAGTACTCGCGAAAATGTGTGGGCCCATGAAAGAAACAAGATCGATAGCCGCTTCCGAGAATCGAAGTCGGGACCTCTTTGTCTCAAAGCCAGCGCTCTAATTCACGTCCACTACTAAAATTTAAACAATCGCAAAACGTATAAGAAATTGAACACACTGTTCACCTTTATTCACGTGTAAAATTTCTTAGCGTGCGCAAAGGGTTTTTGTATTAAAATCGCAGAGTGGTTCTTCGTTCCTTAATAGCCAGTCTTGGATGCTGTTTTTCCACATTTCTTAAAAGAAAAGAAAACGTATTTTCAGTAAACTATCGTCGACGTAGTCGGCGCCGACGTCGTCGTAAAGGCTTGATAGCTCATAATACATTTCGATGGCTAAGCGCGAAACGGCTGTAACTGCCTATAAACATAAACTGTTTCGCGCTGAGCCATCGATTAATTTTAGTCAGTGTTAAATATGTTTGATTGAAACCTAGCATGTGTCAAACTTAAACAAGGGCTACTTTGGTTATTAAGGTAGTAGAACCAAAACAGTTCCGCAACATTTCGGGACGCATTATCTTTCACAATGTTAACCGAGGTTTCCTATTGAAATCATTAGGAAACCTCTGTTGACACTGTTAAAGTTCGTAACTTCCGAAACGATGTGGAACTATTACGGATCCACTACCTTATAGCTTTAAAATTCTTATTTTTTAAGGATTCTTACAATTCAGACCATTTGCATTCACAACTTTTTTCACCATCAAGCACTTGCAGCCGAGCTTAGGGGCTGTTTTTTTTTTTTTTTTTTTTTTTTTTTTTTAAACATATCAACATAAACTAGAGGCACTTGAGCGCCTTATTCGTTCCACAGGCATGAATCTACTTAAAATGGTTGAAAGAGAATCATTAAAAAAAAAGAGCATACAAAACTATTTCAAATGAGAAAAGTTTGATAAAGTTAATAAAGTAACTTCCCTGGCGAAAAGGGCTCACTAAGAGATCGTTCTTGTGAAAATTTGGTGAAATTCGATCTTTTTGGTTCTAAGAAAACGATTCTAACGTTCTACTATATTTGTGAAATATGTGAAAATGAACTCCGCCAAATGCAGGTTTTTAGTTAATCAAAATAATTTACAGCAGTCTAATAAAGGCTCAGTCACCCAAAGATGATTCTTGTAAAATTTGGTCGAAATTAATGCTGCAGGTTCTCTGGGTTTTAGCAATATAAAATATGGGCCATTGCCTCTGCCTATAAAAGGTTTGATTATCTTTTAATCACATATTGATTAAAGGTCACATAAGGATGATTTATGTGTAATTTGGTTGAAAATCATTCTGAGGCGAAGATTTTTTTTCTTAGAAAATAATCTTTAAAGTTTGAGAATAACATAATATTATATATGGAATGGCCTCAGCCCCTATAGGCATGATTTTCATTTAATCGAAAATTGATAAAGGGTGAAATAAGGATGATTTATGTATAATTTTGTTGAGGCGAATATTTCATTTCGAAGACATATGACAGATGACAGGACGGACGCACGACGTACACGGCACTACGACAAAAACCCTGGTGGCGTTCGGCCAGGGTATGTAAAAAGGCTTCATTTGATTTATCCTGGCTCAATGATAAATTGGGTGTTGGGTAGTTGCAGTTACGCCGCTTCTCCATAGAAAGTAAAAATTTGGTATTGTTTCATCTCTGCATAACGTTTCAAAGTCCATATACACGTTTATTGATCCCAGCTTCACAACGGAGAAGCTTTGAGTTTCAGTAACTATACAAATATTGTTAAATACATTTGTGAATATAATACACTATGCCTTGTGTTTGTTCAAAGTAGGACAAAGAAAGCGATTAATTTTCCCTTTTAAAATAGCTGGACATAATAACATACCATGGTTTAAAGCAATGAGAAACTAAATGACCAATTATAAATGATAAATATTGAACAAAGCATTTTTTCCGTCAATTTGTTCGAAATATTTTCGTCAAACGGGCGGCTTAAACGTCGTAACTCCAGCTTGAACACGCTGTAGCTACGACGTTTACGTCACCCGTTAACGATTCGCTCTTAGTTTCAGGTCCGTTCCTAAATATTGTCTTAAAATAGCAATCTTATCTGGTCGAGATTCGGAGAATTTATCATGACGAAGATTTGCCGAAGCATGATAATTTCTCGCTTCCGAGATCAGATTACAACGATATCTTAAGACCTTTACATGTTATTCTATTTATCATGCAACTTTTTTCTGCTCTTAATTATAATAAACCCTAAATAATTAAAGAAACCAAGGTGAAAGTGTATTCAAATTGTTTATAAAGATAGACTGCCTGACATTATTATATGTTATCAGACAGGCGGTATCAGGTCAAGACAGGCGCCATTGCATGATAAATGACCTACTTATATTTTCGGGATGTGATAAGACGGAGGTCGAGTGGGCGGGGCAAGCAACCTACACACTTTTTTGATTCCTCATCATTAAAGACGGTGTGTATTTGTGATAGATTTTCTATTTATTATAAGCCGCCGTCATAGCGCAGTGGTAGTGTGTCCGACTATCTTTCAAAAGGTCCCGGGTTCGAACCCCGACGGCGACATTCATCCATTCCGACTATATGGCTATATTGCTTTTGTTGTTGGTGTTGTTGTTATGTTGTGGTTGTTATTATTATTGTTGTTGTTAATGCGTGTAGGTTACTATTTATACTAGTGCTAGTGTTGTTTGTTTGTTTGTTTGTTTGTTTGTTTTTTTTTTTGGTTTTTTTTTTTTTTTTTGTCTAAATCGTACACGGTGTTGCGGTGTCGCGGAATGTTGTTGTAATTCTATTGTCGTTTTCTGATCTACAGATATTCAAGGTATCTCAATGACTTCGAAACTCAGAAAAAGTTCAAGAAAGAGACACTTAGTCCACAGAATGATTTGTTTCCGATGGTTACCGTGACGTCATCAGCGGGCCTCGCCTCGTTCCGACAGAAAGTTTGGTCGATTGTTGGAAATAGCACAGCCACTTTAGCCTCAAAGGTAAAAGAAATCTATAAAATAAAAACGTACATAGTTATAGCGCTTTTGTACAGTTATCATAAGTCCAAATGATAGAAAACTGACCAAAGGCAACCTCGTGTACCTATGCTATGGAGACAGAAAAGATGAGGTTTTTGTTAAAGCATATTTTATTGAATTAATATCATGAAACACCAAAAATTATGATATGTCTTTTTGTGTCTGTATAAAATTTCGCGATCTTTTGTCGAAAAATAAGAAAGGAATTCCGTGAATTCATCAAACAACACTCGTAATGTATAATTGTTTCAGTGTAAGATCTATTTATATTTCTTGAGTGGAAAACGAAGCATTTTCACAAGAGAGAGAGATGTGAAATATCAATCGATGTTACTCGAAAAAATACAACAGCATTTTTTTATTTCTTTAAAGCAAAAATGAGATAAATGTAAAATAGAAAAAAAAGAAAAAAATCTTCTGCGCGTCTTTCGAACGATACAGCGTTCATGATGACGTCACTTATTGGACTCGGTTTAGATAACGTCAGATAAGGTGAACGGAAGTGGAGGTAATCAATTTGATTATTTCACTGGTTTGGTGGTGAGTTTTTGATATGATAATCTACCGTTATATCTCTATAATCCGCCCAAAAGCATCAAGGAAATAAGGTGGTAAATTGTCCTAAGATACGCCTGTCACACTTTGGATACAGAACCAGGGAGCTGTAACCCATGCCATAGCATAATTTTGAGTTATTTCCCTTTAGTATTTTTGATACAAAAACACTAAAGGGAAATAACTCAAAATTAAGCTATGTTATAAATTACATCTCTCGGGTATAGACCTTCAATTTTACGTGAGTGATCAAAGATCAATTTTACATTGAAAATGATAGAAGATAACGGTTTCTCGAACCTCACTCTTTCGTGTGGAACTATACTGCATTCCATAATCATAAGAGAAAAATATCTGCCAAGTTTCAAGTCATAAGGTTATCCAAAAGCTAATATCTACAGCTTATAAACGCTGAAGTTGCTAGGTATTGGTAATGAATCTTATAACTTTTGATCAAAGATATGTCGACTATCGTAAGATATCGAGTAAATTTCCAAATTATCTGCTTTGCCTCAATTTTAAGGTAGAACACCCATAATAACAAACTTTTGAAATTTGAGTTGAAATTTCGGCTAAAAGCTAAGAAGAACATCGGCTTATTTCGGATTTATGAATTGTTGATCTTGTTTCGTCATCGTAGCAGTATTGAAATATGCCTATACAATATATAGGAATTTACGACATATAGGTATTTAAATAACGTAATCTGTGACGAAACTTGTACGTCATAATCGTCTGCTAGCAATACGAGAAAGAAAAAAAAACATTTGAAAAACAACACGAGTCGTGCCAATTTCACGATTTTTCAATTAGGCTCGGTCTACCCTAAATGCGAAGAACCATTACTTAAGCTCAACACTGTCATGTCGAATAACCTTGGTAATAAAAATGTCCGCTTTTTAATGACGATGACAAGAGCTCGTCATTGTACACCAAAGCAGTCTCAGAGGGATTATCATCTTTAATGGTAATATTTTATGACCAAATTGTCGAAAAGGGATGATTTCAGATCATAATTTAATAATTTCTTTTTCCCAATAGATTATACTGCGAATGGAATCCTTTTGTATTCATAGATCCACGCTGAATGAACCGTGACAAAATCTCTCGAGTAATTCTAAACATTATCAAATAGATTTCATTTAGTCTCATAGTTATAGAAACATGTATAAGTAAGATCGATCTATATTACTTTTATGTTCTTATTAAGGGACACGGGCTCTTCTCTAGGAGTCGCCGTTTTATCGCAGTTAGTAGCGCCTCGGACCGTCAATCAAGAGGTCCCGTTTTCGATCCCCGACAGCGGCACTCATCCTGTCCAACTATTTATCTTCCACCAAAATATATGATGACTCTTGAGGGGGAGGGTGTGATGGGAGACTACTCTCACCACTGTCCTGCATAGCTTGGTTGGTATTAATACAATGACACCTGCGTCAGGGAAGATCTTCTTTGGCTCAGTGGTTAGCGCATTGGGCTAGTAAAACAATTATTTGGATATTGTTGACCGCGTGGGTTCGACACCGGCTCACGTCGGATATTTTTCAGCTTTGCTTCGGTTGAGGACAGGCTTATAAAAGAGGATTTAGCTTCTTTTGAGACAACCCCTTTTGTGATCGGGGAAAGGTACATTAACTACAAAGAATGTGGAAGAAAAAAAGTGAAATGGAAATACTTTCTTCACTTTATATCCGTCTTTATAGCAAGACATATTCTCAAAATGAGCAAATGTCCTTGTTATTTAGGTAAAAAAAGTACTTTTGGAACGCACCTTTCCAAAGAATTTACGGAAACCAATACTTTTTATTTCAAATTTTCAAAAAGCAATTCAGTAAAATACGTAAAAAATAACAGAAATCTCTAGGGCAGAATATGTCTAAAACTAGGGGCGCTTGAGCGCCTGATTCGCTCCACAGGCCTGAATATCCTGATCATTATTATTAGAGGATGATAAGGCTGTTTAAACGAGAATTGAAGTTAATGATTGAGGGAATGTTTATATCAAGTAAATAAGTGTTTATAAGTTTCATTTATAATGCTGAAATCTTTCTTCATAAAAATTTTATGATAAGTGAATATCATTGAAAATTGACCACTACCTGTTACACCTAATTTTCATTTAATCACAACAATTTTGTGCAGTCTGATAACGGGTCAAAGGATCATTCCAGTGAAATTTGGTTAAAATCCAAGTATAAAAAATTCAACACCTACAGAATGTTACTGCACAATATACTGCTACTTTTTCTGCAAAAGTTTGATTGCAGGTCTTTCTGCTTTTCATTAAACACTACTGAAAGGATGTTACTTCACAATAATTGTTTGTCATCAAAACAAAATTCTAACTAATGATGATGAGAAGTAAAATATTCTATCCAATGTATTTATTTTATTCTGCCCAATGCCTTAGAGTGCAGTCAACTCACCTCTTTCTACCCCACTTTGAACCTCAGATCAGAATGTCACTTTACACCACTTGAGCTCGTTGTGCAGAGTCACCCTTCGTTCAACTAAATTCTCAGGGGTATTCTCAGGCTACTTATTTCTACTAATGAATCTATACATTTGGATTTCAACAAAGGTTTTGTTCCTTCTAATCTATAATCTTTACACCTATCGAATTTAATAAGTCTAGAAAATCCGCCATTTACGTGATACCAAACGGGTGATCAAATATTCACTTTATATGTTGAAATGTTCTCTGCCAATACAAAAAATATGCTGTTCATCTAAACGAAATAATTTTTTGCAGACTGATACACCTTCACAGAAATAAAATTCCCATGATACTTAATCCATCTGTTTAAACTTTCAGGGTAGTTTGTTTTACCCTATATTGAATAATCATCCATATAAGCTATCTGGAGAATTGACCTCCGCCAATAAAATACATATTTTTCATATAATAACAATAATTTTTGTAGACTGATAAAGATCACTAAAGAATCATTCCAGTGAAATTTGGGTTAAATTTATCTGTTAAATTCTGAGAAAACGATTTTCAAAGTTTTCACTATATAACATATAGAGAAATGACCTCCGCCCATGAAATACATATTTTCCATCTGATCACAATAATGTTTTATAGACTTGTTGAGGGTCACTCAAAAATCATTCTCTGGTGTCGATCTCAGAAAACCGTTTCTAAAAATTAGAATGAGTCATGTCATGAGACACTTCTTAAATCATTCCGTAGTGGAAACGCTCGCAAGAGATATTCCGGTAGGTTAGGTCAATGCTTGAAATTTGGTTGATATCCATTGGTTAGATTCTGAGAAAATGATTTTCAAAGTTTCCACTATATAACATATAGAGAAATGACCTCCGCCCATAAAATACATATTTTTCATCTGATCGCAATAATTGTTTGTAGTATGATAGTAGGCAATTCAAGGATAATTCATGTGAAGTTTGGTTTATATCCATCAATTAGTTTCCGAGAAAAGCCACCTATTACCATATATGGTAATAAGCCACGCCCACATTAGCCATGATTTTCAACCTATTAAAAATCTTTGAAGGAATCTGATCGATGGTCACCCAAGGAACATTACTGTGAAATTTGATTGAACTCCATCCGGTACTTTAAGAGGAGAAGATTTTTTAAGTAAAAGATTACGGACGGACGACGGACACCCCGCCATGACAATAGCCCACTGACCAGTGGAGCTAAAAACCTGTTTTATGCAACTACATTTTAAATTAGGAATTTTTTGAACGGCCCTCAATCATTTCCAATTACGGTGACCCATATCTTTTATTGTCTTGATTTAATCGAGACACTTTGATTTATAACATATTACATTTCGATCAAAATCTCTTGGGCAGATTTCTTGTTCGGGAAATTGGTTTTGAAGTAGAACGGGATACTTTGGGGAGACCCTTTTATTCATTTTATGCAGATATGTCTTTGAAATTTTATTTTTCCGCATAAAGTCCTTATCAATGCAAACTGATATGTTTTCAAATAATCTAGAACTGAAACTGCCAGAAATGCAGTCTTATATAAGGAAAAAGGGCATTGTCAATGAAAGTAATTGCTAAAATAATGAATTTGGATACTTTTGAGGCGACCCCTTTCGTAATAGGGGTAAGTTATGTTACCCTTTGCATTGTAGAGAGAGAACAAATATAAAAAGAACTACTTTTTTATCTTTATATCTGTGTTCAAAGTAGGAAATATTGTGAAATTCAACACATGTGCTTGTTTCTATGTAAAAATTAAATCTTTTTGAACATACCTTCAATAAATGATACGGTGACCTATATTTTTTATTTCTTTTTTTTAAAGAGCAAGTCTGTGGCAACAAAATATGAGAAAATTACGAAAATCTTTTGGATAGAATATATTTAAAGAATCTGTAACTAAAATTACCTAGTTTCCCATTCAACTCAATGTTAAATCTACGAAATTTTTGAACGGCCCTCATTTTTTCCAAATCACGGTGTCATATATATTTTTATTGTCTTGAATCACTTGTTACGCTTTGATTAATAAGATATATAACAGTTTGAGTCAAATCTGTTGGGTAGATTTCTTTATCTAGAATCGAGGTCGGTCCCTTTTAATAACAATTACCGGCATATTTTATCAATTAACAAAATATATATTACATTCAATGCCGTTTGATATTCATTCTTATAAAAGCACGAGCAAAGCCGAGTAGGAATAATCAGATTTTTATTCATCGAAATAGCCCGGGTCGAATTCGGGTCAATAACACCGCGCTATACTTGATTGAGCTTTTCACTTGACTACGGATTAAAAAGCAACATTTTTATATGACCTTCGGCGAGACAGTGAAATATATCCTCGTTGAATATTATTACATTACATGCGTGTTATTACACTAGTATAACAACTTTGTAAATGAACTAATACCGTACTTCAAATCCATACGTGCTTGTGCGTGACATTTACAACAATTACTAATCAGGACAAAGCAAAGCCTTTGGCCAGCCTGTGTATCAGGTCTTTACAGTGCACTTTGTAGATAGGTTAGGTCTCAAAGCATCTGTAGACATTCTGGTAATCTTCTTCTCACATTGTGTGGCTACTTCGGCTGCTCAATACATGCTCGTGTCTAATTGTTGGAAATGTCAGGCACAAGCTCGTATTACGTCATAATGCACGTGATGACGTCGTTTTCAAAAAAGGAGTTCATATGTTTCACGTACAAACTTGAATCGATAGAATCCAAGAATTTCACCGATTTATCGCAGAAGTACGATTCAAATAATGAAAAGAATATCAACTGTTTACACGTTACAAAAGGTCATGATAAATAAACAAATTTTCTTTAATGCTTTTCGGTGGTTTATAGAGAAATAACGGTAGATTATCACTTGATAATCTCACCGCAAAAGCAGTGAAATTATCAAAAACTTATACCCTGCTTTTGTGCATTTCATCCTATCTGACGTCATCTATGCGGGGCGAAATAAGTGACGTCACAATGAACGTTGCACAGCAATTACGCGTAAAATGACGCGCTTTACGAAAATATGTCCTAGAAATTTCACATTTTGTATCATTTTTGCATTAAAGAAATAGAATAATCGTTTGTTTTTCGAGTAAGATCGATTAATATTTCATTTCGTGAAAAACAAAAGCTATATTTTCACTCGTGGCTCTGCCACTCGTGAAAATATAGCTTTTGTTGTTCACTCAATGAAATATAAATCGATCTTACACTTAAACAAACGATTATCCTGTATGCATCTGTTTTCCCCGATGAAGATAATATGTCACCTTGCGTATTTTGTGCCTTATTTTCCTCCCAGGAATGCGACCGATGAAGAACTGTTTGTTCATGAAATACCAAGTTTATTAAACGAGTAATCTTAAACAGATAATAACTCAGTTGTTAATCTTTTATCTGTTTTAGATGACGAGTTTAATAAATTATCTTTCAAAACTCGACAGTTTCTTGGGGTTTTTTTTTTTGTTTTTTATTTTGTTTGGTTTTTGTTTGTGTGTTTGTTGTTTGTTTTTGTTTGTTTGTTGTTTTATTTCTTTTCATAGATGACTCGTTCGATAAATTTTATATTTCATATCTCGACACAGACTTCTCTTTTAATCTTTTTTTTTTAAAGAAAACGTGTTTGATAAATTCAGTGTGTCATAACTACTCGTTTAAAATCCTCTATTATTTTATTTATTTACAGATATATTTCGGACTGGTCATCTGCATGGTTCTGTTATCCATCGCAACGCTAGCCTTCAGTACAGAGCCGAGCATGCGCAGAGCTTTAAATCAGTGCGAGATGATGGAATATCTTGAATACACGAATCACCCTCAACGACACTTTATCCGAGAGGTCATTGGCAACCCGAGTTGTTCCGGAGATGCACGAAGTTCGAGCAGTATTGAAATCAATATAAACAATTACGACTGGGACAAATTGTGGGACTACTTTTACAATGACGGTGATTATGATTATCCGGATACAGGCGATGATGACGTCATAAATGACAACGCAACGCACGCGAATGACACGAGCAGCAGTGGCAATAATACTACTGATGAAAATTATGATTATAGCGAGCTAATAGAAAACGCAATAAGAAAATCTATTAAAAACCGAATTAAAGTACCTAGTTTGACAGTCCCCCTGTTCGTTTTCGATGTTCTGGAAAGATTTACAATGGCTTTTTTCACGCTTGATCTACTGCTCCGCCTACTTTCGTGCCCGTCACTGAAGAGGTATTTCCTGTCGTTTTTAAATGTGATTGACGCATGCGCACTGGTTTCATCCTACATTTACGTCATTCTGTTGAACATTGAGAGACAATACCGTTACAAGGACTCCTGGGTCAAAACTCTGGAATACCTGCAGGTGTTTCGAATTCTTCGTTTGTTTCGAGTGGTTCAAAATGTACGCGCTACAAAAGTTCTCGTGTACTCAATGTGGCAGAACATAAGGGACATCACTCTGCTAGGATTTCTTCTCTTCATGGCGGTTTCCTTGTTCGCGACAGTGTTATATTTTACAGAAGATACGACCAACGTTGAATCCATACCACAGGCCTGGTATTGGGCCGTTGTAACGCTCACTACCGTAGGTTACGGCGATATATCCCCTAAAACATACCCCGGTCGTTTTGTTGCGTCCGTCTGTGCGGTCTGCGGAGTTATCCTTCTTGCAGTAACTCTACCGATATTTGTCAACAACTTTTTGGTACTGTACGACTTCTCGTGCGTTGAGGAAGCGAACGAGCAACGGAAGTTGAGTCGATCTTTATCGTCAAACGCTATTGTTGAAAGTAGCATTAGTGAAATATGCACGCCTACTTTGAAAGATAAAAAGAGTAAAGACATTTTCTTCGTGGCTCCAAAAGCAATCGATAAGGATTTAAATATGCATTTTGTTGAGAAAAATATTCAAACTTAGCTAGTTTTACTACTTTCATCATGCATTGGAGCTTGAATTGACAAGGCCTCGCCTACCTGATAACATAGTCTATTTATAGGAACAATTTGCATTACCATAAACATATCAAGAATAACTTTCACCTGTTTTTTTTTTTTTTTTTTTTTTTTTTTTGGGGGGGGGGGGGGGCGGGTGTTAAAGGTTAAATATAATTTCAAGCCCTGGAAAATGATTGCATAATAGAATAATATGCTGGTGCCTTAAAATATAAACGTTATCTGGCATCGGCTGTGAAAAATTTATCAGGACTCGTCATGATAGATACTCCTAACCCTGACCAGCTATCATTTGTATTTTTAGACATTAAACTATTATAATTGTGACACGTCACCCGAAAAGGGACAATCTGTGTAGTGCGCAAAGTGTCGATCCAAGTCAGACTGAGCGTACGGCGCAGGCTGACTAGGTTCAAAACTTTTCGCACCTTACTAATTTCCTGATTCTTAAATAACCAATCTTCCTTCCTATGAAAGAATTTTTGAAATGCAACCACTGGTTGTCCTATACTAGAATCAATCTCTTTTACAAAAAAAAAAATTGAAGTGTCCAAATGGTCCCGTTTCGTGTGACGGGCCACATATGTAATCTTTATTTCCCTAATTTTCATCAATTGTTGATTTGAAACATGAAGAGGGTATTTATTATCTTCATTGAGGAATGAAACGAATCACATGGTATGAATACGCGAAAAATGAGGGTTTTTTTAGTTTTATTCCTCCATGTAGTTAATAAAAATATCTTTATATCTTAACATTAAATAATTTGAAGCCAAACTATTAAAATTTCTTCCTAAAAATAAAGAGTTTTCAAGGGACTGTTTTGTGTGTTTGTTAATTTTAAATAATTTTTCATTAAATAAATAATAAAACAAAAGCTTCAGCCAAACATAATGCACAGATATTGATGGACTCAACAATATTTAAATTATATAGCTATAGATAAAAGAACCGCAGTTTCGTGATTATTAAATGTGTTTGTACCATAAATTATTTTCAACGAGTTTAGATTTGCTACCATTTGGAAACGCAAATTCAAAAAAAAACCTCTCATATTTTATACGATATATCAAAACTAAAGCAAATGTATATTATGTGCAAAATTATGTTTGATCGAAATTTTAAGAAAAATTTACAGATAGGTGCTAGAGAATTATGAAATCTCGTCTAAGGCCAAATAGATCGTAAATATTCGATGGACACTTCCGATCTTTTTAGCTCTGAGACATCGATTTGTAGATTTTCCCCAAACGGTTGAGCTTGATGTATGACATTGACCCTGTCAAATGACCCTGACATATGCCATTGCAGATTAAATAGTTACATGCTGATACAGTTATTCATATCGTGAAATTGACATTCATCTCAATCAAAACTAATCTAAATCGCCCATTCAGTGTTCCATTCATTCATTCATTCAAAACAATCTCAAATCATTCGAAAACGCTCCAAAATAACTAAGAAAAGATAGGATCAACAACTACATTCAAAATAAACAAAACTAGGGAAAAGTCGTGATTGCACTGAAATTGTTAGCGGCTGATTATTGAGAAGAAAAGAAGCTATTTATACAACTTGTATGAATACTTCATTAAGGGAATTCATAAATACGCTGATTTTGTTCATCCTGAACATAATTAGCGATATTGGATAATCTGTCTTTAAATCCACTCAAACCCCACTCATCGCACTCATTCAATTTTATTCCGGATTTTTTCAAAAATCATTCGCCTTGTCAATTTCACGATGCTGTTAACTGTATAAGCAATATGTCATCAAAAGGCGTGAATTAGTTGGCAAGATTCAATTTATTTGGAAAGGCATGGAATTACAGATACACAATTACAGAGATTTATTTTGACTTCAACAAAACGGAGTATAAAAGGACTTAATAATTGGGAACTTAGTGGTACATCCACACAATTAATTTGAATTTAGGTACAGGTGTTGGATGCATATGAATATTAGGCACTCAACTTCAGGAAAGAATTGAAGGCTTATCAAACAAGAGGACCATGATGGTCCTAGATCGCTCACCTGATTCTTTTTGACCCCTGGGATGTCACAGCAATTAAATAGGCAGATGTCATAAAGAAGATAATAAAAAACCAACTTTCATGAAGTTTGGACCAAAAAAATGGCTGGCCTCTAGAGCGTAATATGAGAAAAATCATTAAGACCCCTTTTCCCGTGAAATGGCATGGATCCATCCCATTTTAAATGGGGTTCATCCTTGTGACATAATCAACATTCTGACTACGTTTCATGAAGATTGGGCCATATTTGAGGCCTCTAGAGCGTAAACAAGAAAATTGTCATAAAGGCCCCTTTTCCCTTGATATGCCATGGATCCATCCCATTTTCGATAGGATTAATCCTTGTGACCCTGCCAATATCATGATTAAGTTTCACGAAGATTGGATCATACATTGTATTTGTGGCCTCTAGAGCGTAAACAAGAAATTTGTCAATAAGGCCCCTCTTCCCTTGATTTTGCATGGATCCTCCCCATTTTCGAAATAGTTCATCCCTGTGACCTGGCCTACATTCTGACCAAATTTCATGAAGATTGGGCCATATTTGTGGCCTCTAGAGTGTAAACAAGAAAATTGTCAATAAGGCTCCTTTTCCCTTGATTTCGCATGGATCCTTCCCATTTTCGTTAGGGTTCATCCTTGTGACCTGGGGAACATTCTAACCAAGTTTCATGAAGATTGGGCCATATTTGTGGCCTCTAGAGTGTAAACAAGAAAATTGTCAATAAGGCTCCTCTTCCCTTGATTTCGCATGGATCCTTCCCATTTTCAATATGGTTCATCCTTGTGACCTGGGGAACATTCTGACCAAGTTTCATGAAGATTGGATCTTATTTGTGGCCTCTAGAGTGTAAACATTAAATTGTTGACGCCGGACGACGAAAGACACACGACAGACGACGGACATTCAATGATCACAAAAGCTCACCTTGAGCACGATTTGCTCAGGTGAGGTGAGCTAAAAATGAAGTAGTTGGGACTCACATCAGATAGTTTTGACAGTCCTGGCTACTTATTTGGACTCGCAAAACCCGCATCCCTTACAACAATGATACGGTAAAACGATACGCTACCCATCCTCTCGATGAGGGATATAATAACAGATTTCGCGAGTGCTCATACTTTAAGCCCGCCTATAGATGGATCTATTCACATTATCTTCAAAAATTACATTTCGATTTCATTATATACTGAACGCATAAAATTTAGTCGGACTTTTTATAACGTCACGAAGAAGTCAACCAATATAGCTTAACGAAAGTTTCCATTTGAAATGTATTTGCAATCCTATTGGCTTTATTTCTGTCATAATTTTTTAATTAAACTCGCATATATAAGTCTGAAGTGACGTTAATGTGGATTTAACGTGCTCGTTCGATATATGGGCGTAACAGAATGACTCAGATTCCTTTTTTGTCTTTGAATTACTCTTAATTGTCTACGAATTACTCTTAATCTGAGTAAACATAACACACTAATACATCGTGTCCTTCGGAAAATGAGCGAACTTTTGACATGACGTAAATCAACTGGATACTGCATGGACATATCGAAAACGGTGTGAATATCTGGGAGATGTTGAAGTTGTCTTTAGATTCTGGGACAAGTGTTTTTATGGTCATATGGTCATATGGTTTATTGCAAATAAATATTGACATAGCATGACCCACTTTCCTTTTACATATCTTGATAAACGACAATAAGTTGGAAGCCGAACGTCATGACGTTGCGTTGAAAAATGAAATGGTTTCACCATTGCATGTATGTATTATGCTTTGTTTATGACGATGAACATCTCTGTTCAAGTCTGAATCAATAAACTTATGTTATGTTATTAACCCAATTAATTGCAATCGACAAAAACATCACTGAGGATCATTCATGTCTTATTTCTTTATTAATGGAAACCTTTTAAAATGACCCTACCAGTAAACAAGTAAAATAAAAAGCCCCCGTGCCGTCAGTAGAGCGCTAGTGATCCCTTAAACAGAAAAGTGCATTAACTCAATGTCTGAGGATAAAAAGAGACAGGAGAAAGATCTTTTCCTTCCTGATAAACAATATTCGGCAAAATTGTCTCTGATAAAATAATTGTCGCATTTTCATGAGTTTGGTGTTAAGATTATGCTGTAGAGTCATCAGACAGATCGCATACTCTTACCTAGACTAGTCCCACTGTCGATTTTCATAAAAACCTTCATACGTGAGTCGACAGTAGGACCAGTCTAACTCTAACCAACTCCTTTTTATTGCGACAAGATACCGATGGCTCAGCGAGAAACGGTTGTAACTCCCTATATGTTTATAGGGAGCTACTACCGTTTCACGCTGAGCCATCGATACCCAAAATGATGTTGATCACAAGAAACATTTTATTGTGATACAAATTAGAAGTAACGTCCCTTGTTTAAACTGTGTGATTTTTTTAATCTACCAGTCTGTTCAAAATTATGTCGTAACGGTTGCAAGTTTCGTCTAACAATACAACTTAAGTGGATTCTGGAAGGAAATATGTCATTTTTGTGAAAGATGAATCTTATCTTGAAATATATCCCATCGAAGAAGAAACGACTAAACTTTTTTGTGCTCAGTATATAACACAAACATATTTAGCTTATTAAATTAATTATTCACATTAGACTAGAATCAAGCCAAAAAACAAGAGAGACCAAATCACGGTTATGCGTATGAGAGTTGGCTTTCAAGCTTAAACAAGCTACATCTATATCTCCGGTTAGCTGGGCAGATTAACCCCATTTTCACCAAAATCATGTACTTGGTGATGCAAAAATAAAACTTCCCATAAGTATATATATATTTTGCTGATTTGAATAAAAGCAGTTAGCAACCTCATTTTCCTCATATGACTGCCATTTTCCAAGACGGCTGCCATGTCACCCTAATTTGTCGTATGTTGACAATTTGGCAGCGGATAAATGGAAATATCAATGGCAAGTTTTATATTTTTCTTTCTTAAACATAGTTCCTTATCAAACTAGACACAAATTTCTTCAATGCTTTTCGGTGGTTTATCGAGAAATAACGGTAGATTATCAATTGGTAATCTCACCGCAAAAACAGTGAAATTATCAAAAAATTTTACCCTGCTTTTGTGCATTTCATCCTATCTGACGTCATCTATGCGGAGCGAAAAAAGTGACGTCACAATGAACGTTGCATAGCAATCACGCGGCGCAAAATGACGCGCTTATCGAAATATGTCCTAGAAACTTCACATTTTTGTCTCATTTTTGCATTAAAGAAATAGAATAATCGTTTGTTTTCGAATAAGATCGATTAATATTTCATTTCGTAAAATACATAGGCTAAATTTTCACTCGTGGCTCTGCCACTCGTGAAAATATAGCTTTTGTTTTTCACTCAATGAAATATAAATCGATCTTACACTGAAACAAACGATTATCCTCTATATCATTCAAAAAGGGTAATTTGGTGTGATCATGTATCTAGGTGGGCAGCCACTTCTGAAAATTGGTTTTCGCTTACATTTTTTTTATTAGACATTTCTGTCTTGAGAACTGCAGTGACATCCAATTGTAAGTTTACAGCACATTTTTTAGTGGAAAAACATTTGTGAATGACGAACAGCTTCTCTGCTGCAGTTCTTTAAAAATACGCAGTGTAGTTATTATATTCCTGAAGAACGAAGTTCGAGTTTAGTGGTTCTGATCAATATATCTGAAACTATTAATTACTGTAATACAAGTGTAAAATAACGATCATGAATATGTAAAGAAATTGTTATTTTCAAAGGGATAAACACACTTTATAACCTTCTAAATTCAAAGAATTGGCGGAAATCTATTCAAAATATTGCCAAATTTGGTTTATAGTACCTCCAATTGAGGAAAAAGAATAGTGACCTTGTGGCAAATGTCACAAATTTATACAACAGGATTTTTTCAAAGTTAAAGAAAACATAATACAAATTAGTACATCCATATAATCTTAATGTCATAGTCGGTCAACAGAATGGCAGCCATTATCGAAAATCATAATAGAATATAAAGATACTCATATTTTTTGAATGGGATTTTCGATCAACAGTACGATAGCAGTTATCGAAACATGCAACATAATATATTAACTAGAAAGCCATGAATGGCTTGAGTCACTCTACAGGATTGAAATTCTCGTAATAGCAAATCAAAGTTTTGACTAGATTTTAAGATATTTGGGGATCAACTGATGTTGAAATGATTTTCAAAATTTCCACGACAAACATATAGAGAAATGACCTCCTCCAATAAAATACATATTTTTCATCCAATCACAATTTTTGGTAGTTTGATAAAGGGTTACTCAAGAATCATTCAAGGGAAATTTGATTGATATCCATCAATTACATTCTGCAAAAATGGTTTTCAAAGTTTCCACTATATAACATATAGAGAAATGACCTCTGCCAATGAAATACATATTCTTTTCATCCGATCACAATAATTTTGGTACACTGAAAAAGGGTCACTCAAGTATCGTTCCAGTGAAATTTGGTTGATAGTAACTTTATACCCATCAGTTACACTCTGAGAAAATGATTTTCGAAGTTTCCACAATATAACATATAGAGAAATGACCTCCGCCCATAAAATACATATTTTCATTCGATCACAATATTTTTTTAGACTAATAAAGGGTCAGCCAAGGATCATTCATGTAAAATTTAATTGGTATCCATCTATTAGAATGTGAGAAAACTCACTTTTTACCATATTTGGAAATTAGCCAAGCCCATTTCATTCATTGGATCAAAATTTCTTGAACAACTTTGAAAGAGGGTCACCCAAGAATCACTCCTGTGAAGTTTGGTTGAAATTCATCCAGTAGTTTCTGAGGAGAAGATTTTTAAAGATAAAATTTACAACAGGACGCACACACGGACAGACGGACGGACGTACGACCGCACGACGAACACAACGCCATGACAATAGCCCCAGTGGCTTTCAGCCAGTGGAGCTAAAAATGATCAAATATCATAATATTCTATTTTTTATCAATCTTCAGTTTTTAGATATGTATAGATATTCTCGTTGAAATTCACAACAAACTTAAATAAAAAATCAGTCAACACACATTTGATTTTAAATGATGAGCCTTTAACTAGGATGTGTCTCTAGCTGTATCTTTTTGAAGTAAATAGAGGATATTGAATGAGTGGTCATGGAATACCGAATTTATTAAACGAGTCATCTATAAACAGATAAAAACGAGGCTGTACCGAGTTTTTATCTGTTTTAGATGACGAGTTTAATGAATTCTGTATTTTATGAGCACAAATTTTATATTCTGTTTATAATATGACCCGAATTTTAGCGAAAAATCGTCAAAATACTTGAAATTCAACGTTTCAATTTTCCGCGAAACTTATAACGCCGTTTAAAAATGACGTCACAAAACATAGATTATGACGTCATTTTCGCGGTTACATAATAGCGTTTCTATTCGCTCTGAGCTCATTTGCATAGTTATTCCACTAGTGTAATAACACCCGTGTAGTATCAAAAATATTCAACGGGGTTATCTCACTTCGGCAACGTAGGTCAAATTATAATGCTTTTTACAAAATATCAATAATGATAAATACCAAAGGTCCTTTCCATTTGGCAAAAATGATGTTCTCAGTTTCCCCATGTCGATTTGGCCTTTGAAAGAAATGATGGAGCGGACATTTCTAGTCAAAGACCTAGTAGTGCAGAAAGCCTAAGACAGATACCACCACCAACCATCATCTTTATCGTGGCCCATATACGTAATCAATGAGGGTGCTGGTTTATGTTGTGTGAAGACGAAAAGATCTAGATCAAAGTTAGATGTAAGAACCAATACAAGATTGGTAACTTCAACCAGAAAAGAATTTAAGCCTTTGAACTCGAGGGGTTGCATTTTAGAATAAAAAGAACTACGTAATTGAGACTTTTTTGCTATAAATGGATATTTTTTAAAGTAAATGGCCCTTTACCATATGTTTTCAGATATAAAACGATGAAAACAAAACTGACATACACGGTAATGGCACTTCTAGAGGTTTTTCTACTTTTAACAAGAGGACCCTGAGGGCCCTAAATCGCTCACCTGATATTTCAAGTAAATTATCATTATGACTCCTTTTCCTATGATATGGCATTAACCTTCCCATTTTCAACAGAGTTCATTCTTGTGACCTGGCAAACATTTTGATCGAGTTTCATGAAGATTGGACCATATTTGTGGCGTCTGGAGCTCTTACGAGAAAATTGTCATTAAGGGCCCTTTTCCCGTGATATGTCACGCATACTTCCCATTTTCAAAAGAGTTCATCCTCATGACCTAACAAATATTCTTACAAAGTTTCATGATGATTGGACCATATTTGTGGCTTCTAGAGTGTAAACAAAAAAATTGCCATGAAGGCCCCTTTTCCGGTGATATGGCATAAATCCTTCCCATTTTCAATAGACTTTATCCTCACGACCTTACAAATATTCTGACCAAGTTTCATGAAGATTGGACCATATTTTTGGCTTCTAGAGTGTAAACAAGAAATTTGTCATTAAGGCCCCTTTTCCCCTGATATAGCGCGTTCCTTTCCATATTGGCAATTTTTACAAGGGACCACCCAAGGAATATTTCTGCCAAATTTGATTGATTTTGACTTATAAGTTTAGGAGGAGATGTGGTTAAAAGAAATTGTTGACAAAATTGTCATTAAGGCCCCTTTTCCTGTGATATGGCGCAGATCCTTCCCATTTTCAAAATAGTTCATCCTCATGACCTAGCAAACATTCTGACCAAGTTTCATGAAAATTGGACCATATTTGTGGCTTCTAGAGTGTAAGCAAGAAAATTGTCATTAAGGCCCGTTTTCCCGTGATATGGCTTGGATCCTTTCCATTTGAGCAATTTTTACAAGGGACCACCCAAGGAATATTTCTGCCAAGTTTGGTTGATTTTGACCCATAAGTTTAGGAGGAGATATCGATTAAAGAAAAAGTTGATGCTGTGACGGACAGACGGACAGATGGACGCCGGACATTGATTGATCACAATAGCTCCCTTGAGCACATCGTGCTCAGGTGAGCTAAAAAGTCAAGTCATATCAAAATCTAATTATAGTTTAAGTACACGATTGCCCTAATAACAAATTATAAACGAGAGCTTCGCAGAGCGGCGCATATATGCCTGAAAGGGCTTGTCAGTAACCTTAGCTTGTCAGTAACGTGAGCTTGAATGATAGCGAAAAAAATTGCAATCAGAGGAACAGACGACTGGGGCCATGACATAGTATGACCCTTTGAGTGTAAATTGAAAATAGTTTTAAGCACAATTATAAGCAAAACAGTCATTTTGCAAGTTCAGTTCATTCCAATTCAAGATGTAAGACGAGTTGCTTACAAAAGAAATGTGAATTTCAATTAATTCCATGGCAGATAATACAAGAAAAACCAAGGTTTTTTTCAACAGAGTAGTTCACTTTCTACACACCATTTGGTGCCATTTTAGTCTTATTTGGGATAACTAAATGATTAGTAATAAAAATTAGAACTATTTTCCGTAACAGCCTAAGGCCCATGGAGGCATGTCTCTTTCTGTCATTTATGTATATCGTTTACATTATAACATTGTGTTGCTGCAATGCTTTGTTATTTTTTTTTGAGAAGTAAGGGATACGTTATCTTCGGTCTTGGTTATCGACATATATTACAAAGTTAATGTTATATGATCTACATGTTAATATGCTCCCATGCGAAGTCTTTCCCTTTCGTTTCGCGTAAGGCCTTATATCTGGGACGTCAGTAGAAGTGTATGGAATTTGTATAATGTGATGTATCCGTCAAAAAGTTCATTTGAAAATTATATCAAGTTGTTTTTTTTCTTTCTTTTCTATAAATAGTCCGAACGTTCTAAATTTCAGGCCTTTTGTTTGTCTGATTGATACATAATTTTCTTGCTTGATATGTTTGTTTGAACTGTATTGTTCATTTTGTCATATTGTAAATCTTCATTTATTTGGAGGAATTAAAGATTATATACTTATGTGAAGACTGATGTTTGTCTATGGCCCCTGCCAAAGCAGGAATATTCCGGGTTCAGCATGACAGGGGTTAAGCTACATGTATTTTGTTTAGTAAAGGGCAGATAAATCAGGAACTACTTCAAATAGGAACTAGAGCTTGTCACTGAATGTGACTAAATACCCCCGCAAGTGCTTTCAGAGAATGAGATACTTTGACAGAAGAAGCAAAAAATGCTTCAAATATAAAGATAACTCTTGGATTTGAGACCTCTAAATTGGGTCTTGCAAAACTTAAACATGTGATAAATGTTTTCAAGCTATTGAAGGAAAACTGAAGGAGGAGTTTGGGAAACAAAATTACAAGTATACGTGTTCAAAAAGAAAAATTGTCCTTAGTTCAAGGGGAGATAATTCATGAACCAGGGGAAATTGGGACCTAAAAATTGCGTCTTTCAAAACTTCAACATGTGATGAATGTTTCTATAAAGTTTCAAGGCTTTTGAAGGAAAACTGAAGGAGGAGTTTGCGACACAAATTTACTACTATATGTGTCCACAGACTAGGAAAAAATGTTTAAGTTCAAGGGGAGATAATTCATGAACCAGGGGAAGTTGGGACCTAAAAATAGCGTCTTGCAAAACTTCAACATATGATGAATGTTTCTATAAAGTTTCAAGGCTTTTGAAGGAAAACTGAAGGAGGAGTTTGCAACACAAATTTACTGCTATATGTGTCCAAAAACTAGGAAAAATGTCTAAGTTCAAGGGGAAATAATTCATGAACCAGGGGAAGTTGGGACCTAAAAATTGCGTCTTGCAAAACTTCAACATGTGATGAATGTTTCTATAAAGTTTCAAGGCTTTTGAAGGAAAACTGAAGGAGGAGTTTGCAACACAAATTTACTACTATATGTGTCCACAGACTAGGAAAAATGTCTAAGTTCAAGGGGAGATAATTCATGAACTAGGGGAAGTTGGGACCTAAAAATTGCGTCTTGCAAAACTTCAACATGTGATGAATGTTTCTATAAAGTTTCAAGGCTTTTGAAGGAAAACTGAAGGAGGGGTTTGCAACACAAATTTACTACTATATGTGTCCACAGACTAGGAAAAATGTCTAAGTTCAAGGGGAGATAATTCATGAACCAGGGGAAGTTGGGACCCTAAAAATTGCGTCTTGCAAAACTTCAACATGTGATGAATGTTTCTATAAAGTTTCAAGGCTTTTGAAGGAAAACTGAAGGAGGAGTTTGCGACACAAATTTACAACTATATGTGTCCACAGACTAGGAAAAAATGTTTAAGTTCAAGGGGAGATAATTCATGAACCAGGGGAAGTTGGGACCTAAAAATTGCGTCTTGCAAAACTCCAACATGTGATGAATGTTTCTATAAAGTTTCAAGGCTTTTGAAGGAAAACTGAAGGAGGAGTTTGCAACACAAATTTACTGCTATATGTGTCCACAGACTAGGAAAAAATGTTTAAGTTCAAGGGGAGATAATTCATAAACCTGTGGGAGTTGGCACTTGAAATTTGTGTCTTACAAAACTTCAACATGTGATAAATAATTGTATACTGTTTCATTACTATTGAATGGAAATTGCAGGAGGAGTTTGCGACACAAAATGATAAGTAAATGGTAACAAATAGGAAAAATTGTCTAAGTTCAAGGGGAGATAACACATGAACCTAGGGGAGTTGACACTTGCAATTTGCGTCGTGCAAAACTTCAACTTGTGATGAATGTTTGTATAATATTTCATAACTATTGAATGAAAATTGAAGGAGGAGTTTGCGACACAAAATTATACGTACATGGTAACAAATAGAAAAAAATGTCTTAAGTTCAAGGGGAAATAATTCATGAACCTGGGAGAGTTGACACTTGAAATTTGCATCTTGCAAAACTTCATTATGTGATGAATGTTTGTATAATATTTCATAACTATTGAATGAAAATTGAAGGAGGAGTTTGCGACACAAAATGATAAGTACATGGTAACAAATAGGAAAAAATGTCTTAGTTCAAGGGGAAATAATTCATGAACCAGGGGAAGTTGGGACCTAAAAATTGCGTCTTGCAAAACTTCAACATGTGATGAATGTTTCTATAAAGTTTCAAGGCTTTTGAAGGAAAACTGAAGGAGGAGTTCGCGACACAAATTTACTACTATATGTGTCCACAGACTAGGAAAAAATGTCTAAGTTCAAGGGGAGATAATTCATGAACCAGGGGAAATTGGGAATTAAAAATTGCGTCTTGCAAAACTTCAACATGTGATGAATGTTTCTATAAAGTTTCAAGGCTTTTGAAGGAAAACTGAAGGAGGAGTTTGCAACACAAATTTACTACTATATGTGTCCACAGACTAGGAAAAAATGTTTAAGTTCAAGGGGAGATAATTCATGAACCAGGGGAAGTTTGGACCTAAAAATAGCGTCTTGCAAAACTTCAACATGTGATGAATGTTTCTATAAAGTTTCAAGGCTTTTGAAGGAAAACTGAAGGAGGAGTTTGCAACACAAATTTACTGCTATATGTGTCCACAGACTAGGAACAAGAGCCGTCAGAGACGGATTATGCTCCCTGAATAAGGCATTGTCACAGAAATCAAGAGCCATGTTGGACATGGACACCCCCCGCCACAAAAGATTGATAGTAAACTGAAGCCTATTAGATTAAAGATTCTTTTGTACTGTCAGAGATTTACCTCCTATTAAATGTATTAAAAATAACAAAGGGCAATAACTCCAAAATTATGCAAGCAAGAGTTATAGTTCTGGTGTATTGCACTTCTCCTCAATGAGATCTATCCACCCATAAAGTTTCAAGTTGATAGCTATCATACTTAAGGAGATATGCTCCAGACAAAATCTAAGTATCAAAAATAACAAAGGGCCATTACTGCAAAATTATGCAAGTAAGAGTTGTAGTTCTTGTGCACTGCACTTCTCCTCCATGAGATCTATCAACCCATGAATGTTCAAGTTGATAGCTATTATACTTTAGGAGATATGCTCCAGATATAATCTAAGTTTCAAAAATAACAAAGGGCAGTAACTCTAAAAATTATGCAAGCAACAGTGGTAGTCCTTGTGCATAGCACTTCTCCTCCATAAGGTCTATCCACCCATAAAGTTTCAAGTTGATAGCTATTATACTTTAGGAGATATGCTCTGTGGTCAGATTTCAAAGACTCAATTAAGCTGTTATCTTATACAGCTAACATAAAGGTTTACAAACATTAAACCCCCTTTTTGCATGACATATTTTAAGACACAAATGTCAAATAATTTAGGGTAAAGAGCATCTGATTTGCTATTCAAATGTGAAATTTCATCAAATTCTGAGCATAAGACTAGGAGAAATGAAAGAATAACTGTAATTTACGCGCTTACGTAAAGGTAACAAACATTAAGGCCCCTTTTTCCATGATATATTTTTTTTTACGTTCATTTCAAATTGTTTATAGTAAAAGGCATCTGATTTGCTACACAAATATGAAATTTCACTAAATTCTGACTGTTAGACTAGGAGAAATTTGGGAAAAACTTTTTTTTTCCTAAGTCCCCTTTTCCCGTGACAAGGCCTCAAATCCAAAAACCGTCACAGATACATCATCACTATATCATAGGGAGTTCACATGGTAAGTTTCATTCAATTTGGCCCAGGGGTTATGGAGAAATAGGTGGGGACGGACGGACGGACGGACGGAATTACGGACGTACGGACAGACAAAGCGGCGGCTATATGCTCTCCCTTCGGGGAGCATAAAAATGTCTAAGTTCAAGGGGAAATAATTCATGAACCAGGGGAAGTTGGGACCTAAAAATTGCATCTTGCAAAACTTCAACATGTGATGAATGTTTCTATAAAGTTTCAAGGCTTTTGAAGGAAAACTGAAGGAGTAGATTGCAACACAAATTTACTACTATATGTGTCCACAGACTAGGAAAAATGTCTAAGTTCAAGGGGAGATAATTCATGAACCAGGGGAAGTTGGGACCTAAAAATTGCGTTTTGCAAAACTCCAACATGTGATGAATGTTTCTATAAAGTTTCAAGGCTTTTGATGGAAAACTGAAGGAGGAGTTTGCAACACAAATTTACTGCTATATGTGTCCACAGACTAGGAAAAAATGTTTAAGTTCAAGGGGAGATAATTCATGAACCAGGGGAAGTTTGGACCTAATAATAGCGTCTTGCAAAACTTCAACATGTGATGAATGTTTCTATAAAGTTTCAAGGCTTTTGAAGGAAAACTGAAGGAGGAGTTTGCAACACAAATTTACTGCTATATGTGTCCACAGACTAGGAAAAATGTCTAAGTTCAAGGGGAAATAATTCATGAACCAGGGGAAGTTGGGACCTAAAAATTGCATCTTGCAAAACTTCAACATGTGATGAATGTTTCTATAAAGTTTCAAGGCTTTTGAAGGAAAACTGAAGGAGGAGTTTGCAACATCAATTTACTACTATATGTGTCCACAGACTAGGAGAAATGTCTAAGTTCAAGGGGAGATGATTCATGAACCAGGGGAAGTTGGGACCTAAAAATTGCGTCTTGCAAAACTTCAACATGTGATGAATGTTTCTATAAAGTTTCAAGGCTTTTGAAGGAAAACTGAAGGAGGAGTTTGCGACACAAATTTACAACAATATGTGTCCACAGACTAGGAAAAAATGTTTAAGTTCAAGGGGAGATAATTCATGAACCAGGGGAAGTTTGGACCTAAAAATAGCGTCTTGCAAAACTTCAACATGTGATGAATGTTTCTATAAAGTTTCAAGGCTTTTGCAACACAAATTTACTGCTATATGTGTCCACAGACTAGGAAAAATGTCTAAGTTCAAGGGGAAAAAATTCATGAACCAGGGGAAGTTGGGACCTAAAAATTGCGTCTTGCAAAACTTCAACATGTGATGAATGTTTCTATAAAGTTTCAAGGCTTTTGAAGGAAAACTGAAGGAGGAGTTTGCAACACAAATTTACTACTATATGTGTCCACAGACTAGGAAAAATGTCTAAGTTCAAGGGGAGATAATTCATGAACCAGGGGAAGTTGGGACCTAAAAATTGCGTCTTGCAAAACTTCAACATGTGATGAATGTTTCTATAAAGTTTCAAGGCTTTTGAAGGAAAACTGAAGGAGGAGTTCGCGACACAAATTTACTACTATATGTGTCCACAGACGGACGGACGGACAGACAGACAGACGCAGGGACAGACAGACAGATGGACAGACAGACAGGCTGATTCCAGTATACCCCCGAAAACATTTGTTTTGCGGGGTATAAAAATGTTTTAGTCCTAAGCACAAATAGACAACCTACCGGGTCATTATGGCTAGTTTTAGTTCATTCCCATTCAAAATGTCGGAGAAAAGGAGCTCACAAAATAATTTGTTTTTTATTCAATTCCAGGGCATACAACTCAAGAATGAGAGGAGCATTTTGAATTTAAAAAGTCTAATGCACAACTAGACATCATAGGGAGAATTTTTTTCTAGTTTCAGCTCATTTCCTTTGATAGTGAAGGAGGAGTTGCTCAAGCCAAAAACAGTGATTTTCATTTAATTCAAGGGCAGATAATTCAAGATTTATCAGGAACGAATGAAGCGATTGGAACTGCAAAAGTCTTATGCATAACAAGATATCATAACTTAAATTGTGTCTTGTTTCAGCTCATTTCCATTCAAAGTTTAGGAGAAGTTGCGCACACAAAAACAGTAAATTTTGTTTAATTCAAGGGCAGATAATTCAAGATTACTCAAGAATCACAGGAGCAATTTGAATTTCAAAGGTCTTATGCACAACTAGACACCAGAGGAAGTAATTGTATAAAGTTTCAGCTCTCTCCCATTGATAGTTTAGGAGGAGTTGCGCACACAAAAAAACAGTGATTTTTGTTCAATTCAAGGGCAGATAATTGAAGATTTCTCAGGTATGACTGGAGCGATTTGAATTTCAAAGGTCTTATGCACAACAAAACATCATAGGGAGTAATTGTGCCAAGTTTCAGCCCAGATAGATTAGGGGAGTTGCGCATACAAACTAGAAAGCCAAGAATGGCTTGAGTCACTCCACAGGCTTGAAATTCTTGTAATAGCATATCAATGTTTTGACTAGATTTTTAGATATTTAGGGTTCTATAGCCTGGTTAATTTGACCCGACTTTGACCTCTGTGGAAAAAATGCTAAAATAACAAATACCGACATATTTCATCAATTCACAAACTGTAAAATATATTCAATGTCGTTTGTTATTCATTCCTATGAAAGCACATGCAAAGCCGAGTAGGAATATTCAGATTTTTATTCATCTTTATAGCAGGGGTCAGATTCAAGTCAATAAAACCACACTATACTGATGGTGAAAATGATTTTCAAAGTTTCAACTATATAACATATAGAGAAATGATCTCGACCCATAAAAGACACTTTTTTCAGCCAATCACAATAATTTTTGGCTGCATGATAATGGGTAACCCAAGGATCATACCAAGGAAGTTTGAATGCTATCCATCAGTTACATTCTGAAAATGATTTTCAAAGTTTCCACTATATAACATATTGAGCAATGACCTCGACCCATAAAAATACATATATTTCATCCTATCACGATAATTTTTGGTAGACTGATTAAGGGTAAATCAAGGATCATCCAAGTAAAATTTGGTTGATATCCATCAATAAAATTATAAGAAAATTATTTTGAAAGTTTCCACTATATAACATAATTATTATAGAGAAATGACCTCTGCCCATAAAATACATATTTTTCATCTGATCACAACAATTTTTGTAGACTGATTAAGGGCCACTCAAGGATCATTCCAGTGAAATTTTGTTGATTTCATAGCTTACATTCTGAGAAAATGATTTTCAATGTTTCGACTATGTAACAGAGAAATGACAAATTTTCCACTTGATCATAATAATTTTTGGTAGACTGATAAAGGGTCACCCAAGGATCATTCATGTAAAATTTAATTGGTATCCATCAATTAGAATCTGAGAAAACTCACTTTTTACCATATTTGGAAATTAGCCACACCCATTTAATCCATGTTTTTCATTCAATCAAAATTTCTTGAACAACTTTGAAAGAGGGTCACCTAAGGGTCATTCCTGTAAAGTTTGGTTGAAATTCACCCAGTAGTTTCTGAGGTGAAGATTTTTAAAGACAAAGTTTACGACTGGACACACGGACGCACATACGGACAGACGGACAGATGCGCAATGGACATAACGCCATGACAATAGCCTCAGTGGCCTTTGGCCAGTGGAGCTAAAAACATTAAATATACATATTTTCATTTTGTACTTTGCTTACAGATACGTACATTCCTCATCAATTGTGCTTTTCAAAACATTTGTGACCTGTCACGCAAAAAGGGACCATCTGGGAAGTGTGCTAAGTGTAGCCCCTTGTCAGACTGCGCAAATTGCACAGACTGACAAGGGTGCAAACTTCGCATTTTACTATTTTTCTAAATCTAGAATAATCAATCTACCTCCCTGGAAAATCTTAGACGAAAAAAAGGGGCATATTTTCCACAAAATGCATCTAGAGTTATCCCCCTTGATAGTAAAGGTTTCGCTTTTGATGCTCAACATGTGTAACAAGTTTCAAGTAAATGTCCTCAGTAGAACCAGAGATATCAAAAAAGTGTGAAAGTTTTCGCAGGATCACAACAAAGACGCCAACGATGAGGCCAAAGCTTTAGCAATATCCTTGGATTTCTTCGAAAAATAGCCGAGCCAAAAACGAACAAGATAGAATAAAAATTTCACTTTTTCTCTTTCAGCAGGGTCGCCCTCTTACAAGACAGTTTTAACCATACTCCTGACTTAATTTTGTCCCAAATAGACACAGCAAGATAGCAAAATGAAGAGGTAAGGAAAAACATTAACAGTCTACATCCTACTGATTTCTCTTGGTGTTATGTTTCATGATGTGCCAGCTGGCATAATTTTACTTATTTCTAATACAGGCTATAGCGGTGCTGTATTACTGTATTCCTCTTATAATAGCTTCCTAATAGTAGCACCCCTACATTTTTTACGAAGAGACCCCACTTCAAATGCCTAAATTTAGGAACTTTTTTGAGACTTCTTCCCTAATTTGAGATGAATTCCCTCTAAACAATCATTTATATGATTGTTTGGAGGAAATTCATATCTAATTAAAGGTACAAGGGCCTAAAAGACATCAATTTTAATGATTTTTTTAAATTAGAAAATGCATAATAAATAAAATATCCCTGGCCAGGAGCATTTATTAGAAGAAATACAGTATAATGTTGAAATGATAGCACAAAGGTTTCACTTTCTGAATACTCATTCTTAGATTTTTTAAGAAAGAAAAGGTAGATTTATCTTTTGCCTGCCCTTAAAAAGACACAGTGGATAAGTGTTGGAGTCATAGCTCATGATTAATTTCCTTTTTCATAAAATCAATCAACTCATACAAAAAGGAAGTTGTAGAAAAAAAGAACACACCTTCAGTCTTTTAACATCACATGAAGTATGTTATATAACAAAATGATGTTAACTCTTTAGCAATTATCATAACAAGAGGACTAGAATGGCCCTAAACCGCTTACCTGAATTTCATGGTCCAGTAAATTTTCATTGAAATCAGCCCAAAGGCTCAGAAGGAGATGTGATTCAAAGACTTTGGGCTCAAAAATAAGCCACACCTTGCCATGCCCATATTTATGGACCAATCAAAATTTCGCAAACAATGTCTGAAGGGGGACACCCAAGGAACATTCTGGTAAAGTTTTATTGAAATTGGCCCAGTGGTTCAGGAGATGTTGTTCAAAGTGAAAAAATGCCACGCCCTGCAATGCCCATATTTAAAGGCCAATCAGAATTTCACAATAAATCTTTGAAGGGGGTCACCCAAGGAAAATTCTGGCAAAGTTTCTTTAAAATTGGCTCAGTGGTTCAGGAGAAAAAGAGGTTTTATAAGTTATTTGACGGCGCATGACAGACTACAGACTAAGGGTGATCCTAAAAGCTCCCCTTGAGCATGTAATGCCAAGATGAGCTAAAAAGTCCACATGCCATGTAAATTCTCTGAAAGGTGGATATCCTAATAGGGAAAAATTTTTTTTGTTGAATCTTATGAAGTTGACAGCCAATAGAAGTGTTTCATTGAAATGATTCTGTTGGATTGAATATCATAAAATTCAATAAGATTAAAGCAACAATTTATATCTGCTATTACAATGACCTGTCTTAGTTACAAAATTACCTTTCTTATTTATAATGAATTATTTCATAAAGCGACCATTTCCATCAGTGACCACTTTTTAATTTGCCTTAAGTGATCGCATAAAATAACTTTTACTGTGTAAGGTCTGAAGAGATTAATAAAAGACAAATTCCTCAACATGATCTGACTTTTTATATGTTTTTTTTTTTACAAAATCATTAGATCTGGTTTTTAACCCTTGTCATGCTGAATAAATTTTGGCTAGAAATTTTCATCAAAATCAAAGCACTGAAAGTACCAACTGTAGGTCAATTTTTAATTGAAAAACTTATCTATTAACAATTCTGGTTTGAAAGTGAGAAACAGGTGGTGTAGGCTAACACCAGGCTGCACATATGTGCAGGCTGATGTTTGTCTATAGCTCCTGCCAAATCAGGAATATTCCGGGTTCAGCATGACAAAGGTTAAAATCTACTTTAAAGGAATTCCACCTTTTCCTCGTTTTTGGTTGTACTTTTTATACAAATATTTAATTCGTTTCTGCATCTGGTGGTACTGCAATGGATACAGCTGTTCTATTTTGGTGCCTTCAAAGCTTAGTCTCCTTGACAACCGTTGAAGTTCGTTACCACGGAAACCTTTCAGCCAGATTGGTGCTTGAATTAGGTCAACAGGATGTATGTTGCCATCCCCAAGAATATCTGCAAGGAATGATTTATTATATGCATGAAGTGTTATCAAAATGCATTTGTAATTTACCGTAAAAATCCAACAAACTCTAATAGAATCCCACTCTCTTCTTCTGGAGATGAAGTTGACCATTTTTTGCAAAAATTCACAAAACTTTTGGAACCTCTATTAAGGTAGATAGATAGATAGATAGATTTATTTCGGTAAAAAAGTACATACAACAATAGAGTAGTACAATATAAAGATAACAAAATGCAATTCCAATTTAAATGACACAATTTAGTTACAATATTAAAATACATACGTAAGACAATGTTGTAACTATTAAAAAATAACAAGCATCTCAAAGAGTGATACTACCCACTATATGCACCCATACCCAGGATAACACGAAAAAGAGAAAACTCTTATTTCCATCGTGGTCCTGTACCTGTAATAGTTCTGTTAAATTTTTTAACTAATGATCTTTCACAATGTTGACCAAGGTTTCCTTATGAAAATCAGTAGGAAACCTTGGTTAATACTTTTAAAGTTCATTACTTCCAAAACGTCCCAGAACTATAATGGGTCCACTACCTTAAACCCTCACACTGACCAAATAAATGCCGTGATGAATTCAAAGATGGGCCAATGTACCTTTTTCCCAAGTAAATTGTAAGCTTTTTCGGGTAATTCATTGCTTAATAAATATTTTCTTTCAGGGTTTTCCTTGATTTTCTAAGTATACTATACCCTGAACTATTCAAAAGACCTATAAACCTCACTTCTACACTATGGTAAATTACAGCCATTCATGAATCACCTTCGGTTTTGACCTTGACTTTGAAGTCCTGGTTAATCTCTGGTATTAAGCTCATTCAGAACACCACTCGGCCAATCTCACGATAAACCTCGGATGTACATAGACAGACTATTTTTAAAAAATATGGGAAAACCTTGGAAAAACTCGATGACGTCAGTTAAAATGGCGTTAGCCCTCGAAACTGTGAGTGAAAACATTTGACGTCGCCATCGCTACTCGTTTAAGTCACTGACGTGAAACCATCTAAACTTAATAAAAATATCTTTATATTCTTAAATTAAGGCTGAAAAAATCTTAATTTTTGAGAATGATTCGTCATTCTCAAAAATTAACATTTTCAGCTGTTATTTACTGTAAAAGATATAAATCTACAGTGCTAGTTTTTCTTACACTGTTTCCGCCTAACAAAATGCACGATTATGTTACATAAACAAAATGCACGATTTTGTTACATACCCATCCGCCTTACATACATCCGAGGTCTGTTGCAGGTTACGGAAATGGCCGATTGATGTTCCGAATGGTATTTAGCTAATTTTTGATGTCTTTATATATGTAGCCTCTAATAAAGTCCCATCCCTTTGTAATAGAAATGTGATGATACTAATTGTACTCAAGGTTGTCTTAGAGCTTTTATGGTAATTCCATTTGCTTCAAAGCCATGATGGTCCTATATCGCTCACCTGAGTAAGTCAAATCATAACTTGTCAACCATGTTGTGATTACCAGAGATTGTTTGGTGTACTCATGGGGTGGTTTTGAAAGAAAGACTGTAATTTTGTCCTACTGAATTTGATTTTCTTATAATTTTCATACCTTTCTGCTACTGTTGCAACCAGAGTTATTCATGGAATTTAATTCTTTTCACAATTTAGCAAAGCTTAACCCTAAGAATATTCCTGCCGAGTTACAGATTGATTGGCCGAATGGTTTAGGTAGGGTTTTTTTGGTTTTTTTTTTTTAAGACTTTCAGCAATGTTTGGTCTTTCCTTGCCATGGAAACCAGAGTTTTAGATGGAATTAAACTTTGCTGCTTAATCCCTGATTTTTACGTGCCTGTGATTTAATGATTGGGAAAACATTGTGAAAAAAGAAGAAATTGCTTCTGAAAAGCAATTTCATCTTTTTCCACACTATTTTCTACCCTACTGATTGGTTATTTTTCAAATTAAATCCACTTTAAATTTTTGTCTGCAAAACCTTTGAATTTGGACAGGTCCAAAATTTTATAAAACAGGAAAGGGTTAACAATTTTGGTAGAGCTTCACCCCAAAATACACATCCCTACCAAGTTTAAGCTTGATTAGCTCAATGGCAAGGGTAAGATGAGTTTTTTCTAAGTTTTACAGCATTTTTCTCCATTTACATGGAAACAAGAGTTTTTGATGGAATTAAATCTATTTAACAACTTTGTCAGAGCTTCACCCAAATAACATCTCTAATATGTTTCAGCTTGATATGCTTAGTGGTGTAGGAGGAGAATATTTTTTTCTAATATTTTCGGCAATTTTCAGACTTTACCCTACCATGGAAACCAGAATTTTTTTTGGAATTCTCAACATTAGTAGAGCTTCACCCAAGGAACATACCAACCGGGTTTCAGCTTGTTTTTCCCAGTGTTTAGGAGGAGAAGATTTTTTCTAAGATTTCAGCAATTTTCAGCCTTTCTGTTACTATCGAATTCAGAGTTTTTGATGGTATAAAATTCTTTTAACAACTTTGGAAGAGCTTCATCCAAGAATTATCCCTGCTAAGTTTCAGCTTGATTGACCCAGTAGTTTAGGAGGATAGGAGGAGAAGATTTTTAAAGAAATTGTTAACAGATAGACAGACTGACAGACAAACGGATGATGGACAGAAGACAGATGGTGAGTGATCACAATAGCTCACCTTCAGCACTTTGTGCTCAGGTGAGCTGTAAACCAAATTATGTTGAAATCAAGTTTTGTAATCTAGAATGAACAATTTACCTTCCTGTGAAAGAATCTTTGAAATGCAAACTGTAGTCGACCTGCACTGTAATCAATCTCTTCTTCAAATATTCATTTTACAGAGTTTCTAGATAGCCCCTTTTAGAATAATGGATCACAAAAGAAGAAAGCAAACAGTGTAGGCTGAGAACTGAATAAATGTCTGTAAAGATTGGTCTTAGTTTATATTGTCTGCCAAGGCTCTGAGTACAGCATTTATATGTCATGACCAGAACGTAAAAGTTTTAGAAAAATATTTTGAAAATTATTTTAACAGAGTAGGGGTCACAAGTCCAATATCAAATAATTACATATACGTTGAAAGGTAAACTGTTGATTCCAGATTTGGTAAATATCCAAAAGCATATGGTTTTAAAAGCAACCAGGTCAATACGTCTACAATCCTTTTACCGAGCTTTTAGGGTTTTACAATGACTTTTGATAGTAATAAAACATACAGTAAAACTTGTATTAAGTGACCACGAGGCAACTAAAAGGCAAACGAGACCACTAAAAAGCATTTGATCCACTAAAAAGCATTTGATAAGGAAAACAGCTGCTTAAAACTCATTTTGTTTACAAGTACCAAAGACAATTTTTTATTGAATACACATAATATTGTGAAATTATCAATAATCCTCTGTTGTTAAAACCCAATAGAATTATCTCATTGAGACGATGCTAGTGAGTTTTAACAACATAGGATTCATTTTCAATCATCCTTTAAACCAACAATGACTTCCTTTTAAGATATTTCTCATTTTTTAGATATTTTGATTAAAAGTAGGGTATTTTGAAAATAGTTGCTTAATAAAGATAGTCTCTTACTAGGCAAGGTCACTAGAGCAAGATAGACTGTAGCAAGGGCGTAACTCCCATTACGCAACTACGCAAGTGCGTAAAAGAAATAATCATCTGTTGAAAATATCATTGATGAATGATCATAACATCGAAACTACAGCTTATTCAAGCTGTAGTTACGATGTCTTAATTATTCACCAACGCTCAAATTATAAAAAGGGAGTGGACGGAGGGCATTCATCTTTTGTCGCAGTCAACATATCACCTTTTTTCCGATATAATCTTTGGTTGTCGCCTCCTGAGTGCGTATAAATTTCAAAGTCCTAGATAGGCCTATGGTAGTTCCCATTTTCATGTCTAACTATGTATCACAAGTACAGGGATTAGAGGAGCATATATGTGATATGTCACGCAAAAAGGGACCATCTGAGAACTGTGTAAAATGAATATTTGATAATGAGACTGTTTGCAGTAGAGGTCATCCGGAGGTTGCATTAAAATATTCCTCCTCATAAAGGGTAGAATGGTCATTCAAAATTTCTAAAAAATCAGCCAAGTGTTGAAAGTTTCCATACTTATCACTCTGCCTTCACAGTTTGACTTGAGTGGACAACTAACCCTTGTGATGCTGAATGAAAACTTGTGGTAAATTGCATCAAAATCAAAGTGCTGAAAACACTGAATGCACTAATCTTAATTAAGAGTCAATTTTTGTTTTGAAAATATAGATCTGAAAAGTTAATCTGGGTGGTAAAGACTACAACCAGACTGCACATAATGTGCTAGCTGATCTTTGTTTATTCCTCCTGCCAAAGCAGGAATTTTCTGGGTTCAGTATGACAAGGGTAAAGCCGCTACCTGGTACGCCTCTTTTCAAAAGACAGCTGACATATACAGAACTAGAAAGCCATGAATGGCTTGAGTCGCTCCACAGGCTTGAAATTCTTGTAAAAGCAAATAAATGTTTTGACTTGATTTTTAGATATTTGGGGTTCTACAGATATTGAAAATGAATATCAAAATTTCCATTATATAACAATATAGTGAAATGACCTCCGCCGATATAAGACATATTTTTCATCTAATCACAATAATATTTAGCCGCATGAAAATGGGTCACCAAAGGATCATATCAATAATGTTTGATTGATATCCATCAGTAATATACTGAGAAAATGATTTTCAAAATTTCCACTATATAACATATAGAGAAATGAACTACGCCCATAAATATTTTCATTCGATCACAATAAATTTTGGTTGACTGATGGTCACTCAAGGATCATTCTAGTGAAATTTGGTTGATATCCATCAATAACATTCTGAGAAAATGATTTTCAAATTTTCCACCATAAAACATATAGAGAAATGACCTCCGCCCATAAAATCAATATTTTTCATCCATTCACAAAACTTTTTGGTACTCTGATAAAGGGTCATTCAAGGATCGTTCAAGTGAAATTTTGTTGATATCCATTGATTTCATTCTGAGAAAATGATTTTCAAAGTTTCCACTATTAAACATATTGAGAAATGACCTCCGCCCATAAAATCCATATTCTTCATCCGATCACAATAATTTTGGGTAGACTGATAAAATTTTGGGTAGACTGATAGAGGGTCTCAAGGATCATTCATGTAAAATTTAATTGGTTTCCATCAATTAGAATCTGAGAATACTCACTTTACTATATTTGGAAATTAGCCAGCCCATTAAATCCATCTTTTTTCATTGGATCAAAATTTCTTGAACAACTTTGAAAGAGGGTAACCCAAGGATCATTCCTGTGCAGTTTGGTTTAAATTCATCCAGTTGTTTCTGAGGAGAAGATTTTTAAAGAAAAAGTTTATGACCGGACACATGGACGGACAGACTGACGGACGGACACATGACAGACACAACGCCATGACAATAGCCAGTGGAACTAAAAATGAACAAGAGTAGTTAGAGTACTGCAATAGATGATAGCAGAGCTTAAGATAGAGGGGTTATTTTGGATTTTAGATCAAATTTTTCTTTAATTATAGCACAAATTCTATACTGTCTGTATTTATTGGAATCCTTTTGTCAAGAAAATTCAAATGAGTACCCACAACATATGGTTTCATAGTTAAAAAAAGATTTCTGACAGGCTCACCCCCTCTAACCTGTACCTCTGTTGATATAGAAAAAAGTCCAAAAGGGGAATCATTCTTACAAAATTCCATTTAAAGTTATCCCCCTTGATAGGATGGGTTATTTTTGTGGTGGAGATTAAATATCTTGACTTACTCCATGCATCTCTTGGTAAGTATTCCTTTCATAAACAAAAAAAACCTATATTTTCCCCCAACTTTTGATCAGTGAATGAAACAATTTTTCTCTATGTTAATCAATGAACCTATATAATCATTCCATTGAAACAGAGCTCTTTTTTTGAGTTGGTAATTCTTTCATTTCATGGACAGAACAGAGCTACAGATAAAGGGGGTATTTTGGATTTCAAAGTAAATTAATTCAACCATACTTGCACAAATCCTTCATTGTTTGTACTCATTTGAATCATCTCAATGGTTTGTACTCATTTGAATCGTCTCATTGAGACGATTCAAATGAGTACCTACATCATAGGGTTTTGTGTTGAAATAATGATTTTTAGAATAGCTTTAACCCCCTCTCATCTGTGCCTCTGCACAAATGGCTAAATATTCATAAGTTTTGATCAGTCAATGAAACAATTTTCCCCTGTGTAATATAACCAACCTATATAATCATTCTGTCCAAACAAAGCTCTTTTCTTACTCCATGCATCCCTGGGTTGGTACTTCTTATTAGCGACTGGGGAATCGTGTCTCGGCAGTGGTCCTGTAAAAAAAAATTCAAAAAGTTTGTCTTTAAGTAAAGGACGAGTTGTATAAACAATAAGAGCACAGCCTACCTTTGCTCAGCTGCTGATTGCTGGATGGTTGACAAAGGGGAATAATTTGCACAAAATGCATCTACAGTTTTTCTCCTTGATAGTAAAGGTTACTCTTTTGATGGTGAACATGTATTCAAAGTTTTAAGTAAAGGTCTACAGTAGAATTGAAGATATCACAAAATGTAACAACAATGACAGCCATGACAACAACAACAACAAGAGGGCCTGTATCGCTCCACTGGCTTAAAAATCTCAAGATTTGAAAGAGAGATATTGAAAATAGAAGGTAATGAAAGTGAACAGCATTCAGAAGAAATTCAGACTTTTTCCAAGTTGAAACTGACTTATGAAGGAATGAACTTATTTAACTAATATGTAAAATTACAAGGAAGAAAACTATTTAGATATCACTTTGAAACAAAAGGACCAGAATGGCCCTAAACCGGTCACCTGAATTTTATTGATCCAGTGGATCTCATCCAATCCAAATTTCTTGAACAACTTTAGAAGAGGGTCACCCAAGGAACATTGTGGGAAATTTTCATGGAAATCAGCCTAATGGTTCTGGAGGACATGTCATTCAAAAATTTCGGGGTCAAAAAAAGCCCCGCCCTGCCACGCCCATATTTGGGGGGCAATCCAAATTTCTTGAACGATATTAGAAGAAGGTCACCCAAGGAATATTTTGGTAAAGTTTCATTAAAATCGGCCCAATTGTTCAGAAGGAGATGAGGTTCAAAGATTTTGGGGTCAAAATAAGCCCCGCCCTGCCACGCCCATATATGGGGGTCAATCCAAATTTCTTGAACAACTTTTGAAGAAGGTCACCCAAGGAACATACTGGCAAAGTTTCATTGCAATCGGCCCAATGGTTCAGGAGGAGATGTCGTTCAAAGATTTTGGGGTCAAAATAAGCCCCGCCCTGCCACGCCCATATTTGGGGGTCAATCCAAATTTCTTGAACAACTTTAGAAGAGGGTCTTCAAAGGAACATTCTGGTAAAGTGTCATTGAAATCAGCCCAATGGTTCAGGAGGAGATGTCGTTCAAAGATTTTGGGGTCAAAATAAGCCCCGCCCTGCCACGCCCATATTTGGGGGTCAATCCAAATTTCTTGAACAACTTTAGAAGAAGGTCACCCAAGGAACATACTGGTTAAGTTTCATTAAAATCGGCCCAATGGTTCAGGTGGAGATGTCATTCAAAGATTTTAGGGTCAAAATAAGCCCCGCCCTGCCACGCCCATATATGGGGGTCAATCCAAATTTCTTGAACAACTTTAAAAGAGGGTCACCTAAGAAACATTTTGGCCAAGTTTCATCAAAATCCACCCATTGGTTTAGGAGGATAAGATGTTTAAAGAAAAGTTTACGCACGCACGCACGGACGGACGGACGGACGCACGGACGGACACACGACGGACACCTCGCCATGACAATAGCTCGCTGGCCTTCGGCCAGTGGAGCTAACAAGAGCTGTCAGAAGACAGCGAAGCTTGACTATTCCTAGTGCTGGATAGTAACAGCAAATCAATATCAACATTGAAAAATTCCATTCAATGACAGTTAGAATAATGAATCTTTGTCTAGAGGATGATATTATGGTCAAAGAAACATGTGCAAAGTTTCCAAGGTAGAAACAGAGATATATCAGATACATAAAAGTTGCAGGTAAAAACTTAACCAAGAATTTCTAAGTCCAAAAAAGGGTTAAAATTCCACTAAATTCAAAATCAGAGTAATGGATATTTTCTGGGGGCTTATATTATGGTCACAGAAGCATGTGCAAAGTTTCCAAGTAAAAGGTAAAGTAGAAACACAGGTATAACTGATAAACAACAGTTGCACGTAAAAACTTAACCAAGAATTTCTAAGTATGAAAAGGGTTATATTTCCACTAAATTCAATATCAGAACAAGAGTGCCATCGTCACAAAATACGCCGCCACATTGCTGCTGTTTCACAGAAATAATTGTAGACACTACTTATTTTGACAGAACCAAATTGAAAATGACCAAGTTTCATTTAAAGCAAGACAAAAAGTTAGGAGGAGTTGCCTTCACAAGGCTGCAATTTCAATAAGCCCCAGGCACTAAGTTTTAAGGGGGCATAATTCAGGGAAATAAATGAGCCATAAAATCCTTGATCCATGTACATCTTCAAATTATGGTGATGACATTGACCAAGTTTCATTTAAATAAAGACAAAAAGTAAGGAGGATTTGTCTTCACAAGGCTGCAATTTCAATAAGCCCTAGATACTAAGTTTTTAAGGGGCATAACTCAGGCAAAAATCAACAAACCATAAAATCCTTCCTTCATGCACATCTACCAATTGAGGTGATAACATTGACAAAGTTTCAAGAAGATCCAGCCAGAAACTTAGGAGGAGTTGCGTTGACAAGAAAAGTGGACCCAGAGACTAAGTTATCAAGGGGCATAACTCAGGCAAAAATCAATGAACCGTAAAATCCTTCCTTCATGCACATCTACCAATTGAGGTGATTACATTGACCAAGTTTCAAGAAGATCCAGCCAGAAACTTAGGAGGCGTTGTGTTGACAAGAAAAGTGGACCCATAGACTAAGTTATCAAGGGGCATAACTCAGGCAAAAATCAACAAACCATAAAATCCTTCCTTCATGCACATCTACCAATTGAGGTGATAACATTGACCAAGTTTCAAAAAGATCCAGCCAGAAACTTAGGAGGAGTTGCGTTGACAAGAAAAGTGGACCCAGAGACTAAGTTATCAAGGGGCATAACTCAGGCAAAAATCAACAAACCATAAAATCCTTCCTTCATGCACATCTACCAATTGAGGTGATAACATTGACCAAGTTTCAAAAAGATCCAGCCAGAAACTTAGGAGGAGTTGCGTTGACAAGAAAAGTGGACCCAGAGACTAAGTTATCAAGGGGCATAACTCAGGCAAAAATCAATGAACCGTAAAATCCTTCCTTCATGCACATCTACCAATTGAGGTGATTAAATTGACCAAGTTTCAAGAAGATCCAGCCAGAAACTTAGGAGGAGTTGCGTTGACAAGAAAAGTGGACCCAGAGACTAAGTTATCAAGGGGCATAACTCAGGCAAAAATCAACAAACCATAAAATCCTTCCTTCATGCACATCTACCAATTTAGGTGATAACATTGACCAAGTTTCAAAAAGATCCAGCCAGAAACTTAGGAGGAGTTGCGTTGACAAGAAAAGTGGACCCAGAGACTAAGTTATCAAGGGGCATAACTCAGGCAAAAATCAATGAACCGTAAAATCCTTCCTTCATGCACATCTACCAATTGAGGTGATTACATTGACCAAGTTTCAAGAAGATCCAGCCAGAAACTTAGGAGGCGTTGTGTTGACAAGAAAAGTGGACCCATAGACTAAGTTATCAAGGGGCATAACTCAGGCAAAAATCAACAAACCATAAAATCCTTCCTTAGGAGGAGTTGCGTTGACAAGAAAAGTGGACCCAGAGACTAAGTTATCAAGGGGCATAACTCAGGCAAAAATCAACGAACCGTAAAATCCTTCCTTCATGCACATCTACCAATTGAGGTGATTACATTGACCAAGTTTCAAGAAGATCCAGCCAGTAGTTTAGGAGGAGTTGCGTTGACAAGAAAAGTGGACGGACGTACGGACGGACGGATGGACGGACGGACGGACGGATGGACGGATGGACGGACGGACAGACGGAGAAGATGACGCCAATATACGTCCGCCTCCGGCGGCGTATAACCAATATACGTCCGCCTCCGGCGGCGTATAATAATAAAAAATGAATCTTTGTCTAGAAGCTGGTATTATGGTCACAGAAGCATGTGCATAATTTCAAAGCAATAGCTTTAGCAGAAACAGAGATACAACTGATATAAAACAGTTGCACTTAATAGCTTAAGAAGAAACAGAGATTTGACACACTTGCACGTAAAAAGCATTACGCCGACACTGACACCAACACCTGGGTGACCAGAATAGCCCCCCTGTTCTTCGAATAGTCAAGCGATAATAGAGGATAATGAAGGAGTAGTCATTGAATACCATTGATAAAAACGAGGCTGTGCTAACTTTAATATGTTTTTAGATGACGAGCACAAATTTGATATTCTTTTTATAACATGACCTGAGTTTAGATAGATTGAGCAAATTCAAGAAATTAATGGATTCAATTTAGTCTGCAAAACATATGATGCTGTTTGCAAACTGACGTCATCAAATGCATTATGATGTCATTTCATGATTAAGATATAGCGTTGCAATATGTTCTTAGCTCAATTATATAGTTATTCCACTAGAGTAATAACACTGTGTAATATCAAAAATATTAAACAGGCTTATTTCACTCCGGCAACATATTTCATATTAGATAAAACCCATACTATTTTATGCACTTTTGTCTTACTTATTTGCAAAGGCCTATTTACTAGAACCATCTTTTTATGAGATTTACTGCCACTTTGTGAGTGCATTAGCAACATTGTTGAGACTTTACCATTCATACATTCCTGTATTTCTCAACAACCGTCCATAAGTCTTGTTATAAAATCTGATGAAAAAATCATACTGTCAATCTTGCTCCAGCAACCACATCTTCTAAGTGACCATTTATATTAAGTGACCGTTTTCAAAATCATCTTTTTTAAATCAAAATATCTTAATAAGTAGGAATTGTTGGTCTAAAATTATTGAAAATGAATCCTATGTTGTAACTAGAAAGCCATGAATGGCTTGTGTCGCTCCACAGGCTTGAATTTCTTGTAATAGCAAATCTAAGTTTTGACTAGATTTTTAGATATTTTGGCTTCTACTGATGTTGAAAAGATTTTCAAATTTTCCACTATTATGACATATATAGAGAAATGACCTCCGCCCATAAAAGACATATTTTTCTTCAAATCACAATAATTTTTGGCTGAATGATAATGGATCACCCAAGGATCATACTAATGAAGTTTGATTGATATCCATCATTTAGATTCTGAGAAAATGATTTTCAAAGTTTGCACTATATAACATATAAAGAGAAATGACCTCCGCCAATAAAATACATATTTTTCATCCAATCAAAATAATTTTTGGTAGACTGATAAAGGGTCACCCAAGGATCATTCATGTAAAATTTTGTTGATATCTATCATTTAGATTCTAAGAAAATGATTTTCAAAGTTTCCACTATATAACATATAGAGAAATGACCTCCGCCTATAAAATACATATTTTTCATCCGATCACAATAATTTTTTATAGACTGATAAAGGGTCACCCAAGGATTATTCATGTAAAATTTGGTTGATATCCATTCGTTGGATTCTGAGAAAATGATTTTCAAAGTTTCCACTATATAACATATAGAGAAATGACCTCCGCACATAAAATACATATTTTTCATCCAATCACAATAATTTTTGGTAGACTGATAAAGGGTCACCCAAGGATCATTCATGTAAAATTTGGTTGATATCCATCTGTTAGAACCTGAGAAAAGTCACTTTTTACCATATTTGGAAATTAGCCACGCCCATTAAATCCATGTTATTCACTGGATCAAAATTTCTTGAACAACTTTGAAAGAGGGTCACCAAAGGATCATTTCTGTGAAGTTTGGTTGAAATCCATCCAGTAGTTTCTGAGGAGAAGATTTTTAAAGAAAAAGTTTACGACCGGACGCACGGACGCACAGACGCACGACGGACACAACGCCATGACAATAGCCCCAGTGGCTTTCAGCCAGTGGAGCTAAAAACTCACCAGAATTGTATCAATGAGACGATTCTATTGAGTTTTAACAGCATGAAATTATTGAGAATTTCGCAAGGAAATGTATAATTAATCAAAAAAGTATGTTTCTTATTTGTAAACAAAATGTGAATTAAGTGGCCAATTTCTTTAAACGACCAATTTTTTGTGGTCTCTTTCGCTTAACCCTTTCCTGTTTTTCAAAATTTTGGACCTGTTCGAATTCAAAGGTTTTGCAGACGAAAATTTAAAGTTGATTTAATTTGAAAAATATCCATTCTGTAGGGTAGAAAATTTTGTAGAAAAAGGAGAAATTGTTTGTCACAAACAATTTTTTCTTTTTCTACAATGTTTTCTCAGTTACAAAATCTTAAGGACGTAAAAACCAGGATTTGGACAGGAAAGGGTTAAAACAAGTTAATTGTACTAACCTCCATCAAAAAGCTTGTGTTTGAAGCCATGTCTTCTAGGTCCAGGGTTTTTGTACGGTGATGGTACTTTAAATTTGTATGGATGTCCAATATTGTCCAGGAGTCTTGAACTAGTGCAGAAAGCACTTGTCTGTTCTAAATATTTTTGAGGTGCTTGGTGGTTTATCTGTAAATAATTAATATTTCTTTAAGGCTTATCATTCAGCAAGGTGTGTTCTAAAAGGCAAAGTTTTCTTAAGCCTTGTCATGCTGAATAAATTTTGGCTAAAAATTTTCATCAAAGTCAAAGGGCAAAAAGCACTGAAAGTTCCACCTCTAGGTAAATTTTTAATCAAAAAAATAAATCTATTGACAATTCTGGTTTGAAAGTGAGAAACAGGTGCTGTATACTAACATCAGACTGCACATTTGTGCAGACTGATGTTTGTCTATAGCTCCTGACGAAGCAGGAATATTCCAGGTTCAGCATAACAAGGGTTAAGCCCTCCATTCATGAATAAAATTTTTAGTATGCAACAGTTTTCTATGCTCCCATATTATGAAAAAACCATCTCAAACTTTGAAAATATATAAGCCTTTCTGTGTGGAAACCATTTAATTCTAATAAATAAGGAAAACATTTTTTGTTATTTTCATGGAGGTATGATATGAATAACATCATCACACTAAGGTTAATAGTTTCATACCTCCATGATAACAAAATATAATATCATAATCTAGAGGTAGACGAAGAAATTTTGATTTTAAACACAAACAAGAGCACGGCCTACAAATGCATGCACAGCTGCAGCTGCTGGATAAAGCGAAAATTTAAGTCCAAAAAGGGGATTTACTCTAATCACAATGTTTCCCTTTTAAAGTCCGGATAGCTCTCGTGATAGTAACACACATGCCAAGTTTCATGAAGATAACAACAGAAATATTACCAAAAATAAAGTTTTAGCATGCCAACACCAACACAAACAATGCCATGATGATCACAATACCTGAAGTTTTCTCTGAAAACAGCCGAGCTAAAAATCCATTATCTCTTAAATCATATATCTAATGTTGGGGGTATCTTTGAAATCACCTCATTAACCCTTTGCTGTTAAATCCCTGCTTTTTACATGCCTGTGATTTTATAATTGAGAAAACATTGTGAAAAAAGAAGAAATTGCTTCTGACAAGCAATTTCTTCTTTTTCCACACTTTTTTCTACCCTACTGAATGGTTACTTTTCAAATTAAATCCACTTTTAATTTTCGTCTGCAAAACCTTTGAATTTGGACAGGTTCAAAATTTTGTAAAACAGGAAAGGGTTAATATGGTTCCAATTAGTACATATAACACCAAAGAATTAAGAAATAGAGCTTCAGATAGATGGGGTATTGTGGGTTTAAGATCTAAATATTTTACTCATTATAGCACAAACCAGATGTTTTTTGGTTCTCATTGAAATTGTCTTGTCAAGACAATACCAATGAGTACCTACAACATAGTGTTTCATTTAAGAGATGAAGATAGTATTGATTGATTTCTTTGAGGTATGATCGAAAAACCTTATCACACCTTATCAAACCTTATATGAGCATGATTCTAAAATTTTGTTGATTCATACCACTATGAAATCAACAAATATTATCTTCTCATCTAACAATTTAATATAATGAAGCAAAAATAAAGATTTGTCAATTAAGAAACAAATTTCTTACAGGACTACTTTTTGCAGAAGCTTACAAAAGGGCTGCATAATCAATATTGTTTTCATTGGGGAATGAAACCAACTTTTCAGCCAATCAGAGCGCATCAATGTTGGCGGAAACAACTAAAATTAAATTATAAAGAAATAAAGATTTTAGGCTGAATTTACCCCTCTTATGAGGCTCTGACATATTTAAATCATCAACTTTTCCCTGAGCCTAGTGAGGGCCTCTTTTCTGGAGCCCTATTCATCACTTAACCTTTGTCAGGCTGAATAAAAACTTTAGTAAAATATTGCAAAATCAAATGGCTGAACTGAAAGCAGTGTAGCTGGGTAGTAATTGTGAGACATTTCTTTTTTTTTTTTTTAATTCAAAAATTCAATCTTTTAAACATTTCCTGTTATAAAGGAAAATAAGATGGCATAGAATAAGATCAGACTGCACTTATGTGTAGGCTGATCTAAGTCTATAAAGCCTGCAAAGCAAGACAAGAGGACCATGATGGTCCTTAATCGCTAACCTGAGTAAGTCAATTCATAGCTTGTCAACTAGAGATTGTTTGATGTACATTTAGGGTGGTTTTGAAAGAAACACTTAAATTTCGTCCTACTGTTATTTGATTTTTTTTTAATTTTCGTAAATCTTTAACTTTTCTCTTACAATGGCAACCAAAGTTATTGATAGAAATGAATTTTTTTTAACATTTCAGTAGACCTAAACCTTAAGAAGCCTTATGGTTTAGGAAGAGAAGAATTTGTTTTAAGATTTTTAGCAATTTAGGCCATTTTTCAGCCTTTCCATTACCATGGAAACAGGAGTTTTTGATGAATTGTAATTCTTTCAACAACTTTTGAAGAGCTTCGCCCAAGGATCATCCCAGCAAGGTAAAGCTTGAATAGCCTAGTGGTTTAGGAGTAGTAGAATTTTTTCGCAGATTTCTGTAATTTTTCAGACTTTCAGTTACCATGAAAACCAGAGTTTTTGATAAAACTAGATTCTTTTTACCACTTTTAAAGAGCTTCACCAAAGGAACATCCCTGCTAAGTTTCACCTTGATTGGCCCAGTGTTTTAGGCATAGAAGATGTTTAAAGAAATTGTTGAGGGACGGACAGACAGACAGACGGACAGACAGACGCTGGACTGCGAGTGATCACAAAAGCTCACTTTGAGCACTTTGTTCTCAGGTGAGCTAACAAGGGGTAAGATTGTCATCTCTCTTTGTTACTTTGAGCCCTTTTCATATTTTAACTCTAAATGACCAACATCCTTGCCAGTATGGTATTCAAATAACAATTTTATGATTTCTGTATACTACAAGGTAATCAAGGCTCAAATTAACAAATGAGGGTTCCTTTTTTCTACCATTTCCTAATTTTGATCAAAATACCCTCAAAAATGAAATAATCAAGCTACATAGGGAGATCATATGAACCAGGGTTCCCATAAAACCTCCAAATGGAGGAAATTTACCCTCTCCAAAACTCTGTGAATCCCCTGAAATCCCTAATGGTCTGCCACAATACTTACTGTTTGCTGACTAGAAGCTGATAGGAACTGCGCTGTTTTAAGCCTTAGCTGATGGCAGTATGTAAGCCCCCGCTGGTAAATGGGATTCATGTTTTACAATTCTCTCTGAAAATATTCATAAACATATTTTTAAAGTAGTGGACTTAAGGAGGTGGACCTGTAATAGTTAAATAGTAAAAGTTTCAGAACTCTTAAAGATAGACCAAACTATGTTCAAATTAATACATGAATCCATGGTTGATGCCCTATAAAGACCTAAAAAAAAATCAAACTATGGCTATGCAACTTTGAAGCATCCTGCCATTGTCAAAAATTTGTATTTTTCTTTGAATATCATATTGCTCAATCAGGCAACCTGAAATTTTTCGTGATCGGGCAGTCCTACCAACCTGTTGAAGGAGCTTTGTCTGGTCCCAGTATCAGATTTTTATGTTTTAACATATTTCTTATATAATTAATATCTAACAAAAATTAAAACTGTAGGCCTTTACAATTTTAGGGGTGAACTGTGATTGATAAAGTCTTTCTTTATTTCTATGTAAATTCTAGAAACCCCAAAACACAAGGCTTGTTTTCATTAGAGAGAACTTTCAAGTGGTTTGGTAGTTTAGAATTAGGAAATAAGGCATTTATGCCCAGTATGAAATTCCTGGCCATATAAATATGATGTTGAGGATGGTAGGAAAATTTGAAAAGATTTTTTTATTTGTCACTCTGTTGCCATTGCAACCAGAGGTCTTCAATATTCTTTGAAATAATAATTAATTTGAAAGTACTTTTCCTACGGATCATTTCTATGCAGCTCATGTTTGAAATCTGATGACTATTTTGAGGGATTTTCATAATTTATTTTTATAATGGATGCATGGACTGACAGTTGGCAGACAGACCAATAAAATTGTAAACGGCACTATCTGCTGTTGAACTACGTAATTAATAAATAGTTTTGATAGCAGAAGGAAGGTAATAGATGAAATAACCAACAACGTTTTTCCTGGTTCATGGATGTTAAAGATGAACACGGTAGAAAACGGATAGCAAAAGAGCTACCTTTCATCAAATCTATCCATGTTAATAAGCTTTATATGAGATGCTCTGTGATAGCCATAAAGAGCTAGTCCATAATTTCCTTTTCTCTGTGTTGAAAAATAGATTATGATACTCTTATTTCAAGAAAGACAGTCACAGGTCAAAGATTCGAGTGTCAACCCTCAAAAGACCCGAGCAAGCATCCGTTGAAATCGCCAGGACATATAAAACTGAAGATTCTTTAATTTCAATATCAAATTCGATTGTTAAATTTGAATGAAAATTTGAGAACACAAGAAACAGATTTTACTTCTTATTACTACAATAATTTGACCATAAAAGGAACTAAATAAATATCTGCGTCAAAATTGAAACATGAACACTTCTTCTTTTACTCAATCACATGTTTCAACACAAAGGTTTATCAGCGGTGCTGCCTAAATTTACCAAGGTTGTGTGACGCATCACTTCACATATTATGTTCCACCTTTACCAGCCAGTGATTTTATTTCAATTTAATTATGCAACATCTTTTCCTAAAATATTCCAGTCTTATTACATTTAACACACAATTCTGAACAGCCAAAATTATAAATAATAATGTTGATCATTAGAAACAGTGTGGCAAACGCAAAAAAAATATTATTACAGTGGTCTTGCATTCCCTCGAGAGGGCGAAACTTGAATTCATGCGGAAGCTCGAGCTCACCTTCCAGTCAGGAGGCTTCTTTCTCTAATTTCTTGTTCGTTATTACTGCACTAACTCAAACGCGCAATTGCATGATCTCTCGAGTAGCAATCTCAGTCCCGTGGTCAAATTTTACTGCATTTCCTCAAGCAAAGGGTTTTGCAACTTTCTGACATCTATTGTCTTGCATCAAAATTAACTTATAGTGCGTATTTGATATTGTGTTTCATCGTAAAGAATACCTTTAGGTCTTTTCACGGTGTTTCGACGAGTTAGACAACTTGTTTTCACACCTTTTTCCATGCCTGAGTAAATCATATTTAGGGTGTAAAAGACGAGAATTAATGACAAGAAAACAAAAATGAGACTATTAAACAATCATTAAACAAATGAGCATTTTTGTCGAATTGATGCTAATTATCATTTGGAAAGTAGATTACTTGTTGTTAATTCAGCAATGTATTCACCTTTGTATCCAAAGATATTGACGATTGCCTGCCGAAACATCAAAACTACACTTTTCAGCTGTAGTTTCAATGTTTCGATCGCCAATCGACAGTGTTCGGCACAAAAACTTGGTTATAGAAAAAAAACACATTGACTTTAACTTGTCTTGAATCCCACTTTGCATTAAATTTTATTATCTGCTGGACAAAACTTCCAGAAGAAAAAAAAAAAAGTTTGTAAATTTCTTTCTTTGTTTATTTCTGCTATTTAAGGGAACACCTTTACAATTTAATTATTTGAGGAACCAAGGAAGTTAGATCTAAAGTAAACGTTGTGAGAAAAAATGTACACGAGGTGCACAATTCATTAAAAACAGCTATAGAAACCGATACAGTGTAAACGATTTGATAATTGACTTAAATTGGCCATCAATTCAAGAACGCAGGAAAAACAGTCGTCTTACGATGCTGTACAAAATCATAAACGAACAAGTTGCCATTGACAAGGAACAAAGACTCTCACCAAATCCCTGCCAATCAAGACATCTACCACCACATGCCTACAAGATTCCATTCTCCTAAATGACATACCGACAGCAGTCATTTTTCCCCCGGACCATCAAGGAATGGAACAGCCTCCCACCCGACATAGCGTCAGCAGGCACAGTTGAGACTTTCAAAGTCCAACTTGCCAAAAACTTTATCTAGTCTCTCCAGTGCTCTCAATAAGCGGACGTCGATGTAATATACATCCAGAATTTCAAAAATTACGTCCGGACGTTGTACAAATTTGCATAATAAAGGATTTAATGTAAGTCTACACGTGCAAAAAATCGATAATCATCGCGAGCATACACATTATTGTCAAATCTCAATTATCGTGCATACCTCTATTATCGTGCAAAACCCAAAAGGAGCCTCACAGAGCTTGATTGACCAAAGTTTTTTTCATAGGATGTCTTGCTATGGTACACTCATAATGTTGAAGTGAGAACAACTGAAACCATATAGCACACAATATCTAAAATCGAAAAAATGCAACATTTTGGGTATGGAACTTTTTTTTCTTCAAAGTTTCTATGCATAGGCTAGTTTAAGCTTTGTACAAGAAAATTCAGAACTAGATTTAACTCAGATAAATATGTGGAATAATCAGATTTAAGCAGAGGTTGGTGACCCCAAAAGAAAGTGTTGTAATTTTGCTTCTTTTTCGTTGCCAAGGAGTTTTCTTTCGAATGCATGACAACTGAGGAGGCAATCCAAATTTTTTGAAAGGTCAACTAGCAATTATTTTACGTGGTTTTCATTATGATATTATCAACAGAATTGAACCAAATTTTTTAGACAGGTTAATGAAATATTGATTAATAGAAAATTGATATTAAATTGTATGAAAACCTAACTTTACAAGGTCAGGGAGGGTTAAAAGGCTTACATGCACGATAATTGAGGTGAAGAGGATATAGCTTACCCAAACAAGTCATGTGTAACGCATGGGGTATTAGACTGTCGCTGTAACAACCAGTCTTTGATTATGCAATCTTGTTGGGTTAGCGAAGCGTCATTACCGCTTCTGTCATAACCTTTGTCGGATACAGATCGCGAGGGTCCTCTGATAGGATTATTGAAAGAAACAAAATTCAAATTAGGGGAATATTCGTTATATCAAACGTGGTTCATGCAGCTGGGACCGATAAAATTTTAAAATATCGCTTCCTAAAAGTCTTAGAATAGAGATCTACGGGTAATTTATCCGAAGTGAAAAAGACGCTACCGGAAATCATTTACGAAAGGCCATTCGACTGTCCTCCTTTAAAAACGTTAAGAATGGGCATCTTCGGAGAACATGGGAAAATCCCAATAACGTCATTTAAGTTGTCTGCAACATATCTGACGAGAGATTTGAAATGACGATTTTTTCTTGACTTCTGCTATTAGGATAATTCTGCGTAAGTTGAAATAGGTTAGAACTTTTATTGGCACTCTGCCTAAAATCTTCGCCACCTTTGGAACGACAGCCCAAAAAAAATTAAAGCTGCCGTAATTTCCGTAATATTGCTGTATACCAAAACATTGTAACTAAAATTTGAGTAAGCCGCATTTCCTAGGCCCACGGCACATCTAAGGGCCTTTTCAAAATAGACACTCCACATTTCTCATATTAGTTTCCATAATTTATTTAATGAAAGTGATAAATGGTGATTGTGAAACTAAAGCTCGTCCCTACAGCTCAAAGTCAAAGCTACAAGTTTTGAGGCTTGGAAGTCGTTTATTCTTAGAGAACCAGCCAGAATCATGGACTTTGGGAGCAAAAATTTAACTTATGCATGTATTTAACAAGGAAACAGGCATTTACAAAGGCACTTTGGCAGCAAAAATTTAACTTATACATGTATTTAACAAGGAAACAAGCATTTACAAAGTGTGCAGAAAAAGGAAGGTGTGTGTGGGGGGGGGGGGGTGTTAAAAATTCCTTACTTCATAGAAAAAATTCCTGAAATCCCAACATGGAATTACAAAAATTCCTGATTATGGCCCTTATTGAGAGCACTGACTCTCCCTTAGATTTTACTCTTTTAACCTCACTGTACATATTTCCACCTTTTTTTTAGTACTCTTTCTTTCTTGCGCACCTCCCCCTGGCAGTAATACTCAATCTGCTGAGTGTGGCCAGTATCTGGTAGATGAGGATTTAGATGTAGATGAAATTGCTTGCAACCTCGCCTAACTTATGACTTATAAAACGCCTAATATTTTGTCATTAAGCAGCGATAGCTACAAAAAAATGGTAAGAAAGAAAGAATATGCTTGCTATAGTGCCTCTCATTGAAATTGCCAAATCTAAACTTTTGTCATTTCAATGACCTTTATATAGAGAACAGACGTCACTTACATAGACGCGACCCCTTCATCGACTTTATGGATTTTTCTCTTTTCAACGCTGACGATTTGACCAAATTAAATTGCCCAATTGTACAAATCATTTTAAATCAGAGTTTTATATTTCATAAAAGTTTTCCTCAAGCAGTTTTTTTTTACATTTGTTCTGTAAATTTTGAAGGCAAAATATGCAAAGAAAAGTTTAAAACGCAGTGAAGCGTCTTCATAGGGGACTTACTGGCATTAACTCGAATCATGCTTTACTCGAGAAAATTAGTCGGTCCTGTGTGTCTTCGAGCTATCGTGAGACCACTGTTTTACTATCATTACCATCATTTTCACAATTATTTAAAGTTATAGCAATATGGAACAGCTTATGATACATGTAATAATGTCATTTAATTTAATCAGATGAGAATGATCCTACAATTCATTGCCAAATTACAAAAATCCAACATGTACCCATACAAGTTATAGATGCATATTAGACCCAGCAACCAGACAATGATCCGTAATTTGTTATGGACTAGTCTAAATCGTTAATACCTTAGTTTGCAGAGAAAGAGTTAACACAAAGTTCAGACTTACTTAGAGACAGAAAATAAAATGATTATAATAATTATATTAATTAGTTCTTGAAAACATTGAGACTAAGATATCGAGCTATTTTTCTGTTGATATTTGCATCTTCATAACTCATTAGCCAAATAAATTTAGTCTTTATGCATGCTGATTTTAAGATATTTTTATTCATTGAGACAATTGCAATTTCATAAATCAAAATGATTAAGTTTATCGTCTTTTCTTGAAAAAATAAAGGTACGATTTTCTATCAAATAAGCATTTTGCACAATTGTAAGTGGGAGCGTTAAACAAAAAAGTTAGCATCCGAATTTAGCTCATCCGAACACTAAAGCAATTGAAGGACGAACGCCTTTTGCGTTTATGTTATGTTGATATAATCAAAGAACTTGGCGTATGGAAACTGTTATGTTAGAAATACATAAAGAATAATTAAATATGATTTTCAAAGCTAAACCATATACCAAAGCCGCATTTCCAAAATATCAGTTGGTTTTGGTTTTTTTTTTTTTTTTTTTTTATTTATTTCCGAATACAGACAAGGCGGATAAATCAAAGACAATCCAACTATGGAGTTTACCGGACGTGAAAATAATTATTTTATAAATCCATTTGAAGTCCAACTGGGGAATTAGCTCAAGTGGTAGAGCGCTCGCTTAGCATGTGAGAGGTACCGGGATCGATACCCGGATTCTCCAAATGTTTTTTCTTTCCGGGGATGATTTTCATCTAGTTTCCTACATTTGATGAAGACATACTTTCTCAGTTAAATCAAAGTATCTTCAGGAATAACTTTTTGATGGGTTGTAAAGTAAAATGTTTGAGGCCCAATTTTCAAACACTTCATTTGCCAAGAAAAAGCAGTGTTTCCAGGTGAGGGTAAGGTACATCTACACTCCTGGATAGGATCCTATTGCTTATTCATACTGCTTAACTTACTCGACATGTATTTCTTACAGCGGGATTTTGTATTTTAAAGATATATGCACGTATACACAAAAGTCAGGGAACTTGAACACCAAGAAAAGGGCCAAAGAAGCAGTCAATGAGCTTATGCTCTGCATGGAGGCCTCGTATACTCTATGGACTCTATGGACTCTAATTTGAGAACAAGCCTCCCTGGGATCATATTATATTGATTTGTACCCAAAATACAAATTATGTGATTAAGATCTTAAAGTACATGTGAAATACAGTCTGTGTTAAATGGGTTGCTCTTTTACAAGGCAAACGATTACAAACAAGGCATGTAGAAATAAGTGCTTTAATTTGTGTGACAATGCATCAATAGAGCAACACAGAATCCAGAACGATTACATGACTATTTGAAATTATTGATTACACAGTCAGATCATATAGAGTTGACAGCGTCAAACTGATACTTCAATTAGTTAAACTTTCAGACTGTGTACATTCCTGCATTTACTTTAATGTCGAATCAGGCATTCAAGTTGGAAGTGGTATGACAAATGATGCTACTTTTTGTGTTTTCAAATTACTCGCAAGACATTGTTCCATCATCAGCAGTTAATCGTCATACAATGCCAAAAGATATAGGGAAATAATTCTGAAACCTTGTGAACTGGAAGTTCATAATATATATATTTTACAAATGCGGAATAGTAATTATTAGTTGCAGCCAGGGATCAGTCGGAACCAGGATAGATTTCCAAGCTACAGTACTCATTGTCTTAACAGGAAAAAAATGTTTATATATGTTAATATTCCCTATAGCCTTTATATAAGTCATTTACTATAATTCCTGCAAGGGTATTCCTCTTAAAGTGATAATCAAATATTAAATATGATTATTCATATCGAAATATTCATCCATAAGCATGATATTATAAATGGCATTAAATACATATATGTAATGCTTTGCTTGAAATACGCAACCTTTATTAAACTGCAGTACACTGAAATATATTTTGATGAAAAACTAATAGTAATAATAATGATAATTAATTAAACGAATGGTTTCGTGTACGGATACTGGAAAAAATGTTATTGCAAACAGCAATGCATTTCTATCTCTAAAGAGTAATACCGTAGGCTGCTTGATATAATAATACAACGGAATGTTGAGTTATTGAACATGTGTATGATATATCTTTAATATGTTTGATATTTGGGTTTCGTGGATTAAATGTTAGAAATATTGTCCGAGCTTAGGTTTTGGATACGCTCGTAACTAGGCTTGTTCTACATTGCCTACACAATATTTCAAGAAATTAACTCTGAACTAATCTGTGAGGCCTGAGGGGGAATTTATGTGATCATGATGGATGAAATCAAATGATTAAATGAGACTTACCTTAGTAAGGTGAAATTTGGTCGTGATTTCATCCGTCACCAAATTCCCTCCAGGCTCACACGCCCGACCACAACCACCATAAAAATCTAATTTCTTAAACCTATTGCGTTTCGAAACATACGCTAAAATATGAGATCCCATGGCTGTCAGGTGCCGCGAATAATCTGTGTGAGCCTGGAGGGTATTTGGTGACGGATGAAATCATAACCAAATTTCACCTTACTAAGGTGTGTCTCATTTAATCATTTGATTATATATCAAAATGAAGACTAAAGTACTACCCAGGTACTACTACAAACGTTGGTATAAAACTCGAGCCCTAAACGTAGTTATGCAAGCAATTTATTTTGACCTGTTTTATAAACACATATGTCATATATGTTATTCTTATTTTGTAAACGTGTAGATCTTTTTAAGGTATGGTATAGTTCCGCAAGAAAGAGTGAGGTCCGAGAAACCGTTATCTCCTATCATTTTCAATGTAAAATTGATCTTTGATCACTCACTTAAAATTGTAGATCTATACGTTATCACAATATAAATGGACATTAATTGTTTATATACCTGTATGGTTGTTTAGCAATATAGCCTATCGATTTCTATTTCACAGAATGATGGATACATAGTAATTTATTATAGATCATTGAATCCATAACTATAATTTGAAATAAATCAAAGAAAGTATTTCACAATATTATCGTGTGCTGTTGCACCATACCTAAAATCTATTTTGAAAACAGATCAAACGGTTTGACAAGTATGTTGACAAAATAAATGGAAATTGATTGTTTCAAAAAAGCCTGTCGAGGCCGAGTTTTATATCTAAGGTTGTAGTAGTACCTTGGTGGTGCTTTAGACTGTACTTAGTTAAAACATGAGGCAATTTTATCCAACCGTCATGCAGTTGCTTGTTCTATACAAAATGACATTTTCCACAATGTTTTAGCTTTACCGCTATAGCTATGACGGTCTTATGATGCTCAACTGCTTGTGTTAAAAAAAGCTTTATTTTGATATACAATATACCTTGGCATATTGCTTTTCTTGGCTAATGAAGCGCCCTTAAAATTGGGCCTCAAACACTTTACATGAACCTTAAAAAGGACCTAAACGATGACTCGAGGAAAGACTGTTTCTATGATAAGATAGATAGCTCTCTGACTAGGCAACCGTTTAAAATCGATAGTCTAATATTGCCAATGACTTAGTTTTTAAACGGCATGTGCATTTCTTTTCGCCTTTTTTCATTATTATTCCGAATGACAGCCGGGCTGGATTGTATTCAATCTTCTGGTCACAGTAATAGCCAACTTGTCGCGGCCGGGATGTCCGCATTGAAAGGGCAGTCGTAAGTACTACGTTTATGAAATGTTTTTTTTTTTTGTTTTTTTTGTTTTGTTTTGGTTGTTTTTTTTTTTTTTGTTTTTTTTTTTGTTTGTTTTGGTTTTTTCGCGTTGATGTGTCCACGAATAATTCAAAGTCTGATGGAAGAGGAATCCATTATAAGCAAAAGGTAAAATCTGAGAGCGGAGTCCTAGGATTTTCGGCTTTGAATGTTAATCCAACCCCAGTCAGACTTTATTCATTTACACATCAACGAGAAAAATGTTATTAATTAGAGATTATCCACTTAGGTGGACTTCGGACATCGGATGTCTGACTTCGGACTTACAGGGGTCGTCTCAAAACGAAAGAAACTATATTCGTTGATACATCATGATTGTATAAAAGGATGACGTCTCTGATCATATTTTTGAGTGTGATTCGTTAGTATTGAGGTACAAGAACCAGTAAAATTTCGGACATGCATATCGTTTTATCATTTCAAATGTCGGCGCATCTATATAACCACGCTAAGTAATTTTCATACTGCAACGTAGACATATCAGTTTGTTTGTCCACCTAGTCTGTCAGCTAATGAACCTGTTAACTCATTTTTCTTTAGTACTTAAAAGCTGATATTTGATACGCAGCTGGCCTGTTTCAAGAGACAACTGTATGTGTGTTGCATTCCACATAGGTTACTCGCTATAAAACAGTTCGAAACCGTGCGCGGCGAGCGCACATGATATTTGGTAAATCGAACGCTGCACATTGAACTTAAGCCAGCAAATACCTCCTGAAAACATTTGATTATTACAATGCTATTAAAGAATGATTATTGTCTTTTTTTCAATCCCCCTTTTAATGGAAAAGAACACCCTTTAAAGTAATCAAAATTATGCAGTTAATAGGCATACTTTATTAAATCGCACTTGAGATTTTTCTACATAACTTTAATAATGTGCATTCAACAAGACTGCCCTGTATACTTTCAATAAGGATTACTTGAATTGGGTTTTACGCCGCTTTTAACAATCGTTCAGTTATATCGCGGCGGCTTGGGCAATCACATTTGATTCCTGGTATTTCTCACACCAGTACCACCATTTAATCCTTTTCTAGCCTCCCGCTGCTATCCTACATAGGTCTACGATTATCAACCCATTGGAAGAAGACAAATAGTCGGAAAGGATGAATGTCGCCATGCGGGATCGAAAGCGAGACCTCTAGATTGACAGTCCGACGCACTACCAACTGCGCTATTGCAGCGGCCAACTTTCAATTAGGGCACAATGCACTAGATGCTGACCTTTTTGCTTTTGTTATTCTACTGAAGCGATCATATCTTTTAAAAGAAAATCGAGTAATCGTGAAAGCCTTGTCGAGGTAAGATCGTCTTTGCTTGCGTTTTCAATCCGTCACGTGTAAAGATTTTTTTTAACCTTTCATGGTATCTTTAAAGGCAAAAGTTTAAACTTCGAATTAATATTGACTGTCTAAAGAATAGTTCTTAATTTTTGATTTGGCTATATTATCAACTTACTTTTACTACAAATGTTTACCTTTTCTTTGTCTGAGATTTTTTTTCAGCAATCAAATGTTTTGAAAAGGGTAGAAAAAAGGAGGAATTTAGTCAGTTTTGATTGAGAAATAAGCATCAAACGATCATGATGAGAGATATCTTCAGGATGTGTTATAACCGAAATACAAGGTATGAAGTCGGTGTATACAGACACAGCTTTTAGGGAAACTTATGATGTATGTTGAAAAAGCTTAGAACATACGAGAATCAAGTGTAAACCCAATACAGCATTGTGCGAGAATTACTATATTTCTTTATTGTTTTCAGTTTTGTATCAAGAAATAACGGTAAATAATAAAGTGGAAATCCCACCCGCTAACCAGTTAAATTATGAAAAAAATACTATGCTTTCGTTCGTTTCACTCTATTTGAACTTATTTGATCACTGCCCAATAAAAAAAATCTATATGACTTAAAGATGAAGTTGCCTTGTAATCTCATGCGTAATGACGCGCTTTAAGAAAATGTTTCATTAAATTGTCCTATTTTGTCTTATGTTTAAATTAAAGAGAGTTTGTTTTCGAGAGGAAAAATTAATATTACATTTTGTGACGAACAAAAGCTGTCGGACGTCGGCAATATTACGACAAAATATGAATCGCTGACGTGACGACATCTTCTTACTTAGCCAGCGATAATGCACAAATTAGGATGAAAAGTGAGTCATCGAATAGCCACCGATACGCCGGCGAGACGTCGTTAATTTAAACGGAAGTCAAATGTCAAAACCAGAAAATAGTAAGTCTGCGATGGAACAATATCAACCGGTCCACGACAGGTAACCGGTTGTCGCCCGGCCGCTCCCCAGCGATTAGTGGTCGATACAGTTTGGACACCCAGTCGGGTCCCTTGGCAATTCTAATTTTGGAAAAGTTTAAGAAATAATTAGAATTTTCGACATCCACGACTCTTACAGACTTATCGGTAGATTTCATAAAGTAGACAAAGTTCACCAACGCTTCGCCAATCTAACAAAAATACGTTGCCGTGATTGAATCGGCTGATGCACTTATGACTCGCAGACTCTATCCCCGAAAACATCGTCGAAGCGATTTTGTGACACTGTCTTTTACATAATATCCACCCCATTAAAAAGAACAGTAATAGATAAGAACAAAATGTTCCAATGTCAGTCTTTGCTGGTTCGAAGGGTGGCTTACATTGAAACGTGTTTTTGTTGAGAATATTTTCCGAATCTAGAAATAATCGTTCTCTTTTGCGGTAAATCCATTCGGACAGGCCACTTTTAAGCTGACTTTTGCTGGATTCGATCTTTTGCACAAGCCACTTGTTCGATATGCAAGGACGTTTCCGACCGTTTTGAAATTGCTACCCGCTTTGTGCAGTTTAATGTGTGCTCAAAGTAATAACTTTTCTCAAAAGTTTCGAGAACGTTTACTTCTAGCAATATTTCGCGTCCTTAATACACAAAAAATCAAGGTAGGCCTACTTTATTATGAAAAAATCGGCGAAAAATCAATACATGCAATACATATTCTTGTACATGTACTTATATTAGTAAAGGGTTACGGGTATATTTTGTTTGTGTATTTTGAGACATCCCCCGATATTTTAGTAAGTCAGATGTCCTATCTCGGAGTTCACCTAAGTGGATAATGTCTAATAATTATATCACGGACCATCAATATACATTTAGAGTCCCTGATTAGGCCTGCATCCATATATGATGATATTACAGAAAAGACCTCGCCCGTCTATTTCGATTGTGCTTACAATCGCAAAATGAAAAGTTTTGTAATCTTGATTTAGAGTGATGAAATACAAAAGTTGACAAAAACATGCGGAAATAAATTATGGATCCGTAATTAAGCGGTCTAAATAATCTGGCGCACTTAATGGGTCGAAAAGTTTCTATAAGTCCCGCACGTGTTTATTTGGACGTACATGTCTAAAATGTGCACGTCCAAAACTTACGGATGGGCGTCTAAAATTTACGGGTTCATCCATGAATTTATACGACCATGTTCAAAACGGGATAGAATTTTCATTAATTGATACTACCTAATAAAAACGAGTTACTGATAAAAATCCGTACTTTTAGATGTACGGATGCACTTCCAAAAATCAGAGTGTACCAATATCATTTAAGGGTACACGTCTGTTTTTGAAGCACGCTCGACTTTGAGTTGACTTTTGGCCCAAACGTGACGCCATTTTATACTGTATAATAATGATGCCATGTAGCCTGTCATGATAGACAGCATTCGCACTTTGCAGGTGTGTGTCCCTGACTGCCGAGATGACTTTAAATCTTGACTAGAAAGTCTGCGTATTTTGTATGACGGCTGGAACGCTTAAAACCTTGCTTGAAAGGCCATGTCTTCTAGACAAGATGGTTTGGCGCCAGGTGGTCTACCGTTTTGATCTCTGACAAAATATCTTTGGGGAAGGCTTTCTGGCTAAACTCATCAAATGTATCACCAATGGACTGATCCATCCTATAATTCAATGGTCATGGGAGCATTTTCATTTTACTTACTGAAGCTCGATCAGGTCCGATGATTGCCTTAGAACTTCGTGCGTATAGTTTTAAAAAACCCTGCTCTGCATTAAGGATGCAAAGAAGTTTGAAAACGTTTAACAATCGTACTTCGCTTTGCACGTAAGTAGACGTGCAAAGCGAGGTAACATTTCTTAACCGTATCTCGCACACTTTTCATCGTGAACGCAAGACTAGCTACGCCAATGATTGCCCAGACTATATTGTTTTCTTAGCACCGGGAGATAATAAGTACCGCGTGTTGTTTATATTGGAAGCTAGTTATAGTCTCTTCACACTAGACATCCGTGTTGGACTTTGACATTGGCATAAGAAAGTTTTGGGTTACTAGAGACAATCATTTCTTAAAAAAGGTAGGAGATAATTTCTTTATTAATTTCTTTTTAAGATTGAAACTTCGGAGCTATTTTGATTAAAATTGATGATAGTTTCACCAACAACTTGAATGATTATGAATTTGATGATTATAATTAATTGATGATTATTATTATTACAGTTATCGTTTATTTATTTATTTATTTATTATTTATTTATTTATTTATTTATTTATTTATTTATTTATTCATTTATTTATTTATTTATTTATTTATTTATTTATTTATTTATTTATATATTTATTTATTTATTTCCATTGATTATTTATATAGCAAAAATTATTTTGTGACTGAAACTGAAACAGTCTACTTTTACAACATAAATGTCGATTCATCAAGAAGTGTAGTAAGGATTTTAGTTACATGCCCTTAAGAATGAAGGAAAAACATATGTCACCAGCCGCGTAAAGAGCTATCTGAAATAAAAAGATTGTTTCTAGAAGGGGTCAACCTGAAGTCGCATCGTAAAAATTCAGAGTAAGGTAGAATGAGTGTTCTAAATTCAGAAAATGAGATGAGCTGAAAGTTTCGACCCTAGTCAGTCTAGATGGTCCACGCCTTCTTGCGGATGATACGCATTGGACGCTTGTACAATTCAAAACATGTATCATCGAGCGTTTAACAGCCCTGCGTTCAGGATGACTAACTGTTTGCCAATTATACCCCGTTTTCCACGTGCACTAGGGTGCAAAGCTGGGTAAAACTAGTAAGCAGTTTGCACAGTTTTGTCATTCTGAATCTGAATGATTTTTTTCTTTTTGAATTTGGTTGTAAGTCACCATTGCAGCAGTTCTGTTGAAGAGACTGGTGCATCTAACGTTGGTCTCCTTTCGTTTCTCTTACGAGTTCAACCAATTTCATTCTAGTCACCCGATGCCCATATAATATATATGTATGCCATAGGTCAGATGAAATTTGACCGAGTTGGGGTTCAAAGTCACGACCGGGGAGCGAGCGCCAAAAGTTTTACCGACTGTGCTTTCCGGTGTCGGCTCAAACCAATTAAATGACTGAAACATACGCGGATACCCAAGGGACTACCTATTTGCTACGCTATATCAATATAGCGTAGCAAATAGGGAGAGCCTGGGGTATCCTAAGATGAAATAGACATGAACGCTCTTGAAATGAGTGAGCGTTCATATTAACCAACCAAGATTTCAACAAGAAAACGTTCCAAAAACGTTGAAATATAGGTAACCTGCTTTGCACCACAGTCCCTGAATATACACACGGACCCTGAATATACTATGTATATGTATTATTTATCTACAATGACATTGCACTCATTAAATATTCCTTTTGACCCCTATTGATAGTCGGTAAATATGTTTCCCAAAATAGACTTACACTCGCAAAGTTTAGATGAAAAATATGTATCACAACTCAGAGTGCATACGGAAATTAAGCGGTGGTGGTAAGGATGCTTTCCCATAATCGATAGGTTACGAGTTCAAACCAGACAATGACCAAAAGTATTAGTATTTATTTGTAGGGTAACATTTTTTAAGTACCTATTTTGAAACTTTTGATATTTTGATCAGTGTTGCATAAGAATATTGATATTCGGCACAGTTTTTCCGCCAGACTCAATTTGACCATTGCAAAGTCTATTAATCATTGTAAAATACTGAAAATAATTATAATTTTTGAAATATATCTAGATCTATATTAAAGAGATGGAGAGTCACTTTTTTATTTTATGACGGTATGAAATAAAACATATACAGGGTTTGAACACGTTAATCGAATTCCTGTTTAAGTGAGATTAGGTTATTAACGTAAACTCTATTCTCTTTATATCTTATAATTCAATATCATGAAACAAATGAGATCTTTATTAGCACTATTGTTTGGTACAAACTTACTAACAACTTTTAATGTTTTTTTTTCAGTGTGGCATGAAACAAATCTTGCTCTCGATCAGAATAAATAATCTTGGTTGGTGCAAACGACTAAAGTTGCACGAAGAATAAAAATTATTAATCGTAACTGACAAAAAAAACTAATTACAAAATAATAAGAAGAAATGTCCTTTAAAAAAAAGAAATAAATCAATATATTAATGATAATCACAATAATCAAAATATGTGTCTCAGTCGGGAATTGAACTCGATCCAACAACTTATCGGTGTACGGGAGGGCGTCTGTAACCACTGTACTACCGCGACTTTTTGAAGAAAATGTGAAATTATATAAGTAAATAAGTAAAACAGTGAAACGAAATTGAGGTACGTTGCGGGAATACTCGAGCACTGACGGAAGTTAATGAGTGTCAGGTCATTTTAGATAAATAATATATTAAGAGTCCGTGTTTACACATATATGCAGTTACTATTCTATGCCCGGTTTTCGCGATTGTATTGTCATCTTCAAAAGCAGTGCTGTATGAAATACATTTACACGTTGTCCTTCTAGTGATACGTTTGGTTAAGTTGCAACTTGTACGAGTGTCATTGCTCGATGGTTTATTAACAATCATAAAATTATAAAATATTCATAGATGGTCGGACCCACCGGGTCGTTGGCATTCTTTGTTCCTTATAACATTGCCTTCAAAACATTTTATAATCTTTTATCAAACGATATATCAATGAAGAATTGGCATTGGGACTGTAGGCCAGGGGCCTGTTTTACTAAACATCTTACGATCCTGTTTTGCGTAAGTCAAAACTGGAAGTTGCTGTTTACATTAGTAACTAAATATAGAATTCTTCTACAGACGATTCCAATGAGATATTGCAGGCAGATTCTAACAATGAATGAAAACACTAGTTCGATTTGTGGTTTTGACTCACGATTATTCTTTTCGAAAGAAGTTTAGTAAAACGGGCCCCAGGACCCCCTACCCACTAGAAATTTCGTCAACGATATGTATATCTAAAATTAAGAGATAAATAAGTTAATAATTAGACATTCTTATGAAATTTTCAGCAATTCGAGAAGTTTTTTAAATTCATTCGAATTCTGAGTATGTTTAATTTTTTAGAGTCGACGCCGTAGTGCTAAAAATATACTTTTATAAGAAGCTGTTCAATGCTTTGGTATTAACTGAACACATTACGGTTGGTATAGAAATTTTGTAAGAAAAAGCATCGCATGTCAAATGTTAGATAAAACAGAAATAACTTGAAATAAAAAATAAAGTTGGGATTTTAACCTTCATCCTACAACTTGTATTAAATGAATTTTCAATTTCACTCAGGAAGTTGCTAAGAGATTACAGGCATGTCACCGAAATAAACATGACAGCTTAGACAATGTCACTTCCGGTGATGGAGGATCCTAATGCATTATCCCAACCATTGTCCTCCTGAATTCGAATCTTGTTTCAAACAATCAATTTGCAAATTTTTTGGCTGTTAAACAAACAAGGCTCAAATTCTTTCACCAAAATCAAGTAGAAAGAAGGCAATATAAACCAAGATTAGACTATACGTCTGTGCAGGCTTGTCATAGTCTATACTACAGTTAGAACATCGTTGAATTGAATGGCCTCGATCGAAATCATTCTAAATCACTCGAGCAGCGCTCATTCATTCATTTATTCCAAACACTCTCCCAAACCATTCAAAAACGCTCCAAAATCCATAAAAAGACAAGATGATTAAATTCAAAATGAATTTCGCATGAAAAATTGCGAGTTCGGTGACTTTATATAAGTAAAACACGTCTGATTTGTTCACAAAGACATAGAACGCCATCAATAGAACTTGTATACATCTTTTATTAAATGGAGGTAATAGATATCACTAATTATGATCAACCTGAACAAAATGAATGATATTGGATTCCCTCCCTTTAATTTCACCCAAAACTCGATTCATCGCACCCATTCATTTTCGTTCCAAAACCATTCCGAAATCAGTCACCTTTCAATTTCTCGATGTTGTTAACTGTGCCGAAGATTTACTTGAGTTAGAAACATCATAAGAAGGGATAAATATAATGCGTTCTTAATGTCATATTTGAAAAAAATATCTAACGAGGTTGGCAGCAACAATCGAGCTAGATACTTTTCATACAATACACTAAGTACGTATCATATTTATCTTATAACCTCTATTTGGATTGTTTTCGTAGACGTTTCTTACAAAAATGCAAGTTTCTAAATATAACCGCATTATTTTATTGTTCTAAACGAATATCCATGAGATATCATAAAAAAGTATCATACTGGGTGTTATCACACGATTATTTAAATAATTATAAGATAAAAAATTACATTTACACCCCTATGCTGATATATAGAAAGCCTCTGTATCTAAAAGTTGGAAACATTTAATTTCTAACTTGTTAAAACGGCGCCGCTTTGTAACGAGAAAAAAGCACAAAACACACACAAGGTCAAGTTCATTTTCTTGGAAGACTAAGTTTATTAGAGGTTTGTTCTTTTGCAAATTACATCCCCTTGAAGAGAAAATCGGTTTGTTTGTTTGTTTTTTTTTTTTCAGAGATTTGAATATTTGTGGTCCATTTTATGACCCGACAATGATCAGTTTTTAAAATTACTTATACAATGTATAAAACAAAACAACATTTTAAAAAAAATTATGACAACGATTGAGTAATAATAATGACATGTATAGTATATAATTGAATTTGTGCTGTGCCCTTCAAGATTCATATATTCTTATTTCAGGAAAAATAGTTTCATTCATTAATTGTAGGGTATCATGTCTAATATTTTTGTAAGCTATTCGATGACCATGAACGATATGCTAATATTTTCAAAAATCTAAATGATTATGATTTTATTTCTTTTATGTACGAAAACCATACGCTAATGAGATGCTAAAGTCGTCTCGGCTTACTCGGCTCTTTTGACTCCAATGTCATTTTTTGGTATTTCTTTAAAATATGATCGACGACGAACCATGCACCTTCAGGCTCATAAAAATATGAATAATTAATCCGCAATATTGCCAGTACTAATGAATTATGAAAATAAATGGGACAATTATCCCCTAAATTGGACGGGAAACTAATTCAATCTATTTCCAGAAAGACACGTGCTGTGAAGTGTTTGGGACCTGTGTTCTGTAAGTAAATTGTTCCAAATCGTTTTAAAAGTGGTGCCTAGTTTTTGGCTGCACATTTGTACAAAACTAGGAATCATTTAAAAAAAATTAGCGATTATTCCCTAGGGCGCCCAAGAAATTGTAGGCCTAACTTTCATTTCTAGAAAAAGTGTATTAAGGTAGTTGACCTGTAATAGTTTGGCAACCTTTTAAAAGACATGTCTTTGAACAGTGTTAACCGAGGTTTCGTTATGATTTTCATTAGGAAACCTCGGATAACATTGTGAAAGATCTCGAGGTCCGAAATGTTGCGGAACTATTACGGGTCCACTACCTTAATAGCGTTTGTCAATTTAGAGACCCTCCCGAGTGCTCTGTCATACTGATCGCAGGACTTGTTTGCAGAACTCGAGTCGTCTTGAAAATAGCCTGATTTTTTAATTAAACGAAAGGTCGAGTTTTTGTCGTCACACATCAGGTGTGGAATCGGTAACCCTCGGCGATTCAACCTTACTTTTTCCATTCGGAACATCGCTCGGACTTTTCCGTAAACTGGAAAGTACCTCGGACGTAAGTGAAGTAATTTTGGATAATTTTATAGGTCATTCGGCTTCTGTTGGTACTTTGGGCAATACGCTTGAAGAAAATAATTCCTTTGCTACTTTAAGATGATCTCTTTTGGAGATTTTGGAAATTTTATAATTTGATCGCAAAACTATTAACTATATCAAATTATAAAGTGTCCAGATTTAAATTATCGTTGATTTTGTTTTTGAAATTGAAGGCGAAGGTGTTTCCGGAGTTTCCGGTGGGACAAATCTTGGCCTTCCTAAATTATTATCGGAGATATTCGCTTGAAAATTGGTGTGTGTATTCACCACCACACGAGCAACACTTATACTGAAGGGGGATAATTCTAAATGCATTTTTTTAAAGAATCATCCTCTTTTCGACTTAAATTTTTCACTATCAATAATCTGCTTGTGAGCGTGACATTTGCCTGCAGAGTTTGTAAATACAATAATTTACCTCGTGAAATTGATCCCAATCCCATTCTAAATCGCTCACTCATCGTTCATTCATTCCAAACACTCACTCAAACCATTCAAAAACGCTCAAATTACTCAAAATATCATCAAAAACTACCTTCAAAATGAATAAAGCTAGAATTAAATCGAGAATTCACTGGCATTTTTGAAATTTAAAGCGTCTGATTGGTTCTTGAAGAAATATGAAGCTATTTATAGAACTTTTATGCATTAACGATATTAGATTACCTCCCTTGAAATTCACTCCAAACTCGTTGCTCTCACTTATTCACCATTATTCCGAAATAATTCTAAAATCATTCATCTTGTCAATTTCATGATGTTTTTAACTGTATCTCTACTTGGTATTTATTTCTCTTTTCAGAATAGACATAGCTCCAATCCAGCATTACCTCTTTCCGTAATGGGTAAATCTTCCAACGCAGTCCTCCTTGTTAGTCTGATAATAAATCTAATAGTGGTTGGTACCCATTGCGATGACCAGGTTTGTTTACAATTCTTTCTTTGTTAAATTTTAAGGTCACATGATTTTTTGAGCGAGGTTTTCTTTGTTGTTATTGATGATGATGTTTGCTGTTTTATTTTTCCTCTTAACTTAAAATGAGTAATCTTAAATTTTTTTGAGAATGAAGCAGTATCTTTTCCGAAAATGGGCTCATTGATTGTTAAAAAAAGAAAAGAAAAAGAAGAAGAACGGTTACCACTTCAAGGAAAAAGAAGTGGCTACTTTTCATTTTTAAGTGAAACGATAAAAATGGAAAAGGTGTTTCGATTGATTCTCTCATTTTGGTCTCAAATATGCTATTCTATATTATTATATCAAGGTAGTGGAACCTTATTAGTTCCACAACGTTTCGGGAGTTACGAGCTTAAACAGCCTTAACCGAGGTTTCCTAGTGATTTAATTTGGAAACCTCGGTTAACACTGTTAAAGACCATGAATTTTGATATTCTGAGGAACTGTTGAGGATCCACTAACTTTATATGACATTTTGATGGCATGTTACAGTCATAAAATCAGGTATTTTCGGACAATAGACCGCGACTTAACTCTATAAAAAGTTGAACTTTCGACGGATGTTACTTTGATGTCGAAATCATGGCATAATAAATAAGGAAATAATAAAAAAAAGTTTCATGGTACATGATGTGGCTTATACGTGAGCTTTTGGTTATTTTTCTTCTTTTAATAATGAAAAGGTCAGCTGCAGCTTGTAAGACGGTGTGTCTTATCGTACGGAAAATACGGTAGTAATGCTGACGTGCCATTCGGAACATCGCTCGGAGTTCTCCGTAAACCTTGAAAATACCTCAAACGCAAGTGTAGCAATTTTGGGCCATTTTTTGGGGTTATTCGGCTCCTGGCGGTACTTCGGTTAATACGCTTAAAGAAAATCACATTTTGTTGTTTCTTTCCGATCGTCTGTGAGATCTTTAGGGCAAATTATAATTTGATGACAAAACGCAGTAAAACACTGCGTTTTGTTATCAAATTATATTATGCCAACTTTTATTCTGACCTTGATCATCGTAAACGAGAACGATGATGTTTGTGACGTCATATTAACCCTCGTGCTAAATGACGCGCTTTAATGGCTGTGCCCGTATTATTCCCGAGGTCTATTCCGTAGAATCGCCGGGGGTTCCGGATTGGCTGACATACGTCAGTTTTTGATCTAATTATGGACGAAGTAGTTTCTTTGTTTAAAACAAGCGTTTTTTCTTTCTCTTTTCAGTTTATATGTTGTATGAGAGGAATCAAGTCCATCCGTGACATCACATTTTGCCCCGCCCCCTGCTGTAACGGATACGCGGACAAGATTGTGTACACCCCACAAGGTGCAAGAATAACGTTCTGTACGAAAGTAAACGAAGCGAATAGTCAGGATCGGAGAAGACGAAGGAATAGCTTTCCTTCCTACCCACAACGAAACGATGTCAATTAAAGCAACTCTTTCACAGTTCTTCATAGAAAAATACAAAATTGATTCTAAGATAAGGAAATTTTTTGCATTTTTCGATGTTTTAGAATCGCACATGGGTATGGCACTAACATCAATTCATTAAAAAAATGTAGCTTGAATGTTCGAAGCGACAAGGTCGGTGACGGAAACAGTCTGTTAAGTTCATTTTTTCGCATGTATCGATATGAAGTTTCCCAATTGACAAATACTTCGACCCTGACCTTTGATAGAATGGGACAACCAGACAGAAATGCATGAGTAAATAATTGGTTCAAAATGTAGCAATAATCGCTTTAAATTTTTCAAAATGCAATTCTGCTTAATTCAGGAATATTTGTCTTTTTGTCCTTGCCTTACCAGACCGAATCTTATTATTGTAGAGTGTTCTATATGATGAAGTCATAATTTCGGATTATTTTGATAAAAATCAAAAATCGCATTTCCAAATCTGTGAAAGAGCAGGTTTAAATATCTACAAGCACACGTGACTTTTGTGTGATCGAGGGGTGACCCAGAAATTCATTGTCATTTATCTCGATTTCTTGTCGTTTGTCAACGCTTCACGAACGTCACAAGAGCGAAATTAGTGAATAGTTCTGCCTTAGTATTTATGATTACGTAATTTGAGATCGGTAATGCTAGTGGTAATATTTTTTCGTAGATAAAATGAACAATTTTAGATTATTAAATGTATTTGATTTTTTTACTTAATGTTTAGAAGACCACAAGTTAATATCTTAGATGGCGCTGCAACGTTATATACATGTAGTTCTATGCTACGCATCGTTTTTGAAATTGCTTCCACACTGATTCTTATGCTTATTCAAATGACGTCGTGTCTGTTCTAAAGAAAAATCATATACATGTACTTTTCAGATAAAACAGAGATGAACTGCAATATGAATAAAGACGTCTTTACTTTCTTTTCTAAAAAGCGAACACAATTTTGCGATAGCGGATAAGAGATTTTTCCTAACAATTTCTTAATAATCCCTCTCATGTGCGCGAAATTTCCAACCATTTCAAATACGCGCAAAGCAAAGACTCTTCAAATACGCGCAAAGCAAAGACTCTAACAAGTAGATAGAAAGGGTCACAAAGTGTCTGTAGACATTGAGGTAACATTATATTTATAGTATGTGGCTGTCTACGCTGCTCAATGTGTGCACCTCACGCATATTTCAGATTGTTGTAAATGTCACACACATGCTCATATGGTAGTAAGACAGCGAAGTCTTAGCCTCGATCACATCAAAAGAACCACTTTTACAATTCAGGATTGTTCAGTTGATAAATCAAGCCAAGGCTTCCTTCGGCGGCTTGGGGCTCTCTTGCCCATGGTCGTTGCACTAACGCAAGTAGACCGTTGTGTGAATGCAACTCAACGTCAGTGATCGTCGTGAGTAGTACGAAATGGGGGAGGGAAAAAGCATGTTTTCATGTTTTCTGCCCATTAAGAGTGCAACATGTTTTTTCCCTCCCCCATTAAGAGTGCAACATGTTTTCTGCCCATTAAGAGTACATCATGTTTTCTGAACTCGAGAGTAGAACGTGTTTTCCGCTTTTAACGGGTGCAACGTGTTTTGATCTTAACGTAGAGCAACGTGTTTACCCTTTACGGATTCAACGTGATTTTAATTTTGACGTAGAGCAACGTGTTTTAACTTATACGATGCGGCGTATTTTTGACCATGTAGACCGTAACGTACTTTTTATATTTTTTATACAAATGGAACAAGCTTGACTAATGAAAGGCTGCGACCATTTGAGCAATTAATCCACCCACGTTTAACCTTAAAACATAAATTAGATATAATTCACCTTGTGTTTGGTTCAACGTGACTAACAAGCAAATCACTTCCGTTCTAATTTCGATCCGACGAGACATGATTTGTCTTAATTATCCACCCCCAATTATTTCACTAACAGATGAATGGCGAAGTCAAGGGTATCAGTTTTCATAAGGTCACCCGAGTAACCTAATCCCATTAAGTTATGTAAATAGCATGCCCCCATTGATGAAAAACGAGATATGACGACCCACCTCGCCCTCATGATTATTTTAAATAACCCTTTGTTTACACTATCTGTAAATCCCATGTTAATTAAATTGGACATATACCTTTTTTTATCTTTTTACAAAATGGAGGGATCGACTATATCTTTGTTTGTTTGTTTGTTTGTTTGAATGGGGTTTAACGCCGCTTTCAACATTATTTCAGTTATATCGCGGCGGCCGGAGCACCTAGCAATAGGTTCCTGGTATTTCCCGCACCCGTACTACCATTATACCCTTTCCAAGCCTCCGACTGCTATCTCACATAGGTTTACGATTATCTACCCATTGGTGAGAGACAAACGTCGGAAAGGGTATGTGCCACCACCCGGCTATATCTTTGTAAAAGATCATAGAAAGCACGTATATACCATATTCAATCGTTTCATATTTAAAATTATTTCATTACCTTATATCACCGTATAATTTAGATATATAGGTTTCGCATTATCATAGTAATGATTTGTTTGTTTATTTGAATGGGGTTTTACGTTGCTTTCAACAATCTTACAGCTATATCGCGGCGGTCTAAGCACCTAACAATGTATTTCTTGCACCCGTACTACCATTACACCTTTTTCTAGTCTCCAGCTGCTATCTCACAGAAGGTTTACGATAATCTACCCATTGGCGAGAGACAAACGTCAGAGAGGATATATGCCGCCACCGGGGCATAGTGATAATACCAAATATTGAAGACAGTCTAATGAATAGCAAATCACTTTTCATTTAAATTGACTGGCACCAAAATGAGATGATTAAGGCAATTATTTGACAATTTTTTCCAAGGTTGTCAATCCCGTTTCCGTTGAAAATAATGGGTATTGTTGAATGAAAAAATGTTGAAAAGATTGCGTGGGCTCGAACTTCTATAAAAGCTCAGGCAAGATAAGAACATGCCATAACACGTTTTATGTTCAAGTTGGAACTCGTTCTTCTGTTTAAGTTTTTCGGAAAAAAAATGGCAAACGAAATGATTAACAAAATCATGGACATGTTTAGCTCATCAAATCAGTGGGGGCAGACCAACAATTCTTCATTCATCAATTTTTTGATCGAAGAAAACCAGCAGCTAAAGGCGGAGAACAAAGAGCACAGGGCAACAGCCCAGAAAGGACTAAAGAGCTGTTGGATGAAATAAACAGATTAAAGAAAAAGGTTAAAGACTATGAGATGCAGTTAAATGCGAGTGCCAACCACATAAGAGTGCCAAGTTCAGATTTCCTCTTGGGTTCATATGAACCAGCACAAGCTTCAAGAACGCAAGCGACTTTGGACACCTCTTATGAACCGGCAACTATTGATATACATCCCGTATTAACAGCGCCGGAAACAGTGTTACGAGCGCCAAATCTGGACACCTCGTATGAACCAGCGGCACCGCAGACGTCATATTTACACCCTTTATCAGTGGTGTCAGAAGCGCCCGTAACACAGTCGCCGACGGTATCACAGATTGTATCACAGACGTCCCTTAACACGACCCAGAGTTTTTTGAGTTCTTTGCCGGCAAGCCAGGACGCAACACATGAACCAGCGGCACCGCAGACGCCATATCTACACCCTTTATCAGTGGTGTCAGAAGCGTCCGTAACACCGTCGCCGACGGTATCACAGACAGTATCACAGACGTCCCTTAACACGACACAGAGTTTTTTGAGATCTTTATACGAGCCTGTGTCAGTTCCACAACCGGTACCAAAGCGGACAGTGACACAGGCGAAGTCGACGGTTTCAAAGACATCAACGGTGACGGCATCGCAGGCTCCAACCTATATACCAACACCAATTAGTCGACTTTCCTCGATGACAGATACTACCCCGTCTTCCAAACCTACAAAAATTACAAACACATTGGAGTACCATCCTTCTCCAATAAACCAATTTCGTAGAAGACGGGGGGCAAATGGGAAGGAGCCGCAGCCAAAACTGGCCAAGATAGGACCGTCAAATGTGATCAAGACACCATGCTTTAATGACCAGTTCATCAGCATATCTGACGATGACAATTAAGGTTAGTCTGTTATCTTTACCTTTGAATCCTCATATTGTCTATCAAGCTGACATAATTCTTCAATTACAAAATAGATTTATTTGTTTGTTTTACGCCGTTTTAATGGGGTTTTACGCCGTTTAAATAGAAGTAGACAGCTCATTGTTTTACTTGGTCAATACTAGGTTTATGATCCGACCAGGAATTTACAATTTTTTTCAGAGAGGAATCAATTTCAACAAAGTATATAGTACATAAACATTTATTTATAGTTAATATACATGGATTACCATCAAATAAAGCATATTTTCATTTCACATGATATGAACCATAAATAAACATTTTTTTTTGTAAAAACAATTTATAGAGATAAAAATCTTTTTATTTAATTAGAAAATTCCAAGACAATAAAATTTTAGACTGATCCAATTTCAAAGAAGTTTTAGAAATCATTGTGATAAAAGGAGAAATTCGTTCATTTCAAACCATTTCTTTATTTTCTCCCAATGTTTTCTTCATAGTTTTCAGTAAATAATTTACAAACTTTACCGGGAATGTATTAACATGAATTAAAATAAGAACAACAAAATATATTATGCATTTACCCGTTGCACAAGTACACGTAAACAAAATAATCTCACAACCCAAGTATAGCCTTACTTGATCAACAATCATAAAAAAATATTCATAATCACTAACCCTGTCAATATAACAAACGAGATAACATTTTACACATAAACTCTTTCCAGCTTATTAATCCTTATGACCAAAAACCTTATTTTGATTGTTTGAATGGGAGTCAACACTTCTTAAACAATCTCTCAGTCATTTTGTGGCAGTTGAAGCACCTAACAATGAATTTCTGCTATTTCTCAAAATAGTAATAACATGACCTAGCCTCCAGTTGCTATCCCACATAGGTTTAAGACTATCTAAGACTGTGTTGTTTTATTTTCTAAATTTTAGTTTTATTTTCTAAATTTTAGTTTCATTATCAAATGAAGATATTGTGTGTTAATGGGTTCATAAAATCAGGTAATAAAATGGAAAGATTAACAGCATTTATCTTTTTTACATTTCAGATATACTACTTGTCAGATGATAAAGATACCAATCAGATGTTTAATATAGTGTTTATACAAAATGAAAACTAGGTTGGATTTTTCATTGACATTCAATTCTATAGTTCAAAATATGACCATTGAAAATTGTGTCTAGACATGTGAACTCTACAGTAGAGATATAAATCAAAATGGTTTTAAGTGTTAAACAATGGATTCAAATTACAAAGGATTCAAAATTCAACCCTTTATTTAATTACAAGATGACATCATTCTTCACCTGTTGAAATAAAGTAGATTATATTTCAAAACATTGGCAGTTTGAAAGAAAATGACATATTAAAATAGAAAACATCATGGAAAAAAGAAGCAAATGTTTCCTTTTTCCATAATATTTTCTCAAATAATACATTTTATAGAGCATCAAAAGGCATTTTTAGTAAATTGGTAGAAATGGACACTGTTTTTTGATATGTTTAGTTTAAACCTATTTATTTTACATCGATTGGGAAACAAGTTCTTATAACTTAGATTAATCCCTCTCGATTCTTCTTCCTGGATATGAACCAGTACTCACGCCAAAAGTTTGGGCCAATGAAAGAACCAAGATCGATTTGATATGTGAAGGTTGTATATAGTTAAAATTGGAAATGTGAATGATTAACCCTTCTCATGCTCATTACAGCAAAAGTTTGACAGACAGTATAGGCTAAGATGAGCACTCTGACCTTAGTCTGTACTGTATGTCTCCAACTTTAAACTGACTAGTTGAAACATCTTAAAATTTGTCAATATATTGAAAAACAAAATCTAAATCTAGCATGATTAGGGTTAATTGGAAATGTAATAAAAGAATGGAATGTACACTAATCTAAAAATGAAAAAAGTTTAAATATTGAATATGTTTGATTAAAAGTTAAAACATTTTGATCTTTGTTCATTTTTAATACTTGTCCAGCTGACACCAGAATGTTCCTCAACCTTTTGAAAACAGTATAGACAAAGATCAACCTACTCTATGCAGGTTGTTCCTAGCTCAAATAACACAACAAAAAGCATATTCATAGTAATTGCTAATTGTTCATATGATGAAATAAGTGAGGATACAATTCTAAATTCAGCAGGACAGGTTTTAACATTAATTGTAAAGTTATAATACCCTGTCAGACAAAACCAACAATTTACAACTGTAATTTGTTCTGCACAGTTTAATTTTCCAAACTTTCAAAAGGGTGTTACAACTTAAATGTTTAGAAGAATAATTAAACACTTGCTATGTGCTTTGCTTAACTCTTCTTCTATTTGTGGATATCAAACAAAACATGTGTTTGCAAAACACTGTTTCTTTGAATGGGGTTAACACCTCTTTCAACAATCTTGCAGTTATATCATGGCGGTCTTAGCACCTAACAATGGATTTTTCGCACCCGTTCTACCATTACAACCTTTTTTAGTCTCCGCCTGCTATCTCACATAGGTTTATGATAATGTACCTATTGGTGACAGATAAACGTAGGGAGGGTTATGTGCCGCCACCGAGGTTCAAACCCAGTTTCCAGTTTGAAAAACACTGACCTACTTTGGTTAATTCAGATAGTAAAATGCAGAAATTTATCAATTAACTACTATATAGACTGACAGAAAACAAGCCAAGGTAGCACAATATACCTTTGATATGCTTGATGTATGGACATAAAAACATCAGAAGTAAAGTCATGCTTTTGAAAGACATATAATTCACTGGCCATTTATTCAGCATTTCACCTTTTCATGCAGATTCATGAATATTCCTGCTTTGACAATGTTTTACATGTATTAATGGTTCAGATCAGCTTGCATAGATCTGCACTCTGATTTTAACCATCAATACATGTCTTCTTCTCTATTCTGGTACACAATTGCTAGAAATAATTGGCAATGTGTAACATAATAGTCAAATGAACAAATCAGAGTCAAAAAAATGGAAATACTTCTTTTTAAAAATCAATTCAAAGCATGCACAAGTTAAGTTGTAAGCAAATATCTTGCATATCAGGTATGAATGTGTCATACCACCATCATCATCATCATCAACAACAACAACAACATAAAGTCAGTGAGCTAGAATGATGATAATACCTTGACATTTTGTCCCAAAAAGCCCAAATAAGTAAACAAATAGTTGGACAATATTTAACCCTTGTCATGCTATTTACGGTACATACCCACTATACACAAGGCTTCGGTAGAAAGTATAGACTTAGATCAGCCTGCACACATGTTCAGTGTTATCTTTGCATATACTGCCTGCCTTTTACTTAACCAATGCGGGTTATATAAAGACATGTTGCTCAAAGTGGCATCCTTGTAAGTGTGGCTTTTTTTTAACAGACAGTTAACACTAAGATCAGTCAGTGCAGTTGGACAGTCTGATCAAAGTCTCTACTATGTGGTTTTGTTTGAATGGGGGTTTAAACCACTTTCAACAAATCTCAGCTATGTTGTGGCGCCTGGAGCACCTAATAATGGGTTCCTTGTATTTCTCACACTAGTATATTATTTACATTCTTTCCTGGCCTCCAGCTGCTATCCCAGGTCAAATATTTATCAACACATTGGTGAGAGACAAATATTTACTATGTGGATTGTGGACTATTCAGGTTCAGCATGACAAGGGTTAAAATATTTTACCCTTTCTTATTTTACAAAGTTTTGGACCTGTCCAAATTGAATGGTTTTGTATTTCAAACTTTAAAGTGGATTCTATTTAAAATTTACCATTCAGTAAGGTAGAAAATAATGTGGAAAAAGAAGAAATTACTTGTCACAAGCAGTTTCTGCTTTGACAACACTGTTTTCTTCATCATAAAGTCACAAGCATGTAAAAAACAGGGATTATACAAGAAAGGGTAAAAATATCTTTCACATCAGAAAGGATATAGAGGAGAGGGAATTTACAGGAAAGGGTTAAAATATCTTTCTCTTTTGGTGTCTCGTTGGGTATCTGTGCGGCGGTACAGGAGGTGGTGGTGAAGCAGGCGAAATGGTTGATATGGTTGGAGTAGAGGTGCTGAGATTTGGAAGTGATCTATGTCTGTCTGGTGTTGTTGTTGTTGTTATACTGCTGATGTTTGGTTCTGACTGTGGTCTAGTTAAACCAACACTACTCATTTCAAGAGACAAATTTCCAAATCTAATATGCTTGATTTTCAATATCTTGCAGAAGTGTAGGATTAAAAAAACCACAATCAGAATCAAACATCCGCCAACAATAATTGATAGGGATATAGCTGAAAAGAGAAAACCAAATAATTCATCATTATTAGAAACAACAGTTAAATTTTCTGGTAGTATTGGTTGTAACACAACATTTAACAGTATAGCTATTGTACTACTGCAATTAATGTACCTATCCAATTTTAAGTTCAATGAGAACAAAAAAATGTTTGTAAAACATTTATGCCCCCCCCCCCCCCCTCTAAGAGCAGGTCGATGACCTTTTTTATGCCAATTGAAAAAGGGAAATATCCAAAAAATATGATGAGAAGAGTGATGGTTTCTGTGCAGTGAACTTCTCCTCAATGAGATCTATCCACCTATCAAGTTTCATGATTCTAGCTTGCATACTTTTTGAGATATAATCAAAAAAAGGCATATGGATGAAACAACAGACTGACCGACAAGTACTTAGCAATACACCCCCTCTTCTTTGAAAATGGCCATAATTATTGAACTGTCATAGAAAAAAAGGGTTAGAGGCTGGTTGTCTCCTGATGAAAAGATAATGGTTCGTATATACTCATATCAAAAGAATCAGAGTCCACACCAAAAGAATATGTGTCACAAGTTAGCTGTTTTGGTTGTGGATTCAGGTAAGGATTACTAGACATTGTGGAATCCCGGGAGCGGCGAGAATGTCGACTGGAGTGAGAATGATTACTTGAATGAGAATGATGACTGGATTGACGGGAACGTGTGGTCATGGGTATAGCTGTATCACGTACAAAAACAGGAATGTAAGGAGGTTTTCCCTTTAAAATGTTCCTAACATAGATTATACCTGATATTAGTATCAAAAGAAATACTAAGTTCAAACCATATAATGTGATGATGTATGGTAACATTTGCTTATTGTATAATGGCAAGGTAGAGGAGGAATTGTCATACTTACTACTAACTGTAAATTCATCAAGACTATGGGATTGGGATGAAAGATGAGTGGATGAATGATGAGTAGATGATGGACTTGTGGAAGATAATTGAGTCAATGATGGACCTGTGGATGAATGATGAGTCAATGATGGACCCGTAGATGATAGACGAGTCAATGATGGACTGGTGGATGAATGATGAGTCGATGATTGACCCGTCGATGATAGACGAGTCAATGATGGATGAGTTGCAGATGATTGTCTTTCCTGAAAGAAGAACGAAATGTGTTTGTGAAACACTAATGCTCCTGATAATTTTTAAAACTTTGACCTTCTTCTGTAATGACATTGGTAGCTGTAGCTGTAGATGGGCATTATTAAGATCTATCATCACACCAGATATGAGCATTGTATCTTGAAGTAATAGGCAATGTTAAGTTTTTGGTTCGGTTTTGCAGACAGATGGGCAGACCAATGGAATACAGTTAAACACATCCCACACAAGACACTGAAACTTAATTTGAAGATTGAGTTGCTTCCCTTTGATCAGTCACATATTTGAAAGACAAGTGCGATAAATATTCTACTGATTAGTCAACATGTATGTGTGGATCATTTTTGTCAAAGGAAAAATCAAATGTAGTTCATCTAAATCACATTTGTATCAAACTTTATTTACCCGCATTTTTTTTTTATTTTAACACATTGTATGAAATTGGAACTGATAAATAGTGATACACTGACCTTGAATAATGTCATGTACCACTCAAAGATGCAAACTCTGATTATCTTCAATTTGTTCTGATCCCTGGATTATCAAGCCAGAGCCCTTTTAAGCAAAATATACAGTTGAAAATTTCTTTCTCTTGTTGTATTTTTTCCCTCAAATTAAGGACACAATCTCCTTCACTAAAGTAAAGAAAACCCTGTATGTGTACACAAGAACACCGCCTACTGGTGCCTAAGCTCGGCTGTTGGGTGCTGGATAGTGGACAAAAAATCGAAAAAAGGCAGATAATTTGCACACAATACATCTTGAATTATCCCCCTTGATAGTATAGGTTTCTCTTTTGAAAGTGAACATGTGTGCCAACTTTCAAGTGAATGCTTTCAGTAGAACCAGATATCGCAAAATGTCAAAGTTTTCGCACGACGATGACCGTGATGCCAAGGCTATAGTAATACCTTGGGTTTTCTCCGAGATCAGACGAGCTAAAAATTATGTTACTTACAACGGTTTGCAGTCTTGTAGCAATTGACAGACTTGTAGTAGTTTGCAGTGTCTTTGTCTGACCCTCAGAAGGTGCAGTCGTGGTCTGTAAAGAAAACTTACATGTATTCTTTTGTTTGATGTTAAAGCCATACAGGATTGGTCTATAATTTACTGATTATATTTGCAGATAGATCTAGATCAACATTATCTATAAACATTAAATACACCTATGATACATGGATGCCATCACAATGGTCTATGTTATGTTTTCAAACTGCTTTGGATTTTTTGATACAAAGGAAAATATATTCAAACTGTTATTTAAAACCTAAGAGAGACCATCTTTATTAAACCTGATACCTTGAAAGGAAAGATGAAAATGGTTAAAAGAAGGATGGGAAGAATGAATTAATGAATGAGAATGATCCAAAGGGTAGGGTCTTGATCCCTCTCAAATTTTCTAACAGGTGCTAATCTTAGTAATTTTATGTGCTTTTTATGCACAAATGCAGTCAGACCCCTTCTAGTAAAACAGTCCCTCTGAAAAATGTCTTGATTCACATATGGAATGCTAAAATGGAGATACAGATAAAAAATTGACAATGCACTTACGCCATATGTGCAAGTTTTGGAGCTTTTCCCTGTTACCAGTGTAATGGTCTGTTGGCCAATAATCCTTCCACATGAAATGTTCCCAGTACCGTGGTACTCCACCGTCTCGATTGTAGATAAAACAGTAATGTTAAGGTAAGCACCCTCGAAACGGTCTGGCAACTGAATCCTAACGACCGGCACATCGAAACTAAAAGTGTATACATTGGGTCCATCATATGTGAATTCACAAACAGTGCCACTACAAAACCTGGCCAGTTCAACTGTAGAACTGACCGTGGAAGCCACTAGAAGTGAGAAAACAGCAAAGAACAGTGACATTCTTTCGTTTTTACGCCTCTCCGGAAGAGTTCAAACGGTGACTTTCCGTTATAATTGCTTTTTCGTAAAATAAAAAAGCCAATGTGGTGTCGCACTTGTCAATTTTTGTCAGCAATAGGTCAAACCGGCCTACCTTTTTTTCGGCCCATTTACAAGTCGACCGAATTTAGATTAACTTGTTAAATATATATTATTAAGATGATTAATATTGCAATATGGGTACATTTAGTATAATAATCAAGGATATAGAACATTTCACTGTACATGTAGCTTAAAAAAATTGTCGCACTTGTCAATTTTTGTCAGCAATAGGTCAAACCGGCCTACCTTTTTTCCAGCCCATTTACAAGTCGACCAAATTTAGATTAACTTGTTAAATATATATTATAAAGATGATTAATAATGCTATATGGGTACATTTGGTATAATAATCAAGGATATAGAACATTTCACTGTACATGTAGCTTAAAAAAATTGTATCCAACCGGTTATGCTATTTAAAACTCAAAAGTGATCTGCTTACAGGACAAGCCTACGAAATAATTAAGACAATATCATCTACCGTAATCGTGATACTATAGATGTGAAAGATGATACCGTTAAAAATGGAGATGGGACAAAATAAATGTTTTATATATACAGCGAAGCGTGACAAATATGTAGGTCAAGGTTTTGACTTTAAACACGATTTTACAGCATGATTAGAATTGTGTATCCATTTACTTGTACTATTTTTAAATTGAACATGATCTGATAACGTTTGAACAAAATTTCACTAATTACTTCAAGGTGACCTTTCTCAAAACAACGCTTTCAATCATCAGTTGTAAACGTGATTTTGTAGAATAGAAATTGCGCCAAAACAGTGATATTAGTAATTATATCATACAATATCACCTTCCCGCCAAATGAAGGATGTGACATGGCGGAACAGACTTATATAAAGTGATACCCATGCAAGCTTTCACCACACTGCGATAATGGAACCAAACTATCAATCATCACACGACGAACACGGATTTTTAGATCGCGTTCGATGTAAGTTTGCTTATGGAAAATCTGTGTCTTTAACCCGATGGCAAGGACAGCTATATGTTCATTTTAATGATGATTCAAAAGCATGGGAAAATGGGAAGTTTGACAAATCCAAAAGCAAGACGATTTCAATGAAATGGGACGTCGCTAAAAAACTCAGAGTATGCCTGTACAACATGGAGGACTATGCAAATCAGATATATACAGAAAATGCAAGTATTTTTATAATGTATCTTTTAAATACTGTTCATATATCATTTTTTTTAAATATAACTTTTTGTTTCATTTTGAAAAAAAAAAAAAAAAAACAATATATTTCTGAATTACTTTAGCTCGCTTTGTGCATTTATAAAGTAGGTAGTATCAATAAAACCGCATCAGAAGCTTGCATTGATATTTAAGGGTATCTGAAGACTAAGCACGTCATCTTATACATTCGAAAGTTTACGTTAATTCCCATTATACCATGTTTAACGTGTTATAATTACAATATAGCTATTAAATTGTGTAGGGTTAAAATTGAACATTTCTTTCATTTCTAGGAGTCAGGTATAACCAAAAAAGTGCAGGAGGAAATGCTGAAGGAACCATTTCCTATTCCATCTATCTCCAACGGAAATATAGAACCAATGGTGGCTAAAACTGAAGACCCACATCGTGATGTAAGGATTGTGCGTAGACAAGAAAATCGATATTTACCGTATGAAAAATCACAATATCACCAGTAAGGAAATCAACAGTAAAGTGGATTGTTTTCAATTTGTGACAATGAATGTAAAGAAGGATAGTAGAAAAACATTATTCTGTGCTTTGTGTAAGCAATGGATGACGGAATATTACGTCTATCGTCATTTAAAAAGTAAGTCCCATTTTTTACAAAAACACTTTTCAACACGAGCAAAGAAAGATCAAATGTCAAAACCAAATAAACACTCTGTTAAACTGAAAATCAAAAAAATAAAAAAGGACAAGCCAAAATCTGAAAAACCCGAATCGAAAAGCTCAAGTAACCAGAAACTAAAAAAATGCGAAACCATCCAAAGGCAAACCCCCCAGAAAGAGTTCAACACTTATACGATTCAAGGTAGTACATTAAAAAAACGTTCTCAAATGTATGATGATACAAGTGACTCTATTCAAATACCAGATATTGCAGACAAAGTAAAACAGCGTTTATTTGATATTGAACAAGAAAAAGAGAATGAAAAATTGAATGAAATACCACAAAATTTACTTGGGGCCATCTGGGACGACTGGGACTTTGAAGCTGTTTTATTACGGGATGACAATATAAACGCTGAATCAAGTACAACACAATCACCTGCAACTCGACGGTCAAATAATTGTCTTGTACAAAAAGCGATGCAAATGTCGGGAATCCAAAGTAGTGACGAAGTTATCAATCCGGGCGACGACATCACATCAGAATTCCCCTTGGATTTATTAAGTGGCAAGTTCCCCGAGTCCCAAGAATTATGCTTTGAAACTCACAACAGTCTTCAATCACAAAGTGAATGCAATATTTGTGGTCGTTTTCCAACATCGGACGTGTGTGAGGATCCGCATCTTAATCAAATGTCCATGTTAAGATGCTCCATTTGCAATTCAGCAAGTTACAAGGATTATTTGTAGAACATGAATTGTCAACATTTTTTACTCGGCCATAAAGTGAAATCGGAACAATATATGTATTATGATGAACGATTGGGTACTTATCAAACATGGCCAAGACAAATACGACAAGATAAATTTGCTTTAGCTAACGCGGGATTCTTTTATACAAAGGAAGGTGACATAGTAGAATGTTTCGCGTGTGGACTTAGAATAAGTCAATGGATTGCAGAAGACATACCTGTAAATGAACACGAAAAGTGGTCACCGAATTGCGTTTATCTCAAGCTAACTGGGACTCAAGAAAAAAAACAGGAATATTATTTTCTCCCAAAATTTTTATTGTGAATCGTGATGGATTTAACACAAGTGTCTCTACTTCAGTCTTATTTTGACTTTGTATACGCGAGGGAGTTAAGTATTAAAACGAGTTCAGTGTTCATAAAAAAATGCTTTGGATGTCACAACTGTTCTTTATCACAGCGTGATCATGAATGTGTCAATCTTACGACAAAGCAACGTTTAGAGCTTTATTTCGATGACGTTCTGCGGGAGGTAGATGAAAAGAGAGTATTAAAAAACTGGGACGAATGGACATCCACTGTTGACATTTCTCAGGAACTAATACAAATGTTTAGATTAAAATTGGATTGTAGAGATTGGCGCGAAACGGATATGAAAACGATGGATTGGAAAAATAAAATGATAAGAATGACTGTTCAAATACTTTCGTTGGAACACAGATTTGCTTAGATGATGTTTTTATCCTTAAATAACTGATTTTGTATTAATGTCTACTATGTTTTGTACTCCTATGTATATTTGGTGATGGTTAAATAAAATTGTAAACAAAATATGGTTGTTATTCTTCTTTATAAATTGGTTTACCTAAATATACAAGCGCATACACTTTAAGAGTATCGTGCTTACAAGAAGGCGGTGTCATTTATTTCAATTTCTTTTTATACGCACAAAGAAATTATGGAAAGCGTCGTAAAATTAGAAGTAAATTCTACTGCACAAGTGATAGGTGAGTGGCCTCACTTTTCCAATCACAAAATTAAAATTCCATATTCAAAATGCGTATAAAATGTTATTGAAAAAAATGAAAACTTCTTCGCTATTTACAGGACCGAGCAATGTTGGAAAGACGACCTTCATGCTTCAACTGTTAAAAAACGCCAATGGAGTGTTTAGTAAACCAATCAACGCCATTTATTATTGCTATAGTGTAGATCAACCTATCTATGCAGAAATGAAAGAAAAGATTCCAAATATTACCTTTTTTGAGGGACTCCCCAATAAGACTGACCTCGAAATGTGGCATATGCGTGAACCGGGTGAAAAAGTTATAGTCATTGATGATCAGATGACAGAAAGCGCCATGAGCAAAGTTGTTTTAGACATCTTTGTGAAGTACGCACATAATTATAAATTTTTTTGTTTTCTTATTTGTCATAACGCATTTTGCCCTGGAAGAGAATTTCGCACAATTAGTTTAAACACGCACTATTTCTTTTTGTTTAAGAACGGTAGAGACGAATTACAAATACAAACTTTAGGGCGACAAATATTTCCAGGTCAAGTAAGGTATTTTATGGATGCTTATAGAAAGGCAATTTCAGAAAAGTATCGTTATTTGTTGGTTGACCTTTCTCCCCATTCCGATCCCAAATATAAACTAAGAACAAACATTTTGCCCGATCAGTTAATGATAGTGTATCAGCCAGAAAGGCAACATGAATCCACTTATTAAAAAGGAGAAGAATTTCTTGCTTTTATTGTTGAATGCTTCTAACAAGCAGAGACTTCGACTTTTGGATACCATAGACAAGTCACAATTAAAAGCTGTTGTGCAGATTGTGTTTAATGTTCTGCAAGGATATCGCGCATTACCTTTAAAAGACAAAAAGAGATTAGCAAAACGAAAATTTGTTATTCGACAATTTGTCAGAAAAGGAGTATCATTGAAGCGCAGAAAACAAGTACTTTTACAAAACATAAGGTATATTTTGCCATTCATCAGTGATATAAAAAATGAGTTAATCTAAAATGGCGCGCGAATTAGTCTTAGTACCAAAAATGAAATATGAACAACTTTTGGCTCTGGTCAACAAATCTAAACCCTTGGAACAATCTGGTGGGCAGAAAGAAAATATGGAAGAACAAAATTCGATCGCCAGTGTTACACCTCTAGAACGGACTTCAGGTGAATCTCCGAGCAAAAGTGAAATCAAAATAAATCGGCAGGAAGTGGAAAAACCGAGACTTTTTATCGACAAACCTTTAGCAAAAATGCCTTTTGCCAGAGAACAGGTGACGCTTCGCCCAAAGTCGAGAATATCGAAGAAAAGTACTCGAACTTCCGGACGAAAGAAAGGCGCAAAACCCATGCCATGGATTGACTACAAAATATAATCAGGTGATTTTTTTTACACACTTAATATGAACCTTTGATATTGAAAACATGAAACAAAACCATTGAATTTCTTATATCTTCAGTCCTACTTTTGTGTAAACGGATTTACGTCGAAAATATAAACTCGAACGTCAAATATCACATGTTCATTAAAACCTAACGCATTTCAAAATGGCAGGTTAATATGGACGTTTTTCGTAATCACTTAACTTGATATGGGCATAACCAAATAGCTGACTCGTTAATCATACGAGTATGACAGATTAAAGTGGTTGTTTCCTGTTATGAAAAGAAACTGATATGGGTGTAACCAATTAGTTGACGGATTAATAACCACTTCTTTGATCATCCGAGTGTGACAGATTAAAGTGGTTGTTTTCTGTTATGAAAGAAACTGATATGGGTGTTACCAATTAGTTGACGCATTAATCACCACTTCTTTGATCACCCGAGTGTGACAGATTAAAGTGGTTGTTTCCTGTTATTAAAAGAAACTGATATGGGTGTTACCAATTAGTTGAGTCATTTGTAAATTAGAGTATTAATATATTTGTTATGCGCATGCGTTTATATTGAAATGAACAAAATAACGATCCCCTATACTTAAAAGCAGTATGTGATAATACATTGACAGTAAGGAGCTGTGTCTATCATAAAATGTTCAGCTGGAATTGATTTATTAAATTATGGTGTATATCATCACATCTCTGTAGTGAAAAAAATATCACAAATGGAAATATGAATGGAAATAGTGAAGAAAGTGAATATAAAGATGACAGTGAAAGTGAAACAGAACAAAAAAATGAGGCGACCTCTACCATTAGCATGTTTTCGTGTTACATTTGTTCTAAACAATACAAAAGTATGAGTTCATTAAAACGTCATACGAAAACCCATGTAGCACGTCATAAATGTGATATGTGTGATAAATCATACACCTATGTACACGATTTAAATAATCACCGGAATAAAGTACACGGGGTTTCGGGCGAAAAAAAGAGCAAACTAATTTCGTTTTCGTGTAACCTTTGCAGTACGACTTTTAACCGCCTCTATCACCTAAATCGGCACAAAACATCCGTACATGGGCATGTTTCTATGAGACGGGAACAGAAGATATTTTGTTGTCGACATTGTAATTCTCAATTTGATGATTATAGCAAACTTTTTCAACATGTAATCGAAAATCATTCACTGAATCAACAAGGAGGTCGGATAGCTCTCGAATCACGCTCTCTTTATGATGAAAATGGACGTGATAAAAGGGCATTAGATACTAGGAATGATGAAATACGTCATTCTAAGCAACAAAAGATTGAGTTGCAAGTGGATCAACAGTCACAAACGCAAAGCCATGATACAACTGAACCTAAACAAATGATTGGCGAGTCCGAGTCACATGATCTCAAAGAACTACCAATACGGCCGCAAGAGCAGAGAGATGATAATAATGAATCGGGACAAACAATTGACGAATCGGCACTAAATAATTCAATTCAGAATAGAAACATATATCCTCAAGATGGTGATCAATACGATGTTCTTACCTTTTTCGCAAATAATAGAGATCAAGTAAGAGCCTTTTTACAAAATCGAACGACAGATTTGGGTGGAATTAAATGGAATCTATGCGTACAAGTCGAGATGCAAAGGGATGATGGAGAAGAAGTTCAAGTATCAGCGCCATATTTTAGAAGTCACACTTATTCAACACTGTCTTTAGAGGATTGGAGCGAACATAATTTGAATGAAGCTTTACAAAAAATGTTTGCAAGCCTAGAAAAGTACATGAGAGAAGGTTCGGGCTGGTATGTCAAAAAAGTGTTGAAGCTCGAAATTCACACCGTTATTTATAAACCAATCGGCGGTTCTACATATTTATCACTACCTTTAACATTTTCTCGAAGTAGAAGTCTGTTAAATATTCAAAACTATGATGAAAAATGCTTCTTGTACTGTTTGCTAGCCCATTTGTATCCAGCAGAGAAAGAGCCCGAATGTGTAGATCACTATCTTCAAAAAGGATACGCTCTAAATATGACTGGCATCACTTATCCAGTAACTTTACCTCAAATTCACCGAGTGGAAAGGCAAAACGAAAATATATCAATCAACGTATTTACACATGACGGCGAATTAATTGTTCCATTGAGAATAACAGAACATCGACATCGAGAACACCATATTAATCTGTTTTGGTTGACAAATGGAGAACGCTCACATTATTGTCTCGTCACAAATTTGAATCGCTTTCTATCACGTACAAATACTCACCACTCGCAACTGCATTTCTGTTGCTATTGCCTACATGGATTTTACAAAGAAGCGTCTTTACATGAACACCAACCGTATTGTAGATTACACGGGGCGCAACGGGTCGAACTTCCTATTTCTGGTAAAAATGATATATTAAAATTCAAGGATTTTGAAAAAACGCTTAGAGTGCCTTTTGTTATTTATGCCGACTTCGAAACAATAAACAGGAAATTGTATACATGTGAACCAAATCCAAAACAACCTTCTACTACGGCGACGACTAAATTAGAGGTGTGTGGCTTTGGCTACAAGGTGGTTTGTGAAAATGAAAATTACAACAAACCAACAGTTGTGTATCGAGGAGAAGATGCAGGATGTAAAATGATTGAATGCTTGATGCGTGAAGAGGAAGAAATACGAGGAATCTTATCTTCTATTGCACCCATGAATTTAACAGATGATCAAATCGAGGAAATGGAGAATACCACAAATTGCTGTCTCTGTAAAAAACGGTTCAGTATTTATGAAAAATCAAATGGCAATGTGGTTAAACATCATAATCATTTTTCTGGAGAATTTATTGGTCTTGCGTGTAACAACTGTAATCTTGCCTGTCATCAAGCAAAATTTGTTCCAGTGATTTTTCACAACTTAAAAAACTTTGATGCTCATATTCTTTGTGAACAACTGGGACAATTTAAAGATCATAGATTGAGTTGCATCGCTCAAAATACTGAACGCTATGTAAGTTTTTCTTTAGGAGGACTTCGATTCATTGATAGTTTTCAATTTCTGCCGACTTCGTTAGAAAGTTTGGTAGAAAACTTAGCTTCAGACGGTTTACTTTCATTCCCATCTTTATTGTCGGAATTTAGTTCGAGTAAAGCCACTTTGCTGCTACGAAAAGGGGTGTATCCTTACGAATATGTGGACTCATTTCAAAAATTCAATGACGAGAACCTCCCTGCCAAGGAAGACTTTTATTCGACAATAAAAAAGGAGCATATTTCCGAAGAAGATTACGACCATGCCTTGACAGTATTTCAAACATTTAATATGACGTCATTAGGGCAATACCACGACCTCTATCTTAAGACAGACGTTGTGTTACTCAGCGATGTCTTCCAGTCCTTTAGGAAAGTTTGTTTAACGCAGTACGAGTTGGATCCATGCCATTTTTACACGTCACCTGGTCTTTCATGGTCAAGTCTACTTAAAATGACTGGAGTCGAGCTGGAGTTACTCACTGACATCGATCAAATCTTAATGATAGAATCTGGAATTCGTGGTGGTTTGTCACAGATTTCGAATAGATACAAGAAAGCCAACAATCCTCACGTAGACGATTATGACGAGACTTTACCCTTATCTTACCTCCAGTATCTGGACTGTAACAATTTGTACGGGCATGCAATGATTCAACCGCTTCCTGTAGGAAAATTCAAATTTATGACTAACGATGACGTAGAAAATTTTGACGTCATGACTATCCCAGAAGCGGGAGAGACAGGTTATATACTCGAGGTTTCTCTTCACTACCCTAAAAAGTTACATGATATTCATAATTGTCTCCCATTAGCTCCGGAAAAAAGGGTCATTTCAAATGATCAGCTATCACCCTATGCAAAACAATTGTTGAGAAAACTGTATGATTTATCAGAAAGTGATCCGTTACCTGCGCGAGGAAAAACAACAAAACTGTTAGCAACTTTGAATGACAAGGAGAAGTACGTGCTTCACTATAGAAACTTACAGTTGTATCTGACTCTTGGGATGGAAATAAAAACTATTCATAGAATACTGCAATTCCATCAAGTAGCCTGGATGAAACCATATATAGAATTAAATACTAACATGAGAAAACAAGCGACTTCCAGTTTCCAGAAGGCGTTCTTCAAGCTAATGAACGTTTCAGTATATGGGAAGGTAAAGATAATCAACTTTCTTGTTAATTTCCATAGTTTGAATTGTCATTTTTAAAACATTCATTTTGAATTGCATTATAAGTTTTGCTAATCTTCGTTAAATGGTTTATAATTTTTTTTTTCACAGACCATGGAAAATGTGAGACAGCACAGACACATAGAACTAGTTCATACGAAAGAGAGACTTCAAAAATGTACCAAAAAACCACTTACAAAAATAGTACCATATTTACAGAGGATTTGGTGGCTGTAGAACTACACAAAGCTAAGGTCAACCTCTTCAAACCTATCTACTGTGGCATGTGTATACTAGGTTTGTTGTTTTAAATTTGTCTTAAAATCAAGCTAAAGTATTTTCGATATATCAGAAAGCTCAAGTGGTAAGTCTTTACCAAAGATGTTCAAAAACACAATTTACCGTTGTTCAAATCTTCATCAACGTTTAGTTAAATCACAAAATGCCTTTGTTTGATTTTTTTTTAGTAAGGTTATATGATAAAAAAAATTTATAAGGACCTTTTTATGTACATAATTATTCATTTTTTTTTTTTTTTTACAGATTTGAGCAAGCATTTGATGTACGATTTTTGGTATAATTATATCAAGCGGAGGTACAAACACAATGCACAACTACAAATGACAGATACAGATAGTCTGCTGTTTTTCTGCCAAACAAATGACATTTATGAAGATATGGGGAAATCCCTTAGCCTCTTCGATACATCCGATTATCCAAATGATCATTTCCTTCACAGTGATCAGAACAAAAAAGTGTTAGGAAAAATGAAGGACGAAACAAATGGAAAACCCATTTCAGAATTTGTGGGTCTTAGATCCAAAATGTATAGTTTGTTATGTGATGAAAAGGAAATAAAACGCGCTAAGGGTATTTCTAAAGTGACAGTAAAAAAACAATTGAAACATGACCACTTTAAAAATACTCTTTTTGGTGAGAAAAAAATAATTTCTTCCATGGCAACTTTGAGAAGTCACAAACATCAACTGTACGGTGAAACCATTCAGAAAACGAGTCTATCGGCTTTTGATGACAAAAGGTACCTTGTGGATGCTGTAAAAAGTTACGCATACGGGCATTACAAAATCGAGGATAAATACGCTACCAACGATACCAAAGAATCTATTGTTTTAGAGGATCAAAAAGAACTATCTGGAATCAAATTCAAAAAAATAGAACATCAGTCATTTTATGTCAATGATATTAAGATAACACCATGTGAAATGCTTTAAGAGGCTTATTGTACTAAACTATTTAATAATATGTAGTTTTGAAAAATAAATTGCGTATCAAATACCTGTATTTTGTTTAATTGTTGATGAAAAACAAAACGAACAACATTCTGATTTACAAGTTTTATTGACATTATTTAGAGTATTGGTGAAATAAAATACAAATTTGAAACAGAAATTAAAAACATTTTGTAAGACAAGTACATATTTGATTTGGACCATTTTCTTGAGTGCAATGGGAATAAGCTTGATACATTTTTTCACTAACAAAAATGTCATTCAATTCAAATCTTTTATCATCAAAAAAGTTCAGAAAATCTTGAAATGTATATCCGATCAACCTTTGGTGAAGGAATAAAACACAGTAAAGTCCACACACTGTTGAATAGTCACTTTGAATCTGAATATCGTTCGTTTTTGTTTGTCCAGCCATTTGATCTAACCATCGTTGAAAATGGGGACTGTTGTGTCGAGGGTCTCTGCCATAGCTATCAAAAAAATCAAAGCGTCCAGGGCTACTACTGAAAAAGGCGCACCAGTGTCTACCGGGTCTATCATAATCATCTGTGTTAGCAATTAAACCAAATGGCGTTTTTGGCAGTTGATTTGGTAGTCTATCTGCTGCATAAACGCCAATTACACGTCCATCTAGAACAGGATCACATCGAATCATACATTCCAACTGTGACGTATTCATTATGGAATGATGATATCTCTTTCCTGATTGATCTCAAAATACCCTGGTCCCTCACTGTATACAACACAGCTGAAAGGTTCTGCAAAAAGAAAAAAAAAATGATGTCTTCAAAATATATTCTACATGTTCAAAAGATTTAAAGATATGGTTTTAAAATCGTTTATTTCATACTAGTAATAACAACTATTGAATAAGAAATGACTTACCCGACAAAGGAGTCTTGAACACCACATCAAGTCGAACGTTTCCAGTTTTTACCAAGGACAGATATTCACCGTGTTGCGAAAAGTCTGGCTCAAGTTGGAAGACGAAAAGTGTTGAACCGTTAAGAAAGTGCTCTCGATCAAGAAGATTGCCTTCATCTTGTCTCCACTTCCCATTTGACACTAATAAATTGGTGTAGGCGCGAATGAAATTTGTTCCTCCGTGTACATCAAAATCTAATTTTAATGGATTTCCACCGACAGGTAATCCATCACAGTAGACTGCGATTTGCTGAGCAGTACAATTTTCAAAATTAAACGGGTTGGTTGAGTAGTCACCACTCACGGCCTTGCTTTTCACAAAACCCAAAAGAATTTTATTTGGTCTCCTGCCTTGAAACATGTTGTCCCAAGTAAAACTGGTTGAACCAGAGGCGATGCTCACTGCTTTCATTTCAACTTTATTGTAAGGATAAAGTGCATTCTGTTTTTCCAAAATCTTAGAATGTCCGTAAATGACGGCTGGGTTGACTCGAATCTTTTTTGCTAAAATATAGATGTCTTCAATGATCACTTTGTAGTCGTTTCCATCTCCGGTCATTAGACAAAAATTCATCGGGCTTCTATACATTTTTATTTTTCACATCTACCTGGTTCAGGAGATACCTCGTCATGGAAAACAGATCGTGAAAAATTGGTCCCTGCATATCAATTCGTTTTGAAAGGGCTATTCTAGAGGCTCTTTTAAAAAGCCCATTATTACTGCCGTTTGGATCTGAAACACCTGGACTGTCGCTGTCGTCTCTAATGTACAGTTGAGTGTCAAGCTGTTGGACTGAGTCTGACCCATAGTTTAAAAGGGTGTGCATATAAGCACGGTATGGGTTGTAATTGCATGTGATGCTAGCCTTGTTCTGTAACGTAACTTCCGTTGTAGAAAACAGTGTCTGTAGAAACAAGTTGGCGGGACCGACTTTTTCAACCTTCACATCCGTAAGAGCTGATCCATCAGATTTCTCTACCTTGCATCTAACATATATTTGTGAATTTTTCAAGTCGAGATAGTCCATCGAATTTTGTCCGCTGATTTTGAATTCGAACGGACTGTCATCTGATACCTGCGATAGAGGTCGAATTTCATCATAATAAACGTCTGTAACGCTGGTCTGTGTGCTTGGAAGATCAAATAAGGCTAATTCCGACACTAATCCTTCCTTAAAATTTTCTTCGTTGAACATCGACATTGTTACTTTATTTCAAATATGTCCTTTACTCGACTGCGTCTAGATTTTTTATAGCTCCTATTTCTGGAATGATACTTTTTTTACCACTACCACGCTGACGTTTAGCTCCTTTGTGAGATTTTTTATAACTTCTTTTTCGTTTTGTCCCTCGTCGTTGTCTTTTTTTGGTAGACTGAAACATATTCTCAATGTTGTCAGGATTTATATTCTCCCTTTCAAGCTCCGACTTAGCCTGCGCTGTAGTTTGTTCAGCTGGTAACACCGCTTTTATAGCTAAAGTTTTACCTTCTTTGGCGTTTTGTTCGTCGACCGGAAATATAGACGCTCGTCTACCACCACCAGACTGATTTAATGTCGTTTGACCACTGCTAACTCGATCGAAAAAATTAACCCACTTTTGTGGATTAGGCACGTACAGTTTCATATGTATCAATAAAACGGGTACTGTTTCAAATGTAGTGTTAAACGAGCCGGTTGTTTCAATTCTGATGCAAACGTCCCGTCCGCACGCTTTAAATAAATAAGAAATTCCCTTAATTCTTGTTTTTTCATAGGAATGTAGTAGGGTGTATCCAGAATATAATTCCAACCATTCTTATCATTCCTATCCAAGCGTCTCAACAGTGGCTGTTCGGCACCATGTACGATACTTTCTTTACACATGTCAGAATAAATATATAAATCTTGCGTTTTAGGCTTTTTAGAGTCGTCAGTGACACTAAATTCAACTAGTCCGACTTGCCAATGTCCACGTAATGTTAATGGCATGTTTAGATGCACCTTAAATCGACACGTTTCGTTATCCGTAAAATACTCGTCGCTATCATCACTGCCAATGTATAGATATCTATCCATGATGCTTATAGGCTACTCTCTACGTCTTTGACATCTTCTGCATCTACCCAACTATTAAATGACCTAGGAAATCCTTGCCATTCAACGAAGAATTGTACTTTTTTGTTTCGTTTTCGCTTTTTTAAAATACGTTCAATAAACCACAAACTGTTTTCATCTTTATTTACCTTTTGAAGTTCCCCTGTATAGAATAATCCTATGATCCTTTCACCTTTCAAATCAATCAATTTGAACATAGGTATTCCTTGTTTTAACAATCTGCCAACCACTTTAAAAACTTCGGTGGTGTACTGCTCTTGATAAGCTCTTTGAAATGGCTGTTTTGTAAAACTTATTCGAACGAGATCGCCATTTTTAAATAGAAACTTGGGTTTAGATTTCTTTTTTGCTTTTTTTAGATAAACCTGAGCCCAAACGTCAGCTTCATTATCTTTGTTCACATCGTCTGGTGACATACCATTCAAACTGCGATGTGGTGTTGCATTATAACTGTCTACCACATTCTGTAATTCGTCAATGTATCTATATGTTCTTCGATGTCTCATCAATCTGTACAATTTTTCTTTTAATGTTCTTTGCCCCCTTTCCACAAAATTACTTTTTAGTGGGTTATTCGTTGTAAAAAACCAAACATTCTCGTCCTTCATATATTTCTTAAACCACTGATTTGAAAACTCGCTGCCTTTATCCGCACGGATTTTCTTAATTTTCATAGGTAAGATGTCTTGCAAAATGTCTTTCATAGCGGCCAATACAACTTTTGCCGTCTTGTTTTTTATGGGCCGCACCCACAGTTTCCTAGATAGTATATCTATAGCACACAATAAAAATCGAATGCCGTCGTTGTCGTTTGCAAGATTAGACATTGATAATAAGTCAATATCTAGTTGTTCTCCAACTCCTGATACTCGCACACTTGCCGTTCTAACTCTATGTTTTCTGGGTTTCTGCAAAGAATATGCATCTTGATCGTTTAACCATTGCCTTATGAAACCCAAGGTAAAAGTTCCTGGATAGCTTTTTTCAAGGACACTAAACAGTTTTTTTGCTCCTGCAAACGCGGCTGGATTTTTTGCGTCAAAATAATAACGTTTTAGAATTTGTTTCTTTTCAACATCATCCATTATCCAACTGCACGGTATGGTCTCTAATCTTGAAATGATGTCGATTTCAAAAGATTGTTGTGAAAATTGGTTTATATCAATAAAAAATTTGCCTTTTTATTGTGCAACGTTACGGTCTACATGAGCAAAAACGCGTCGCACCGTATAAGGGTTAAAACACGTTGCTCTACGTCAAAATTAAAAACACGTTGAATCCGTAAAGGGTAAACACGTTGCTCTTCGTTAAGATCAAAACACGTTGCAGCCGTTAAGAGCGGAAAACACGTTCTAATCTCGAGTTCAGAAAACATGATGTACTCTTAATGGGCAGAAAACATGTTGCACTCTTAATGGGGGAGGGAAAAAACATGTTGCACTCTTAATGGGCAGAAAACATGAAAACATGCTTTTTTCCCTCCCCCATTTTATACTACTGTCGTGCATGAATAATCGGACAACGCTTAACGTTTAAAACAGCATTAAACATTTCAGTTTGAGTGTATCATTTTAACACACAAACATCCTGAATTAAATATTCATGAACAATAAGTGAAATGACTTAAGTTATAGACTAAGTTAACAACAGATAATGTCAATAATATTTTTATTATGCAGATGACTTTATATACGAGTTCTATTAACATATGTAATTAAACATTGTGGAAATATATAAGTTAAACAAAAATAATCTTCAGATCAGCTCGAGTGAAAATATGACAAAACAAGAGCACCGCATGCGGGTGCTATCACTTTGATGCTGGTACCAGATACATGTAATTCAAAGAAACTTCGATCGAAAAAGTGGCATTACTCTTACAGAATTGCTTCTAGAGTTACCCCTTGATAGTCAATGATGCTCTTATCATGGCGAAGAAATGTGCTAAGTTTCGAGTAGATATCTTCAATAACAACAGAGGTTCCACGGCGGTAAAAGGTATGTACTGCAACGTATACGTCAACGCCAACAACAACGTCAAGGATAACGACGCCAAGATTATGACAATGCCTAGAAATTTCGTTCTCAAAACAGCCGTGCTCTTAATAAATAGAGGATATTGAATGAGTGGTCATTCCCTTCCGAATTTATTAAATGAGTCATCTATAAACAGATAAAAACGAGGCTTCGTCGAGTTTTTATCTGTTTAGATGAAGCGTTTAATAAATTCGATATCATGTGGAGAAATTCGGTCCATTAGGATTTTACCTTGGCGCAAGTAGTTAGCTTCATATAGCATGGAGGCAGTGGTAATAAATCTCACTTGTTACTTGCTAATAGTATTTAATGACTTTTCTCCCGTTGGATTGTTTTTCTTGGTCAGCTTAATAGCTAATTTGAGTTCCTAGTGGAATTTGCAGAAAATGCTATGAAAATGATTCACTCGGTTTAGTGATTCTGATTTTCGAATTTGAATATAACATTTTAAATCTTTGTTTAATGCATATCGGTATTGCTTTTTCATTTAGTCAAACAAAATAATGCAGGTTACTTAAAATATGACTAATTTAACAGTGCAGAAGGCATAAGAACGGTTGAAAACCGGGAAAATGTTTTCTCATCTTTTCTCATACAAAGCCTAAAGAAGATCGTGTGAAAAGGAACCATACCGTCGTCATTATTTATAATAAATATGAACTTAATATGTTTTTCCTTCACCCACGGACCCTCCCTTGTCACCTGAACACATTCTACATGAATGTTTCTTGCGTGACCCCCTCCCAAAATAGCAAAATTGAACAACTCTGGTTGTAAATGCGGATCTGTAAACCTACCAGGGGCAGAATCAAATGGGGGGGGGGGGACTCTGGGTCTATATAAAGTATTTTAAAATCTTCTTCTTAACTAGGAATTCAATAGCCTTTAACATGTATTTGATATGGATTATCAGTTCAGAGGTCTTTAACGAAAAAAAGTATTTTATAGTAATGACTGCTTTGACACAAAGTACGTATCACAAGAGGTATGTTGCGGTACTAGGGGTCTAATTTAATGTTTAAGATTACTCATTTTCTAAATAAGTAAGTCAACAGCCTTTTATATATTTAGCATGAATCATCAAAATGATAGACATTTATTACACGCGCATAAATCCTTAATGTTGGATCGCATGGGGAGGGGCACGGGAGGGAGGGGTAGGACTTCAAGTAGATATAACTCTTCCTCTAATAAACCAGAAGGTTGAAGGTATTTATATTGAAATGTTTTCTTATCATCACTTTAATAGAGCTTAATGATTATCACTTAACTATTTATGTTTGACCACCAGGTGCGGAGCAAGAGTTAGAGGAAAGACTTATGTTCATATTTAAATCTTTAAATTTCTTCTTCTTCTTCTGAACCAGAAGGCTTATATCCTGTATCTCGTATATAATGTCTGGATCATCAATTCAGCGACCCTTATGAAATTAGCTAAGATCATTATGTTTCGGACAGCAAGAGCGGATCACATGTACTGAGAGAGGGGCGGGGAGCAAAACTCACTTGAGGTCTACATAGAAATTATGAACAGTTACTTCAAATGAAGCCCTCCACAAAATTTTCCTGTATTTTGTCAGGACTGTACTTTAGATGGTCTAAATATTTGTAGTTTCAAATAATTCTAAAAAGACAAACATTTTGTTAAAGATCTATTCAAGATAGATCATCGCTACTGCTGGAGGAATTTTGATATCGGGTCGATCTCGTGAATCGTCGTTTGACACCATACCGGTTATTTACATCGTGATATTGACATTTAACTTAACCAAACCCTTTCTAAACCACCCACTCAGCGCTCCATTCATTCATTCCAAACACTCACTCAAACCATTCAAAAACGCTCCAAATTCACTAAAAACATATAACAACAACTTCGTTCAAAATAAAAAATAGCTGGGAAAAAAATTCATTGAAATTGTAAGCTTCCGATAGGTTCTTGAAGAAATAGGGAGCTATCTATAGAACTTGTATGCATATGTTATTATATTAAAGGGAGGTAATCAATATTGCTAATTTTGTTCATCCTGAACAAAATTTGCAATACTGGATTACCTCCTATTAGATTCACTAAAAACTCGCGCCACACACTCATTCAATTTCATTCCTTAATAATTCCATAATCATTCACCTTGTCAATTTCACGATGTTGATAACTGTACTATTTCTTTTTCCCAAAACATGCAAGTTCTTTTTTCATGATGCTCAAATGTTACAAAGTCATACATCTACTTATTACTTTCGAAATATTTTATAATGAAAAGAATACCATGCACTATGTCATTTTATGATATTGGGCTTTATTCAAGAATCTCCGATTTCACAAGTTCTACTATTTGTGGACTACTTGCTCCATATTGCCCGTATGTATACGGTTTAATGTCATTTTCGACGGTATTGCAATTTACTCGTGCACCCACCCATGACTTCCTGTCGGTTGCCACAATAGTTCAATAATACTAGTTCAACAATAACGTTCCATCTGAGCCATCACATATCCACCCTACTTAGGCATACCATTCGCTCATTGAGGTAAACAAATGAGGCACGTCAAAATGACTATTTACAAGCGGCGGTTAGGAAAGCCGGGGGAAAGAAGCTTTCACGAACACAGAACTGATATTTGAGAGAAAGACGCATTAACAGTCCACAATCTGACGCCAGATTGGCCGAAATTTCCCCAAATTCGCTGGACAGTTTTATGGTTCCATGATTATCTGATAATTGCTTCCATGGGACTATTAAATGCATCATGCTGCCTGTTACAGTTGAGTAATTCTGAGAACTGGCCAATGATTTCTCCTCCTTCCATCAGAGTAAACAAAATACCATGGTCAAAACTGCTAGGGTAATGGACTACCTTGAGTTAATCACCTATGATTTTCTGGTAAATCAAGATAATGGTCAATAGAGCAGTGGTCCAAAATGTTACAGTCTCGTGGCGTCGGATGGAGCAGTGTTAAAACTTTGTCCTGTGTCGAAGACGCTAATTTCAACACAACAGCTATGATATCGCAGCAGTTGGTGAATCAATTCATAGTTTCCCGTTGATCCACATACATGTTCAACTGCATTTTTATCCGAGCCATGAGCTGCCTATCCCTCTTATGTGTACTATTTGTTAATAGCCCGTTGGCGGGAGACAAATGGCGCCTGCCGCGATGACTATAGTCAAATTTTGGAGTTAAGATGGATACACCATGGGTCGATATCATTACCTAAGGATTGAGAACCCATCGCGTTATCGACTGAGCTAAGCCAAGATGTTGCAGTGTAGAGGAGAATTGGATTTAGCCGGGGTGAAAAACAATATACTTATTTTGATATGAAAGCTTAACATGTTTTATCAAATATACCCCTCTAAATAAGATTTCTCCCCAACGGCGGCACCCATCCTATCCGACTATTTGTCTCTCACCAATGGGTTAATATTCGTAGACCTATGTGGGGTCTAGCTGGAGGCTAGGAAAGGGGGCTGTTGTAGTTCCGGTGTGAGAAATACTAGGAATCCATTGTTAGGTACTCGAGCGCCGCGATATACTTGAAAGATTGTTGAAAGCGACGTAAAACCCCATTCAAACAAATCGAACTAGATTAGAATTCTAAAGCATGCAACGCGTATTCGTTCAGTCTAATACCAGCTGCCTTAATTAATGACCATTACATGTAATTAATAGTTCACAAATTAGTAAGATCTGTCACCTATGTCTTGGTTTCCATAGAAACCATGCATATTGGAAGGTATGTTCAGATTTTTCTAACATCTTAAACGGTCTGATTTTCTGCATTTCTGACAAATCAAGAAACTTACCAACTGTCAAATGTTCAAATAACCAACATGATACAGCTCACAGGCGATTTGTTTTATAATTCGATTGTGTCTTATGTGTTGCTATATATAAGCACCTTTTGACAAAGATCATATGAAATAATCGCCTATGATGTTACATTTGGGTTAGGATGTTAGTATAATTTAGAGTATTTCCTAAAATGCTCCGTCTTCATAGCTTGATTTACAATTGTAAACCAGAAATATGTAAGCCTGGGCCTGACATTTCCAACAATTTTATCTGTCCGTGTTGTAGATACATTAAGCTTTTCTGGGTTGCCACGCAGTTAAAATAATCTCTGATTTTCTATACTCATTATCAGTATGTAGCTTATTTGAAAAGTGAAGACTTTGATCAGAATGTGCGGGTGCTGGTCTTAGAACTCTAAGCGTTGCGCACATGTGAAAAGTTCGAATGATGTCACACAGAAGCTTATATAATCTTGGTTTTTAAAAGAAAAAACAATTTTTTTACTGATATTTTTTATGGTAAGTTGGCTCGCAAGAAGAATTAACTGATAGATATGTATATTTTTTCTTTTTTCAAAAAAAAAAAATAAATCATTATCTTGGTATTTTTACCAATATAAACGTGCTTATCTTTTTGAATAAACAGAGCAGAAAGGAACTGTTTTTAGTCGACTATTACAACGCAGTACAACCATAAAACAGATGGTTCGCAGGACTCAGACCAGCTAGTTTTGAGACGGTCTTAGTTACCGCATGAGAGTTTGAGACTTGCAAAAACTGTACATCTTAAAACCTGGTCATATGTAAGATATATTTCTCTTTTGAACAAGTTCTTATACATGTCAAAAAGCAGAGATTAAGACAGAGTTTAAGCTTACTCGGTTACTTTTATATAGAAAATATAGCAATTTTCCACACACTTAGGAATAACTGAGGGATACCAGGTACAAATATGAGATCCCCCCCCCCTCGACCTCAACGTTCTTAAAGACCTATTTAATACAAGTTATTGACCGCCGGACCGCAAGTGCGGGGTTACCCAAGAAATACTCATGCCCATTTTGTAAGGAGCAGAAGTCGTCGACCACACGTGACAACTGATGCGTGGCGGTTTCGGATTGGCCGTAATAGTTCCTCTCGGGCAACATGCTCAGGTGAGCTTAAACAATCCAACCCTAAAAATGATCTCAAGAACAAATCTTCTCCCGTCCAATATCAAGAAGTTTAATCCCTGTCATGCTGAATCTGGAGTATTCCTGCTTTGGTAGGAGGTTTAAACAAAGATCAGCCTTCACATAAGCACACTCTGATCTTTGTCCAAACCATCGTATTTTAATCTTCAAACCAGATAAGTTAAAAGATAGTGTACATGTAATTAAGCCCACTTTCGAAGTACTTGAAGGTCGGTAGGTTGGTCGGTATGTCCGTCGGTCGGTCCGTAGACTTTTTTTGCCGCAGCATATTTCAAAAAGTATGCAAGCTAGAATCACGAATGAAGTGCAGTGCACAAGAACCAAAACTGTACTCGTCATATTTTTTAGTTAATCCTTTTTGTAAAATGACATCGACCTGCTCTTATAGGGGGGGGGGATAAATGTTTACAAACATCTCTTGTTAAAATGAAAAGTATCTCTCAACTAGTGCAGTCTGTGCTTTCCGCACTTTCATTTAAATGCAATCTTTCATAAGCACATAATGATAATATAAACAGTGTGATCTTAGTCCACACAACCTTCTTTGTATTTTCAAACTAGAAAAAAATTAAATACTAATTTTTGAAATAAAAACTGACTCACAATAAGTGCATCCAGTGCTTTCAGCTCTTTAATTTCAATACAATCTTGCAAAGGCATAAACGTACAGTTAGATCTTAGTCCACACACTATGATTTCCTTTATCAACTATAAAAGATTACATGTACTTTTTTCTAAACAAAAACTGACCCACAATTAGTGCATCCAGAAGTTTCAGCACTTTGATTTCAATTCGCAATTTTGCAAAGGTCTTTATTCAGCATGATCAGAATTAAAAGACAAAGGCTAACTAAGTGCCAAAATATTGGTACAGTGTTCTTATATGCGTATCTTTCCATATTCATATTGTATTTTAAAAGTGCATGGAATTACACGTTGAAAAATTGCTTTCAAATTGAGTTATAGCAACAATAAAAATGAGAAGTTGAAAAGATCAAGAGGTAACGACTTTGTAAAGCATGGCAGCTGGATTCATGTTCTTATTAACGGACGGAAAGACAGGCAGACGGACGGACGGACTTGGTGACTCCAGTATACCGCCTCTCTAACATCGTTAGTGGGGATATAAATTTAGCATTGCACTCTACCGATAGTTACAGGGAAGTTTTTTTTTTTTAAATCATATCGTCCGTGAGCGACAAAGATCTCATACAGCCTCCTATCAAAGTATGCAATATCAAAAAATATTGCATACTTTCCTCCCGTTCAAATACATAGAGACAATATCAAAGTATATAATAAATTGTCATATACCACGTTAACACTTTTCTCTCAATATTTTCAAATTTAAGTCATTCTACCATATGTTGTTTGTTTTTTTTTTGTTTTTGTTTTTTTTTTAAATGAGATAGCTGACAATTGGCCTCTTTCAAGGAAGGTCATACGACCGAAATTTGATCGTATAGCAATCGCACGGTTAAATTTGGCTTTCAAGAAACTTTTTTGGGGTTTCAAGAAAAATGTCGCATCGTGAGCTTTACGATCAAATTTGAGACACATATAGACTAGTCGTATATTTTAAATGTGCACTGTTTCAAAAATAACCAGTGAAAAAAACTAAGTAATGGAACGACAAATTTACCGGATGAAATTAATTTCAACCTAACAGAGTTGTCTGTTGTAGTAACATGGATACTACAATGACACTTATACATGAAACGCTAATTATAAATACTTTCATCTATAAGCGTTTGAATATGATATACAAAATTGATTACAACACGTCCCTTAAATAAGCAAAACTTCACAAATTTGAAAAATAGTGACATCCGGTGCACCTACCCATGACTTCCTGTCGGTTGCCACACTAGGACAATCATATAACGTTCCATCTGAGCCAAAACTTGTCCATCCTACTTAGGCATATCAACAAATGAAGCCTGTCACAATGACCCTTAACAAATGTCGGCTAGACAAGCCGGGGAAACAAACTCACGAACAAAGATCTGTGAGCAAGATGCATTACCGAATGGTAGCAAAAAACTTTGCCAAGTGTCGGAGAGAAATTTGACTATTGGTAATTTTTATAAGCGAAAAATTAAACTTTCTTGCACCCCCCCCCCCCCCCCCTCCCTACATAAATGTGTTTTATTTGAATGCGGCTTAGCGCTAATTTTAAAAATCGAGCTTTTATGTCAGGGCAGTTGGTGAATCAATTCATAGTTTCCCGTCTGTGCAGCTACATTTGTCTGAGCCATCACCTGCCTATCCCAGTTATGTGTACTATTTATAAATAGCCCATAGGCGGGGGACAAATGACGGCTGTCGCAATGACTGCAGTCAAATTTTGGATATAAGTTGACCAAGACATGGGTCGATATCATTACATAAAGCCCATCGCGTTATCGACTGAGCTTAGCCAAGATGGCGGAGTGTTTAGTAAGGGTATGGGGGTTTAGCATGGGTCTGTGGTATGTCCAAATAAAAAATAACCACTACCCAAAAAATGTGATCAAGCAGAGGTCAATTTATAAAACACATCCAGACAATTAATGAGTTGCACAACAATTCTTGAATTAGAACATCTGCCAAAATGTTACCATAGCCTTGTCAGTCTAGCAAGTTGCTATATCTGCGCGTTTGTTGTTGTTGTTGATGGGGGGTGCCTGACGGATCACATTTGTTTTTATCTGTCTGAATGGATTCCTGGTATTTCTTACACCAGAAGTACAATAACATCCTTTCCTAGCCTCGAAATAGTCATACAGGATGATTTTCGCCGTTAAGAATCGAACAAGAGACCTATTGAATGAAAGTCCGACTCACTACAACTGCTCTCTGAAAGCCACTCGAGGAAATTGTTTCTCTTTCAAAAATCTGTGTGCTAGTTTTGGTATGAGTGCGAAACATTTTTTCTCAAATGCATCCCTATAAACACGTAAACTAGAATTCTAGTCAAGTACCATCTGCCTAATTAATGACCATTACATGTAATTAAAAGGTCACAAATTAGTAAGATCTGTCACCTACGCATGGGTTTCCATAGTAATCATTCATATTGGAAGAACTGGTCAGTTTTTGGCAAACATCTTAAACTTTCTGATTTTTCTGCCATTCTGACAAATCAAGAATCATAAGAATCAATCAAATGTTCGATTGACCAAAATGATACAGCTCACATGCGATTTGTTTTGAAATATGATTTTGTCTTATATATTGATAATTGTTAGAACAAGGAACCTTTTGACAAATGTTTTATGAAACAATCGCATGTGATGTTACATTTTTGTCAAGGCTGTTAGTATATTTTGGAATATTCTAGAATACTCTGTCTTCATAGCTTGATTTACTTTTATATACCTGATATGTGTAAGACTGTGCCTGGAACTTTGAACAATTTATCAGTGCGTGATGGAGAGACATTAGGCTTTTTTGCATAAAAAAATGTCTGGTTTTGGTCAGTGTTTATAAATATATAGCTTAACGTGGGAGTAGTTAAAGTTCTGATCAGACTGTCCGGATGCAAAGGCTGGTCCAAGTCTTAGTACTGCGCTCATTTAAATAGTTGGAAATATCACGCACAGGCTGATATAGTTTCGCTTTCTTTTAAAAGAAAATCACGAGAGGATTTGTATTTTTCTGACAGATATTTTTTGACAAGTTGGCTTGCAAGAAGAATCTAATGATGAGTATAATATTCCATTATCTCTTTTTTCCCCAAAATATTTCAATAACCAAATAAACGTCTTAAGAAAGGTGTTTGAACAAACAACGCAGAAAAGAAGTTTTTAAGTAGACTAGTACAACGTAGTACAGTCATAAGAACAGATAATTTTGGGGACCCATATCAGACAGTTTTGAGAGTCCTAGTTATCGTAAGGGAGTCTCAGAATCGCAAAAAACTGTGTATCTCAAAACCCTGGTAATGTGTTTGATATATTTCAGTTTTGAAAAGTTTTTATACATGTAAACAAAGCAAAAATAAGGAAATTTTTAATGTTACTCGGTTATTGTTATGTAGAAAATTTGCAATTTCAACGCACAAAAGTGTAATTGCGGGATACCGGGTAAGGATATGAGACCCCCTCACTCGACCTCACCGTTCATACAGACCCATATAATACAGTTTATGGACCGAACTATTGCAAATGCAGTCTATTTTGGTTGTGCTATTTCACATACAAAATGAAACTAGAACTGTCGTAAACTGACATATACTCCCACTATGAGCTTGTCAGAGACAGGGATTTTCCCTTGGCAACATGTTAGTAAAAGGGCATATTGGTCGGTCTTTTCTGTTGGAGAAGAAATCTAAATCAAAGTACTGATAGTACTGAAGGCCAAGATATTGTTTAATTTTGTAAGATGAGAACTTCAAGAAGTGGCCAATTAAAGCCTGTGGAAAGAATTATGACTTGACGCTTCTTGTTTCTGTGGTAAACATTGTTGAAACAAAGATCTGAATAATTATTATCAAGTCATAACTTCTTTTCCACATTGATTTGTACAACACTAATCTAGTCCTGTCTACGTGATAAAAGGTGAGCTCACGAACAATTTATTCCTGAAACACACACTGGATAGAATTTCAATGAAGATGAAGGGTAATATTGCATGTCAGAATATCGTGAAATTGACACCGTGAATGAAGGGAAAGATTTTGGAGTAAAATTGAATGAGTGCGATGAGCGATGAGTAAGTTTTAAATGATTAAAAAAAGGTAATTCATTATCGCTAATTTTGTTCAATATTAAGAGAAAAAAAGCGAAACCCATTACCTCCCCTCCTCTCTCTCTCTCTCTCTCTCTCTCTCTCTCTCTCGTTCTCTCTCTCTCTCTCTCACTCTCTCTCTCTCTCTCTCTCTCTCTCTCTCTCTCTCTCTCTCTCTGGCCAAATATGCCTTTAAGATCTATAAATAGCTTCCTTTGTCTTTAAGAACAAATCAGCTACTGTCAAAGCGCAATTGGTAGCGCATCAAACAGTCAATGTAGAGGTCCCGGGTTCGTTCGGGGGCAGGGAGGGGGGGGGGGGTAATCAAATTTTCACATACTACTCCACAGGAGGGTCACACCGGGAACTTTTGTACCAAGTTTAGTTGCAATTGGCTTACTAGTTTGATAGTAAAACGTAAGATTTCAGAATTGAAATGAGTTTGATCCTGCCATGCTCATATTGAGTGGACCGTCTAAATTTCACAAACAATTTTGTGCAGGGTTACCCCCCAAAAATCATGCCAATTTTTGTACAATTTGATCCAATAGCAAGGAGCAGAGATATTTAAAGAAATTGTCGACCACACGCGACAACTGGCGCATGGCGGATTCGGAGTGCCTGTAATAGTTCCTCTTAGGCAACGTGCACAGACGAGCTTTAAAAAATCCAGCCCTGAAAAATCGGACAGGGGCTCCTCTATAATTTTCATATTTTTGTTTAAAATGATCTCAAGAGCAAATCTTGTCCCGTCCAATATCAAAACCAATAAGTTTAACCCCTGTCATGCTGAATCTAGAATATTCTTGTTTTGGAAGGTAGTAAAGGCAAAGATCAGCATTCACATATGTACAGTCTGATCTTAGTCTCAACTATCTTATTTTAATTTCGAAACTGGATAATATTAGAGACAAATAGTCGGAAAGAGTGAATACCGCCGTCGGGGATTGAACCCGCGACATCTAGTTTCATAGTCTACAAACTGCGCTGAGACGGCGGTATTGCGGACGGACAGACAAACAGACGGACATGGTGACACTATGACCCCCCTCCCCCACCCTAGCATCATTCCGGTATAAATATTAGCATGGCACTCTACCGGTTACATGGAAGTCTTGAAAATCATCGTTTGAAAAACGAATGCACAGAGCAGTGTCCTGTTTTAACATTTGCCAAACTGTATATCTTTACACATAAAAAATGCTGAAGAAAACATATGCTTGCATCTTGTAGTTTTGAGAAAGAAATCTCTGCTTGGAACAACATTGTGGAAAAAAGAAATTGCTTATAACAAGCGATTGTTCCCCAATATTCTCCCATTGTGAAAATTCAGACTACTTACTTTGAGCTTGGACTCCTTGATTTCATGTGTTAGGAGTCCAGTTGACTCCTTAACCTCAGGAGTTAGTGTCAACCCCTGAAAAGGTTTGGACTTCAGTCATGAAATCTCGAGCCTCCGTCATAGCGGAGTGGTAGCGCGTCGAACTGTCATTCAAAAGGTCCCGGGTTTGTTTCCGAGGGGCGGAACTTTATCTTTTCGACTATTTGTCTTCCACCAATGGGTTGATAATAGTAGTCCTAGGATGTCGGAGAGAACTTTGATTAAGATTAGACTCTAGTTGACATTTAAAAAAAAACTTTTAGCGATGATATTTTGACAAATACTTATCAAAACCTTTTGGCCAAGGACTCTGGAATGAATGCGTCATCTCATAGAACAGGAATCTGAATTCTAAAACTACTTGTACATCATGGGCCAAATACCAGATGTCCTTATTAATGACCATTACATGTAATTAAAACTGCATAAGTTTTCAATTCGCCATCCACGCCTTGGTCGCCATAGTTACCATTCACATTGGAATACCTTTCCGTTTCCCAATACCTTTTCAATATTTCTGTCAGTCTGACAAACCAAGAACCTTATAATACCTTTCAATTATATGTTCAAATAATCAAAATATTACAAGATGATATATAACTTGCAGGCGACTTGATTTATAATATATGTATTTTGTCTTGTTTGTTGTTGAAATAAGCAGATAAGCAAGAGCCTTTTGACAAAAAAAATATCATAAAACAATTACCTGTGAGGTTTCCTTTCGGATTGGGTTTTTGTATAATTTACTTAACCCTAAAACTCTCCATCTTCATAGCTTGACTTACAGGTTACCAGAAATATTTGAACTTATGCCTGACAATTCCAACACATAACTTGAGCTTTCCTGGGCTGTCACGCAGATCATCAAAATTATTCTCTGGTTTTGGATAGTGATGATTAGCATGTAGCTTATTTATAATAATAATAATAATAAAGTCTTTATTTAACGAAGGTAACTTATTAAGACATCATCATACACATAAATCAAACAGCATAATGATTAGCTTATTTACAATAAGGCCTTCGAATAACAAAATAACATGTAATGAATCACACACATACTCGTCAAACACGCGCACACGAATAACTCACACTCTTTTTAGATAGCATTGCAAAGCACACACACACACATACGCTCACACTAAATATATAGATCCGGACATACACATTTATCTTACGAAAAATCATTCATAGATATCAGATATTCTTTTAATCTTTTCTTAAAGCATTTGATGTTAGATATTTGTCTTAAGTGTAATGGGAGTGAATTCCAATACTTCATACCTCTAAACGAGAAAGTTTTTTTCTTGTTTTCCGTTTTTGGTATACATTCCAAAGAAATATTATTGTTCGTTTCGGATCTTAGAAGATAAAAATTATTGCTACTTAGATTTAAGAGATTAGACATATATGAAGGAGTTAATCCATTTATTATCTTAAATACCATCAAAACGGTGAAATATATGCATCGAGTTTTAAATGTTAACCATTTTAATTCAATAAAATTGTCTTTAGTGTTCGACATCCTAGGTTTACTTAGAATGATCCGTGCTGCCTTTTTTTGAATTTTGGTTATCCTATTTATGGATGCAGACGATCCCTGATTCCATGTTATACAGCAGTAGTCAAAGCATGGAGTTATATATGAATTGTAAAAGATTTGTCTCATTTCAGGGGTTAAGAAATAATTAATTCTTTTCAGTAAATGTAATTTAGACGATAACTTTACACAAGTTTTATCAATATGAATTTTCCAGGAAAGGGTGTTATCAATATATATTCCTAAAAGTTTCTGAGAAGATACATTTTCTATTTGATTATCTAAAACTTTTAAATTTAGTTTTTGAGATTGCTTAAGTTTGAATTTTGTTCCAATTAGCATACACGTAGTTTTTTTAGGATTTAAAACCATGTTGTTGAGGTGACACCAGCGCTCAACCTTAAGAAGGTCTTCCTGTAGGGTCTCGTTAATTTTTATTGTATTTGAACCAAACTTGTGGAGCGTTGCGTCATCAGCATACATGTCAATATCTGAGGATATATTTAATGGTATGTCATTTACATAAAGCAAAAATAAAATGGGTCCAAGAATAGATCCCTGGGGTACTCCAGATGAAACAGGTCTCATTTCGGAAGATTTTGTTCCATTTTTTACAACTTGAAATCTATTAGTCAAATATGAATGAAAGAAATTACATGTGTCGTTTGAGAAATGATACAGTTTTAACTTATAAAGCAGTATATCATGATCGACAAGATCAAATGCTTTTTTGAAATCGAGAAAAACTGATCCAATAACATTTCCATTGTCAATATGAGTTAACCAAGAATCTATTAAATGAGTAAGTGCTGTTTGGCAAGAGTGGTTTTCCCTGAAACCAGATTGACGAGCATATAAGATATTAAATTTTTTAAAGAAATCTTTAAGCTGATTTGCAATGTGTCTTTCAAAAATTTTCGATAATGTAGGTAAAATAGAAATTGGTCTATAATTGTTTGGGTCACTCTTTTCGCCACCTTTGAAAATAGGAGTGATATTCGCTTTTTTGAATTCTGTCGGGAAAATGCCTTTCGATATGCAGTTATTGAAAATACTTGAGATTGGTACAGAAATAAAGTCTTTGCATAATTTCAATATATTAGCCCCAATATTATCGATTCCCGACGACTTTTTAGAGTCCAACTTTTCAATCATGTTTTTAACCTCTAGTGGTGTAATGAACTTGATATCAAAGTAATTATTCTCTAATTTTACATCAAGGTGATTTAAATTTTTGAACATTTCTGTATCTAAAGGAACCTTCTTTACTATTTTGAAAATATCTGAAAAATGAGTATTGAGTTCATTTATTACATGTTCAGTGCCTTCTATTTCTCTATCGCTGATACATAATCTGGAAGGTATTTGGGACTCGGTAACATGATTAGAAGAAATATGCTTTAGATTTTGCCATAAAGTCTTAGGGTCATATTGATTTTGAACTGCTTTATTAAAAAACTCCTTTTTACTCTTTCTTATTTTTGCCGTAACCTTGTTTCTATGAATTTTATACATTTTCCAATTCCTCGACCGTTTAAATTTATCCCGTTCTGATATTGCTATTTTGATGTCATCATTATACCAATCCGGTTGTTTCAATCTCTTAACTCGTTTTTCTTTCATAGGAATATGCTTATCTAGAATGTCATTCAAACAAGAGTAGAAATATTTCAATGCTTCGTCTGGGCTTAATAAAGTTTCGATTACGTCAAAATGTATAAAAGATAAATCATTAATAAAATTTTCCATTATCAACTTGGAAAATGATCGATATCTCATTGTTTTGAGCGTGTTTAGTTTTTCTGTTGAAACACTGCATTTGTACGTTAGTGCAATAGGATTATGGTCGCTTATTCCTATGTCAGGAACCAAAGTTTCAAGTATAAATTGCGGGCACGTACTATAAATATGATCGATTATATTCGCGGAATTTTTCGCGATTCTTGTGGGCGTTTCAATGTGTTGGTGAAGACCAAAGTCTCGGACTAACATAGCCCATTTAGAATTGCTATAAGTTAAGGGTGGTGAGTAATTTATATTAAAGTCACCTAACAATACAAAATCAGTTTTGCAATTTTCCGCAAAATTCAACTGCTCTTCAAAAACATCAATCCAGTCTTGGTTATTATTTGGTGCTCTGTAACAGAAATTTAGTAATAAGGCTTTGTTATTTCGAAAAGTTACCTCAATCCAGATGCTTTCGATACCACCTAATTCTAGATCATTTCGTCTGCGATAATTTACATGATCTGCAATATATATTAATAATCCTCCACCAATTTTACCTTCCCTGTCTTTTCTTTCGATTGAAAAGCTGTCGATTTTAAGATATTTGTCATCAATCTTTTCGGTCAGAAATGTTTCTGACACACAAAAAATATCAAGTAAATTTGATTCTTTTAACATAACCCTAACTTCATCCATTTTTGGAAGTATGTGATGTATATTTAAATAAGCTACGTGTAAACCTTTTTGTTTGAATTGAAAAGTTTGATTAGATTTATCATTATTTTTCTGGCAATTCGAATTATTTTCTGTATTATTATTTGAAATGAGTGAGCAATAATTATTCAATTGTGATTCATAGGTATTATTAAAGTTGGTTTGTTTAGGTATTTCTCCCTTTTTGTTACTTTCATTTTTACAAGGCACAGATAAAAAATCATTATCTATAGTACAAGCACTTTCACACAGACAATATTCATTAGGCAAATTGCAAACAGAACACAAATCAATAAGAACATGGAATTTGTTACTACATTGTTTAGGTTTTTTATGTATGTCCGGTATGTCCTACTTATTGAGGAACCAACAGTCACGTGATAGGTGATTAGATCGCCCACAGTTCCAACATCTACTGTAATTTGAATTCCCATGCCGCCATCTTCCATTGTCTGTGTTTCTACGCCGTCCATTTAACGGCTTATACGTGTTCTGATCGTAGTTAATTTTTGGTGATTGTTGCTTGATAATCGGAGCGCTTCTATTAATCGTTTTAATAAGTGTCCTGGTTCCTTCAGGCACTAGGTGTATTCCATCTCGGTGATAAAGGTTTTCAGCTCTTAGTCCAGTACCATATACAAATGACGTGTAACAATCTATGAGTGAGGCTGTCGATTGTTCACACGCCTGCTTTATTACGTCGTTTATTGGGGTTACCTCTGCATCGCCTCGCGGGCTAACAGTACATAGGGAAAACTTGCATTGTGTAGATGTCATTTTAATCATATGTTCAAGTTCGTCATACACTGATTTGAGACAAGTTTCATTAGCAGCATCGTTACCCCCTGCATAGACAACAATGTTGCTGTAGTGATCCAGGTTCATTGACAATAGCTTGTTGGAAATATCCGTAATTTTCTTACCGCGACATGTCATCACCTGTACATTTCTGTTAGGTCCGCGTGTGTGAATTCCCTTTAGTATTGAATCCCCTATAAGGAGAACCTTCCCTTTCGTTGTTGAGTTAGATCCATTTTTAGGGGTCAGCGGTGTTTTGATACCAGTGGCAGAGTTTCCTTTTGACACATTGACTGAATTTCCCCCTTGTAGAATTTTGCTGGTTTTTAACTGGTTTCTTGATTCAACTATCTTTGGTGTTTTCTCCGCCCTGTTTGGAGTGACAATAATATCAGATTTGGAATTAGACTTGTTTTCAATTGATGAGCATTTTGTAATTGTTGAAGTCATATGATCTAGTTTATTATATAGTTCATCACTCATAACCTTTAGCTGTTCTTTAATATAATCTCTATCCTTCATGAAATTAGACACATTCCCGTCATTTGCTTTTACTTCTCTGTCAATGTGGTTCCTTTCGATCGCGTCAGACAGCTTTTGCAGCTTATCGTTCGTTGATGATACATGATCTTTAAAGTCCTGTCTGAGATCTCTCAAGTCTGTGACTAATCTATTTAATAGAATGTCTTTATCAGAAAATGCCGCAATGGTCTCTTGATCATTAGTGATATTTATACTATTCTCACTATGACAATTTGTTTCCATCGTGTTTTCGGTTGCTGTAAAATTTTCTTCTATAGGACTTCGTTCTATATCATTAGCGAGCACTGTTTCATTTTCAATTACCGATGCATTTGCCGATTCAACTTCCGAACCCACATAAGAATTGTTTGAACTACTATCGGGATCATTATGTTTGTCAGCCTCATTTATCTTGTCATTGATAGCGATTTCTGCACCTTTTGTAGAGCTGCGCGGTTTTCTTCGGGATTTTCCTGCACCGGTAGTCTTTGGGGTTTTTTGTGAAGAAACGCAGGACTGGATTGCCCGTATGATTTGGCTATTTAAATCATCAATCGATAAGTGATGGTCCTTAAGAGTTGATTCTGCTAATTTCAAAATCTTTTCAAAGTGGGAATTGATGAATAAACTTTCTTGTTTCCCGTTCACCAAACAAGAACATTTTGTATGATACAGGTTTAATGTGTATACACATTTTCCAGATGAGGTAAGTTTATACTTAGATTCAACAAGATTTCCTGATTTGTCGTAGACGGGAATTTTCTGGCATTCATTTTTTAGCTTTCCCGATGAATAATAAATTTCAGCGCTATGCTTAAAAAGTTCGTACATACCAGAGTTGAATCTGACATTAAGTCCTCCTGATGTTGGCTCAAAAGTGACATCGGCCTTTTCTGCGTTTCTCATCTTTTTTAATAGCGCTCTTGCCTCGTTTATGTCAAATTTCCTGATTTCCGCCTTCCGCAAATCATCACTGTCCTTCACTGTCCTAGGAGAATCAAAATCCTTTAACACAATCGCGTTTTCACGAAGATCCATTTTAAAATATCAGCGTCGAGATCCTTCAATTTTTGAATTTCATACGATTTTTTTCACCAAATCCAAAGAAAAATGCACCAAAATGTTCCATTTTTTACGCCACATCAACTTACACATATGTTGGAAAAATCCGAAATAAGAAATTAAATTTATCTTAGAAAAACGTATTTTTAACGGAACGTTATAAAGAAGTTGTTATGATTTATAATTGTGATGAATAAAGTTTATGGCTTATTGATAAGTGCGTGAGATTTCGATCAGACTGTGGAAATGCAAAGTCATATCTGAGTTTTTGCACTGTTCACATTTGAAAAAATAAATCGCGAAAGGTTTTACAATTTTTTACTGATAACTAATTTGTTGACTTGCAAGAAGTATTTACTGATAGATATGACCCGTCACGCCAAAAGGGACCATCCGGGAATTCTGTAAAATGATTTTTTTTGAAAAAGAGATTTGTTCCAGCATAAATCAACCAGAAGTCCTATTTCAAAAATTCCTGCACTGGAAGGTAGACTGATCAGTCTATATTCGGAAAATAAGCACGGTACAATACGCACAGTTTGACTAGGGCCGAAACTTTACGCACTTCCCAGATGGTACCTTTTCGCGTGACGGGTCACAAATATATTTTCTAATACTGTTCGGCAACTTGACTACATTGCGCCACCTTTAAAAAAATGTTTGGAGATACATAAAAGTGAAAGTTTGTTTTTTTTACGTTTATGTCATACGCAATTTTACGGCTTGACACTTTAGCCCCAATCAATCAATTGCAAGTCCGCTGTTTACACTCGGGGCCTTCGGCTGCAATAGCACTTTGACATACATTCTCATAGGTTCCCATTTATACACCTGGTGGTTCAAATTGCTTTGAAAAAAAATCTGCGATCTGGGAGGGATTCGATTCAGGGACCATTCGATCCTAAAGCCACCATCCCAACTACCAAGCAAAGGAGTTAGATACAATTAAGTTCTCACAAAAAGTAGTTGGTACCCTTTTTAACCTATGATAGAGCTGAATTTCTTTTTGTAGAAATACTCTCAATCATTTAATTTATGTGACATTTCCAATCTCGAAAAGAATATACCTACCCGCATCTAAAATTTGCCAAATGAATATATAATCACGATACTGATTAAAGACTCTAAGACAATATTGCCAAGTCGGCGGCAAAATTTAGTAATTAACGATCTTTAAAGCTGTAGTAAGGAGGTTTGGCCTTCCACTCCCTTAATTGTCATTCTGTAATAGAAGTGTGTCATTGTGATTATTAGCTAAAATGTAAACGGCTGTCTTAATCTTGCACCGGCGGATGTACATATCTTTTCTGATATTTTCCCCCCACTGGCGATTAGAAAAAGGATATAATAGGGCGAGAAATTGATGCGAGATATGCCTTTGCACAACAAGATTCTTACCGTCTATTAATGTTCAAGAAGTTATACTAACATGTGAATCTTGAAGCATAAATAATGATTATAATAATAAAATAATAACAATAATGATGATAAAGATAATAATACTAATTTTATTTATATTTATCTATTAATTTTATTTCCTCCCAATGGAGATTAATAAATAACTTTGATAAATAAAAATCAACTTTGAAACAAACATCATTGAAGAAATAAAAAAAAGTTTTAATTCATGAAATCGTTTGTACCGCGACCACAAACGTCGTGACTAGCTGCAATAATGTACCCCTCTTTCTGATATGCTGCCGGTCCCACATCAGATTATCAAAGGAGGGATACGTTATCGTATCTAGTCGTGACTAGAGCAGTGTCATACTGCAATCATATGCATATTAAACAGATAACCGGATTTCTTTTTTGTTTTCTGAAAGCTCAGAACCGGTTTCATCCCCAAGTACTTTAATACGACAGTTTTCGCGCAAGTCTGTGATCAGCTCCTGAGCGATCGAACGATAATATATATACGTTAATAACTATTTCGTTTATAAATGACATTTTGCATTCAGTCAATAATCAAATGGGACTTCATGGGATAGAAAAATACAGATCTTAAAGGTCCAGTCCCATTGCCAATGACTCATAAATTACGCATAAAATTGGTTTTAGTGTGATTGTCCGTTAATTTTCTGGGAGGTGTGCGTGGTCAGAATCACCGATGAATCGCGTATCATCTGCGCATGTTTCACTTACAATCACTGACAAAAAAGTAACATTCGACGCAAAACAGCTCACAAGCCCAAACCCAATACAATTTCATACGCTTTTTGCGTGTTGCGTGCGTTAATAAATTTTAGTGAGTGATTGTAAGTGGAACATACATGGAATGTGCGTGTTTTGTAAGTAATATGTGCGTGTTCTGTAAGTGATTCGTCAGTGATCTGCGTGTAAGGAGCCAGTTCCTGACGCTCAAGCACTAACGAAACACTGACAGAACACGAACATATCAGGCACCTACCACGTCCAAACTACGCACAAAATGCGCATAAACTGTGTATAATTGCGCACGTTGTGCGTGGAAAATATTTTAAACCGTTCAAAACCGGCGATTGCGCACAAACCTGTATTCGCGAACAATCACTTACAAAAACTGATGCTCCACGTGTGAAACACGTGGGATTTTCGCACATCACTGGCGAATCACGTTCAAAGAAAATTTTTATGCGCAATTCATGAGTAATTCGTACACCAGTGCAGTGGGACTTGGACTTTGGATGTTAATTTAAGGTTTAGAAAATATTTGTACAGACTATGAAGAACACAAGGTTGCACTGTAGTATGAAGACATTTAAAGCGTCGGGATCGGCGTTAATTCTATTTCCTGACGTAAATTAATTGCTTGGTATGCAGTTCGCTTCCAAGATAGTATATGTGGTAATGTCGCTGGATTGACAATAAAACAATGGAATATATATATGCAGTAGACCGCAATTGTTCAAAATTTTACATATGTCGCTGCGGCGATATGATTGAAAACTGTTAAAAGCCGCGTTATACCCCAAACTGACAAATCTAAAATGGGCCGTCAACCCTTTATTCGTTTTCCTTTGCACAACAAGATTTTTACCTTCAATTAATGTTCAAGAGGTTATATTACCATGTTGAATCTTGCCAAATAGTAATTATAATAATAATGATTATGATATTGAAACAATAATATTAATAGCTTCGGATTCAGGATTTTCAGGATTTGTGTGAATGGGGTTCTAACTCGCAAATAGGTAGGGGTAGGGGTTCATTTTACTAAGTTATCACAATTTTGACCAAATTTCTGCATGCAAGTTTACTAATTTTTCTAGATTACCCCCCCCCCCCCAAACACACACACACAAATAAATAAATAAGAATAATACCCGCCAACCCCCATCTAAAAATAAGAAACTGGTTACTAAAAACTTAATGGATAAAATGCGTCATTTGTAATATCATTCTACCTCAATATACATTCATTTTACATAATCATATATACATATTATTATGATAATAAAAATAATTAAAATGATATCTGACTTGAACAAATTAAACATTATCGTCATTATGAATCAGTCTTAACCTTTTAAAAAATGGCAGTGTGTTATTTTTGTTATTGTCTTTTATGCGATGTATAATTTAAATGCAAATTGTCATTTGACATTCTTCACAAATTACAAGTAATAAACTTTGAAAATATCTCGGAATGAGTAAAGATTTGAATACATAAGCTACGTGTAATGCAGAGAAACATTATGGACCAAGAATATACCACTGGGCTTGTTGAGTTGGTGTGAATGACCATTGCATGCAATTAAAATCAAATTAGACATACAGACGAGGCAGGCAGCGGTTCCCCGACAAGTTTAATGAGATTTATTGACGGACAAATGGGCAGATAGGGCTTTTTTGTCCCCAATCCCTAATGGACTTTTTGGCCAGAATTTCTCCGTATGAAATGAGCACTACTTTTATATTCTATTTTTAATATAACCCGAATTTTGCGAAAAATCGACAAAAATCTTGAAATTCAAAGCTTCAATTTTTCCGCAAAACTTATAACGCCGTCTAAAACTGACGTCAAAATATATACATTATGACGTCATTTTCGCTGTTACAAAATAGCGTTGCTATTCGCTCTGAGCTCATTTGCATAGTTTTCCACTGGTGTAATAACACCTATGTAATATCAAAAATATTCAACAAGTTTAGTTCACTCGCGCGACGTATATCATATTATAAAGAGTTGTCTGTGCACTTCATAAATGACCCTTGCGGCTGCTTCTTACAAACTGTGTTTGGCAGATGTGATAGTTTTATGTTATTCATTTCTTATAGAATATCAGCAAAAATGCAGCTTTTGTGTGAAGTTGGAGTTTTGATAAAATTCTCAGCCGAGTACAAAAAATCTTTAAATTTGTACCCTGGGGCCCGTTTTACTAGACTTCTTATAGAAAAAGTAACCGTAAGTCAAAATCACAAATCGTGCCTGGCGTGTTCATTCATTGTTAGATTCTGCCTTACAATAATACCTTACAATATCTCAATGGAATACTCATTAGAAGACGATTCCAATGAGAGGATGCATGGTAGTATTCCATATTTAGTTACCATTGCAGAAGCAACTTTACTTTTTGACTTAGGCAAAAAAAAGGTCGTAAGATGTTTAGTAAAACAGGAAAACAGGACCCTGGTGAAGTTTTGAAGGATCTTTACTTTGCTAGTTCAAAGGTTTACCGAATTTTATTGCACTTTTTCTAAAGGTCAAAGTTGAGATAAAACAATCTGGCATAAAATGGTATAAAAGCATATGCTGGAAAAAGGTGTATTACGGTGGCTTCAAACAAGTCATTTTTTTTTAATTTCAAAAGATTGCCTGGGTCTAAAGTAGCGGATATACAAAGATAATTTCGAACGATTATGTTTAGAAACCAGCCACGCGATCTGGATAAAAACGTTCACGCAACATTTAAATGTGGATTAATGAAGAAATCAATGTATTGGTTTATTCTTGCAAACATTTCTTGCATCCTGAACGCATCCTGATCGGAGTACGTTACGCAAGGGCGTAAATCCCATTACGAAACTTGCGTAAGTGCGTAAAAGATACAATCATCTGTTGAAAAATATCGTTGATGAATGATTATTACATTGAAACTACATCTTTTCCAAGATGTAGTTACCATGTTTTGATTATTCACCAACGCTCAAATTATAGAAAGGGGAGCGGGCGGAGTACACTCATCTTTTGTCACAGTCCTCAAATTGCCTTTATCCCATATATCCTTGGTTGTCGCCTTCTGAGTTCGTATGAATTTCAAAGTCCTAGATACACCTATGTTACGGATTACGCCGTAACAATCTGTAACTCTATCGTGGTCTTTACGAATGTGAATCCGATCTGGGGTATTATCACTATCTTTCAAATGTCTAAAGAATCCAAACTTCAATGAAGCCCATAATCATTGCGTATAAATGGATTATTTGAATAATTGTCAAAGATTTGATCAGGAAGAAGAAAGAGAAAACTTCAAAACATACCAATCTTGGTATAATCAGTCAACTCTCGTTACAACGACCACATTTGCTCCCAGAAAATATGTCGTTGTAACGAAAATGTCGGTGTATTGAACGAACACTTAGGTCAATTGATGCAGCATTGTCAAAAAGCAGCGTTCATTTTATAATGTACTATGTATATTACATATACAAATTAACGGAAAAACATTTTTTGCTATTATTAATAATTTGAATATCTTAATTGAACTGATCTTTTTATACTTTATTTGCCATATTCATTTCCATCAAATTTTAAATGTCATGATCTTAAAACTAACATTTTCTGTAAAGCAAAATAGAGAAAAGCTTAACAAACAAATGTAGATCTTATCTTAATAAAGTGTATTGAAAAGATGTACGTGTTAAAAGGTGCTAATTAAACATTGCCAATGTTTGCATGTCAAACATTTTTACACAATTCAAAGTTAAAGACTTGTCAATTATCGACTAATTTTATGTGTTTATCTATCATGCATATTGTTCTGAGTAATTAACCATCATGACCAAAATTTTGTGTCGTTGTAATAAACAAGCTTATATAGGGAATATGCACTTTCGTTCCCTAAAAATCAGTGTCGGTGTCGGAAAACGAGAATTCCGTTATAACGAATGAAAATTGCACTGTGCAAATCCGTTCCCAAGAAATTTGTGTCGTTAAGTGAAAATGTCGTAGTATTGAGTGTCGTAAAACGGGCGTTGACTGTATAAAATAAATGAATTTAAGGGTATAATGTTGTCAAATGACTCGGGTATTTTTGTTTTGTTTTTGTTTTTTCCCATTCTTGAATGTTCCTATAGTAAAGAGTTCGTGTTCGTGTCAACTTGTTAAGTACTAATATATTAGCCCGTGCGAGACGTTTCCAAAAAATAATCATTGGTCCGCCAGGCAAAGATTTGCATCCACAAAGTCCACATCCACACAGTCTGGCCAGACAGATGCTTCACTATTCGTATTGTAGATAGATAAGGTCTTTTATCTTATAACTATACAAATATCCGTGGGATAACATCCCGTATGATATTTTTTTTTTTGACATCACATAGTTATTTTTAGAACAAGAATATAATGCAGTTATTTTTGAAACTTGCATTTCAGTAAGAAACATCGAAGAAAACAAGACAAATAGAGGTTATAAGATAAATATAATACGTACAAAGTGTATTGTATGAAAAAAATATCTAACTTGGTTGTGAGAATTGATAATTGTCTCGGCAGAGCCTCGACAATTTTCAATTCTCCCAACCTCGTTTGATTTTTTTTTCATATAATACACTAAGTACGTATTATATATAAAGGTTCTTCTCACGAGTCAGATAGATCGTGAATATTCTTTTAAGCATTTAATGCAGCATTTTAGTAGCATTTTTCTAGCCACAATAAAACCTCATGTGATTGTTTAGTGTTACCACTTTTCAAATTATGTGCTTAGGTATCGCATATTTAGACACCGGAAGTCCAAAAATATTACCTCTTTAAACATGTTATTAGATACATTAGCGTTGTATTATGTTCTTAACACTCTCGAGTCAAACCTAGTCTAAATAATGCCTATGACACCCACGATTTCTTTTTTAGAAAAAAATCTCACTCGAGCATTCACATTGCAATATTTAAGCTCGAACGCTTAACATATGAATACACTTACCTGAAGAATACCGTTAGCAAACCAAAACTGCCATAGTTATAGAGAAAAATGTTATTCGGTCGAGGTTGGGAGAATTTATCACGAAGAGGCTTTACCTCGTCATGATGATTTTTCCAGGCCGAGATCAAAAAATATTGTTTTTAAAGAACGTAACATATTATTCTATGTATTAAAAGATCGTTTTCAGTGCATAAAATCTTATGACACATTTAAATTGGTTCTATTTGAGATCATAAATATGCAAATTCTCTTTTAAAATAGGTTGTCAGGTAACATTTAATGTTATTAGGCAGGTGATATCATATTATACGGTCAATCCAGGCCTCATTGCATGATACCCTGAAGACCATCCTTTGCAAAAGCAAACCTTTTATATATTAAATCACACAATGTGCCTTCTGTTATCGCTTTGCATGACTACTTTTAGCACCAGTTCGTCGCCTTCTTAGTAAGAAATAAAATCCACCTAGAACTGTAAATGGCATCACAGATACAAAAAATAGTTCCGTGAAAGTCCACGGCTGTTCAGGAAAATATTCAATATAATTCTCTTGAAATCGTGTCATTCTTGGTATAACATATTTTTCAGATTTTTCGTTGAATGAATATACTCTTTCCATGATAATAGTCAACACTGATTGGTCGTATCTATGACAGCCGGTTGTTTTTGGCGCCCTCAGCTCAAAACAACCACTGTACCGCGAACCACGCGGATTAATACATGCGTCTGTCAATGCGCATTTTAACCACGGTTTCATGATGTGATTCCAAGTCATTTCCGTTCTATAGAACACCATGGCCGATATGTCAACCATACTTGATGATAAATAACAACATCTAGATTCTTTGAGGTATTCGAATGTTTTTGGGTTGGTGTACGCCACCAGGCCTGTGATAGCAGGCGCCTGCCATAGGAAGAAATTCCTCTCTCCACGATATTTAAGTTGGTTCAAATCAGACGCTCGAGAAACCAGACTGTTGGGACTTATCCAGAAAACTGACCCATATTCTTCTATAATCGTCTGAAATATATACAAAATATGTTTAGTGCCGATGCCAATCGGGAACCCTCGACGATACTACAGTATAGACCTGTCACCTTGGGCATGATACTCGGCGCAGCCATGAAAGCGCGTCGTTTCGCACATGGGTAACATGACGTCAAAAACATCAACCTTTCTGCTTATTTATTCATCTTATTTTATTTTATTTATCTATCTATTTTTACTAAGTCAACGAAAGATTAAATTAGACCATTGTATAATTTCATAGCAAAACATAGTGGTTTGATGAGTTTTGCTATCAAATTATAACATGCCGCAAATATCTCCATAGAAGATGGGAAAGCATTGAAGAAATTCGTGTTTCTTCATGCGTATTCGCCATTAGGACAGAAGCTCCACTAGAAGCCGAATTACATTAAAATGACCCAAAATTTCTACACATACGTCCTACGAATATTCCATTTTTTGGAATATTTCGTGTGAAAATCCGAATGAGCCGAACCATGGCAATTTCAAAAATTTGACAACCTCGGTGGCTGAATCTTGTATGTATTCGACTTTTGATCCGAAAGTAATGGGTTCGGGCCCATCTTCTAGGCGAGTGTTTATAAGCAAAATACTAGGCAGTCAGATCGAAACATCGAGACACTTGTTTATCATTGCAACAACCTAATAAGGGTCTTTCGAAAGGCTATGCAGACATTTACATATGTGACCCGTCACGCGAAAAGGAACCTTCCGGGAACTCTGTTATATAAATATTTCAAAAGAGATTTGGTCCAGCATAGGTCAACCAGTGGTAGCATTTCAAAGATTCTTTCACTAAAAGGTAGATTGATCAGTCTAGATTCAAAAAATAAGCATGGTGCAAAAAGTTTCGACCCTAGTTAGACTGCGCAGTCCGCGCGGTCTGACTAGGGTCGACACTTTACGTACTACCCAGATGGTCCCTTTTCACTTGACGAGTCACAATTATATTGAATTTTTTGCAATAATGACAGGACAAGGCATAATTGAAAGTTTCTTTCAAAGAACGTAATAAGGAAGATTTTTGTATTATTAGATAAGTCTGTCTTTTGATTTTCAATGGTGTAATTGAAAGTTTTCGTGAGAATTAAAGTCAGCAATACCTTTGTTAATTTAGAATAAAACTTTGTCTAGCGATATTCCAACAGTCTACATTTCTTTTGATTTATCCTTTATTGTCTAAGAAGAAAAAAGTACACATGATGTACTTCTAAAATGATAGCCTCAGTAAATGTTTGCTTTGATTAGCGAATATATAACGTTAAGGTGGGACGTTACAGTTTTGGGGAGACAACTCGCCTAGAAAAAATATTGTGAGGGCGCCTTGTTAAAATCAACTTTATATGAAGTTGCGCGTGCACAGTGGAAGTCTTTTTTTTAAAACAATCGTAATTTTGTCAACCTAGACGCAGGATTGTCCTGAATTCAAAATAAAAACGTTCGCGAAACATTTCAGAAACATACGACTGCTAAGAGAGGTTCACTTTCTAAACGTTTGCAAATGTTTTTGCATCCTGAACTGCAGGGTTTGGCAATTATTACGAGGGACAAAATGAAATCCGGTCCTGCGTTCAGAATAACGAATCACAAACGATCATCCGAAAATGGTAGTCTGCATTACACTTGTGCTTCGTTATTCCAACGAAGTACGGGCGACGTTGATAGACCTGTCATAAGCCATGCATTCAGGATGACAAAACGGAGCAAACATTTTTGCTATTTATACCTTGCATTGCTCGCATGTGCATGAGCTAAACGTTTACTTCGCTTTCTTATCCTGAACGCAGGGCTGTCACGTTCTCTCCATCACCGGAATGTTTGAGTTCGGGTCATATCGTTGTAAGTATAAAACTATCATATAATGGATGCTTTAAAAAGGTAGTCATCTAGTTATTTGAACATTGCTTGAAAAGGAGAAAAAATATGCTTTTTTTATTTACGACTTCGGTAAAAAGTGATACGGGAAGACGAATCATATCCCAAAATAATAAGATTTTGACACTTGGATGCGATTTCTCTCCTTTTCATTTTACTTTTCTGCACTGTCAACTGTCTGTTCGTTTTTCACTATTCTTTTTATAATTTTTCAAAATGATATGTTACTTTTGCCTATAAAGATCCCATTCATTACGTATGTTACACGTCGTAAAAACGGAAAAGGAGACAACGTAGAAAAAGGACAATTTCAACCTTTAAAAAATTCATTTCTTCTCTCTAAATTTCCATCTTTATTTGATTCCGTTTATGTGTGTTTGTAAGAGTGAAAACGATAATTTGATAACAATTATTATTATTCCATCAAAAGCTTTGTCAACATTGAATAATTCAATAAGCAAAGATTTCAAAAAGCTTTCGTATTATTCGAAGAGCGTATGTAATCGAGAGTTACTGCGTCTGCTCCTTGACCAAGAAGTCCCGAGATCGGGTATAAATACCGGCGATTGTACTTTTTCCTTTATTTGGCCCTGAGACTGTTGAACTCTTCTGTAATCCACAGAATCAAGAGGGATCAATGTAAAATTTAGGAAATTGTTTCCAAACTGTTGTAAAATAAATTAGGTTAAAATTATCAATATAATCAATCGAAAGTCATGTTTTCTTTCTTTTTTGTTTCAATCGAGTAATAAACCATCTTATCTTCCGTGGCAACTGAAATGACATATTATATTTATATGTAATTGTCTCATATAGAAAACGAACTTATGGAGGAAAAACTCATGTTTTGATAAGGATAATGTCTGTGCACTTGCGGATCCAGAGGGAATGGGGCGTTCAGTCTTTCACTGGGTAATTCGGCAAACCTTTGGTAATGATGTAAAATGACGACCCCCCCCCTTTAATTGTAGTTTAAACCCCGTTACAGAAATCCTACAATTGCCATAGGCGTTACCAAGTATATCAAAATTACAAATGGTTTTTATTGTTGATTGGGAAATCAGGGGACGTAACAATGCCTGGACAAAATCAAATAAGAGTAGTAAATTATGGGGGGTACTGTACTTCAAACTTATGAAATTGACTAAAAGTGCCTGGATACATATACTTTTCTTAATTAATTTCAGTTAAACGATAGTTGGGCTAATTTTCTATTGACATATTTCGAGTTTATTTAATATTAGTGTTTGCTTTTTTTTGCCTTCAAAAAAAAATCACTTTTTATCTTTGAGGAGCATTTAAAGCAAAATGTCCACTTGTCACTTATTTATGCCCTTACTAGAAAGTTTATTATATCTTTATTTTTTCCATATCTATGGCTATAAATATATGTTAATTTAGCACACCAGCATTGTGATTGGTCGGTGTAATAAACAGTTTTCTTTGATATTTTCGAAAACATGGCCACCTTAAGAAAAATGTAAATATTTTCAAAATATGCGTGGAAAGTTATGTTGATATTTTCAATATATCTGTGCATATGAACGCTCTAAAACATACATCTGTTTCGCGGATATCTCGAAATCCCCCGAAACTGTAACGGCCCTCCTTAACTACTCTAAATGCATACGTTAATTTTATAGTTGCAAATGTTTAGGTGATTACTCGAAACCTTTTAAAAAGAACATCGTTGATCACTCACTTTAACTATTGCAACTATAATAACTTAATCCCCCGTTTCCAAAGATTTAAGTTGGTGATTCATTGCAGTTACCTGTATGATTATCGGACGGTACGCAAACGTGGATATGTCAGCAACATGAGCGGGGTATTCCGAGGGTCTGAAGATTCGAACATCGCAGTCGCAGTGTTCTTTTATCTGAAATTTGAAATATAAAAGTTTTTTTTAAAAAAAGTTTATCGGGTAGTGTCAAATGAACACATATTAAACAAATCGATTGTAAAAAATGAAAGAGAAAATGTTATAACAGCTGATTGAACGGAGTTGTAATTGAAACATTTCGTTGACCTTTCTTTAATGCTTTTCGGTGGTTTATCGAGAAATAACGGTAGATTATCACTTGATAATCTCACCGCAAAAGTAGTGAAATTATCAAAAACTTATACCCTGCTTTTGTGCATTTGATCCTTTCAGACGTCATCTATGCGGGGCGAAATAAGTGACGTCACAATGAACGTTGCATAGCAATCACGCGCAAAATGACGCGCTTTGCGAAAATATGTCCTGGAAATTTCACATTTCGTCTCATTTTTGCATTAAAGAAATAGAATAATCGTTTGTTTTTCGTGTAAGATCGATTAATATTTCATTTCGTGAACAACAAATGCTGTATTTTCACTCGTGGCTCTGCCACTCGTGAAAATATAGCTTTTGTTGTTCTCTCGTTGAAATATAAATCGAACTTACACTGAAACAAACGATTATCCTCTATTTCATTGGGGCATTTACGCTAATTTCGCAGTGATGGACTTGGTCATTTTAAAGAGTTTAAGAGAGAAATAAGTTTCGATGCACTGTGAATTAGAATAAGATATATGTTGATCTGACACAAAAATTGATAAATATCTCCCATTAGCGAAAGTACAATGTACATGCTTTTCACAGATAAACCATGCCCCAGAGGTTTTGTTAACTTGTAAGCTTTTTTAGTTCCCTGTTTAGAAGTCTCTGTCAAAATATTTTTTTTACATATTTTTTTTTCTTGGTGTTATAAAAATACAAGAAATATAAGAAATGAATGGCATTTTCTTTTTCTTCGTGAGGGTTAACAACTAAAAGCTACAGGAATTTATCTATGAATACCAAAGCGAATTCATACAGTGTGATAAGGGTTTTAGATTCAAACTATCATGAATATAAAATTAATCATTCATCTTTTCATTGAATGTATACTTACAAGTTGAAGCTCTCTCGAATACAGCCCAATATCATAAATCAGAAACTTCGCATTCTTCAGTTTAGGTTTGAGTTCCTCTTTCCACTGTTTTATCAGAGCTTGAACGTCGTAGAAATCCGCCGTAGACACCGCAGTGACAATCGGGGGTATCGTCTCCGTCTCCTTAGGGGCCGGGGTCCCTTTCAGGTCCCCTTCGTAGGTCTCAGGTCCGAGCCTCATCAGGTAAGGACCCGAATCCCCTTTCTCATATTGGGTCTCCATAAAATTCACATTGTCTTCAATAGTCCCTCCGAAATTCTTACAACAGTCTAATTCGTCCAAGCTCTTGTCGTCAAATGAATAATACATGAACCCATAATGCGCGGCTTTGATTCCGAATATTATCATACAAATCCAGAAGACGAAGGAGGCTAAGATCATATAACCGGATACGTCGAACTGCGACCTCAGTCCGAGTCCGAACTTCGGGGGTTTCGCGGGACCCTGGGGTCGACTGGGGCCGGTGGAGTAGAGCGGTAAGGTACCTCCTTTGCCATAGCGATCCATCGTCGCAAGATTCCTGAAATAGAGTAATGACTTATAACTCACTGTATTGTCAATCAAACATAGACGAACCAACTCGTCTTTTATATGATGATCGTTGAAATAATTCGACATTTTCCGCGGTTTTGTTACAATATTTTTGTAGGTAGGTGATTGAAACGTCGTAACTAAAGCTGAAACAAGCTGTAGTTATGCCGTTTAGATCGCCCTTCACCGATTTACTATTTGTCTCGTATCCGTTGCTATATATTTCGCAGGCAAATGGTGTTTTAGGCCGGAGTGCATATAAGAGGTGTTAACACCATTATTTCTCATTGAAACCTGATGTTGTTAGTACTTATTTGAATCGCCTCAACGAGACGATTCCAATGAGTACCCTCAATATAAGATTCACGCAAGCATCATTGAAATAATTTATTATTTACAATTAAATTTGAAATTAAAAATAACCCCTCTATCTGAAGCCGAATCTGGTTTTAGGGGCGTGTAATAACGGAGGTCAAAAGGCGAGGCCAGCGATCCACGAATTTCGTGCATGAACGCTAGGCTTACATTTCCACAAAGTGACTGACGGTTGCAAAACATTAATAACATTTATGTCCCCTCAGACGACCAGGTCATTGACCTATTCTTTGTCAATAAACAAAGGGCAAAAACTAAAAAAAAAGTGAGTTTTGAGTCATGGTTCTTGTCCAAGGGACTGTACTTTTACCTCAATGAGATCTATCCACCAGTGAGTTTTCGTGATTCTTGCATGCATACTTTTTGAGTTATGCTACGACAATAAAAAGGCCTACGGACGGACCGCTGGACCTACCGAACGATCGACATGTGCAAAGCGTATACACACTCTTTTGGGAAAGGGTGGGGGTAATTGTTAAATAAGCACTGTAAAGAATTCAAATATGGTGTGGCACCTGATCTGACAGGTCCGAGTCTTCAATATGCGGTCTGTGATACTGCTTTACTAATATGCTGAAGACATAGAGAAAAGTTAGCGGCTGCTCAGGAAACCTAAAAGTCAAATTTGCATGGTTGCCGAACAAACGACCTTCATGTATCTGTATCTACAGAAGTCTAGGATATGCCATAAAGCGTAAACTGGACTTGATGTAGTACCCTACTAAGGAATCAATTTTATTGATTCTAGTATGATTATGATGATTTATAGATTATCCTCTATTTCGCAGCATGAGCACCTCCCTTCATTCCCCATCACATCAGGTTTTATTTATTTTATTTTTTATTTTTACATGTATTTTTTTGTATTTTTTCATATTTATTTCAGGCGACAAAATCTTTTTAGGACAGTTTGATTAATGAAATGAAATAGAAGAAATGAGTAAACTTGCCCCTAACCAAAAAAAAAATTCCGCCCTTGTACAACTTATTTAGAACAAATAATGTTGCGGGAATAGTCTATTGAACACTGGGTTCATGATAGGGTCTAAAGCATACATGGATGTGCGTAACCGATTTCCCACGGTGCTTTGTCTGAGTACAAAATGTTTTACACGCAAGCGGCAAAATTGTCCACATCAAGTGGGTATATACCAAATCATGGTAATGAGATATAGTTTTAGACCCATATCAACAATTTTAGCTTTTACTAGTCTAGATCTATCTGTAGCTACCATAATGTGGTCACCGACAAATTTCATAACAAACGATCCGTGAACGTTGACGATGCTGGACGGCACTCGTGAGCCTATGTAATAAAGAACACGGTCTCTTTAATCGATCCATTACTGTTGAATGGGCTGTATTTACGATGTTTTGGCCATTCTAACTCTGAACCGCCAAGTTGACAAACGAAAGACCTATTCTCCTGATCGCGTCCAATGACATCCTTGAGGGTTTCATGTACGTGAGCCACCGTTTGCACGTGGGTGTAATTTTCAAAATCCATCACTGTGATTCAGGATGCGAGAACGTTTGCAAACATTCGGAAAGTCGAGCCACGAGCGCGACCTAGTTTTCGAAACGTTCGCGAACGTTTTAGCATCCTAAAAGGAGGTTTGTTTGAATGATTGTTCCCGAACATAGATCTATTTAGCTTTTGACATAACAACGTTACAATCTATATACACTAAGTACAGTCTTGCACTAAACCCTCGACATAACATTTATTAGCTGTGACTTACGCGAAAGGATAAGTAACGTATCATACAACTAGAAAAGACTTCTTACCTACAGTTTTAAAGCGAAAGTAGGATTCCGTCCTCTTCCAATCTACGTCTCTTCTCTTCAAGGACTTGCTGCTTTGTTTCTAAATGTAAATCACTAGAAATCACAACAGATCACAATGTAACGACCGGCGTTTTTGCAGACAACGTGTATGATCTTGCCATTTGATCCGTGAAAAACATGTATTCGGTCGTTTATCCAATATCGTCATGGTTACGTGTCAATAAACAGGTTACTTAAAATAGCACAGCGTCAGCGTCGAATCGGAAAAGGCCACAAGTGTTATCCGCATTTGTATATATACAATTTTTGAGCAAAAAAATAATGTCTCCTCGATAGTATAGTGGTAAGTATCCCCGCCTGTCACGCGGGAGACCGGGGTTCGATTCCCCGTCGGGGAGCATATATTTTTTCTTGGTTAAACGTTATCCACATTCTTAATTGAGTCATAACATAATTTCACTATGTTATGATCTTTTCATTGGAGGACACCCACTATGTTATGTGAGTTTTCTGAATAAAATCTTGTATCTTGTATCTTGAGTCTTAAAATCAAGCCATGTCTAACCATGTTGTAGTTATTTTATTGTAACTTGTAGTTTGTCTTTCCATTCCGGCACAGGAATCGACTTTTTCATTGAAACTACTTAAGGACAAATCCCCCTCCCCCAATGAAAAAAATAAGATTGAGATTTTTGATTTTTAAATCGTACTGCGAAGCAGTAGATTTATATCTACCGTTTTCCAGAAATCCAGTCTGTTTGACCCACTACATTTTTACCATTATCTTCTGAGCAATGTGTTCAAACCAAATTATGTGTTTTCAAACACCGAAGAAACGGCCTTTTCAGTCACAATCTACAAACTTTGTTTATACCTTATTTACTTTTCGACAAATAGAGAAGAGGCTAATACAAAATTTGATGTAATTTTCGCTTTTAGTAATTACCAGTAAGTATTTTCAGTGTTTATAACAAGATTTTCGGTTGAGTAAAGGAGTTGAAACGTACAATAGGTTAACTGTATAATTAATTTGTAGCACTTACAATATTACTGCTCTGAACTTTCTCGAACGGTCATTTACCAGTTGTAGGGCTGACAACCAATCAAATTCTGTTATGATTATCACTCGGTCAAAACCCACGCGTAAATTCAGACCACGTGGCAAATGGACATCGTCTGCTCGAAATGTGTCAATTAACTTGTTTGTCATTAGTCAATAGTCGTCTGCACTCAAACAGGGAGCGTGGGAAGTTTACTTTTTTTCGCATGTGTTAACAAATGGAAATAATTTTGTAATTTTGAAATATTTGATTTCAATGAGCACTCTGATCACGCTCCAATCCTATTTTCATTAAATTCAAATTTGAGTATGAAGAAAAATTATTCAACAACAAATAAACCGACAAAAACATACGATAAACTGATATAGGATAGCAGTAAGAGCGATCTATTTTTAGAACAACTCATGAATAATCATAGAGTGCTGCTAGATTTAATCGATTGGTCAGAAACCAAAGATATAAATAGCATAGTTGGCGATTTCACGTGTTTCTTGAGGGAAAATGCATTTACAGTATTTGGGAAAACCCAATGCTTGAAATACAAACATGTTGGTAACCAAAATTGTAAATAGTTTAATGAAAAATGTTTGTTGCTAAACAGGCTTTTAAACTCTATAGAGAGAGGAATAATATTAACAGACAAGCTTTTAGCTTGGCGCGTGCTCATTATAACAAAGTAAAAATCTGCTAAGGAATAATTTAGACTAGCAGAGGGCTATCGAATCAGCAAACTTTCAAAATCGGACCCACGAGGTTGGATGAGCTGGCGATGTCCTCGAAAAGATGGAGTGTTAAGACAAAAAACTCACAAATTTAAAGATTTTACCAACTTTTATTGTCCAAATTTAAGCCCTTTTGATTGGCGAACTATTGCACTAACCCAGCCTCTCAATGATGTACGATTTACAGTGCTGACAGCACTTTGATTTATAAACTAGTAATTGAAATGTGTTCTAATTTCCAAGTTGAAATCAGTGAACGACTTAGGTCAGCCTAGTTTACCGGAAAAAGGTTAGGCGTAGGCTTCAGAATTATTGTTGTTGCCGGTATGAAAATTACGCTGGGTACATTGGAAAATGCGTTAAATGACCTGAAAAGCAGTTTTGGGAAAATCATTTTCACAGTTTACGCTTTTTCTCCGTTCGACGGGGGAAAATTGTAAATCATCATCGAAGTGAAGAAAAATGGGAGAAGATGAAAAATGGTTGCTGGCTACTTACGGCGTCTTCTCTCCTATTCATACGTACCTGGGAACCGACTTCAATAATTATGCCTCGGACTCACACGTAACGCGAAAAGAACCCGTCTCGAAACTATGCGAAATTGATATTTGTGACCCGTCAGGCGAAAAGGGACCATCTGGGAACTCTGTAAAATGAGTATTTGAAAAAGAGATTGAGTCCAGCAACTTGGGGTCTCATTTCAAAAATCTTTCACTGGAAGGTAGATTGACCATTCTAGATTAAAAAATAAGAACATTGCGAAAGGTTTCGAACCTAGCCAGTCTGCGCAATCCGCGCAGTCTGACTCTAATCGACACTTTACGCACTACCCAGATGGTCCCTTTTCGCGTGAAGTGTCACATTTGAAAAAGAGATTGGATCTAGTACTGGTCAACCTGAGGTCAAATTTCTTTGAAAATCCTCAGTCTTCTCTATACTTTGCTTTGTAAATACTCGCTCTCTTCTCCAGAACATGATACAACAACCACTTTCAGGTTCTATACTTTTATTGCCCATTGCGACGCAAACTAGATACACAACGACGGGCCCTGAAACAGATGAAACATAACATTTACCAGTGTTACACGTCGTAGAAAGAGTACACGACGTCCAGCCATAAAAACGAGAATATGGCTCTGAAAAAAAGCTGTATCCCAGAACAGTTCAGCGTCCTCCTCAGCGGTATACTTGGGACTTCTCATAGTCTATATACAAACTAATCGTAAATTCTACATAAATCTATGCCGGTATTAAGTACAAGTAATCTGAACGTTGATGTATCCATTTGACGTGCTCGCTAGAACTGCCCTTCGTTCAGGATGCGAAGCGTTTTCGAAATGATACCTCACTTTGCACGTTTGTGCACGTGCAAAACGGGGTATAATCTCAAAACGCTCGCGAAACATTTTTACATCATGAACACAGGGCTAATCATCTTGTACTCTCTTACAAATCAACCACCCTAAATTGAAAGTGACGTCACTTTTTGTTTACTTTTCGAAGGCAATGTTGAAACTAAAATTGTTATTCAACCCACATTATAATAACTGTCGTAATTAGCGCAGTCGGTATCACACCCTTGTTTAAGTAACGTGCTTCAGGAGTTCGTAATGGCACAAAAGAATGGATCTCTTTTTCTTTTTCAAAAATTCAAGAATCAAAACCTGATGCATTGTATTAGCATTAGTAATTTTACACGAAACGACTTTGAAAAAAAAAAACGTTTCCATTTTTGTTATATTCATGAATACATGTGTATGAGTTGAAAATAGAAAAATATGGAAATACTGACACATCAGTAGATAAAAGAAAAATATATTAAAAATTGTCTTACACATGTAATGAATAAACGAATCAATTTTAAAATAATGGAATTAATTATTTTTTATATTGAAAATACACTGAATTCAAATTATTATAAAAGTATGTAACCTGACGGAGTTTCGAACCTCAATATTAAATATCACTTTCTCGAGGGGCGGAGACGTATGTCCGAACACACTTACTACCTGAGCTATTTTCCCACTTGTAAAATTCGACAGTTTTTACTATTTATTAAATGATATATTTCACATAGCAATAAAATAATAAACAAATCATGACGTCACTTGCTATGTTGGTCGGTCGGACTGTATAAAAAAAAAGGTAAATTTTGCGCGTCGAGCCGTGAAATCAACTTTTTACTGTTAGATTCTCGTGCCATTTGTTCGAAATAGATAAAAAAAAAAGGTTAAAATAGCGCATTAAGAAAGTTTACCATTTACCATGTAAACCAACGTTATTGCTTGTCTTAAAACGTAAGGTTCACTCAAACATGTACTTTCATAATTGCAGTGAAAGGGTCAGGTTAAATTCCCATCATTTGCTTTTTAATTATACCCGATTTACCTATTATAATGGACTCAGCGCCTTCGTCAGAGCTCAGTTTACAAAATACACCTATATTGTGAAACATTGTTGACCTGTCGCTCATTTAATATTCCTGATGACCTTCATTGATATTCGGAACCCACTTCCTTATATAGATTAAAAATACGCGAAGAGTACATTAAAATACCAGTTGAGATAAATGACCAGACTCAGCTACAGGTGAAAGTTCAGGATCTTGCAATACAGAAGTCCTAAGATCGAATCTTCCTTTGGTCTTTTCTTTTTTTTGATATGATGTTTTTTTTTTTAAATGGCTATAATTTAAATATTTGTTTGTAAAAAACTTGACAGAGTTTACTTATTTTTTTCATCTGTAAGTTCATTGACTCTAATATGCGAACGGTTTAGACCATTGAGCTACGGACCAACTATAACAATTGCAGTATTTTATTTGATTTAAAACAAGACAAAATTTTCATGCAATGCATCAAAGTAGGCCGCAAATTATTTGGTTATCATCAATGAATAATGTATTTTTTTTATAAAAATACTTTTTTGCACACAATACCTATCTAGATTTTAAAGATTTTAACAACAATAATGGCCCTACTTTAGCATGCACAGCCGGCTTAAATACATTAAGGAGTACTTTATTTCAACATAGGCACAATGAATTACACATGATGGTAAAGTGATTGCCTTTTTTAGCTTGTCTGTTTTCTAAGAAAACTTGAGGTATGGAGATCATTATGGCGCTGGCATTGTTGTTGTTGACCTGTTGTTATTGAAGATATCTTCATAAAATTTAGCATGTATGTTCACTATCTCAAGAGATATCCAGACAATTAAGGGGGACAACTCTTAAAAAGGGTTTTTGTAAGAGTCCCTTTTTCCACCCAGCTTTTTGTATTATCCAGCACCTGCAGCCAAGCACAGCCAAGGGTTGCACCCATAGGCGGTGCTCTTGTTAGAATAATATATTCACTCAACCTTCATGCTGATGTATGCGGAGTTATCCGCAGAAATGAGCATAAAGAAAGAAAATACAGACTCAAAATAATAGCACAAATAATTCTGAAATCAGAACACGAGGCCAAAGATTCAAGTTATCATTCAATAGCTGTCGTTCAAACTAGTACTAAGACTTCACCTATTTGAAGTAAAAGGACCTACTTCGGTTGTCCCAAAATAGTTTGGTTAGAAAAAGTGATATGCCCCTTTTGTAGGGATGGGCACCGTTAGAATTTAACCGATTCCGATACCTACTCGATACTTTTTAACCGATACCGATTCCTAACGATTCCGATACCAATTACTTCATTCTGGCGAAGCACTCTAATGTGTGAACAAGCAATAAGTACTCTTGTCAAGTACCGTTTTGAGCTTTTTCTAATGTAGGAAACACCTGTCAAATCAAAGCTTAATCATTATTAGGCCTACTTGTGATAACATAACCCTCAGCAGCTATATTGGGCCCTATCTTCCAAACAGTAGCTTCGGCATGTCGAACGTCGTGAATTAACTCGGACTTTACAATACAATACCGTAGGCGACGGAAACAACCGAGGCGCTAGCTGCAATAATGTACCCCTCTCTCTGATATGCTGACGGTCTAGAAACATCAGACTACAAAATGAGGGTTATGATATCGCAACTACCTAGGTTCGGGAAGCGACTTATGACAAAATGACAATTAATGAAATTAAGTTGTTTTGTTAAACAGCGGCGACAGAATCATGATCTAAATTTTGTCTGAAATACGATTTCCAAAAAAAGAAGTTACCGGTATTTATCTTTTGTTCCAACAATCCGACATTTAGTCCACGAGGCTATCTGGCGAATCTAGTCTCAAAACGAATCTACAAAACTTTTTGTAATCGAATAAAGCGTCCAGAACAGTTTATTTTTGAGGAGGGAGAACGGGTCATCAAAGGCGCCGACAACAGGTGTTCGGCTATTTTTGGGGCTGCATCTAGACTTGGCACGCGGCGCACGCATGTAAATCCTCGTGAGATATCAAACCCTTTCTTTCACGAGGAAACATTTATTTGCTTTATTTGACTCTGTTGTTGGATTTAATATGGGGAAATGCGATTATTTTATATTTTCACAGCAGGTAGGACTTTATAAAAAAAAAATAAAAAAAATTGAAGACAATATGAAATAATCTTCTAGCCGTTCCGATCGAGAGGGGTTATGCGAGTATGAATTCTTGATACCATGATTATAATTTGCGATTAGAGCTTGAATTTCGCGTCAGTTTCCGTCTTCATTACTCATCGAGTGATTGCGATAAAGTCGTAGCAGGAGCTTAGATCCGCACTCCGTACAATCATTTGGTGACAAAATGGCGACATGTAAGACTTTATAATCTTTGAAAACATAAAATAATGCAATTTTCTGAGACTCGGGGACCATTTATTTTACAATTATTAATCAAATAATTTCATTCTTCATCCAAAATCTGCCTTTGGCAAAATGAAAAAAAAAATCAATATCAATTATTATAATTGACATTACATGATTGTCTGGTATAAACTTCCTTCTCTATTGCACAGAGCTCAAACACGAACAAATCAGTAAGATCGTCGGCATTGTTACATTGGTTTTTTGCGAGTAAATAACTTTGTAACAAATATTGCAAAGCTGTTATGAAATTTTCCTAAATTGCATAGGTCCCGGAAGTAGGAACCGGTACTTTCAAAATGAACCGATACCAATTACTCGGGACGTCATGGTACCGGGAGTAACCGATACCAAAGTACCGGTGCCCATCCCTACCCTTTTGTCATATTGTTTTAATGCTTGAATAACAGTAACAGGCTTGAAATTATGTTATGCTAAGTGCCAGACAACTGTTTCATATCACACACAGGATTAGATTAATTAAGGTAGAAACATTTATTCTCTAGACCAGAGCTTTGATAAAAGTCATCACACACTTTTGTACCAAAAGGATTTCGAGTGTAATTGTGCACAATGAAGTATTGTGGGTTTTTTTAAACCGCAAAAATGCCATTTTTACTATATGTTTAACAAGACCAAAACAGACAGGAGTGTAACCATAGATGTATCTCCTGTGAGAATCACTTTGATGTAAAAAATTGCAGAAGACAGGGGGAAAGAGAGTAAAAACTAGGTCAAACATGTCTGACTGATCAGTCATTTTAATGAAATGTGCAATATTTGTAAAATCAAGTTCATAACCAAAAACCCTGATTTTATTGCTCAATAATTTTCATTACAAAACAGTTTTTGAAAAACTGTTGTTTGATCCAGGCTGCATTATACGGTTTTCTATGTTTTGAATAAAAACATTGGACAGGTTTTATAATAATGTATCCCTAATCCCCAATGGTCATATTCAAAACGCATTCATACTGGTAGGCCGCTTCTGCGGTCAACCAATGAAATTCGTTTAATAACCTCACGGATATTAACGAAAGTTTACGAAAAATAATGAGTGACAGGTCAACAATGTTTTACAATACTCCTCCACGACATGCAAGTGCATTCTGATTGAAAAGAATATCAAACTTAACTTCATAAAAATTTACCTTTAGACATGGCGGAACAACAAGAAATCCTTTTCCTTTATACTGTCCTAACGCGGAAAAATTCAATTACGAAAGGTAGAATCGCTATTCTAGATTTAGAAAATCAGCTTTGAGTGCTTAAAGTTTCAACCCGCTCTTATCAGCCACAGCAGCCCGCGAAGTCTGATTTGGTTCGAAATTTTACAAACAACCCAGATGTTTTTTGTTTTTTTTGCCTGATGGGTCAGATAAATAATTGTGAACCGTCACGCGAAAAAGTGATCATCTGTAAAATTAATATTTGAAAAAAAAACAGATTGGGACTGTTATCGATAAACAAGAAGTTGTAATTCTGATATTCTCCAACAGAAAGGTAGATTGATCATTCTAGATTCAGACAATCAGCCGAGTTCGAAAAGTTTCGACCCTAGTCACTCTGCGCAGTGCGCGCAGTCTGACTTGGGTCGACATTTTGCGCACTGCCAAGATGATCCTTTTTCGCCGCGAGTTACGGGTCACATATCGTTTATAATAACTGCAGTAAAGACCCGTTATGGTGGGCGTAACGGTCTGAGAAAAGAAAAAAACGCACACGGTGTACACGTCGTCAATCGAATTTCCCAATTTTTTATTTGATTTCCCCTTGACAATGTTTTTTTAAGCTCGAGTGGGGGTTGGGTGTTTTGAAACCGTGATCCTCCGAACCCCCTCTGGATCCTTTACTGCTGGGGAAAGAAGAAGAAATCGGTGACAGAAACAGCTAATGCCTCCTCTTTCTTGAAAGACGACCCAGCACCCTTTGATCATCGAAGACACAAAATTTTTGTGTCCTACAAATGAGAATACCGAAAACCTTCTCCTGCAGCTGAGAAATACGAGGATGTCCAAGATTCTCAACAACTGGTAGAAAATATGCTTTAAACCAATTGTATATAATGGACGTTTAGACTCATAGATTTTGACAAAACAAAACAACGAAAGAAGAAAATTTCTTAAAGAGAACCCCTTGGATAACTGAACGCTGGGTTTTTTTAGATATTATTGCATCTTATCAGTATAATATAGAACGAAGTAATTGAATAGATTCGTTTAGGCTACTGGTGTAAGAAAGCCTATGCCGTGCACAAGCAAATCATTCCTACAAATGGGAGGCTATAATGATTTTCATGAATTTAAAGAATGCAATATTTAACCCCCTTTGTACATCTACGGAGTAGTATGTCGGAATCATTGCGAACCTATTGTTGAGAAAGTGCATTTCTCTAATGCGTATTTCTGACCCCGGAACACTTCTGCTTTTCAGGATATGTACATGTATAGACAAAGATCAGCCTACTCAGATGTACCTCATTTTTCTTTAAAAGAAGAAAAAGGTTAAAAAAAACAAAAAAAAAACAAGATGCTTTTTCACCATGACGAGGGTAAAAATGAGGTTGGGATTGTTGAATTGATAGGGCAAGTTAAGATGAATGAATGAATGAATGAATGAATGAATGAATGAATGAATGAATGAATGAATGAATGAATGAATGAATGAATGAGTGAATGAATCAATCAATCAATCAATCAATCAATCAATCAATCAACCAACCAATCAATCAATCAATCAATCAATCAATATATCAATATATCAATATATCAATCAATATATCAATATATCAATCAAAATATCAATATTTCAATCAGCATATTAATATATTAATCAGTATATCAATATATTAATCAATGAAGGCATCCTTTTTAAATTGTCAACTGTTGGTTAATTTATAGCGCTAAAGATGCTTAAGACATTTCTTAATCAAAGCACTGAAAGTGCTGATGGTGAACGACCCGTTCGAATATAGTAAGGATATTTATAGACCCTATATGAAAATATGCCCAATTGATAATACCAAGGTTTCCAACCAATCAAAAATTTTCTTTCACTAGCAAAAAAAAAGTCACCCAGGAACCATTTCTTTAAAATGTTAAATAAATATTTTCATCTAATTAAAATAATATATACCTGTCTGATAAAGAGTCCCCTGAGATGATTCTTGTGAAATCTGAATGAAATCTATGTATGCTTTTGCTATTAAGGCTGAAAATGGTCGTCAACATTTCATCATACAAACTTAAATAACCTTCGGTCTTAAAAGTCACGATTAGCATATGATCATACTAATAATTTGTAGACTGATACAGGTTAACACAGGGTCAATTTTGTTAATAGATGTATGATACAGACGAAATTGAGTTTTTTGGGTTAGGTAGATGATTTGCCAACATTATATACCTAATGTGATTCCAATTAAGATGTGTACCATGGCGTAATGGAATAGCCACTCAGTACCTTTTTTCGGAGATAGACGCTCATTTTCCTGCTTTCCTATTCTGAATGGTGTGCTTGCTCGAGGCGTTTGCGATAAAAGTCATGAAGTGACTGGCATAGCGAACACAAATGGCGGACAACTTGATTATTATCAATTTTCATGAAAATCTCGTGAATTTTGTTTTGTTTTGACATTTGATCACCTTAAGGCATGGGTCTATGAATAACATATATTTACACTTCTTTGTATAAAAAGATACAGATAGAGGGGGTACTTTAGGTTTCAAATTAAAATATTTCATTATTTCTTACTTGAACTATATGTTGTTGGTACTCATTTGAAACGTCTCGTCGAGACGATTCAAATGAGTACCTACAACATAGGGTTTTAAAAAGATTAAAGACTGGATTTACCCCCTCTTATCTAGACACCTGATAAATCTAAAATTGTTTTCTGGTGTTATTGGAGGGATTAAGTTTTAAGTTGAGTCACTTTTGCAGCCTTACAACCAATCATTCTTTGAACTTCGCGCGGGTGTGTTCAAAATAGACTGCTGGTTACAGTCCCTGATCTTACTACGTGTACAGGTATATGCAGTATAACGGCGGCCAGTTGTGGCGATCACGACCAAAAAACATAAGCATTTGCAAAAATAGTTGGTTTTTTTTTTCTGCGGGCCATCCTTACGCCCGATCAAAATTGCAGTTTCTTTTCTTATTTTAAAAGGGCAATATCATTATCTTCATATAATATAAAAATGCTAGTATCACGCAATTAACAAAACAAGCAGTGCTCTTACGGATAGGAGTCTCAATATACAGTGAAATGAATCAAAATGGGTTCTACTTTATTTCAAAGATATCAAGAACCCACTGGATGTTTCATGCATATGAACACTAGTAAATTTTCACCAAAAAAATTAAAAAGTCAAGGAAGGATTAAAAGGGATATACCAAAATCTCGTAAAAACATCTAAGATCAAGCGGTTCTGAAACCGTTTGGAAACGATATGACAGGAATATCGAACAGAGAAATTAAGGTAGTGGAACCGTAATAGTTCTGCAACATCTCGTCAATCATGAACTTTCACAATGTTGACCGAGGTTTCCTCATGAAAATCATAAGGAAACCTCGGTTAACATTGTTTAAGTTCTAAAGTTACTGCTGAAATTTTGTGGGTCTATTACGGATCCACTACCGAAAATGTACACGCACTCGTACATACATTATGAACAAATTGAATGTACAAGAGTAATTAAAATAATAACAACGAAATGGTTAAAGGCATATTTAATAATTCTATATATCAATAAAGTCCGATCAAAAAAACGAATGAAAATTAGCTGATGGCCATGACAAATGAAAAAAAATTTTTTTCATTATTGATGTTTGAAATTTTAAAATATGATCACACTTTTCAGAACAGAACAGAAGTTTATTTACGACTTATACACATGGTACATCGTCAAGTGCGATTATTATTTTAAATTCATACCATCGTGTATGGAGAAGAATTCTCCCTAAAGTAAATATCAAGGTTTTAGCCCATTTGAGAACATTATTTTGTGGTTCTGCTTAGTAATCAAGTGCACAAAATATTTGCGACTATACGAGATGCATAAGTTTAAGTGGGGGATGAAAGGTCAATTTTGTCTGTACCTGTATAGACAACATTGGCCTTTTATCACTCACTTAAAACTGTGCATCTATAGCGCTTACCCGTTCTCTTTCAAAATCGATGAAAAATGAATGACAGCAAGTCAGAATAAGTGATTTTTAATATACGAGACTAAAATGTAATTATTTGCTTTTGTATCTGTAAACAAGATAGGCAATGCCACAAACAAGGACCGCAGTCACACTGATTCCAATCAATTTCTTCTTTCCGTCGTCCGACGTTTTGCTATAAGGACCGTCACTCCATTTCGGTCGAAATTCTTCCCCCGTTGGTCCGCCATCTTTAAAATCATATGGTATCACACCAGCGAGCATCTTGGCCTCTCTTGATTTCGCAATATCCGGTACGGTGCTCGGAATAGCGACATCTTGCGGAGAAAACGATGGAATCCTTGTAGAAAACGTGCGTACCCCTTGTGACGGCCAGTGTATCGTCATTAACGCCTCGTTGTACGCCTTTTGTTTCAGTTCGATGTCCCGTTTGGACGCCCATATCGCGGGCGTCATTGACACGAATACACAGTAACGCCAACGTCCCGGATTTTTTCGTCCTTTGATCGGTCTTGCATTGGCGTGTACTAGTCTCGAGTCCCAGAGAGCTATTCCTCCCTTTGGCACTGCCACTCGCTTAATCGAACACGTTGTTCTTAGTTCTATAACTTCTTTTTCTAATAAAGCGTAAAACTCATTGTGCTTTGCTCTTGTGGCGGCTCTATTGTTATTAGCATAGAAATTCTCAAACTCAAGGTGAGACCCCTCCATAACTTCAAAAGTCCAATCATCCTCGTCCGTCTGTTCAAGATTGACCGATCCTTGATAACAGTGTAGACCTTCTCGTTCTGCGTATTGGTCCAAATGAAGCCAATGCTGCCCTTGTCTGTGAAACTCCTCTTGACCATCTTCGGGTGGTCTACCTATAGCAATTGCGTCAAAACTCGTCAACAGCTTGTCAGTTTGTCAGTTTTCCAAACTTGAGCAAAGACACCTTTTGCTTTGAGTCTTACAAACCACGTTGGATGCATATGACCAGTATTATATCGCTGGATGAGGGAGTTTGACGAATAAGGCCATTCGCCATCTTTGAATTGAGAAAGCCATTCCTGGTAGTCGGCTATTGCTGTATCGCATTCTTCATGAGTCAAAACGCCGGGTACCACTGTGTAGCCCTTGACCTTAAGGTCACTGTAATTTTCGTCAGTCAGCATTTTCCTGTTTGAAAAAAGGGGAAGTTGGATTAATCCAAACTTTTTGATTTCTTAAAAAATAACAACAAAAAAAACAAACAAACTAACAAAAAACGAGTGGGCCAAAGTGGCCCTAAATCGCTCACCTGAGTTTACTATCTGTCTCAATTTGGAGAAAGGCTTTGGTTTAATGACAGGGCAGTAACAACAAATATCACAAATTCGAACTTGTCCGAGATTTCATCAAGATAATCATTCTGACCAATTTTCAGGTTGATTGGGCTAAAAATATGGCCTCTAGAGTGTCCATATGGTTTTTCTTTGATTTGAGCCGGTGAACTTGTTTTTGACCCCGCTTGACCCAAATTCGAACTTGTCCGAGATTGCATAAAAATAATCATTCTGACCAAATTTCAGGTTGACTGGACTTAAAATGTGGCCTCTAGAGTGTCCACAAGGTTTTTCTTAGATTTGACCATGTGACCTAGTTTTGACCCTACTTGACCAAAACTCTAATTTGTCTGAGATTCCATCAAGATAATCATTCTGACCAAATTTCAGGTTGACTGGACTTAAAATATGGCCTCTAGAGTGTCCACAAGGTTTTTCTTAGATTTGACCCTGTGACCTAGTTTTGACCCTACTTGACCAAAACTCTAATTTGTCTGAGATTCCATCAAGATAATCATTCTGACCAATTTTCAGGTTGATTGGGCTAAAGATATGGCCTCTAGAGTGTCCACAAGGTTTTTCTTAGATGTGACCCTGTGACCTAGTTTTTGACCCCACTGGACCCAAATTCGAACTTGTCAGAGACTTCATCAAGATAATCATTTTGACCAATTTTCAGTTTGACTGGGCTAAAAGTATGGCCTCTAGAGTGTCCACATTGTTTTTTCTGAGATTTGACCCTGTGACCTAGTTTTGACCCCAATTGACCCAAATTTGAACTTGTTTGAGATTTCATCAAGATAATCATTCTGACCAATTTTCAGGTTGATTGGGCTGAAAATATGGCCTCTAGAGTGTCCACAAGGTTTTTCAAAGATTTGACTCTGTGGCCTAGTTTTTGACCCCACTTGACCCAAATTCGAACCTGTCAGAGATTTCATCAAGATAATCATTCTGACCAGTTTTAATGTTGATTGGGCTAAAAATATGACCTCTATAGTATCCTTAAGGTTTTTCTGAGATTTGACCCCGTAACCTTAATTTTTACCCCACTTGACCTTAATTCGAACTTGTCTGAGATTCCATCAAGATAATCATTCTGACCAATTTTCAGGTTGAATGGGCTAAAAATATAGCCGCTAGAGTGTCCACATGTTTTTCTGAGATTTGACTCTGTGACCTAGTTTTTGACCCCACTGGACCAAAATACAAACTTGTCCGAGATTTCATCAAGATTATCATTCGGACCAATTTTCAGGTTGATTGGGCTGAAAATATAGTCTCTAGAGTGTCCACAAGGTTTTTCTAAGATTTGACCCCCGTGACCTAGTTTTTTTTTTATCCCACTTGACCCAAATTCGAACTTGTCGAGATTTCTTTAAGATAATCATTCTTACCGATTTTCAGGTTGATTGGGCTAAAAATATGGCCTCTAGAGTGTCCACAAGCTTTTTCTAAGATTTGATCCCGTGACCTAGTTTTTGACCCCACTTGACCCAAATTCGAACTTGTCCGAGATTTCATCAAGATAATCATTCGGACCAATTATCAGGTTGATTTGGCTAAAAATATGGCCTCTAGAGTGTCCACAAGGTAAATGTTGACGACGGACGACGGACGACTGACGACGGACATCAAGTAAACCGAAAAGCTCACCTCGAGCACTTCGTGCTCAGGTGAGCTAAAAAACAAACAAACAAAAAGAACCCACCCTGGTATTTATGATAATAACAATATTATCATTATTATTTATTCCAGAGTTATCCCTTTTGATTGCCTGATCTGGAAAGCTTTTGTGACGGTGAATACACTTGCCAAGTTTCAAAAGCAAATCGGATTGTAGTCTAGACCTAGATTGTCGGTCATTTGATCAAGAAGTCCTGAGTTTGATTCCCAGAGCGGCTTCAGATCTTGGTTCCTTTATTGGTCCACACTTTCGGTGGGAGTACTGGTGACTTTTGTAGGAAGCATAATTGAGGAGGATTTATCTAAGTTGCGCGAACTTGTTTCCCAATCGTTGTAAAATGGAAACGTTTAACCAAATTCAATAAAAACATAGAGATATGACCAATTTTAAAGTTTGTCACACCAACGCCAAATCCCAAGGCAACGTCGCAAAGCAATGACAATAGCTGAACTTTTTGTTCCAAAACCGCCGAGCGAAAAATGAAGTTTTCGATAATTGATCTTCAATGACATTACAATACACCATCCCCAGATACCCAATGGCCTCTCTATTTGCTACGCTATATCATTGATATATATCGTCGATATAGCGTAGCAAAAAAGGAGAACCCCGGGCTGACCGAGTTTGACAAGACAATACATAAAAGGTTGAAACTCACCGAATTTTTAAATTTTCTCAACGAAGCACGTATTTTTACGTCCAAACGTTGTACATTCATTACATATCTAATCTAAGGGGAAACTTTATAAATGATATCAACAACCTATAAATAGCTATGTATCATAAATAAACATACCACACAAACAAAATCATATTTTCGTCAAATGTGACCAGGTAGGCAAAAAAATAAAATTACGGAAGTGTAAAAAGCAACGTTCCTGGGGCCCGTTTTACTAAACTTCTTACGACAAAATTGATCGTAAGTCAAAATCACAAATCGTACCTGGTGTTTTTATTCATTGTTAGATTCTGTTTTGCAATATCTCATTGGAATCGTCTGAAGGAGACGATTCCAATGAGATAATGCATTGCAGAATTCAATGTTAAGTTACTAATGTAGAAGCAACTTTAATTTTCGACTTACGCAAAAAATGATCGTAAGATCTTTAGTAAAACGGGCCCCTGGTCACTTGGCCAGCGAAGAATTAGGAAAGTGGGACACTTGAAACGCCCATCCTTTGCAAAACACCATTCAATTTAATTGTAATTGAAGTGGAATAAATAGAGGATAGTCGTTTGTTTCAGTAAAAGATTGATTAATATTTCATTGGGTGAACACCAAAGACTATATTTTCACGAGTGGCGGAGTAACGAGTGAAAATATAGTTTTTGTTTTCCACGAAATGAAAAATCAATCGAACTTACTCGAAAAACAAAAGATTATTCTTTTTCTTCAGAAAATAATGAGAAAATGAAAAAAAAATGGAATAAAGTGTTTTTAAGCGATCCCTTTTTGCATGTAATTGCTATGAAACGTACATGGTGACGTTAATGACTTAATTCATTCGGAACACCACTCGGCCAATCTCACGATTAACCTCGGATGTACATAGACGGACTATTTTTAAAAAATACGGGAAAACCTTGGAAAAAACTCGGTGACGTCAGTTAAAATGGCGTTAGCCCTCGAAACGGTGAGTGAAAACATTCGACGTCGCCAACGCTACTCGTTAAAGTCACTGACGTGAAACCATCGTATCCTAATATAGATAACTTTAGGTTCTTAAATAATGGCTGAAAAAAATCTCAATTTTTGAGAATGATTCGTCATTCTCAAAAATTAAGATTTTTCAGTAGTTATTTACTGAAAAAGATGTAAATCTACAGTGCTAGTTTTTCTTACACTGTTTCCGCCTAACAAAATGCATGATTTTGTTACATACCCATCCGCCTTGTGACATCCGAGGTCTGTTGCAGTTTACGGAAATGGCCGAGTGATGTTCCGAATGCGACTTAATTATTCCCGCTTAGATTACGTTAAAATATCATCCAGATTACGCTTGCAAAATTTTATTTTTGAAGCAATCAAACTAAATTTGGAATCATTCGCTGTCGAAATTAAAACCACGTGTGGTCAAGTAAAATTGATACAGTTATGGAACATAGCTCGCACGCACCTGCCATATAAAACGCCATGGTTTCGAGTACCCGGCGTAGCAGATAAAATAATTCATATATTTGGTCTTCTTCGGTAAATATTCTCTCTCTTCTAACTGTTGAAAAACTTGAAAAATGGTTAGGTTGCAGGAATAAGTATAATGTATGCCTTGTCTTAATTTGATCGTAGACATTTTTTTCGATATTTAAGGGTTCGTTTAAAATGAAGCGGATTAAGTATTTAGGAAGTTCTAGACGACGTCTGTAAATTTTTATCTTTAATTATTCGATTCGAAATCTAGAAAAAATACCGAAAGACATAAAACAAATACCTGACACGCTGAAATGGAAAATTTCATTCTTCCAAATACTCAATTTTCATCAGTGTAGATGCTTTTGTGCTTCGGGAGATAAGAGGAAGAATGGACGGAAAGAAACTTATCAAAGCAACTCTAACGATGTCAATTCCCGAGTCTCTGGAAGATATCGGCGATTTACTAATTAGTACCTTTCTGAGAACTTTGTTTTTGTACAATTCGATTTTACTTTTATACAAACCATAAAAGCACAGCTTTATTACAAGAACACTTAATTCCCCCTTCTTTCGTGAACAACGAGCTGTGACAAGCTAAATTATGCAACATCATATGTCTCAATTTTCGACAATGTCGCTAGCGTCATGTACTGTGCATCGCCACCTAATACCCATGTATTTTTGTTTGCGCGTGAAACGAATGTAAATCGTTCAACCGCTTTAGATTTGGCTAGTTTGAGCATATAGAGTGTCTTATTAGTACGAGTATATTTTATACACATAGAAATAAATCAATGATGATTGATTAATTGACCTTATCCGGATAAAATTGAACAAATTGTAGATAGGGTGAAATGATCGAAAGCGGGAAATAGTCTTTTTTTTTAATAATTTGACTGGTTACTGAGGCGGTGAGTTTATCGAATGATAATCAACTGTTTTTTCTCGATAATCCAGCGAAAAGCATTAACTTGCTCGTCTCACATAATCAATATATAGAGGATAATCGCTTGTTTCAGTGTAAGATCGATTTATATTTCATTGAGTGATCAACCAAAGCTATATTTTCACGAGTAACAGGGCCACGAGAGAAAATATAGCTTTTGTTGTTCACGAAATGAAATATCAATCGATCTTACTCGAAAAACAAACGATTATTCTATTTCTTTAATGCAAAGATTAGACAAAATGTGAAATTTCTAGGACAATTTTTCGTAAAGCGCGTCATTTTGCGCGTGATTGCTATGCAACGTTCATTGTGACGTCACTTATTTTACCCCGCATAGATGACGTCAGATAGGATGAAATGCACCAAGGCAGGGTATAAGTTTTTGATAATTTCACTGCATTTGCGGTGAGATTATCAAGTGATAATCTACCGTTATTTCTCGATAAACCACCAAAAAGCATTAAAGAACATTCCAAAATCATTCGCCCGGTCAATCTGTCTATGCTCTTATTTGGTAACTTATTTTTACGAAAAAATATAAATCACAGGCAATCGTTTCGTAATTAGATTTTTGACGAGTTGTTTTATAGCATGTATGACAATTAAGTTGAATTTGAAACAATTACATGGTACATATATATAGCTATCGTTGGTAAATTTGTCGATATAGACCAGTCATCAAAGATGATACTTTTGCCGAACACATGTGCTATTAAACGCTATCATGTAGATTTTGCGCGATGAGCCGTGAAATCTACTTTAAACGGTCAAATTCCCGTGCTATTCTTTCAAAATAAATAAAATAGGTTTAAATAACACCTAAAAAGATTCGAATTATCTTACAAATGTATCATATGCTTTTTTTAATATACCCGATATACCGGTGGTAATGGGCTCAACGCCTACGTTAGAGCTCAGTTTTGAAAATACACCTATAGTGCGTTTATTTGTTGTTCTAAGATTAGAAAAAAATACGTTAAAAGACACAATAACAATGTTTGTATGAGACAGAATCTCTGCTACTCTTTTCTCTTTGGGGAATTTTCACTTGACCGACCCGAAGATTGCGAAAGACGACGTCATAGTCTAAAATGTGCTGGGCCCCGTTTCACTAAAGTTCTTAAGAAAAGATTTATCGTAAGTCAAAATCCCAAATCGTACCTGGTGTTTTCATTAATTGTTAGATTCTGCCTTGCAATATCTCATTGGAATCGTCTTTGGAAGACGATTCTAATGAAATATTGCATTGCAGAATCCCATAATTAGTTTCAACTGTAGAAGCAATTTTGACTTACGCACAAAATGATCGTAAGATGTTTAGTAAAATAGGCCTCTGGTGCGGAGGGACATCCATGTGAACCTAGTTCTCTAAAGATGCGACTTAACACGATAAAATAATACCGTTACAAGATCTGGGGCCTGTTTTACCAAACATCTTACGATATTTTTTGCGCTAAACATCTTACGATCATTTTTGCGTACGCAAAAATGAAGTTACTTCTACCGAAATAACTAAATGTGGAATTCTGCCAAGCATGATCTCATTAGAATCGTCTTATAAAGACGATTCCAATGAGATATTGCAAGGCAGAATCTAACGACGAATGTAAAACACCAGGTACGATTTGTGATTTTGAATAACGATTGATTTTTTCGGAAGTTAAGTAAAACGGGTCTCTGGTCAGTCAGTTCCCATCTCATGGCAAACTTTTTGAATTGTGAAAAACTCGAACTTGAATAAGAATCAATGGCGTAACTACCATTACGCACATTACGCAAGTGCGAAATAGAAACAAATCCTCGTTCGAAAAATGCCGTTGATGAATAACCATATCATCGAAATTACAGCTTATTCAAGCTGTAGTTACGATGTTTTGATTGTTCACTTACGCTCATATCAAAGAAAGGATGAGTGGGCGGAGCGGAGGGCATCATCTTTTGTCACTTTCCACATATCTCCGTTTTATCCAATATAATATATGTTGGCCGCCTTTTAAGTGGCGTATACATTTCAAAATCCTAGTTACGCCTATAAGACTGATGGTTTCCAACTAATGTGTAATAAGCACGAGCGTAACGATCATTAATCAAGGTAAGAGTTATTAATAGCCTATTCGTTCTTGGGTGACTGAAAAGACATACATGGAGTAAGTTTTTACCAAAAGCCTTTGAGGCTTACTTATTCAGATTACATCTATAACAGATGTCGGCTCTCCGAAAATAACGCGGGTATTTGGTGGAATCTATGATCAGTGACTACGGTTACCAAAAGGATCCTTCTCGGCATTCACGGTAATGAAAATACATGTAGTGGAAAAAAAGGATTTGACTCCGGCGGCACACGGTAATGAAAATATATGTAGTGGAAAAAACTCGGATTTGACTCCGGCGGCACACGGTAATGAAAATACATGTAGTGGAAAAAAAGGATTTGACTCTGGCGGCACACCTACCTACCTACCTACCTACCTACCTACCTACCTACCTACCTTTCTACCTACCCACCTACCTACCTACCCACCTACCTACCTACCTACCTACCTACCTACCTACCTACCTACCTATCTATCTATCTATCTATCTATCTATCTATCTATCTATCTATCTATCTATCTATCTATCTATCTATCTATCTATCTATCTATCTATCTATCTATCTATCTATCTATCTATCTATCTATCTATCTATCTATCTATCTATCTATCTATCTATCTATCTATCTATCTATCTATCTATCTATCTATCTATCTATCTATCTATCTATCTATCTATCTATCTATCTATCTATCTATCTATCTATCTATCTATCTATCTATCTATCTATCTATCTATCTATCTATCTATCTATCTATCTATCCATCCATCCATCCATCCATCCATCCATCCATCCATCCATCCATCCATCCATCCATCCATCCATCCATCCATCCATCCATCCATCCCGATGATCCACCCACATCCCCCCATCCACATCCCCCCACCCATCCATCCATCCATCCATCCATCCATCCATCCATCCATCCATCCATCCATCCATCCATCTCCATCCATCCATCCATCCATCCATCCATCCATCCATCCATCCATCCATCCATCCATCCATCCATCCATCCATCCATCCATCCATCCATCCATCCGTCCCTCCGTTCATTCATTTATTCATTCATTCATTTATCCAACATTGAGTTTATTTCACGATTGTCGAGAAATTTAAATAGCATCGTATTCGTCTGACTTATTGGTTACCGTTTTGCATCTTTCTTTTTCTTAAAAACCGAAACCGAATGTATAGAAAGTATGTTGTTACATGGAGATCGAAACATCGTAATAACAGCTTTTGATAACGCGGCGTTGTTGTTACGCGGTTTTGATGGTCTCCTCAGGTTCTGGTGACCGTGGACGAGACTGATTGGATCACTGGTGGCAGTATCAAAGAAATTATAAAAATAATAATCATTAAATAATGACTATATTTAGCGTATATAAAAGTTATTGTAAAAGAAATTTTTTCAAGGATACCGCCACCTATGGATCGGATAACAAGTTCTGTGAGTGTTTCTTTTTTTCAAGGAATTATTTTCATTATAATGCACTGTGATTTTATTGATTTTTTTCATAATTAGTATCATTATTATTTTGTTAATCATTAATTTATCTTCTTGATCTTAATAAAAAAAATCTATCTTCCCAGGAGAGAGCAACGGAACAAATCTTTTTGGGACGAATCACGAATATGAAAATCACATGATCAAGACCGGGGACCAGCTATGTAATCCAATGAAAACTTCCGATCCTCTGCTACATGACCTTTGACATAGGATGGAAAGAAAAATCGATGAATTCAGCCTCAAATTTATGAAAATTTATGACTGAAGAATAATTTTCAAGATATACGTAAGTATTTGTTATGTTTACCAAACGATTGTTTTCTTGATTTTGTTTCCTCCTGATAAAATCAGCTAACGTAGTCGAAATGAAAACAAGTTCATTTTCCTTTTGACCATTCATCTGGTGAATTTGGAAATCCAAGGAACCCGAGCCCAGTTGACCAGATGACGAGAATTTATCTAAGTGAATTTAAATTAATATCTATTAACTGTGCATGTTTGTAGTAATTAGTCAATTAAGTGATTAAGTGATTTAGCTTGAGTAAAAAATCGAAAATCAAGACAAACTTTATTAAATTTCATGTTTTTTTTACGAATGCGGAACTGGTGGAAACATTTGACAGATCACATAGATCTAGTAATGAAAAAACATTGTTGAAAAATTGTTCTTAACCATTCTTTCAATTTATTTTTTCAATTATTTACAATAAATTATACAAAGTCAAATTATTAAAGAAAGGCATCCTAAAATTGAGTTATAAGAATCTGTTAGGAAGATAAAGTTATATAGAAATTATTTTTATCCTTTACAACTTGAAGATGCGTTTCCTCATAGTTTAAATACAAAAGAATATGAAAACAATGGAATGGAGATGAATGAAGAGATTTTTTACAAGACCAAGAATCACAAGTTAATTAGCATTGGAGCAATTTGTAGTTGAGCGACCAAAACATCGTAACTACAGAACGAATACGTCTCTATAAACGAAGTTTGAGTCAAACATACATCAAACAACAATGCGAGTATGTGGTTTGGTGTAGTTAAAGCGCCCAGCCCGGTGATGTTGGAGATGAGTCTAAGAAGAGCTGTTGTTGTGATCTCTTCTTCGCACGAACCCCCTAAGACGTACCAGTTCCCTGGCTGCCAGACAGATCCACGGATCCACGTATGGTTCATGTACCTGACGACATTCAGGACTGGTCCGCCAACCTTTTCGGTGAGACCCATGAATTCTTTGACGGACGCTGGACAGTTACATTTCTTGTTGAGCACAGCACAACGCCAGTACGTTCTTTCACCAGACTTCACCTGAAATGAAAAGTATATGATATATTAAGTAAGAAGTTAAACGATTAGCGTTGTAAATAAGTACCTTTTTATGCTGAAATGATTAATTTTGTTTTAAATTTTAATGCTTGAAAGCGACATAATCTTATGTCTTACGTTTAAACAATATATATTACAAGATTCCAAAAGATCCAAAGAATAAATAGAATATAGTAAAATATGAGACTTACCCCTTTTGTGTAGGTGAATCCGTCACTACTGACGAGTTTTGGTGCGCCTCTGACTGTCCCACTGGGGACGATTTCGTAGGTTGTGGTTCCTTCTGGTGGAATGTTGTCTGTTATATGTTAAAAGAGACGTCTTGGAAGACGTCTCCTCGTGCGTCTTGGGTGAGAGGTGATACGTCCATTTCCATTGGTGGGATGTCATTGTCGGGTGAGGTCGAGTTAAGTCTTTGATTGACGCATTCTGGGCACTTCCACTCGATTTCTAGGTCTCCATGGCGTATCTGTAGGTACTGTTGGTGTGATATTCCTGTAGAAAAAGAAATGAGTTAAATGATTATTTAAACGTTAATACTCGATCGTTTATACAACTTCCGTTTTTCTTTTCTTTCTTTGACCTATATCAATTTTTATTTTACTTAATTATTTACTATTAGTTATTAATTTTTTCATTATCATTTAAAGATAAATAAAATGACGTTTAAAGGTTTTATGATGGGCACTTATTTCGAATATCTAATATTTTTAATATTATCTTATATTTCTTATCTTAATAAATCTAATTGACGGAATAGTATTCATATTAAATTTTGTTCCAATTAGATATCAATTAAACCAAACTTATGTTATATCTACATCTCATTTTTGATTTTTTTTATAAAGTTCTTATTTCCTTTTCATATATCATTTTATAAATATGTCAAAAACATACATTTACCAACATATCGTCGATAATTATATATAATTACATTATTACCTTTTTACCGAAGTCTCCATTTCTTTACTATATATTATCAATTTACCGAAGTTGTAATTTACCGAAGTTACCTGAAATCTTAAAGGCTAGGATGGGTGCAGGCCCCATGTAACTTTGGAGCAGAATGTTTTTCACCTGTTTTTAACCTTTTGTTGTTCCTCCACACATGTGTAAATATTTCAAAGTTGTGAGACAATGTTCCAGAGGAGTCCAGTACACTTATACTAATAGGAAGAAGAAGAAGATATTAGCTTCAACACACAGTGACATCTTGCCAATTCTCATTGCCTTCCTTGCTCACCTTTTCACTTTCAGTGGTTGACACTTAGGAGAGACTGGAGCTAGTCCGTCCACATCTTATTATTCTGATTTTCAGCAAAACTATCTAAGATATTTAATCGAAATTTATACATTTTAGTAAAGCAAAGTATAGCTCTTCTAATCACAGTAAACAATGTCTTTTATCGCTGACCCATTGCCTGTATTTATTTGTTAAAGAGGTAAGGTCAAAAAGGTCAGACTTGCCCCTTGCCAGGAAAGTCTGGCTATCCACAGGGGCAAGTTCGGCCTCATATGACAAGACTAGATTTTTCCATTACCAATGATAATTATTGTCTACGGAACCTAAAGATAATTGACTTTATACATATAAACTGTTATTTATTTGTGTTCTTTATTCAGATATTCAAGTGGTCGAGTAATCAGACGAATTAGAATAATACCTAAAATCACTGTAAAATCAATTTAGATTCCCTCTTTTGAATTATCTTTTTTTTCCATGTTGTAATCATTTATTATTATCCTTGCTATTATAATTTCTTCTATATATCCTCTTACTGTTTTTTTACATTATTCATTCATTCTCATCAAAAATATCTTTAGCTAATCAGCATCGAACACCATACCACACATTAGCGTACACTGTTTGACATATTTTCTTTGTGTTATCTTTTCTACCAATGAAGAATGTGGATATTCTTTGAGTTTGCAAACGTATAAAAAAAACGCTGAAATAAGTTCTGCAAAAGTTGTACGCAAATAACATTAATCCAATAGCGCATGTTTGGTCCAAATAAGATAAAAGATCCATTTTAACCTAGTTTGACGTAGTTGAGGGCAGTAATGTATTAGATTGTCCTCTTTTTCTAACTGCTGTTGATAGACATACATTTGAACATACTAATACATTAAATGATTTATTTCAGATAGAAAATATAAAGAAATATCGAGATAAGATACACCACAATAATGGAAAATTTGGGGCAAATTAGGTCCTAGCCGAAATTACCCCGGGTTAGCTTATTTATCAAGCCTGAACCTGCCCCGCCCAAAAGGGCCTAACTATCCCCAGATATATTATCATAAAATAATTACTCTATCTCCTTAAATGTAGCCAGTAGATTCATTTTCATTGCCTGAGTTTAAAGCATATTTTCAAACATTTGCAAAGTTATAAAAATGAGTTTTTGAGAATTCCTCTTATTAATAGAAAACAAGACAACTCTTACTTTTGAAAAATTACTTTCAGCACAAGAAAACAAAAATTTGCATCCAACACCCTCATTAATCATCCGAATCGAGGGCTACCTTTTGTAGTCTATAGATATTTTCAGAAGAAACATAAAATTTCCATTCCCAACTCTATCTTTTTCGAGTGTCTTGATAAAGCCATCTGCTGAACATGCCACAGGGCTGGACTAGCCCTGGTCTCCCCTACTGTCTTTTTAATGGTGTTTGGCAGGAATCCCTCCTTGTAAGAGAGGTATTTATTGTGAACACCTTGGCAAAGTTTGTGGTATTGTTGGTGTTTGCATGGGCATTGGTGTGACAAACTTTAACCTGGGTCATATCCAGGGATCATTTTGGGGTGAGAAATTGAAAGATTCTCTCATTTTTCTGACAAATCTCATTGAAACTGGATTTATGAGAGACAAATCTCTAAGCAAAATGTAATTTTATGAAGGATTTTGTAACATTTTTTACCAAATATTCTTTATTTCTCATCAGATTTGTTAAAATGAGATAACTTTCTCTCTTGATATTTTGAGCCAGAATCATCCCTGCATATCCCTGTTATTATTGAAGATGTCTTTATGAAACTTGGCCTGCGTGTTTACCATCACAAAAGCTATCCAGGCTTTCAAGGGGATAACTCTGGGAGCATTGTAACAGTTATGTCCCTTTTTCGACTTAGATTATTTTTGCACTCTCCAGCACCTACACCGGTAGGTTATGTTCTTCTTATGATGGGGACCCTCTAAATAATCAGGGATGCCTACCTCTTTTACATGTGTAAAATTTTAAAGAAAGAGCACGGTAAAACAAAGAATTGTCAAAAGCCGGTCTTGTTCAGATAATGTAGACACGTGAAAACCTGGTCTTGTTTGGGAAAGGGTAAAAGAAATTCCAAACTTTAAAGATATAAACAAAAATATCTTGCTTTGAACTTGTGGGATCCCTCCTTATATTCTGGGATCATTGGGATTCTGGGACACAGTTAGTTGCCAGTGTCAGCTTTAGTTAGATGACAGCCTGCTTTACTTCATGATTTCCATTTCTTTCAAATTCAGTAAATTAAAATATTGAATTTTTAGTCAGAATAAAAAAAATTGAAGTGAAACATAGACCAGACTTCACAAAATACCCATATATTTTACCAGACAGTGGGTCTGGTAAACTAAAAATTTTTACCAACCCGAAAAAAATTCCACCAGACAGAACATTTGAACATATTGTGAATGTGGCTAGATTTTACCAGTCAGTCGGTCCTGTTTTCATGCGAAACTTACCAGACCGGGAAGATTTTTACCAGAAATGTCAGTGGGACTGGCAGTATTTCGTGAAGTCTGATAGACATGCCAAAAAAAAGAGATTGTGATGTCAAACTGACACATGGTATTCTCATTTGCAAAACATACATTTTATTGTGTATTGCACAAAAAAATATATTGGTCTTTAACTAAAGCACAAAATTAATCTATCATTTTTAGCTCGACTATTCGAAGAATAGGGGGGCTATTCCAGTCACCCGGGCGTCAGCGTTGGAGTCGGCGTCCGTGTAATGCTTTGGTTAAGTTTTTACGTGCAAGTGTTTAAAATCTCTGTTTCTATGAAAGCTATTGCTTTGAATTTTTGCACATGCTTCTGTGACCATAATATCAGCATCTAGACAAAGATTCATTACTCTGATATTGAATTTAGTGTAATTTTAACCTTTTTCGGACTTAGAAATCTTGGTTAAGTTTTTACGTGCAAATGTTGTTTATCTTTAATATTTCTGTTTCTATAAAAGCAATTGCTTTGCAACTTTACACATGCTTCTTTGACCATAATATCAGCCTCTTGACAAAGATTCATTACTCTGATATTGAATTTAATGGAATTTTAACCCTTTTCGGACTTAGATATCTTGGTTAAGTTTTTATGTGCAAATGTTGTATTTCTGTAATATCTCTATTTCTACTAAAGCTATTGCTTTGAAACTTTGCACATGCTTCTGTGATCATAATATCAGCCTCTTGACAAAGATTCAATTCTCTGGTATTGAATTTAGTGGATTTTTAACCCTTTTCAGACTTAGAAATCTTGGTTGAGTTTTTGCGTGCAACTGATGTACATCTGTAATATTTCTGTATATCTACTAAAGCTGTTGCTTGTAAACTTTACACATGCTTCTTTGACCATAATATAAGCCCAAAGAAAAAGATAAATTACTCTGATATTTAATTTAGTGGAATTTAAACCCTTTTGGCCTTAAAAATCTTGGTTATGTTTTTATGTGCAACTGTTTTATGTTAGTTGTATCTCTGTTCCTACTAAAGCTATTTCTTTTAAACTTAAGCTTCTGTGACCAAAATATCAGCCTCTAGACAAAGATTCTTTTCCTTGACTTAAATTTTATTGAATTTCCAATGTCGATATTGATTTGCTGTTACTATCCAGCACTAGGAATAGTCGAGCTTCGCTGTCCTCCGACAGCTCTTGTTTCAAATCCACTGATATGGAAAAAAAAACCTTGGGTATTTTTGTATAGTTATCAAAATTTCATTGTTGGGGAAGTTGTAGTTCTAAGTTGTAGATCTTGTACATGTAGGCAGTGTGGATAACTGTAAGCTAAGGTAGTTGTTTCACTTTTGAAGATATTTTCTTTAAACTTGGTAGTATTTCAAGCATCAGTGCTTCATATAACTTTCTTGGGATTGCGTGCCAATTGTCACAAATACTTTTGCAACCAGTTGTCAGCAATCTTAACCCTTTGCTGTTTAATCCCTGCTTTTTACGTGCCTGTCATTTTATGATTGAGAAAACATTGCGAAAAAAGAAGAAATTGCTTCTGACAAGCAATTTCTTCTTTTTCCACACTATTTTCTACCCTACTGAATGGTTATTTTTCAAATTAAATCCACTTTGAATTTTTGTCTGCAAAAACCTTTGAATTTGGACAGGTCCAAAATTTTGTAAAACAGGAAAGGGTTAAAGACTTCTTCTTCTCCTGAACTTATTTAAATGAAACTTTGCCAGAATGTTCCTTGGGTGACCATCTTTTAAAACTTTTCGCTAAATTCTGATCGGCCAATAAATATTGGCGTAGCAGGGCTTCGTATTTTTTCACTTTGAAATCTTTGAATGACTCCCTCCTGAACCACTGGGCCAATTTCAATGTAACTGTACCAGATTGTTCCTTGGGTGACCCTTTACAAAATTGTTTGCAAAATCTTGATCGGCCGATAAATATGGGCATTGCAAGGTGGGGCTTATTTTGAACTCGAAATCTTTGAATGACATATCCTCCTTAAAAATTGTTTGCCAAATTTTGATTGGCCCATAGATATGGACGCCACAGGGCAGGGCTTATTTTTTGCCCGAAATCTTTGAACGACAACTCCTCCTGATCTACATGGCCGATTTTGGGTGACCCTTTTCAAAAATTGTTCATAAAATTTCAATTGGCCCATAGATATGGGCATGGCAGGGTGGGGCTTATTTTGAGTCTTCTCAGTAATGAAAGGGTCTAATTTCACTTTAAATTCTTGGGATTACATCCCCTCTTTCATCAATTAGGCAAATGTGAATGAAACTTTGTCAGAAAAATTCAGGTGAGCAGTTCAGGGCCATTGTGGCCCTCTTGTTACATAGAACCTAAGAGCGAAAAATCTTCAAAAATCTTTTTCTCTGAAACCAAAAGGCAGACAGCTTTCATATTTGGTATGTAGCATCAGCTAGAGGACCTCTACCAAGTTTGTTCATATCAAGACCCTAGGGTCATATTTGGGCTCCACCCGGGTACAACCCTTTTTACATAGAATCTAAGAACGAAAATTCTAAAAAAATTTTCTTCTCTGAAACCAGAAGGCAGACAACTTTCCTATTTTATATGTAGCATCATCTAGTTGCTCTCTATCAAGTTTGTTCATATCAAGATCCTGGGGTCACATCTAGGGCTCCACCCGGGCACAACCCTTTTTACATAGAATCAAAGAGCGAAATTCTTCAAAAATCTTCTTCTCTGAAGCCAGAAGGCAGATAACTTTCCTATTTTGTATGTAGCATCATCTATCAGACCCCTTCTTAGTTTGTTCATATCAAGACTCTGTTGTCATATTAGGGCTCCACCCAGGCGTATCCCTTTTTACATAGAATCAAAAAGTAAAAAATCTTCAAGAATCTTCTTCTCTGAAACTAGAAGGCAGACAGCTTTTATATTATGTATGTAGCATCATCAAGTGGACCTGTACCCAGTTTGTTCATATCAAGACCCAGGGGTCATATTTGGGCTCCACCAAGGTGCAACCTGTGATGTCCAAGGGGTCAAAGAGACTCAGGTAACCGATCTAGGACCATCTAGGACCATCATGGTCCTCTTGTTAAATAAATAAAAAAATATGCCAAATATGACTATCAAAGAAATATGATTTTTTAAGCTTTTTTTTTAATGGCCCAGAAAGGAATCCCTTCTTGTTATTTTTAGGATACCTCAGGTATCTTTCAATACTAAAATTTGCATTACCAAATGAAAGACATTGTAGAAAAGAAGAAATTTAAGCAATTTCTTCTTTTCATACAATGTTTTATTTGCAATTTATCCCTTAAATAGCTAAAATTTGATTTTGGTTTTCATGCAGGACCTGTTGTTATCAGGGAGAACCTGTAATACTTTGGGCTTACAGGTCCTTCAGGATGGTGGCAAAAGGTAGTTAGTGTCAATCCCTGTCAGGGATCCCTTTCATAATTTGTAGAGTCCGAATTTGAATCAATGAGCAAGGATAAGCAGAGATGAGTGTTTTAAATTCTTTTGCAAGCCAAGGTTTCTAACTTTCCTCTGTTCCTTAAAAACACTATGAACAAAATGAAGTTAGAACCTTTTCTTTAATGAAATTACAATTTGATTGAAATATCATCTAAAAAAATCTAGAGTCCCTTCCTCTATGATCATAGCAGGGTCTTTGCAGAATCAATTCCTCAATGTAATGGAGTACCTTCCAAAATGTGGGATTTATAGGCACCATTATTGTTGCACCCTGTCCATGAGTTGCCCCTCAATGATAATTATAATAACTGCAGATTCCAGTGCTGTCAAAACTAACCACATATAATCAGATGGCCAATAATTGAATTATCTGGTCACAAGACAATAATCTTTCATCATTTTGCTGTCTAACCTAATAAATTTACAATGATAGAGCAGAATATCGCATCATCAATAATGTGATAAACATCTGAAATCAATATCAGTAGCATTGCATTATGGTTAGTTAACAGATTTACTGAAGCTGAAAAACTTGCAAATATTGGAAAAATTATCAAATTTGGCTATTGATTTGGATGCGCTAACATGATGGTTTTGTTGCTGTAAAATACTTTGTTTTTGTTGAAAATTAAGCTTCCCTTCTGTTCCTACATCATCTCTGCCCAACAGACCAGTCTGATCATTCTATATCAATGGCTCAAGGGGAAACAGTTGTAACTGCCTATATGTTAATAGGGAGTTACAAGTGTTTTACACTGAGACCTTATTTATATCCCCAACCGAAATTATGCTCGGATCCCTTTATTATGGATCCTTATTTTAAAAGCTGCCTGCGGTAGCGCATTAGACGGTCAATAAAAAGGTTCCGTGTCCCATCCCATAATGATTCTGTGGTAGTAATGGTAACAGGAATTTAGGAATCCATAAGTAGGTGCTTAACTTGCCACAATATGACTGAGAAACTGTTAAAATCAAAGAAAACCCCCTGTTCAATCAACAGATAACTGAGATAAGAAGAGGTGATGCCAAACCAAATTCTTTATTTCTCAAAGAATTCCTCTAAACTACAGTCAAACCTGTATTAAGCAAGCACCCAAGGGACATTCAAAAAGCGCTTGCTTATAGGCAGGTGCTTGCTTAATGCAGGTTAATTTCTGCACAAATGCCTCATTTGGGAACTAATGGTCGCTTGCTTAATACAGGTTGCTTGCTGAATGCAGGTGGCCGCTATGACAGGTTTGACTGTAGGTTATTCATTTGAAATGTCTAGATGAGACAATTCCAACAAGTACCCACAAGGTAGAATTGTAGTAAGGAGTATTGATCAATAAGCATAAACCAGTTACCATAATTGAAATACCCCCTCTTTTGGTAACTCTAGCAATAGGAAAGAACGTTCAGAACTCGTCTAATGAATCCTGCAAGAATTATGCTGAGAGATTCAGAAAAGTATTGATCGATTATCGGAGCTCTTCCATTGGTTGACTGCTCTTCCCAATACCGATACATTAACGATGACTCACACTGTGTCATTTGAGGTGAAACAGGAATATTGAGCTTATATGGAATTTCCTTTGAGTAAATATTGGATTTTTTATTGTTTTTCCTCAGGGTTTATTTGATTTTTATGAAAAATGAATCAAAAATCAATTTTACAGCTTCTAATTTGGGTCTTATTGACATTTTTTCTCCATTCAGACGATTAGTATTTGAATGTTAGATCTATGTTAAAGTTTTACTTTGTTGTGTGTTTTGAAGATATTTTATGATTTACTTCTTAAATTCATTAACAGAAAGAGTGATTTAATTCTCAAAATATGTTGGTTAGTTAATTTTGAAAGCTTCCATATTGGATATGTGGGTGTGTTTGTTTTCAAAATAGTTGATAGATTGTTGAATTTTGTTCTCTACGTAATCCTTGGAGTAATCGATGACGTTACTCAGGCTGTTTAACATAAGAATTTATAATTCATGTGTTGCGACTGGAAAAAGTATTGGAAAATTTATATAATGTCTTTTTTGAAAACAATAAAAAAAACTTAACTTGAGTATAATCTTTAAGGGTGAATAACAGTATTAGAAGTTTTTCCAGAACTATATTCTCATTTTTTCTCACTTTTTCAGGAAAAAAAGGATACCTAAAAAATGGCAGACACACAGAGACATAAGCCATTGGTGCTATAGATAATATATGTGACAAAACAAGTTGTGAATAAATACAGACTTAAAGGATTTAGGAAATTGGATTTTTTGTAAATAGTTGTAAAATAAGGTAAGTCAACATGTTTTTAGTACATTTGATATTGCTTGTCAAGTTGAGTGACCACTTCTATTAAGCAACATTTTTATTGAACTACCATTATGAAAAGTCCCTTCACAGTCGAAAAAATCTTCGAAAAAGTGGACATTCTGCAACAAAAATGTTCATTTTTAGCTCCACTGGCTGAAAGCCACTTGCGGCTATTGTCATGGCGTTGTGTCCGCCGTGCATCCAGTCTTAAACTAATTTCGTTTAAAATCTTCTCCTCAGAAACTACTGGATGAATTTCAACCAAACTTCACAGGAATGATCCTAAGATGACCCTCTTACAACGTTATTCAAGAAATTTTGATCCAATGAAAAACATGGATTTAATGGGCATGGCTAATTTCCAAATATGGTAAAAAGTGAGTTTTCTCAGAATGTAATTGATGGATATCAATTAAAGTTAACATGAATGATCCTTTATCAGTCTACAAAAAAATATTGTGATCGGATGGCAAATATGCATTTTATGGGCGGAGGTCATTTCTCTATATGTTATATAGTGAAAACTTTCAAAATCATTTTTTCAGAATGTAAGTGATGGATATCGACCAAAGGACCAAATCCAGAAACCCCCCTAATCGGCCCTGTATTTTCAAAAAATCTAGATTCTTTTTAAACGTCCTTTAAGTGCTTTGCACAAAAGTTCAACACTCTAACTTCATTATAAGTACCATGGTACAATCGAAAACCTTTCCTATAAGGACGAAAAAATAACAACAATATGATGGATATTTGCATTTTTACCATTTTTTGCTCTATTTTTCACAAAAACGACTGTGTATTAGTATGAAGCACCAAACACGACACCACGAAACTTTACACACAGAAAGGGTTAATCATGTACAACAAATTGTGATGATAAATTCTGTGTCGGGTGGAGTGCTTCATACTTTTAAAAAATAAAATTGTTAATGAGCAGTTGCGGATCCGGGACTCGTAGGAAAAGATGAAAACCCATCTGAGGCATAAATATTTAATTTTTTCAGAGAAAATCAATAGCTATCTGCAGCGAAACTACTCTCCTAATTTTCAAGCTTGGTACCCGTTTAAAAAATCCTAGATACGTTGTATGCTCCCGATTTGTTAAGAGATATCCCAGCGCCGGATAGACTCGTCAATACAGTATGGAACCATTCTCGAATATTCTTCCTCGGACTATTACAATTGGCAATTTCAAGAAACGAAAGCGAATTAACGAGCATTCAAACTAATTTTCTAGAAAATATTTTTTGTTTTGCGTTTAATCCAACTAAATCGTCATTCGACTATTTTATACGGTACGAACTTGATACGTGCCGAGTAAATGCGCAGGGGACGTAACTATTGATCAAGAGAGACGCGTCATTAGCAACGGGTACTTACGCGTTATAAAATTGAATCTTCAGTCCTGTACTAAAGTATTTAGGTGTAGACCTAAGTTATTTATATTTTTTTTTATTATCATATTTTTCGAGAAATATTTTTGTTGTTACAAAGCAAATGGAAAGGATCAATTCTTGGATGATCGCAGCAGCAAATCTATATTCATTCAACCCCATCAAAATTAATAATCAATGGTGTTATGAAACGGCATTATTTAAGGGCTGTTCCTACCTAGAAAAAAGTGATTTTATGCTTGAAAATCAAGGAAATAAACGTTTTATTACGATGTTTTTGGCGGATGAAATTAAATAATGGTTTAAATACTCATTTAATATACGCTTTGTATGTAAGGTTCCGTGGTGTAGTGGTTAAAGCGACGGATTGTCATGCCAGAGATCTTGGTTCAAATCCCGGACTCATCTTTCCTGTTATCAAAATCTTATGGGAGTCTTTTTTTAAATGCATTTTGCCGTATCTTTACATTAGTAAGGCGCGATTGCAGTCTCGCAGTTGTAATTTTGATAAAAAAAAAACAACAAAACATTCCTGCTTGCCGGATCCAAAATTAAAAAAAAAAGTTTTCAAACATTTAGAATTAGATCTACCGTATTATTCTAATACTCGCCCATATTCTGATAAACGCCAAAACCCCCAAACACTGCTCAATATCGGCCATTTTTGGGTTAATTTCGGAAAAAGTTGGAAACTTATAATCGCCCATCCCTCTATTTGGAATAAATTGCTTCATTATCTCTGCCATGTAGATTTCCCTATTTTTACAACAAAAAGTATAAAATTCCTGCGACAAATACCGAATTGCGGTTATTGATCATTTGCATTCATTTTCGAGGTTAACCGAAAAGCAGAATATGCATTGACTTTCTACTGACGAAAAACGAGGAAAATGTTTAGTTCAAAATATTTATGATATTTTTATCAAATAATACGATTATTTTCAGAAACAATTAAATAGAAAGTATCTTCCGATATTTCGTGATTTTTCGTTTCAATAATCCGAGAGTTAATCCTAGTACCAAAAAGACTAGAGTTAAAAAACATTTTAGTCCCGTAATGAGGTAAAGGACGCGGAATAGTTTATTTAACGCGGGGGTTGAACAGGTGATCAAAGATGCCGACCTCTATTTTTAGCAGAGTTTTCGGAGCTTGCACGCGCCTTACACTTGTCCCGGGAGATGTCAAACCCTTTCAATTATTAGGATAAATTAATACTTAAGTCGTCGTTTGTGGCTACATTACGCAATTTAAAATTCAGGAAAACAGGATTGTTCATTCCATTTTCGCTGCAGGTATAGTGGAAGCATATTGACCAAAACCTGGCCTTTGTGATTTAAATAAATTAAATACCGGTCGTTTCTCCTCGGCAAAACACGACTAACCTGCGGAATCCAAACGTAAAGTTGGAGTGCACGTGTTAGCTGTGTTAACCCGTTATCGCACATGCTGTTCACTGTAACGGCGATATTTGGTCACCCTCATGAACTAGTGAATCAATACATCAATTGAGTTTCTTATTCAAAAATCTTTAGATGCGGATGAGAAAAATACAATTTTCAAATTTCTTTAAATGCAATTTATATGTTTTGAATGGAAATGAAATGAAATCTCCTCTCTCAGTCGCAAAAATTGTTTTTGGAATCGAATCGTCTGCTACATGACAAGGCGCCCGGTATATAGGTAAACTACTAACTCCACGCATACCTGTAATTTGTGCAGTATAACGGAATGTCCAAGCTTGATCGACACGTGTCGAAGTATCTTCGGAATTTATTCATGTGCCTAATTATTTATTCTGCATAAAGGTCAGGTTCAAGTTAATATGCGGCCACTATAGGCAATTACGATTGCGCATAATTTCTTTAAACGACTATCTTTTAAATTGTCAGTTTGCAACTTAGATATACGAGTACTCAATCGGTAACAATAAAAATTCGAGATATTGAGTTAGTTGTAGTTACGATCTTTTTCAATTCAGTACAGCGATGTGCGGGGTTTTACAAAATGTGAAAACGAAGAATAACACAATAGCCTACTCTGAAACTGGAGAATTGTTTACTAAACTCTTTTATTAATCAAATAATTTCAGTCTTCGTCGCGGAAATCTTTGTCAGACAGTTTGAAAAAATGTATCAGTAAATAAAACAGGCATTTGAATACGACTCCCTGGCATTGGTTTCTTTCTCTATTTATAAACGTTCAAACTAAACTAAAAAAAGACAAAAAACAGCAAGATCGTCGGCGTTATTTCTTGCCGAAATCGAAGTTTTTCCGGGCATCGTACCAGAAGAGAATTGTCAAAACTACTTTATTGGACATCAATTTATGGTAGAATATACATATATCTTTACGAGAATGCCTTTTATAATCGCCCGACCCCAACTTAGTCATTCATGTGCGATTACTAGAATAAATTAGGTATTAACCTGATTGCACCCAAGTGTTAGTGCAAAGCTGGTGTGTCTACTTTAAAGACATTCTAGTTGAACCCGTTGAAAGGTTTGACCAGTCTAAAATTGAGTAATCTGTATTGTACTTTTCATATTACTAAGGGATAAAGATTTTTTTTAACTCATTGAGATATGAAAACTAAAAATCTATTCACACTGTATGAATACGTGAAACGGTTTCATAATAAGCTTTATATAACATAATTAGGGTTCTAGTTTTACACCTCCATGAATTAAAAACTAATACATTCATTATTATATCTAATTATTTAGCATCCTCAATCAAAAGATTTCTTCTTAATGAGACAGATTGCTTTTGGAACTACTTTGGTCGCTATGTTTCCATAGCAATAGAATTTGTATTTGAAAATGAAAAATGATTATTTGAAGCAAAGATATTTCCACACCCATTCCTCAAATACTGTAGTAATCATTTGTTAAAATACTAAAACTACATGTTTTTCGTCTATTTTTTTACATTAGAAATTAGTTTCCCCACTCTGTAACCATAGCAACGTGATAAAATTTAAAAAGAAATAGGTTCCTAGTTTCTTTTAAGTAAATGAATATATATCTTTTGTTGAAATCACAGTTTTTCAATGACAAAAATGCAGTTTTACAAAAAAAGAAGGTTGATGCACACACTTGTTACTATGGAAACATTTCTACTGGTTGCCATGGAAGTAGATTTTCCTCTTGATTCCGTTCTCTTACATTTACAATCAATAATTAGACAAATAAATTAATCTAAGACTGAGGTAAAGCTTAAAGGTATGTCATTTCTTGAAATTTTCAATAAAAATAAAATGGTTGCTATGGCAACAGTCTAAAGTCAGAATCAATTTTATTTGTCTTTTTCTTCATCTCCACATCATAAGGATTGAAAGAAGTCATGTTTCAATTAAAATTGAAATAGGGCCGTTTTTACCCCTTAATGAACCTAGCCCTTTCACTGGAATGATCCTTAAGTGACCCTTTATCAGATTACCAAAAAATATTGTGATTGGATGAAAAATATCTGTTTTATGGGCGGAGGTCATTTAACTATATGTCATGTAGGTGAAATTTTGAAAATCATTTTCTCTGAATTTAATAGTTGGATATCAACCAAATTTCACTGGAATGATCCTTGAGTGACCATTTATCAGTCTACCAAAATTTTATATGATTGGATGAAAAAAATTTATTTCATGGGCGGAGGTCATTTCTCAAAATGTCATACAGAGGTAACTTTGAAAATCATTTTCTCAGAATGTAATTGATGGATATCAACCAAATTTCACTGGAATGATCCTTGAATGATCCTTTATCAGTCAACCAAAAATTATTGTGATTGAATAAAAAATTATGTATTTTATGGGTGGAGGTCATTTCTCAATATGTTATATAGTGGAAACTTTGAAAATCATTTTCTCAGAATATTAGTAATGGATATAAATCAAATATTTTTGGTATGATCTTTGGGTGATCCATTATCATGCAGCCACAAATAATTTTGATTGGATGAAAAATATGTCTTTTAATAGGCGGAGGTCATTTCTCTTTATGTTATATAGTAAAAACTTTGAAAACCTTTTTCAACATCAGTAGAACCCAAAATATCTAAAAATCTAGTCAAAACTTTTATTTTTCTTTTACAAGAATTTCAAGCTTGTTGGGCGACTCAAGCCATTCATGGCTTTCTAGTTTATCTTATGTTGTTGTAACCCATTAGAATCATCTCAAAATGACGATTCTAAAGAGTTTGAACATCATAAGATTCATTCAGGATAATTTGACAAACTATATAGGCTATCTGAAAGACCTGTATTAATTATCTGTTAATATTGTTTTTAGAGACCATCCCACTAAGCAACTGTTTTTGGTGGTCCTCTAAGTGGTCGCTTAATGTAAATTTTACTGTACTGTTTTCATTCTAATAAAAGCAACCAGGAGCTAAACAAACAAAGGCAAGAACCTTTTTTTTAGTTCCCAATTAAACCCATGTCATGCTGAACCCGGAATATATTGTGCTTTGTGCAGTCTGATGTTAGTCTACACCACTTGTTCTCACTTCCAAACCAGAATTGTCAATAAATTTAGTTTTTCAAATAAAAATTGATCTACAGTTGGTACTTTCAGTGCTTTTTTCCCTTTGACGAAAATTTGTTAGCCAAAATTTATTCAGTGTAACAAGGGTTAAAATGTCTTTCAAATTGATAATCAGTTCCTTTTTTACCCCCAATGCTAAGCTTTGGAGATATACAGGAGTCAGCCTGTTGGTTGGTCGGTCCATCTTTCAGTCCATCCATCTGTAGCTTTTTTCATTTCTTCCCAATTCTTCAGCAACTAATGGAAGGATTTTATTCAAACATAGCAGATATGATCAGTACCCAGCAGAAATGGGCATGTCATATTTAGGTTATGGTCTGTTGACTTTTGACAGAATTATGATGTTTGATGAAAATTTCAGTTTTATATGTAAATGATCTTTGTGGACAAGTGCTTTTGGGGGGGTATTAGTCAGCTTTGCTACAAGACTAGTTCAATTTCTTTCATATTATCATTAGAGATAGACCAGGGAAAAAGACTAGCAGGGGCTGAGTCACCCAAGAACTCTGGATTTGTGGAGAAAGTTCATATATCCCCAAAATGTAAAATATTGAATTTTTGCAGTTTGGGCCCCTAAGTCGAATTAGAAAGTCTTTTTCTATTAATAGCATATCAAACCCCTCTATGGATAAAAAAGGCTAAAGTATGAGAATAATAGCTTTTGTGTTCAATTTCCAAAAGAGTTACAAACAAGATTGATGTTGTTGAGTGTTGAGGTTTGGGGGGCAGGAATTGGTGGGATTTAAGGGGGGGTGGGGTACCACTTGCCAATTTTTTGTAAATCATCTATTGTAAATACAGTAAAAACTTGTTCAGCAACCGCTCAGGGGACCACCAAAAAGTGGTTGTTTATTTGAATGGTTGCTTGATACAATAATTCAAACAATATTTCATGATAAATAAGACTGGTAATTTTATAGCATACAGTTAATTAAATCATGAAAATGACTCTCATTCCAATGAAAATCATTCTAAATCACTACCTCAGCGCTCCATTTATTCACTCCAAACACTCGATTTGACTCAAATTGATCCCAAACATTCCAAAATCTAAGTTAATCGCTTTGATATTTCGAAATCGTTCAAAGCGATCAACTTAGTTCAGATCCATTTAATTATTCTATGATTTTATTGGCTTGTGTGAATTCTAAAGTTTCTAATTGGTCCATGAAGACACACAAACAGAAAATTGCGTATATTTTATTAAAGGGAGGTAATGGATATAGCTAATTTTGTTCATGTTGAACAAAATTAGCCATTATGGTTTACCGCCCTTTAATTTCACTCAAAACTCGCTCCTTACACTCATTCAATTTCATTCCAAACTCATTCCGAAATCATTCATCTTGTCAATTTCACGATGTTCTTTACTGTATATGGACTGACCCATGAGCCTGAGTGAAAAAACCTATGATGTTTAAACCCATCAGAAATGTCTAGTTGAGACAACCCTAATTGGTTCGATGGACATGAGATTCAATCATAAATAGAAGTGGTTGCTTGAGTAATGTCCAATATATTCTCAATGCAAACAGATAAAGTGATTATCTATTTAAAAAAAAAAAAAAAAAGAATTCTTTTATGAAATTCCCAATGCTTTCAGAAATGACCATCCCCCAACTTTATACTCAATAACTTTAATTTTGAGGTAGTGGACCTGTAATAGTTCCGCAACATTTCCGTAATCGTGGTCTTTCACAATGTTGGCCGAGGTTTCCTAATGAAAATCATTAGGAAACTTCGATTAACACTGTTTAAGTTCATTACTCCTGAAATATTGCGACACTTTTACGGGTTTACTACCTTAAGAGCCAGTTGACTATTATTGAAATAAGTATATTTTTGATGATGCTGTGAGGTAGGTCTTCTCCTTTGATATTATGTGTTCTGCTGTTGTTGTCAAGCCTTCCTTAAGATCTGAAAATATTCTACTAAAACTTGATCTCTTGTTTATTCTCCAGTCTACAAAAACCTGAATTTTCACTGGTGTAACTCAAACCATGGCTAGCTAACTAAAGATACACTTTCAACTCACCTGAGAACAAAGTACTGCTCAGGGGAGCTATTAGATGGCTCAATGCAAACTAGGTGTTCCTGCCTATATGCAAATAGGCAGTATATCTGTGCTGTTTTGAACAGAGCCATGAAATTGTGATTAATTTTTGTGCAGCACCAATCTGCTTATCCATCTATCGTTGCTGAGAGAACTTCAAAAATCATCTCCTCCATGAATACAAATCAGATTTCAATAAAAAATTTCAGGAATGATCCTTGATTGATGCTCTTCTAAGATCCTTCAAAAATAGAGTCCATTTGTCATGGCACCCAAAAGAAACTTCATAAAAAAGTCTTCTCTTTTTGAATGCTAATTTAACCCTTTCCTGTTTTACAAAATTTTATTTCTGTCCAAATTCAAAGGTTTTGTAAATTATATTTTTAAGTGGATTTAAATTGAAAAATAACCATTCAGTAGGGTAGAAAATAGTGTGGAAAAAGAAGAAATTGCTTGTCAGAAGCAATTTCTTCTTTTTTGACAATGTTTTCTCAATCATAAAATCAAAGGCACGTAAAAAGCAGGGATAAAACAGCAAAGGGTTAAGGCCTTGAAGATAAGGCTCCCTTAATAATTTCCCTTTCTAGACTCTGTATAATCAGCTTGGCCATAACAAAATCTTTTGACAGATACAATAATTTTATGACTTCTCACGCAAAAAGGGACGATACGAAAACTCTGTTCAATAATTATTTGATAAAGATGATGGTTTCTAGTACAAGTCAACCAGAGGTTGCATTTCAAAATTTCTTTAACAGGAAGGTATATTGATCATTCTATATTCAGAAAATTAGCAAAGTGCAAAAAGTTTTGACTCTAGTCAGTCTGCACAGTCAGACTAAGATTGATACTGCACGCTGTACTTGGATTGTCCCTTTTTGCGTGTCAGGTCACAAACAAATCTTTGGTTTGCTATCTTGTTTAGGATTCAAAATGCATGGAATATTGATTTGTGCCTGAGATTCTATGACTTGATAGAGAGGAAATGCATTTTCAATAGGGATAGAAATATCAATCCTTTGAATTAATTTTAGTTCCATTGAATTTCATGTTATCTGTTTTGACAGAGACCTGTTGATTTCAGAAGGACTTCTGGAAACTGCCAATCGTGTTGCAGGTCTGTCAGGCCTGTAGTTAATGGCCAACATTATTTCAGAAAGCATGCAGTTTTGAAACATTGTTACTTCTTTCCTATATTTAGACTTTCATTATATTGTGGGAAAGTAAGAAACAGCTTGTCACAAGTCTTTTCTACAATGTCTTTGTTAGTTTCAACTTATTGTTAAATTGCTCAAAAGGGCCGCCGTCATAGCACAGTTGGTAGCGCGTCGGACTGTCAATCTAGAGGTCCTGGGTTCGATCCCCGACGGCGGCACTCATTCTTTCTGACTATTTGTCTTTCACCAATGGGTCGATAATCGTAGACCTATGTGAGATAGCAGCTGGAGGCTAGGAAAGGATGTGGTGGTTGTACTGGTGAGAGAAATACCAGGAAACCATTGTTAGGTGCTCCGGCCGCCAGCCGCCGCGATATACCTGAAATAATGTTGAAAGCAGCGTAAAACTCCATTCAATCAAGAAAAGATATAATAGTTATTTGGGACAGATTATTATCAGGAAGGACTTGTAAAATTCAATACTACTACATCCCGCAGACTGGTTTCATTAACCCTTTGCTGTTTAATCCCTGCTTTTTACGTGCCTGTGATTTTATGATCGAGAAAACATTGTGAAAAAAGAAGAAATTGCTTCTGACAAGCAATTTCTTCTTTTTTCCACACTATTTTCTTCCCTACTGAATGGTTATTTTTTAAATTAAATCCACTTTAAATTTTCGTCTGCAAAACCTTTGAATTTGGACAGGTCAGAAATTTTGTAAAACAGGAAAGTGTTGAGTAGTATCAAGAGAAGAGATTTACATTTTCATCACATTAAATCAATATTAAAACTTGAAGAAAAACTAGATCTGTCACAAAGCAGACTAATACCCTCCAACCAGCAATTTGAACTTTTTCCTGAAACTGTTTTCGGACAAATGTCAATTATGAACTTTGACCTTCATGACCCCTTAAACAGTAGGTGACTTACTTAGGTCCTGGACAATATTTGTATAAAGTGTCATGATTCTAGATGACTTTGTTCTTGAATTAATGTCTAGAAACATAAAAGGTCTACAGATGAATAAACAGACAGACAGACAGACAGACAGAGAGACATGATGAAACAAAAAAACCCTGTACTTTGTAGGTGTGTGTATGTCTTGGGGGGGGGGGGGGAGGTATAATCAGATGAGTGCCCAAAATTATTGTTATCTGGGATATAATGTATTTTCCTAATATCATGCTTACTTTAAGAGTTAAAATAACATAGTTTCAGATAGCTTCAAAGTCAGGCTTTAAATATCTTAAGTCAGGGTCACCTGGCAAGAACAAACTTGGGGGGGGGGGATGTATCAGTGTTTTACAAACACAACTTGGTTTAATTTCTTTTTACCTAGACAGCCTTTGTGAAATAAATATACTGGTAATTTAAAAAAAATTCTCCTTTAATCTCCTTGACAGACTTCAACAAAATGGTACACAAATGATCCTTTAAACATGCCCTCAGATTCCTTTAGCAAATTATGATCAGGCAAAGAATGTTGGAAATATCAGCTATTGAGTTAACAAAAAATGGCCACCAACTGGTGAATTTATGCTTTGTCAGATTTTTCCTTAAAAATGAATTCCAAGTAGAAAACCATGGGCTGCCTTGTCGATGTATTGAAATATGAAAACATATTTTTTCAGATTTCTTCAATGTCAATGAGTTGATTTTCATTAGACTTTCACAAAATGCTCCTAGGCATGTGAACATGCACAAATTTTAACCATTTATTAACAAAACTTTATCCAGACTAGTTTAAATATTAAAAAACGAAAACCCTAGCAGTTTGCTTAAAACAGAATAAATTCAGCAGGATCAGGGTTAATAAAAGTTTCTCATTAGGCAATGTGATCATCTTTTAACCTTAACCTTTGCCTTCTATGCCATATTTATTCTATACTTAATTTTTATGCCCCTGTATCGAGAGATCTGTCATCTGTCAAGGTGGAACTTTAAAAAAAAATGCTGTTTCGGGGGCATTCATGTTTCACAAACACATCTTGTTAACTTTATTTTTGGTGAACGAACGTCGTTCACCAGTGTTATATACCATGTCAGGAAAATGAAGTTACTTCTACCGAAATAACTAAATGTGGAATTCTGCCAAGCATGATCTCATTAGAATCGTCTTATAAAGACGATTCCAATGAGATATTGCAAGGCAGAATCTAACGACGAATGTAAAACACCAGGTACGATTTGTGATTTCAAAATAGTTGATAGATTGTTGAATTTTGTTCTCTACGTAATCCTTGGAGTAATCGATGACGTTACTCAGGCTGTTTAACATAAGAATTTATAATTCATGTGTTGCGACTGGAAAAAGTATTGGAAAATTTATATAATGTCTTTTTTGAAAACAATAAAAAAAACTTAACTTGAGTATAATCTTTAAGGGTGAATAACAGTATTAGAAGTTTTTCCAGAACTATATTCTCATTTTTTCTCACTTTTTCAGGAAAAAAAGGATACCTAAAAAATGGCAGACACACAGAGACATAAGCCATTGGTGCTATAGATAATATATGTGACAAAACAAGTTGTGAATAAATACAGACTTAAAGGATTTAGGAAATTGGATTTTTTGTAAATAGTTGTAAAATAAGGTAAGTCAACATGTTTTTAGTACATTTGATATTGCTTGTCAAGTTGAGTGACCACTTCTATTAAGCAACATTTTTATTGAACTACCATTATGAAAAGTCCCTTCACAGTCGAAAAAATCTTCGAAAAAGTGGACATTCTGCAACAAAAATGTTCATTTTTAGCTCCACTGGCTGAAAGCCACTTGCGGCTATTGTCATGGCGTTGTGTCCGCCGTGCATCCAGTCTTAAACTAATTTCGTTTAAAATCTTCTCCTCAGAAACTACTGGATGAATTTCAACCAAACTTCACAGGAATGATCCTAAGATGACCCTCTTACAACGTTATTCAAGAAATTTTGATCCAATGAAAAACATGGATTTAATGGGCATGGCTAATTTCCAAATATGGTAAAAAGTGAGTTTTCTCAGAATGTAATTGATGGATATCAATTAAAGTTAACATGAATGATCCTTTATCAGTCTACAAAAAAATATTGTGATCGGATGGCAAATATGCATTTTATGGGCGGAGGTCATTTCTCTATATGTTATATAGTGAAAACTTTCAAAATCATTTTTTCAGAATGTAAGTGATGGATATCGACCAAATTTCACTGGAATGATCCTTAAGTGACCCTTTATCAGATTACCAAAAAATATTGTGATTGGATGAAAAATATCTGTTTTATGGGCGGAGGTCATTTAACTATATGTCATGTAGGTGAAATTTTGAAAATCATTTTCTCTGAATTTAATAGTTGGATATCAACCAAATTTCACTGGAATGATCCTTGAGTGACCATTTATCAGTCTACCAAAATTTTATATGATTGGATGAAAAAAATTTATTTCATGGGCGGAGGTCATTTCTCAAAATGTCATACAGAGGTAACTTTGAAAATCATTTTCTCAGAATGTAATTGATGGATATCAACCAAATTTCACTGGAATGATCCTTGAATGATCCTTTATCAGTCAACCAAAAATTATTGTGATTGAATAAAAAATTATGTATTTTATGGGTGGAGGTCATTTCTCAATATGTTATATAGTGGAAACTTTGAAAATCATTTTCTCAGAATATTAGTAATGGATATAAATCAAATATTTTTGGTATGATCTTTGGGTGATCCATTATCATGCAGCCACAAATAATTTTGATTGGATGAAAAATATGTCTTTTAATAGGCGGAGGTCATTTCTCTTTATGTTATATAGTAAAAACTTTGAAAACCTTTTTCAACATCAGTAGAACCCAAAATATCTAAAAATCTAGTCAAAACTTTTATTTTTCTTTTACAAGAATTTCAAGCTTGTTGGGCGACTCAAGCCATTCATGGCTTTCTAGTTTATCTTATGTTGTTGTAACCCATTAGAATCATCTCAAAATGACGATTCTAAAGAGTTTGAACATCATAAGATTCATTCAGGATAATTTGACAAACTATATAGGCTATCTGAAAGACCTGTATTAATTATCTGTTAATATTGTTTTTAGAGACCATCCCACTAAGCAACTGTTTTTGGTGGTCCTCTAAGTGGTCGCTTAATGTAAATTTTACTGTACTGTTTTCATTCTAATAAAAGCAACCAGGAGCTAAACAAACAAAGGCAAGAACCTTTTTTTTAGTTCCCAATTAAACCCATGTCATGCTGAACCCGGAATATATTGTGCTTTGTGCAGTCTGATGTTAGTCTACACCACTTGTTCTCACTTCCAAACCAGAATTGTCAATAAATTTAGTTTTTCAAATAAAAATTGATCTACAGTTGGTACTTTCAGTGCTTTTTTCCCTTTGACGAAAATTTGTTAGCCAAAATTTATTCAGTGTAACAAGGGTTAAAATGTCTTTCAAATTGATAATCAGTTCCTTTTTTACCCCCAATGCTAAGCTTTGGAGATATACAGGAGTCAGCCTGTTGGTTGGTCGGTCCATCTTTCAGTCCATCCATCTGTAGCTTTTTTCATTTCTTCCCAATTCTTCAGCAACTAATGGAAGGATTTTATTCAAACATAGCAGATATGATCAGTACCCAGCAGAAATGGGCATGTCATATTTAGGTTATGGTCTGTTGACTTTTGACAGAATTATGATGTTTGATGAAAATTTCAGTTTTATATGTAAATGATCTTTGTGGACAAGTGCTTTTGGGGGGGTATTAGTCAGCTTTGCTACAAGACTAGTTCAATTTCTTTCATATTATCATTAGAGATAGACCAGGGAAAAAGACTAGCAGGGGCTGAGTCACCCAAGAACTCTGGATTTGTGGAGAAAGTTCATATATCCCCAAAATGTAAAATATTGAATTTTTGCAGTTTGGGCCCCTAAGTCGAATTAGAAAGTCTTTTTCTATTAATAGCATATCAAACCCCTCTATGGATAAAAAAGGCTAAAGTATGAGAATAATAGCTTTTGTGTTCAATTTCCAAAAGAGTTACAAACAAGATTGATGTTGTTGAGTGTTGAGGTTTGGGGGGCAGGAATTGGTGGGATTTAAGGGGGGGTGGGGTACCACTTGCCAATTTTTTGTAAATCATCTATTGTAAATACAGTAAAAACTTGTTCAGCAACCGCTCAGGGGACCACCAAAAAGTGGTTGTTTATTTGAATGGTTGCTTGATACAATAATTCAAACAATATTTCATGATAAATAAGACTGGTAATTTTATAGCATACAGTTAATTAAATCATGAAAATGACTCTCATTCCAATGAAAATCATTCTAAATCACTACCTCAGCGCTCCATTTATTCACTCCAAACACTCGATTTGACTCAAATTGATCCCAAACATTCCAAAATCTAAGTTAATCGCTTTGATATTTCGAAATCGTTCAAAGCGATCAACTTAGTTCAGATCCATTTAATTATTCTATGATTTTATTGGCTTGTGTGAATTCTAAAGTTTCTAATTGGTCCATGAAGACACACAAACAGAAAATTGCGTATATTTTATTAAAGGGAGGTAATGGATATAGCTAATTTTGTTCATGTTGAACAAAATTAGCCATTATGGTTTACCGCCCTTTAATTTCACTCAAAACTCGCTCCTTACACTCATTCAATTTCATTCCAAACTCATTCCGAAATCATTCATCTTGTCAATTTCACGATGTTCTTTACTGTATATGGACTGACCCATGAGCCTGAGTGAAAAAACCTATGATGTTTAAACCCATCAGAAATGTCTAGTTGAGACAACCCTAATTGGTTCGATGGACATGAGATTCAATCATAAATAGAAGTGGTTGCTTGAGTAATGTCCAATATATTCTCAATGCAAACAGATAAAGTGATTATCTATTTAAAAAAAAAAAAAAAAAGAATTCTTTTATGAAATTCCCAATGCTTTCAGAAATGACCATCCCCCAACTTTATACTCAATAACTTTAATTTTGAGGTAGTGGACCTGTAATAGTTCCGCAACATTTCCGTAATCGTGGTCTTTCACAATGTTGGCCGAGGTTTCCTAATGAAAATCATTAGGAAACTTCGATTAACACTGTTTAAGTTCATTACTCCTGAAATATTGCGACACTTTTACGGGTTTACTACCTTAAGAGCCAGTTGACTATTATTGAAATAAGTATATTTTTGATGATGCTGTGAGGTAGGTCTTCTCCTTTGATATTATGTGTTCTGCTGTTGTTGTCAAGCCTTCCTTAAGATCTGAAAATATTCTACTAAAACTTGATCTCTTGTTTATTCTCCAGTCTACAAAAACCTGAATTTTCACTGGTGTAACTCAAACCATGGCTAGCTAACTAAAGATACACTTTCAACTCACCTGAGAACAAAGTACTGCTCAGGGGAGCTATTAGATGGCTCAATGCAAACTAGGTGTTCCTGCCTATATGCAAATAGGCAGTATATCTGTGCTGTTTTGAACAGAGCCATGAAATTGTGATTAATTTTTGTGCAGCACCAATCTGCTTATCCATCTATCGTTGCTGAGAGAACTTCAAAAATCATCTCCTCCATGAATACAAATCAGATTTCAATAAAAAATTTCAGGAATGATCCTTGATTGATGCTCTTCTAAGATCCTTCAAAAATAGAGTCCATTTGTCATGGCACCCAAAAGAAACTTCATAAAAAAGTCTTCTCTTTTTGAATGCTAATTTAACCCTTTCCTGTTTTACAAAATTTTATTTCTGTCCAAATTCAAAGGTTTTGTAAATTATATTTTTAAGTGGATTTAAATTGAAAAATAACCATTCAGTAGGGTAGAAAATAGTGTGGAAAAAGAAGAAATTGCTTGTCAGAAGCAATTTCTTCTTTTTTGACAATGTTTTCTCAATCATAAAATCAAAGGCACGTAAAAAGCAGGGATAAAACAGCAAAGGGTTAAGGCCTTGAAGATAAGGCTCCCTTAATAATTTCCCTTTCTAGACTCTGTATAATCAGCTTGGCCATAACAAAATCTTTTGACAGATACAATAATTTTATGACTTCTCACGCAAAAAGGGACGATACGAAAACTCTGTTCAATAATTATTTGATAAAGATGATGGTTTCTAGTACAAGTCAACCAGAGGTTGCATTTCAAAATTTCTTTAACAGGAAGGTATATTGATCATTCTATATTCAGAAAATTAGCAAAGTGCAAAAAGTTTTGACTCTAGTCAGTCTGCACAGTCAGACTAAGATTGATACTGCACGCTGTACTTGGATTGTCCCTTTTTGCGTGTCAGGTCACAAACAAATCTTTGGTTTGCTATCTTGTTTAGGATTCAAAATGCATGGAATATTGATTTGTGCCTGAGATTCTATGACTTGATAGAGAGGAAATGCATTTTCAATAGGGATAGAAATATCAATCCTTTGAATTAATTTTAGTTCCATTGAATTTCATGTTATCTGTTTTGACAGAGACCTGTTGATTTCAGAAGGACTTCTGGAAACTGCCAATCGTGTTGCAGGTCTGTCAGGCCTGTAGTTAATGGCCAACATTATTTCAGAAAGCATGCAGTTTTGAAACATTGTTACTTCTTTCCTATATTTAGACTTTCATTATATTGTGGGAAAGTAAGAAACAGCTTGTCACAAGTCTTTTCTACAATGTCTTTGTTAGTTTCAACTTATTGTTAAATTGCTCAAAAGGGCCGCCGTCATAGCACAGTTGGTAGCGCGTCGGACTGTCAATCTAGAGGTCCTGGGTTCGATCCCCGACGGCGGCACTCATTCTTTCTGACTATTTGTCTTTCACCAATGGGTCGATAATCGTAGACCTATGTGAGATAGCAGCTGGAGGCTAGGAAAGGATGTGGTGGTTGTACTGGTGAGAGAAATACCAGGAAACCATTGTTAGGTGCTCCGGCCGCCAGCCGCCGCGATATACCTGAAATAATGTTGAAAGCAGCGTAAAACTCCATTCAATCAAGAAAAGATATAATAGTTATTTGGGACAGATTATTATCAGGAAGGACTTGTAAAATTCAATACTACTACATCCCGCAGACTGGTTTCATTAACCCTTTGCTGTTTAATCCCTGCTTTTTACGTGCCTGTGATTTTATGATCGAGAAAACATTGTGAAAAAAGAAGAAATTGCTTCTGACAAGCAATTTCTTCTTTTTTCCACACTATTTTCTTCCCTACTGAATGGTTATTTTTTAAATTAAATCCACTTTAAATTTTCGTCTGCAAAACCTTTGAATTTGGACAGGTCAGAAATTTTGTAAAACAGGAAAGTGTTGAGTAGTATCAAGAGAAGAGATTTACATTTTCATCACATTAAATCAATATTAAAACTTGAAGAAAAACTAGATCTGTCACAAAGCAGACTAATACCCTCCAACCAGCAATTTGAACTTTTTCCTGAAACTGTTTTCGGACAAATGTCAATTATGAACTTTGACCTTCATGACCCCTTAAACAGTAGGTGACTTACTTAGGTCCTGGACAATATTTGTATAAAGTGTCATGATTCTAGATGACTTTGTTCTTGAATTAATGTCTAGAAACATAAAAGGTCTACAGATGAATAAACAGACAGACAGACAGACAGACAGAGAGACATGATGAAACAAAAAAACCCTGTACTTTGTAGGTGTGTGTATGTCTTGGGGGGGGGGGGAGGTATAATCAGATGAGTGCCCAAAATTATTGTTATCTGGGATATAATGTATTTTCCTAATATCATGCTTACTTTAAGAGTTAAAATAACATAGTTTCAGATAGCTTCAAAGTCAGGCTTTAAATATCTTAAGTCAGGGTCACCTGGCAAGAACAAACTTGGGGGGGGGGGGGGATGTATCAGTGTTTTACAAACACAACTTGGTTTAATTTCTTTTTACCTAGACAGCCTTTGTGAAATAAATATACTGGTAATTTAAAAAAAATTCTCCTTTAATCTCCTTGACAGACTTCAACAAAATGGTACACAAATGATCCTTTAAACATGCCCTCAGATTCCTTTAGCAAATTATGATCAGGCAAAGAATGTTGGAAATATCAGCTATTGAGTTAACAAAAAATGGCCACCAACTGGTGAATTTATGCTTTGTCAGATTTTTCCTTAAAAATGAATTCCAAGTAGAAAACCATGGGCTGCCTTGTCGATGTATTGAAATATGAAAACATATTTTTTCAGATTTCTTCAATGTCAATGAGTTGATTTTCATTAGACTTTCACAAAATGCTCCTAGGCATGTGAACATGCACAAATTTTAACCATTTATTAACAAAACTTTATCCAGACTAGTTTAAATATTAAAAAACGAAAACCCTAGCAGTTTGCTTAAAACAGAATAAATTCAGCAGGATCAGGGTTAATAAAAGTTTCTCATTAGGCAATGTGATCATCTTTTAACCTTAACCTTTGCCTTCTATGCCATATTTATTCTATACTTAATTTTTATGCCCCTGTATCGAGAGATCTGTCATCTGTCAAGGTGGAACTTTAAAAAAAAATGCTGTTTCGGGGGCATTCATGTTTCACAAACACATCTTGTTAACTTTATTTTTGGTGAACGAACGTCGTTCACCAGTGTTATATACCATGTCAGGAAAATCCTGTTGGATGTTAATACGTTTGAAATAAAGTAGCGCCTCTTAAAATTCAATTTAGTATCTTTCAATATTTTTCTCCGCAAAATCACTTTTTTTTTCTTTAAAAGCGTGCTACTAATATTCTTTATCAAGTGAAAATAATGAAAATTCGCCTTGAAAAACACAAAATAATCTTGCAATGTTTATCAAGGGAATTTTTGATCGGCGTAAGCTTGTCGATAGTTTAAAGCAAAAACAAAGTTTCTGTCTAGACACCGTAGAGACAGATACTATGTTTTTGACCCAAGCCTTCGCTGGTGCAACTTGTAGTAATTAGCCGGAAATACGTGTTTATTTAGGTCATGTCCTCTTGAACTTACTTTCGGCAATACTCGGGCGATCTCCGACGGCTCCGATTTAAATGTAGGTTAGAGGAATCGGCCGAGTTGAGACGAATGACACATCAAGACACCTTGTGTTATTAGAAACGGTAACGCGGTTTTACATAACTTTTCAACTAGCGACAGTCAGTCTCGAGACGGGTTTTAAGAATGATTCGACATGTGTTTTACATGTACAACCTTTCTTGTACTTTTATTTGAATAGGGATGAACGCCGCTATTAAGATTTTTCTGTAAAATTGCGTTGGCTGAAGTAGGGCTTGTAAGGATACACTCGATTATTCGGTGAACTTATCCCCAGCGAAAACGTTTCGTATTCGTCTGTTTCAGAAGCGAATATTGCCGAATACCAAATGCGACAGGCGCGGAAGATATTTCATTGTGGCCATTCTACTTTGAACTTTATCAATCTGTAAAACCATATCAATTCAAAATTCTATTTGAAAATTAAATAAATGATAGCTAAATATTCAACCCTAGATACCACCCCAATTGTTGAGTAGATAGTGCCGTGGTCAAGGGGGACCAGATCCGTCATGCACTTGTTTACAATTCGACAGGCGGGTTTAGTTGTTAAATTATTCTGGAAAAGTCATTGCGTTTTTTACAGAAATCATAAAAATCTAAATCAATGAATAAAAACTGGCTCCATCCTTCCCAAAATACGTTTAGAATTGGTTAACTACAGTTTAAGCAAAAACTAGCTCCGAGCAGAAAGTCTAATATCAGCCGCAATACTGTAATAAAATATCGATAGTGAGTGATTTTACGAGCATCCAAACTCTTGAAGGTAAACAATAGGTTCTCGTGCAAAAAATAAACCGACAATTGTAAGGAGTCTCAACTCTTTTTGGAAAGAAAGTCGGAAGGAAAAAAAAACATTGTATTATACTTAAACATAGTCATAGACATAGTCATGCAATTATTACCTCCCTTTAAAAAAATAAACTTCTTAAATAAGATTCTTATTCGCTTTTGATGTAGAAATTACGTTACAAAAATAATATTTATAAAGACTTTTAGTATGCAATTTACTATGTAGCAATTGTTTTATATAAAAAGTTATACTTTAATTTCTAAACCTTAAACAGAAATTATCTATGAATTATAGTAATAGGGCACTGGACCTCCTTTAACCTATACCTAAATATTTCTCATCCTGCAGTGTCATAAATTGAATAACGACATAAGTGTCAACCACGGAAGTGGTTATGGCTTCAAATATGTTAAAAACTAATCTCTCAGGTTATGGTTCAAAATACTACTAATAAGTTAACAAATCATAACTTTAAACAATGAGTACAGTTCAGGACTGACTGATATTCATAGGTGTTTCTTTGGTTGGTACTCAAAGACCTTTTCATCCTCTGAGAAGAAACAAAGATAGTTAAAAAAGTTAAAACAAATACAACAAATATACTTGAAATAAGCTTAAACATGATAACAACTACTTTTGTAAAAACAAACACCATTGGATATAGGTTAAAGACAGTTTTAGATAGGATTAAATCGTTTTCTCCATTTATGTTTAATTAATAAATGTACCTATTTCAAATGTGTAAAAGAATTTTTCACAGAGTAACATCTCATATTCTAAAAAAATATTTTTCTAACAGGATTTACCTCTCTTTCCCTTTCTTTGAATCGGCAGTGAAATTTCCGAATAATGGAAATTTTGTCGAGACAATTCTTCCCACTTTTTACATTCATAATTTCTCTTTTCTAATTGAATTCAATATATCACTCTAGAATGCCATCAGGTTCGTTCACCATCAGTACTTTCAGTGCTTTGATTTTCTCCCAAGTTTACAGTGCATTCATTTAATAACAAATGTGACTATTAATGGGATTTGAAAAATAAACTTATTGCTTATATCAATTTCTTTCCAAACAAAGCAAACTAGTGATGTGTGGTCTTAAATTTGCTGGGTATAAAGTGCCAGTGAAGGAAAGGTTTGACACTAAGGGGAGTCCAAGACTCCTTATTTTCTTGGCAGGACTCCTTCATTTTGCAAGTTAGGAGATCAATGGTCCCCTTGAAAAAGAAGAATTTATTAACAAACAATGAGCAGGGGGTTTCCTTTCAATCAATCTGTTAAATTTTTATATCTGTTTAGACATTAGCCTTTGAAGAGAACATTTGCGTGCATCTGTATCTAGTAAGTATGAAAGAAAGGCCATCATATAGTTGGTCCAGAATTATTGTGGAAAAGAAGAAATTGCTTGTGACAAGCAATTTCTGCTTTTTCTACAATAATTCCTCCCTAGTACAAAATTTGGAATCCCTACTTTTAACTTGGACTCCTTGATTTCATAAGTTTGGAGTCCCCTGGACTCCTGACTCACAGAAGTTAGGGTCATATCCTGAGAAGCACAGGATCCTTCGCATAAGCAAAAAATTCTTACATTAACAAATGTACTTGTATCTAATATTGTTTGACATTTTCTTCAGGTAGACGACATGTCTTCAGTAAAAGTAGCAGTGAGGGTTCGGCCCTTTAACAGTCGAGAAATGGCGCGAGAATCGCAGTGTGTTATCAACATGAGCGGCAAAACAACAAGTAAGTCTGAACATTAATTCATGGTATGATCACTGATTTTGATGTTCGAAGAAGTAAGTCTTAAGAAAACATTGTTAGGATAGGGGAAATATACAATCTAGCAATGTTCTGCAAATTATCGACTGAATTTATCATACATTAAAAAAGAAAAATCAATAGAGCACTACCATCATATCAGTGGGTTTTAATGACAATTGCTTATCCCCAACTCCCCAACCCCTATTAATTCAGCAAATTAAGAATTCTCGGTCTCATCATAACTTTTTTAGAAGCTATATAACACACAATTTAACTTTTCACATACTTTCTTCATTCTTATAAGAATGAGGATACTGACTTAAAATTTGGAATATTTGAAAATTACTTTCATCAAAAGGTATGTAACCCATACAATCCTCTTTGCATGAGTAAAGCTTTTTTCAATTTTAAGCACCTGCATTGAAGCATGGATAATTGTATATGGTGCCTTTGTTAGCTAACTAATTCAAATTTAAAGTATCAAGTCACATGCAACACACAACAAACAGAAAACATATTAACAGCTCTTTGAAGATTGGTTCAGAAGTGAAAACACAGCATTTCTCAAAATGATGGACTGATGGCAATTAACCCTTAGCTGTTTAATCCCTGCTTTTTACGTGCATGTGATTTTATGATTGAGAAAACATTGTGAAAAAAGAAGAAATTGCTTCTGACAAGCAATTTCTTCTTTTTCCACACTATTTTCTACCCTACTGAATGTTTTTTTTTCAAGTTAAATCCAATTTAAAATATGATAACAGAACCTTTGAATTTGGACAGGTCTAAAATTTTGTAAAAAGGAAAGGGTTAAAATCAGTTCCCAATAAAAGGCTGTGGAAATAAGAATAGAAAACAAATTTCTCTCAGTGTCCCTAGGCCAGTAAAAGATGTTTTTCTACCCTTCCTTGCAGAAAATTAACTTGTCAGAAATAAAAATGAATAGATAAATCTTTAGATAATACTGTTTTAAATGAAGACATGCAGAAATTCTGCATTTCCTTAATTTAACCCTTTCCTGTTTTACAAAATTTTGAGCCTGTCCAAAGTCAAAGGTTTTGCAGACGAAAATTTAGAGTGGATTTAATTTGAAAAATAATCATTCAGTAGGGTAGAAAATAGTGTGGAAAAAGAAGAAATTGCTTTTCACAATGTTTTCTCGATCTTAAAATCTCAGGCACGTAAAAAGTAGGGATTAAACAGCAAAGGGTTAAAATGATATTTTCTACCCTTTGACATTAAAATAAGGATAAATCCTTTGAAGGATCTTTCCATCTCTCAGGAAGATTTGTCCTCATATTTAGTTGTCCAGGGATAAGTTGCCTATAAAACATGATGCTAAACATGCTGTATGAGTTATATTTCTGTTGTAAAAAGCTTTGATTGAAAGTAAAGTAAGATTAGAACAAATTTACAGTCTGATCTTAGCATGTATACACTTCCTACTTTCTACTTAACCCTTGTCATGCTGAATAAATTTTAGCTAAAAATTTTCATCAAAATCAAAGGGCAAAAAGCACTGAAAGTACGACTGTAGGTCAATTTTTATTTGAAAAAAAAAATCTATTGACAACTCTGGTTTGAAAGTGAGAAACAGGTGGTGTAGACTAACATCAGACTGCACACATGTGCAGGTTGATATTGATCTATAGCTCCTGCCAAAGCAGGAATATTCCAGGTTTAGCATGACAAGGGTTAATCACAGTGGAAAAAATTTGTGCCAGAATGGTTTAAATGTCCAAAACCGCCAATTTTTATGCCCCCGTATCGAGAGATCGGGGGCATATTGTTTTACTCGTGTCTGTCTGTCTGTCCATCTGTCCGTCTGTCTGTCCATCTGTCCGAAAACTTAACCCGAAAACTTAACCTTGCCAATATCTTCAAGCCTATTCAAGATACAAAGCTAATATTTGGCATGATGATAGATCTCAATAATCCGCATCTGCTGGTACCAAAGTCAAGGTCATGTGACAAGGTCGAGGTCATCTGTCAAGGTCAAACTTTGAAAAAAATGCAGTTACAGGGGCTTTCGTGTTTCACAAACACATCTTGTTTAATAATCTCATTTCAGCCATAGAAAACACAAAACCAACAGGGCCCAAGGAATCCAAAGAAACCATAAAAAGTTTTAATTTTGACTATTCCTATTGGTCTCACACTAATGTAAGTAGCCAATCAATGGTTTTCTTTGTGTTGTAATATGTAAATCAGTGCTATAACCTGCTATTATTGCCCTGGTAGGGTGGAGCCTATGTAACAGGTTGTTGCACTTAAGCAGGGGTACAGATAAGAGGGGGTAAATCAATTCTGTAATCTTTGTTTCTCAATGAAGTCCTATGTTGTGGATACTCATTTGTAACATCTTGACAAGACAACTCCTATGAGAACCAACAACTTATGATTTGTGTAAGTATTTTTTAAATATTTTAATTTGAAATCCAAAATACCCCCTCTATCTGTAGCTCTGCTGAAGGTTAAGGTAAATCAGCTGTTATGTACAATTACTCACTTCTATAGATAGTCGACATGAATCACTTGAGACCTTCAATCGTAGGTTTGTAACTAAACCCTCATTACTTCAGCTTGAAGTTGTGAGGCTTTGATTACCAAACAATGAAATGTGTTCACTTTCTCTTGGCATGTGACCTTTTGGGTTTAGGATACCGTTATTTGCAAACAGTAACTTAATTTGCAGACTCATTTTTGAAAGAACTCAAAATATATATAAAAGTAAACTTACCAAATGATGTCATGGCTAAGCCATGCCCTAACAGTTGAATAATTTACGCAGATATTGAATGAGTATTCATAGGATGCCAAATTTATTAAACAAGTAATCTAAAAAAAGATAAAAATAAGTTTTGCTGAGTTTTTAGCTTAGCTATTTTTGGGGAAAACCTGAGGTTTGCTATAGCCTATGTGTTTTCTTTGTTGTTGTCGTCATGCAAAATTTTGACATTTTGTTATCACTCTGGTATTACTGAAGGCATTCTCTTGAATCAAATGTTCAAATGAGAATTGATAATATCAACTTTTTTTTTATCAAGATCATACAAAACTACCAACTTTAGCAAGCAATTTCTCTTTGTATATGTCATTCGAAAGATGGGACTAATTATGGAATCACCAGTGGGGTCAGTGTCAAGCAGGCGGGTGGCATCCAAATCCTTGTCAAAAAAATTAGGACCAATTTAAAACTGGGCAGTTATGTTCCCCTCATGATAACAGAGTACAGTGCACAAGAACCGTAACTATAGCTAGCTTAATTTCCCATTTAAAGCTCCACTGGCTGAAAGCAACTGGGGCTATTGTCATGGTATTGTGTCCGTCATGTGTCCGTCCATGCGTCCAGTAGTAAACTTTTTCTTTAGAAATCTTCTCCTCAGAAACTACTGGATGAATTTCAACCAAACTTCACAGGAATGATCCCTGGGTGACCCTCTTTCAAAAAAATTTTGATTCAATGAAAAAAATGGATTTAATTGGCGTGGCTAATTTCCAAATATGGTAAAAAGTGAGTTTTCTCAGATTCTAAGTGATGGATACTAATTAAATTTTACATGAACGATCTTTGGGTGACACTTTATTAGTCTACAAAAATTTATTATGATCGGTTGGAAAATATGTATTTTATGGGCGGAGGTCATTTCTCTATATGTTATATAGTGGAAAGTTTGAAAATCATTTTCTCAGAATGTAATAGATTGATATCAACCAAATTTCACTGGAATGATCCTTGGGTGACCCTTTATCAGTCTACAAAAATTTATTGTGATCTGATGAAAAATACATATTTTATGGGCGGAAACTTTGAAAATCATTTTCTCAGAATGTTACAAATGGATATCAACCAAATTTGACTTTAATGATCCTTGGGTGACCCTTTATCAGTCTACAAAAAACTATTGTGATAGGTTGGAAAATATGTATTTTATGGGCGGAGGTCATTTCTTTATATGTTATATAGTGGAAACTTTGAAAATAATTTTCTCAGAATGTAACAGATGGATATCAATCAAACTTTATTTTTATGATCCTTTGGTGACCCATTTTTTTTTGTCATGTAGCCAAAATAATTGTGATTGGATGATAAATATGTATTTTACGGGCGGAGGTCATTTCTGTATATGTTATAAAGTGGAAACTTTGAAATCATTTCAACATAAGTGTGACCCAAAATATCTAAAAATCTAGTCAAAACTTAGATTTGCTATTACAAGAATTTCAAGCCTGCGGAGCGACTCAAGTCATTCATGGCTTTCTAGTTTTTCCATACTTGGACATCCAGCAGTGTAACAGGCGTATTTTGTGACAGTTTGCAACCGCATTGTTTTGTTTTAAACTCTGATGGTCAAAATAAGAGTTATCTTAAAACAGAGGTTTGATATCTCAAATGGTAATGCCAATAAATTGTAAATCCAATTAGATCAAACGGTTGTTAGTGATGGGATTCTGATGTTAGCAGGTCAAATTTAATTAGCAATATTGGGTCAAAGGAACAATAAAGAACGGAGAAAATCAATTTGTTTTATCCTGTTTAGATACAAATGCAGGACAGTTTCTGTTGTTGCTGGGCCAGAGGTTATAAAACTTTCCTCATTCTCAATTTAGAATTTTCTTAAACTTAGAATTTGAATAACCGTATTAGCATTGAAGATAATATTATTAAGTTGTTATTTTCTAACAACTTATTAATATTACCTTTTATATACATATATTTATTACTGTATCAAAAAAAGAGTGAGTTACAGATTTAATCTCAATTTGAAATCTTAGTAAATTATGGTTTTAAAAGGAAAAAAGTTTTATTACCTTGGGCCCTGATATGAAATTTCTTTTTATGATCAGAAATACAAAGATTGTGAGCACATTGTTTGACCATTGTTCATCAGGCTGTCTGTTTATCTGTTTATCCATCCATCTGTCTGTAAAAAACACAAAACTTACATTAAAACTTATTATTACCGAACTAATTGAACCTTTACAAGATGGTATTTTTTCTGGTAGAAGAAGGGCTATAGATAAGGCAATATGAACAGGTTCCCTTTTCTCTGTCTCTATTCAAACAATACTTGTTTATGCAATATAGTTCACAACTTTCTTTGAAACTTTCATCATAGGATGTTTGTAGGTTCACAAGAAAGATTCCTTTTGAAAAATTAATTTGATTCCTCAAAAAGAAAAAAAACCCACAGGAGTTTGGTACTTACAGAATTTTACTGAAAATATTCTTGTTTGCACCGAAGTCTTAAAACATTACCAGATTTTCTTGAAAAATTCATAGGATGATTGAAGCATTTGTAAATGGGTGAACTGTGAAGAATCACTGGGTGGCCTGTTGAATACATAAGTCAATGCTCAAAGGCATGACGATAAATCTGCTTAGTATTTACCATATTTCTCATAATAAATGCATGAGAGCTATACATTACATGGTCAGGGAGCTTTTAATAAGTACTCATTTTCTGATTTAAAAGAATTATTAAAATTGAAGTATTTAAGGCCCCTTTTTTATGCAGTCAGACTGAAAGTCTGATTTGCATATAGTGGTCGCCGGCAATCGGATCCTCACAACACCGAATTCGAATAAATCCATGAGCGTGAAAAAGTAAACCCATTCATGTTTATAGCCCGCGAAAATAATATCAGACTGAATGCCAGCTGCCTATATTTTTTGTGAACAATTCCGATTTCAAAGCCATATTTCCGAATTACGAATTTGGACATCAAAAGTCAGGGAAAAAAATAGATTTTGAACGGCGCCGAAAAGTAAACACGAAATCGAAAGTAGTCAGCGACCGTTTTTTAAAGGGACTAGTCTTTTGGAGTTACTTCCCTTACTCAGATAGGTTTATCGTTTATTTTAAAATCCGGTGTTAGGGATCTGCCAAGGCCGCGCGATAAGAACTAAAAAGTTGTAGCCTGCGAATAAAAATCAAAAGGATTGGCCTACGTCGCGCCGAATCTTAAAATACGACATCGACGAAAATCGGACTTCCGCGACGACCTGCCGTTTTGGTTTGGCCTATTCCCAAATAAAAATCTTTATGGTACCCCGCACAGCGTTTTGATAATCGGCGCTGTATTATCGTTAATCCAATAATCGGGAACCATTCTATGTTAACATGTTCCTTTCCTACGAAATAGATCAAGATTAAAGGCGATCAAAGACAATTTATAACTTTTTCGCCAGGTCTCCCGAAAATAAGGAAATGTTAATATAGAAATAGATTCTTAGGAACCCCGGCCGATTTCACAGGGACCACGTCCATATTACACAATCACCGAAAATCAGTCTGTCCCTCTGAAATTTCAGCAGACGATCAAGTGACTTTCGCCGATTTAAAAACCAAAGAAAAGCGGGGTTTTCTCACCTACTTGCTCGACAGATATTACTGGCTTAAGTATGGTGTGCAACCCAACGTTATGACATGTTCGTTGTGAATAAAAAAAGAGAAAAGCAGAGTTAGATAGTTAACAATATCATGTTGATTTGTTGACTCGAGTGCAATTTTTGGGGTGGTTTTATGTCAGTAGCTATTTTCTGTTAACTCGGCATGAGTATTAGCCATAACAGGAGCTATCCCTATTATCAAGGTGGATGAAGATGGAAGAAATAATAATTAACCCTTATTATTTTTATATTATTATACTGACCTTGTAGCAAAGCATTGGCCCTCCAAGCAGTGCTCTTTTCATCAAAAGTAAGGGCTTTAAGCATGAATAAGGAAATATTTGGGAACGAAAGGTCAGAATAGAAGGCCAGAGATCTGAAGTGTAGATTTTAGCCTTAGATTTTAGAGAATTTGTTATAATTGAAATATTTCAATACTCAAATATTGTTCCGTCCTGACTGCATTCAGGCCTTTCAGGCCTTTGATCCTTAGATTTGAGGTGAATTACCTCTAAACAATTATTGAAATGATTGTTTAGAGGAAATTCATCTCAAATTAGATAAGAGGTTTCAAAAAATTCCTAAAATTTAGGCATTTGAAGTGAATTTGTAGGGGTGCTACTATTAGGGAGGGTGATATTATTAGAGGAAGTATGGTATCTGCTGTTACCAATATTCAGGTCATTTGACAAGATAGTTGTTTCTGACTGGGTCAAAAGTTGGCAAAAAATAACCAAAATACTTAACATTTACAGCCTATTTAACCCACAGTATTCATATTTCTGTGTGATGATAAATAAGATAATACTTAGAAGCGAAATTTGATATTAAAGTCAAGGTATTTTACTATGGTTAAGGTCATCTATCAATGTCTTTTCAAATACAGCTTATGATTACTTAAACTGTTAATCAAAAGAAGAAATGGTTAATTTCCTTTTAATTCATGGGTCCAAGACAGCTCACTCTCATTTACCCAATTAACAGCAATACTAGAAATGATTTGGCTAAGCACCTACAGGGATAATTCTGGCTAAGAATATTATGTGCAAAAATATATCATTTAGCCAAATATAATGAGAAATTAAGAATTTTTCAGTGAGAAGTTCTACCAAATGCTACTCATAATTTCATTTCTTCTTTGAACGAGTCTCTAAGTTAGCCAGTTGCAATGAGATTTATGGCAGAAAAATGAGAGATTCTCTCAATATCTCACCCTAAAATGATCCCTGCACTATTTTTGGGGCTGCCATCATAGAGCATGTAGTACTGCATGCTGTGCATTAGACATCCTCTTTTCAATAATTGGATGGCATTGCAGGGGTTGACAATGGCATTGCAGGGGTTGACATGGCACTGCAGGAGTTGACATTGGCATTGCAGGGGTTGGCAATGGCATTGCAGGGGTTGGCAATGGCATTGCAGGGGTTGACAATGGCATAGCAGGAGTTGACAATGGCCAGAGATTAAGGAGTCAATTGGACTCCTAACACATGAAATCAATGAGTCCAAGCTCCAAGTAAGGAGTCCAAATTTTCAGAATGGGAGAACATTGATGAAAAGAAGAAATTGCTTTTTATAAGCAATTTCTTCTTTTCCACAATGTTCTCCAAAAGAATTTCTCAAAATCTTACAGGATGCAAGCAAATGTTTCATGTTTTACAATGAAAAGATATACAGTTTTGGTAAGTTTTAGAAAGGACACTGCTCTGTGGATTTGTTCTGAAAAATTCTCTCATATGACCCTTGGAGTCCAATCGGACTCCTTATTTGCAAATGAGAGGAGTCCTAACAGGTAAACAAGGAGCCTCAGCTTCCCAGACTCCCCTTAGTGTCGAACCCTGCTTTGGTTTTATCCCAGGCTGCAGCACATATCTTTTCTTACATTTGTCTTCCACCAACAGGTGACGACCTTTGTCTCTCACCAATGGGTTGGTATAATCGTAAACCTTTGTGAGATAGCAGTCGGAGGCTAGGAAAGGGTGTAATGGTAGTACAGGTGAAAGAAATACCAGGAATCCATTGTTAGGTGCTCCGGCCGCCGCGATATAACTGCGAATTTGTTGAAAGCGGCGTAAAACCCATTCAAACAAACACCCCAGTGAAAATATGGATTGAAATTTCACTGATATTTCACTGAGATTTCAGTGAAAAATCAGTGAAAGAAAGGGGCAAAATAACAGTGAAATTTCACTGAAGTTTCACCAAAATTTCAAAGAATTAACAGTGAATTTCATCAAAATTTCAATGAAATCTCACCAAAATTTCACCAAGATTCTATTGAAATTGAAATTATGGATTGAAATTTCAGTGAAATATCAGTGAAATATAGTGAAATAACAGTGAAATTTCAGCGAGATATAGCAAAATATCAGTGAAAGAAAGGGGCAAAATAACAGTGAATTTCACCAAAATATCAGTGAATTTTCACCAAAGTTTCACAAAAATTTCAAAGAATTAACAGTGAATTTCACCAAAATCTCAGTGAATTTTCATCAAAATTTCATTGAATTACACTGAAAATTTAAAAGAATTAACACTGAATTTCATCAAGCTGGACAGACAAGTTGAAACCAATATTCCTCCGCTACTCCATAGGAGGGAAATATAATTACATACTAGTATCTATATGGTTGTCCGAATACGACTGACTCCAAACCAGATGTTTGACTTTGAGATGTGACCTTGACATAGGAACTTTAAGATTTTTTTTAAAAATCACATCTCCTCATGATTGAGAACATATGAGCTATTTTGAAATCCATCTATTGATTTAGGAGTATTTGTCTTGACAAAATCTGATGGATGGATGGATAGACTAATGGATGAAAAGACAGCACTGTAAGAGGGGGTTTAGACTGTATGTTTTTTCACATCTGCTTTTTCATATATGTCAAAACATGCAGTGTAAACCCCCAGATAATGAGCGTTCTGTTAACAGATCTGCAAAACATAGGGAATAGAACATGTTCTATTTCCGTCTGCTTTTCAATACCGAAATGACCATTGATACCTCTGATGAACTGCTGATAAGCTGATAAAATAAATAATTACTGTTCGGCTCTCTGAGAAAGCCTGTCAAATACCCACATTTTGTGAAATATAATTCCATCAATGACCAGGGAGAAAATTTAACCTATTACCATATAATAGATAAGTTCTTTCAGTGGTACTTAGTATAATGAAAAAATAATTATAATAAAACTGAAAAAAAAAATGTTTAAGTACCCATTGCAATTTACTGATTTATCAGGATATTGCAGAACATAATGACCATAGTCAGTCTATATGTCAGGAATATTGCTGGCGCAACTTAATTAAGAATTGTCTTTCTACTGTACTTAATTGTATAGTCTACAACAATGGTGCAGATGAATGTTTTCCTGGCACAAAATCACTACCAATGACCAGTAAAATACTAACAAGTCATAAATACCTTGATATCATCTCCATTTATAAACACTCTTTACTTGTTAATAACGATTTTGAGGTTTAAAATATTTATTCTATTTCACGGGACATCAAAAGGGTAAGATACTTTAACAGCTGTGGGAATTCCGTGTAGTCTAAAAATAGAATCAGTTGACTGTTTGTTCTACGAGAATTCCTGACCACCATTTTGATAATCATTCCAAGGAAAGAATTTCATTTTGAAATACGATTTAATGACATTGGTTGAGGATTTTATCATTGCTGAAAAGACAAGTAAAGAATATTTATTTAATCAAATTTATTTATTTTAATTTTTTTTCGTTACGGAATAAGAAATTAAACTGTGGCCAAATATTGCACAAATCCGCGAAATAGCAAGGTCAAGTTGATAACGAAAGTTGTTTATTTTCACTTCAAAAACTTACGTGTTTCTTTACGTTCCGGTTTGTAACTCGTCTTTCAGTTGGATTATGATATTAACAGCATATCAATAGCATAACGTAGCCATCTCTTACGGATATTTTTTTTATTATACACAAAATGAGCCCACAATCTCACCTCCGTCGTTTGCATCATGGCGCGTGATAAGTTTAGCTGTGTAACATTTTCATTGGTTCTTAACGATCACATGACTAAATCTAGACTAGAAATTTTAGACTGGAAATTTCTGTTTACTCCACGGCATAAAGAAAATTTTCATTTTACCATTTAAATTTGCTATTTAACAAAATAATACTAAAAGACAATCTAAAAATGAAAATGGTTAATTGCATGAGAAATAGTTCATTACAAATCACGTAACATCATTTATTATTCTGTAATAATTTTTTAGAGATTCTTTTGACTTGAAATTGTCCCAGCCATTATCAGATAATAGGTATAGTCGTGAAATATATCTATGCTAAAGTAACAGATATTGTGGTTGTAGTATGATAGATTTCCTTGCATAAATGAAGAAAAAAACATACTTGTTGTGTTAACAAAAATATTCATAGTATATATATGTGTGTTTTTTGTTCTTATTTATTTTTGTCTGTATCTTTTTTTAATTGACATTTTCAAGCAATTTGAGAAATATAAAGCTTCATAAGAGGGAAGAAATCATACATTTCTATAAACATGTTCATTCCTTTAAGCTTAGGAACGGAATAGTCCACAATGTTCACAAAAGTAAATTCATTTTAGGCTATATATTTCTGCTTCTGACAATCTTAATAAACATGTCTTTTGCTACAATTATGTTGTGAATCTGTTGTGTTCCTACTTTTTTTAGTGCTTTTATAAAGATTCAGTATTATTATAAACACATTTTTTAAGTTGGCATATTCACAGAAATTTCATAAGTTAAAAAAAAAAAAATACTGAAATTTCACTGAAATTCTAGCCTCATAAAGAAAAAACATCTCACTGAAATTTCAAAATTTTTTGCCAAAATTTCACTGAAATTTCACTGAAATTTGGTCATTTTGCTGAGATTCAGTGATATTTTAACATTTCACTGAAATTTCACTGAAATTTGGTGAAATTTCACTGAAATTTCACTTCAATTTTCACTAGGGTAAACCAACAGGTGAATTATTGTGAACAGCTGGATCCTAGGAAAGGGTGTAATGGTAGCACTGGTATAAGAAATACCAGAAATCCATTGTTAGGTTCTCCAGCCTCTACGCAGTTGGTTAGGCATTAGACTTCCAATCTCGAAGTCGTGGGTTCAATCCCCAGTGGCGGCAAATATCCTATCCGACGTTTGTCTCTCACCAATGGGTTGATATAATCGTAAACCTATGTGAGATAGCAGTCGGAGGCTAGGAAAGGGTGTAATGGTAGTACAGGTGAAAGAAATACCAGAAATCTATTGTTAGGTGCTCCGGCCGCCGCGATATAACTGTGAAATTTTTGAAAGCGGCGTAAAACCCATTCAGCAAAATCTCCAGCCTCTAGGATTTGACTGAAAGATTATTAAATGCAGCTTAAAACCCATTCAAACTAGATTAATGCTACTTAGACTTTGAACAATGTAGCAGATATTCAATATAGAATCTGAGTTGGTTAGGACAGAATCGATTATCAAGCAGAAAAAGGACCTAATTACTACGTAACAAAGGTCACGGAGGTGCCAACTTTTCCAATTACAGAGGTTAATAATCAATAGCAGTATATCGACTGATTGACAACGTAGCCTGGCAGGCTCTTTCGAGGCTTCTAAGGAGTCAGAGAAGCTTTGAGAAGCTTTCATCAGTAAAAAAAAATACTTGTCTTGTTGAATATAAACCTTTATATAATGACCTATGTTGCAAGAGCTATGTTGCAAGAATGAAATAACCCTGTTGAATAATTTTGATGTTACACAGATTTATTGCACTAGTGTAATAACTTTGCAAATGAGCTAAGAATGGATATCAACTATATATTTTTTGTTGGGAAAATGACGTAATATAAGACTTGCTGATTTCATTTTGTAAACAGCCTTTTATGTTCGCTTAATAATTTGAATCAATAAATATCCTAATTTACTTGTTTATTGCAAAAATTTCAGATCATATGATAAATAGAATATAAAACTTGTGCTTATTTATTACCAAATTTTTTAAACTCGTCATCTAAAACAGATAAAAACTTGGCAAAGCCTGGTTTTTAGCTTCACTGGCTGAAAGCCGCTGGGGCAATTGTCATGGTGTTGTGTCCGTCGTGCGTCCGTCCGTGCATCAGTGCGTCCGTTCGTAAACTTTTCTTTAAAAATCTTCTCCTCAGAAACTACTGGATGAATTTCAAACTTCACAGGAATGATCCTTGGGTGACCCTCTTTCAAAGTTGTTCTAGAAATTTTGATCCAATGAAAAACATGGATTTAATGGGCGTGGCTAATTTCCAAATATGGTAAAAAGTGAGTTTTCTCAGATTCTTATAGATGAATACCAATGAAATTTTACATGAATGATCCTTGTGTTACCCTTAATCAGTGTACAAAAAAAACATTGTAATCGGATGAAAAATATGCATTTTATGGGCGGAGGTCATTTCTCTATATGTTATATAGTGGAAACTTTCAAAATCATTTTCTCAGAATCTAATTTTTGGATATTAACCAAATTTCACTGGAATGATCATTGAGTGACTTTTATCAGTCTACAAAAGATTATTGTGATCGGATGGAAAATATGCATTTTATGGGCGGAGGTCATTTCTCTATATGTTATATAGTGGAAAATTTGAAAATCATTTTCTCAGAATCTAATTTTTGGATATCAACCAAATTTCACTGGAATGATCATTGAGTGACACTTTATCAGTCTACCAAAAATTATTTTGATTGGATGGAAAATATGCCTTTAATGGGCGGAGGTCATTTCTCGATATGTTATATAGTGGAAACTATGAAAATCATTTTCTCAGAATATAACCGATGGATATCAATCAAACATTTTTGGTATGATCCTTGAGTGATCCTTTGTGTATTGTTATATAGTTGAAACTTTGCCAATCATTTTCAACATCAGTAGAACCCCAAATATCTAAAAATCTAGTCAAAACTTTTATTTGATTTTGTAAACAAGAATTTCAAGCCTGTGGAGCGACACAAGCCATTCATGGCTTTGTAGTTGTTGTCCTGTGGCCAATTACATTGAGATGAGAGCAATCTTGTTGTTGTTTATAAGAAAATCATTTGCTTTCGAAATAAGAATTTTTTAACCCTGCAGAGCATTTCAGACCCGTGAGTAACTCAGGCTTTCACTCCTCAATAATGCCTGTAGGAGATGAAATTGTAAACCATCCTGCAAATTACTACTGAAAGTTGACAGACATTTCCCACTCCTTGGTGTCTAAATATAGCAAAGTAATGCTTCTTTAATTTACAGAAATAATTTTGGATCTTATTTTTATGAGCAATAGATGATAGCAAATTAACAAGTTATTTAAAATTAACAAAGATTTTCATTTCAGTTTGATTATTCATCTTAATTACAGCCGACAATTTCATTAGAATTAATATTAAGATTAAAATAAGGGCCTGGTTTGTTGACATGGTATTTAGAATCTGGATGCTCATGATCTGGAAACTTGTATTGAGATGGTTACAGGTTTGAGTCCCACAGGAGCTGGTTTGTGTTAACCCTTGTCATGCTGAACCGAGAATATTCCTGCTTTGGCAGGAGCTATAAACCAACATCAGCCTGCACATATGTGCAGTCTGATGTTAGTCTTCACCACCTTTTTCTCACTTTCAAACCAGAATTGTCAATAGATGTAGTTTTTAAAATAAAAATTGACCTACAGTTGGTCCTTTCAGTGCTTTTTGCCCTTTGATTTTGATGAAAATTTTTAGCCAAAATTTATTCATCATGACAAGGGTTAATGGGCAAAATAATTAACAGACAGGGCTACATCACCCACCTGTAAAAGTGTGTGGCAGTGGTTAGAGCGCATTGCTTCTTCCTCTTGTGCCTATGAATCAAAGTCTATATCATCTTTTAGCTTTCATCTTAGAGCAAAAAACTGTAAAGGTATTGCATCCCACTATCATTCAAAGGGTCCCAAGTTCGATTCTGAATGCCAACACACATCCATTCTGACATTTGTCTCCCAAGGATGCGTGGCTAACCATGAACCCATGTGGGATAACCGCTGGAGGCTAGCAAGTATGAGATGGTAGTTCTGGTGCAACAATTACTAGGAATCTAATGTAAGCTGCTCCAGCCACTGAGAAATGACTGAAAAAATGTTAAAGGCAACGTTAAACGCCATACAAACAATCATACATCTTATTTGAAGTTGAACATGAAAGAGTGGTCTTTTAAACTTTTGTCATCTGGTAATGAGTTACATGATGAGAAACAGCAGCTATTAACTGTTCCTGCACATCAATAGCCCAGAAATCAATTTCCTGTCTCATGAATTATTAAATCCTTGCCAATTACACACTTGATTGTTTATTCTGTCTACAACAAAACTGATAATCAGGTCTCCCCCTTATCTTCAACCAATCAAAATGAGATTTATTAATTTGAATTTTGTAACAACTACTCTGATTGGATTGGATCATTGTCCTATCAGGGTTCTTGTTATACAATTTAAAATATAAACAAGTAGAAAAAATGAAATAAAATGAGTACTCTATAATGAAAGGTATTGACTTAAGATTTATATTAAGGAAGAATTAATACTCCATTAAACTCTATTTCCATATATAAATCAAAGTGCTGTCAGCACTGTAAGTCGTACATCATTGAGAGGCTGGGATAGTGCAATAGTTCGCCAATCAAAAGGGCTCAAATTTGGACAATAAAAGTTGGTAAAATCTTTAAATTTGTGAGTTTTTTGTCTTAACACTCCATCTTTTCGAGGACATCGCCAGCTCATCCAACCTCGTGGGTCCGATTTTGAAAGTTTGCTGATTCGATAGCCCTCTGCTCGTCTAAATTATTTCTTAGCAGATTTTTACGTTGTTATAATGAGCACGCGCCAAGCTAAAAGCTTGTCTGTTAATATTATTCCTCTCTCTATAGAGTCTAAAAGCCTGTTTAGCAACAAACATTTTTCATTAAACTATTTACAATTTTGATTACCAACATGTTTGTATTTCAAGCATTGGGTTTTCCCAAATACTGTAAATGCATTTTCCCTCAAGAAACACGTGAAATCGCCAACTATGCTATTTATATCTTTGGTTTCTGACAAATCGATTAAATCTAGCAGCACTCTATGATTATTCATGAGTTGTTCTAAAAATAGATCGCTCTTGCTGCTATCCTAGGGGAAATTCAAATGGCAGCCCGAGAGACGCGTGAGATGATGTAATAATCTAAAATTGACTGTAATATGCATGCGCAGAAAAGACATTCATGTGAACGGAGTTACCCACTGGTGGTAGTAAACAAACTTCTAATTTACTGCTACAATAATTAATTTACCATGAAATATCGTTATCCCATTAAGAAATGTGATAAACTCGTGCAAAATACTATATAAAATAAGAAAAAAAGTATTTGTTATTTAAAGTAATAGAGAATATTTATTTCTTTGTAATCGAATTGTTGTGCACTATTCTCGACGCTATTTGGAACCCAAGTAACACCGGCCTGACCCAGGATCAGAAGCGTCGAGGGTGAAAGGTTACAATGACATCACTAGTGTCGAAACTGAGGCCGTTCTGATGGAAACCCGGTTAACTCGGGTCGAAACCGAGTCCGAAATGAACTTACCCATATATCAGTTTATCGTATGTTTTTGTCTGTTTATTTGTTGTTGAATAATTTTTCTTCATACTCAAATTTGAATTTAATGAAAATAGGATTGGAGCGTGATCAGAGTGCTCATTGAAATCAAATATTTCAAAATTACAAAATCATTTCTATTTGTTAACACATGCGAAAAGAAAGTAAACTTCCCACGCTCCCTGTTTGAGTGCAGACGACTATTGACTAATGATAAACAAGTTAATTGACACATTTCGAGCAGACGATGTCCATTTGCATCTATACCACGTGGTCTGAATTTACGCGTGGGTTTTGACCGAGTGATAATCATAACAGAATTTGATTGGTTGTCAGCCCTACAACTGGTAAATGACCGTTCGAGAAAGTTCAGAGCAGTAATATTGTAAGTGCTACAAATTAATTATACAGTTAACCTATTGTACGTTTCAACTCCTTTACTCAACCGAAAATCTTGTTATAAACACTGAAAATACTAACTGGTAATTACTAAAAGTGAAAATTACATCAAATTTTGTATTAGCCTCTTCTCTATTTGTCGAAAAATAAATAAGGTATAAACAAAGTTTGTAGATTGTGACTGAAAAGGCCGTTTCTTCGGTGTTTGAAAACACATAATTTGGTTTGAACACATTGCTCAGAAGATAATGGTAAAAATGTAGTGGGTCAAACAGACTGGATTTCTGAAAAACGGTAGATATAAATCTACTGCTTCGCAGTACGATTTAAAAAGATACACATAATGAAAAGGATGTGAATAAATGTGGATGTGAATAAATTTAACTACATAAAACAAAATGTAAAACATTCTTAGTACCTCTGAAAGTGATAATGAAAATTAGTACCAAATAACAAGATCTCAGACTGGTCAAACAGCCAGCAGACAACTGTTTAACCCTTTCCTGTATTACACAAAATTTTAGACCTGTCCAAATTCAAAGGTTTTGCAGACGAAAATTTAAAGTGGATTTAATTTGAAAAAAATAACCATTCTGTAGGGTAGAAAATGGTGTGGAAAAAGAAGAAATTGCTTGTCAGAAGCAATTTCTTCTTTTTTCACACCATTTTCTCAATCATAAAATCACAGGCACGTAAAAAGCAGGGATTAAACAGCAAAGGGTAAAAGCTGATGTCACAGTATTGGATGCCGAATAGTTCGGCAACATTTCAGAAGTAATGAACAAAAACAGTGTTGAAGGAGGTTTCCTATTGATTTCATTAAAACCAAACTTTGATTCAGAAGTATTCAGAATATATAGAAGTAAACAGAAATTGCATTTAATAAACTCTAGAAATTCTATATTTCCAGACAAATGACCCCAACTTTGCCACACAAAAGATGGTGTACAATGACATCGGTCTGGAGATGTTGGAACACGCTTTTGAAGGCTATAATGTGTGTATATTCGCATACGGGCAGACAGGTGCTGGTAAAAGTTACACGATGATGGGGAAAAATGAACCGGGTCAACAGGGAATCATTCCGCAGGTACGTGTCATGGTTGCTGTAGCTCTGTCAATGACAGACAAAAATAGGGCTTGTACTAGTCTTTGAAATTTAACCCTTGTAATGCTGAACCTAAAATATTTCTTCTTTTGCTGAAGGTATTGAAAAAGACCAGGATGTAAACACATTTGTGAAGTCTAATCTGAGTCTGTACCTCACAATTTTCTGTATTGAACAAGATTTAGAAACATTTATAAAGTATTTCTCTAAATTTACTGAATCACAAGTAAAGTAAATGCATCAAGTGCTTTCAGCACTTTGATTTTAATGCAATTTTGTAAGGTTTCTATTCACCATGACAAGTGTTTAGTCATTGACCGCTTACTTACATTTTCTGAGGTTTAACATTTATAAGAATGAAAAAAAAAGTTGTTTTTTATTTTAAACATTATACTGTCCTATTCGAGTGTGTTGCCATTAACCATAATGTCTTTATAACATAATAAGTTTGGAATGTTTAATTGTCATTGTTTTATTTAAAAAATGCTCTTTTTGGTAGACTTCCTACATCAATTAATTCTTTTTACCTCAATGAATTTCTTCTTTTCAGTTATGTGAAGATCTCTTTCAACGAATTCGAGATTCCAATACAAAAGAAGTGACATACTCAGTGGAAGTAAGTGAAACTTAAGCATCTTTTACTGTTCTTGTTCTGTCCAAGTCATAGTTCAGTTTTCTCAACTCTGATAGGTAGTATAGACTAAGATCAACCTGCACAGATGTGCAGTCTGATCTTAGTCTATACTGTCTGCTTTCTGGGCCCGAGGTTATGAAAAATTCTCAGGCTTGATTGTCTAACAAAAGTTTTGATGTAAACTCAAGGTTTACCATATGTATTTAATCATGTTAAACTCAAGTTTACCACTAAACTAAAAAGCTTTTTGTCCAATTAGACAAACTTATGTTTTTGAAGGTATAAAGTTGCTTTCAACATATCTCCAGTCAAATTGTGGCAGCTGGAACACCTAACAATGAATTCCTGGTATTTCTTACACCAGTACTACCATTACATCCTTTTCTAGCCTCCAGCTGATATCCCACTAAGGTTATCCACCCATTTGTTTCAGACAAATATGGAAAAGGATAACCCAGGGTTCTATTAGAATCATCACATTTTCATTAAAAAGGGATAGGTTTTTATAAGAGGCTTTGCTACAAATTGATGGCTCACTGCAAATCAGTTGTGACTGCCTGTTAGCATATGGGCAGTTACAACTGTTTCACACAGAGCAATTGATATTTTTAAAGACAGTGAAAAATTGCCAAAAATAAACATAATCTGCGCAAAAATCTTAAAATTTGATTAGAGAAAAGGCGGATAAAACATCTGTTGAATTTTAGTGACCTTTAGCATGTCAAACTAAAAAACTCTTATATACTTGAAATTGAAATTATTCAATAAATTCATTTATTCATTCACTGAATTTCTCATCATATCACAGGGTTTGACACTAAGGGGAATCCAGGAGTTCGAGACTCCTTGTTTACCAGTTGGGACTCCTTCCATTTGCAAATAAGGAGTCCAATGGACTCAAAGGATCATATGAAATATTTGGTTAATCCAAATTACTATCTATAGGAATAACCAAATATTTCAGGGAAGAGGGGATTGCAAAGTTTATCCTATATAGGATTATGTCAAATGAGGTTTATTGATATTTTTACATTTCTTCCTGAAAATTCAGAACAATTGAAGTTGGAATATTTTTGCCCTAAGGATCTATATTTAGACTCCCAGTTGAATTGTGTGACAAATTACTTGATAGAGTTTCTTTGAACACGAAATATTGGAAAATGTCAGGGTTGACAAACGAATCAATAAGTAGACATTTTGGAGAAAAAAACTGAAAAAATAACTACTGAAAATATAGAGAAAGTGCATTGATTCAACCTATAGGATAATTCTTAGATCTGAATGGTGTCTGAGTCTAACCTTGTAATAAAAGCCAGTTTAAAAATGTCACAAAATATAGAAAGAATAAGATTTAAATTTCTTTTAGACTGGAATCATGACCAGTCACAAAAAAAGAAATCATCTCTCAAATCCATGAAATAAACATTGCGAGGACAGATATTTCAATGGCTCAATGTGGAACAGCTGTAACTTCCTATATATTTATAGGAAGTTACAACCGTTTCACACTGAGCCCTCAATTTGACCTTACAGAGATTAACTAAAGATAGCATTTCAAAACTGATCATTCAACAAACCTTGATTATTAATCAAAAGTCTGAACATAACCTAAGATATTAAAAAGTTTTATCCTCATAAGCCTGAGTTTCAAGTACACCCTGACAAGGGTTTTAACTTTACACATACTAAACCTGAGGACCAGATAACGGTTTTCAAAATAGAAAATTCCATTATCCATCACTTAGTTACTATGCTTTGAGTATTAAACCTTGTTATTTTGGCTAAAAATTTTCATTAAATAAAAGGACAAAAAGCACTGAAAGTACCAACTATAGGTCAATTTTTTATTTGAAAAACTAAATCTATTGACAATTCTGATTTGAAAGTGAGGAACAGGTGGTGTAGACTAACATCAGACTGCACATATGTGCAAATGTTGTTTGTCTATAGCTCCTGCCAAAGCAGGAATAGCCTGGGTTCAGTAAGACAAGGGCTAACTTTGAATGTGTTTGTAAAACTGTGACAAAAAAAAGAGAAAGTGTCTAAGAATATTGGGGTTAGAATATTTCTTGATTAATTTTTTGACTTGTAGTTTTTTGCTCCACTGGCTGAAAGCCACTGGGGCTATTGTCATGGCGTTGTGTCCGTCGTGCGTCCGTCCGTGCGTGCGTGCGGTCGTAAACTTTTCTTTAAAAATCTTCTCCTCAGAAACTACTGGATGGATTTCAACCAAACTTCAAAGGAATGATCCTTGGGTGACCCTTTATCAGTCTACAAAAAATCATTGTGATCGGATGGAAAATATGCATTTTATGGGCGGAGGTCAATTCTCTATATGTTATATAGTGGAAACTTTGAAAATCATTTTCTCAGAATGTTACAGATGGATATCAACTATATTTCACTGGATTGGTCCTTGAGTGACCCTTTATAAGTCTACAAAAAATCATTGTGATCGGATGGAAAATATGCATTTTTTGGGCGGAGGTCAATTCTCTATATGTTATATAGTGGAAACTTTGAAAATCATTTTCTCTGAATGCAATTGATGGATATCAACCAAATTTCACTGGAATGATCCTTGAGTGACCCTTTATAAGTCTACAAAAAATCATTGTGATTAAATGAAAAATATGCATTTTATGGGCAGAGGTCATTTCTCTATATGTTATATAGTGGACTATTTGAAAATCATGTTCTCAGAATCTAATTTTTGGATATCAACTATATTTCACTGGAATGATCTTTGAGTGACCCTTTATCAGTGAACCAAAAATTATTTTGATTGGATGAAAAATATGCATTTTATGGGCAGAGGTCATTCCTCAATATGTTAAATAGTGGAAACTATGAAAATCATTTTCTCAGAATGTAACTGATGGAATCATTTTCAACATCAGTTGAACCCCAAATATCTAAAAATCTAGTCAAACATTTATTTGCTTTTACAAGAATTTCATGCCTGTGGAGCGACTCAAGCCATTCATGGCTTTCTAGTGTAGAATATTTGGTGGGCCACACGCAATTATCTCCTAATTTCAAAATCTCTTCAGTGTTTACAAGATTGAAAGATAATAAGATTCCATCGCCCACTCATAGCTTGTTGCTGGTTCATTATTGGATTTTCGTCAGAGGTCTCTTTTCTTTGCATAAAAACCTTGATTTATTGTATAATGCTATCGGCAAGACCAAGTCAGGATATCTTCTTGTGGGAATTTTAGTCTCGATTTGGAACAGATTTTATTTTAGGAACAGACATGGCAATTGATTCCAAAATTGGAGGATTTCCTTTTGATCAATATACAAAAAACAAAAAGACAAGAGAAAATGAGAATAAAAATAAACATATAAGTACTTGTATCAGGGCCTTCCTTTTATGATTGTACTTTGATTGATTAATAAATTGATATATTCATTGAATTCAAATTTGTGGATGGAAAGTACTATATGTATTAATAGAAGATCAATAACTCTTCTGAAAGTTAAAATCTACAGACAAAAAACTGGTTTGAAAGTGACTGCAGTTACCATGTTTCTTCTAATAAAAGCGCCCTCCTTCATGGTAGCACCCCTTCATTTTTTACTAAGAAACCTAACTTCAAATGCCTAAATTTTACATACTTTTTGAGACTTCTTCTCTAATTTGTTATGAATGTAATTCACCTCAAATCAAAGGAAAAAGGGCCCAAAAGACATCAATTTTAATGATATTTTTAAATCAGAAAATGCATACTCAATAAAAACTTCCTGACTATGCTATGTATAGTTCCGGGGAGCTTTTCTTAGGAGAAATATGGTAGTTGATGTGAATAAAGATCAGACTGTATATAAGTGCAGGCTAATCTTTGTCTTTATATCCAGACAGGATTATAACTGGTTTATTTGGACAATTGTAAAATTGTTGTTTGTTTGTATGGGGTCTAACACATTTGTCAACAATATTGCAGACACACCAATGCAGCACCTACACATGGTTTCATGTTGTTTCTTACTTCAGTACTAAACATCATTTCATATGATCAACAAGTAATCCTGTCATTGCGCAAAGGGTTTGAATGTATCACCCAAAGTGAATTGGAAATTTTCCATGGCATGTTAGATTTAATGGTTAGACTATTGATTTCTGTGGCAGAAAATCTCTAGTAAATGGCGCCTGTTGCTGAATAAATATACAGCTTACCAAGCTTTTATTCCACTTTGAGCTTTAATCTTTAAATGAACATCAGAGCCCTAAAGGTTTATACCCTCGCCTATGTGACTCTTCTTTTAAATCTTACCTTTATGAACTTAAATTTTATTTTTAACTACTGTATTTATCCTAATAAATGCTCCTGGGAGCTATACATACCATTGTTAGGGAGCTTTGATTTAGTACATGAGTGCATTTTCTGATATAAAAAATCACTAAAATTGATGTCATTTAGGCCCCTTTAACTTTAAATTGAGGTGAATTTTCTCTAAACAATCATTTATATGATAGTTTAGAAGAAATTCAATTCAAATTAGAAGTCACTAAAAATTCGTAAATTCCATGCATTTGAAGTGGGTTTTCTCAGTAAAAAATGTGGGGGTGCTATTATAAGGGAGGGTGCTATTATTAGAGGAAATACGGTAATTGCAAACTTTCAACTTTGAAACAGTCTGACTCAAACCTTTTCCCACAATGATTTCAAAAGCAGAAGACTGGCAGCATAGGACGATGTAAAAATGCACGTCTGTTTGGCAGAGATAAGTCTATATTATCTGCCAATGCTTAGTTTATATGGGAATATGTCATGAACAGCCTGAAGAGGGTAAAATGAACATCAAAGGATAAAGGTTTGGACCCTTTCCTTGGAAACTCTTCTTTTAACCCTTGTCATGCTGAACCCGGAATATTCCTGCTTTGGCAGGAGCTATAGACAACATTAGCCTGCACATATGTGCAGTCTGATGTTAGTCTACACCACCTGTTTCTCACTTTCAAACCAGAATTGTAAAAAGATTTAGTTTTTCATATAAAAAATGACATACAGTTGGTAATTTCAGCGATTTTTGCCCTTTGATTTTGATGCAAATTTTTAGCCAAAATTTATTCAGCATGACAAGGGTTAAAACCTTATCTGGAAAAAAAATGTTTTAAGCTCGGTTGTTTTCGGAGAGAAAAACCCCAGGTATTATTTTCACCTTGGTGTTGTTTCTGTTGGTATTGATGTTGGTGTGACAAACTTAAACCTTGGTAATATTTCTGTTGAAGACAACTTCATGAAACTTGGCATGTGTGTTCAACATCACAAGAGCTATCCTGCCTATTGAGGGGTATAACTCTAGAAGCATTTTTGGAAGAGTTATGCCTCTTTTTTGAGGTAGAATTTTTAGCTCCACTGGCCGAAAGGCCAGCGGGCTATTGTCATGGCGGGGTGTCCGTCGTACGTGCGTCCGTGCGTGCGTCCGTGCGTCCGTCCGTCCGTCCGTAAACTTTTACTTTAAAAATCTTCTCCTCATAAAGTACTGGATGGATTCCAATCAAATTTCACAGGAATGTTCCTTGGATGACCCTCTATCAGATTCCTTCAAAGATTTTTAATCGGTTGAAAATCATGGCTGTAGTGGGCGTGGCTAATTTCCATATATGGTAATAGGTGGCTTTTCTCAGAAACTAATTGATGGATATTAACCAAACTTCACATGAATTATCATTGAGTGACCCTCTATCAGCCTACAAAAAATCATTGTGATCAGATGAAAAATATGTATTTTATGGGCGGAGGTCATTTCTCTATATGTTATATAGTGAAAACTTTTAAGATCATTTTCTCAGAATCTAACAAATGGATATCAACCAAATTTCCCTGGAAAGATTCTTGAGTGACCATCAACAAGTCTATAAAAAAGTATTATGATCAGATGAAAAATGTGTATTTTATGGGCGGAGGTCATTTCTCTATATGTTATATAGTGAAAACTATGAAAATCATTTTCTCAGAATCTAATTGATAGATATCAACCAAATTTTACATGAATGATACTTGAGTGACCCTTTATCCGTCTAGCAAAAATTATTGTGATAGGATGAAAAATATATATTTCATGGGCGGAGGTCATTTCCCTATATGTTATATAGTGTAAACTTTGAAAATCATTTTCTCATAATCTAATCAATGGATTTCAACCAAATTTTACTAGAATGATTCTTTAGTGATCCTTTATCAGTCTATGAAAAAATATTGTGATCAGATCAAAAATATGTCTTTTATGGGCAGAGGTCATTTCTTCAGATAGGTTATATGGTGGAATATCCAATATAGGGTAAAACAAACTATCCTGAAAGGTTAATCAGATGGATAAGATATCATGGAAATTTTATTTCTGTGAAGTTGTATCAGTCTGCAAAAAAATATTTTGATTAGATGAACAGCATATTTTTTTTATTGGCAGAGGGTATTATAACATATAAAGTGAATATTTGATCACCCTTTTGGTATCATCTCAATGATGAATTTTTCTAGACTTGTTAAATTTGATAGGTGTAATGATTGTAGATTAGAAGGAACAAAAGCTTTGTTGAAATTCAAATGTATATAAACATAAGTTGAAATAAGTAGCCTGAGAATACCCCCTCAGAATTGGCAAGTTTAGTTCAATGAAGGGTGAATCTGCACAGAGTGTAAAATGATGTTCTGACCTTTTGACATTCAGAATGGTGTAGAAAGAGTTGAGTTGACTGCATTCTAAGGCATTGGGCAGAATAAAATAAGTATATTGGATTGAATATTTTACTTCTTACTATCATTACTGGTAGTTAGAATTTTGTTTTGAAGACAAACAATTGTTGTGAAGTAACATCTTTTAGTAGTGTTTAACTTAAAGTGGAAAGATCTACAATCAAAATTTTGCAGACAAAGTACCAGTTTATTGTGCAGTAACATTTTGTTAGTGTTGAAATTCTTACATTTGGATTTAAACAAAATTCCACTAGATTGATCCTTGGGTTACCCATTATAAGACTGCACAAAATTATTGTGATTAAATGAAATATATTTGTGTAACAGGTAGAGGTCAATTTTCAATGTTATTCACTGATCATGAGTTTTTTATGCAGAAATATTCAGCATATGACCCTTATTTACTAGAAATAAACATTCACTCATTCATTCACTCTAATTCTCATTTAAACAGCTTTATCATCCTCTAATAGTCATTATCAGGATATTCAGGCCTGTGGAGCGAATCAGGCGCTCAAGCGCCTCTAGTTGCATTATCCAGCACCTGCAGCCAAGCGTTGCACCCGTAGACGGTGCTCTTGTTGATCTTTGGTAGGCTGTCCATAGCATACTCTTGCTGTATACAAAGCTTTGTCAGACAACTTTGACAAAGATCAGACTTCACGGACACTTACTTTAATCTTAGCCTTCAATGTCTGCTTTCTACTTAATTATTGGGGGAAATTTTAGACAGTTTCCATAGTTTTAATTAAAAATAATTCATTTGATGCTTTGGTGAATAATGAAGTATTTTGTAACCATGAAGTTAAGTCTGTAGCTTGAGTGGAGTTTGTTGCTTAGGTGTTAGGACTTTCTTTATTGTATGGGAAGGGCCTGGAATTGAATCCCATCTGGACCATGGATTTTTTATTTTTTAGCAAAATGAATTACCCCATGTTGCTCCAAGTTGTATTCATATATATATATGGGTTTCTGTGAGTGTTGCAGGAATAATGTGGTGGCCAAGCACTCTTTGAGCTGACTGGCAATTTGATAGGGGGTGGGGTGGTGGGGAGAGGTTTCAAAATGTAAAGTCATATGAATATGTATGACATAAAACTACTCCATAAAATTTAACCTTTACAATTTTATGATTTCTAATTTCAGGTGAGTTATTTCGAGATTTACTGTGAACGTGTCCGAGATCTGCTGAACCCGAGTAACAAAAATGCTCTGCGTGTCCGGGAACACCCTTTACTGGGCCCCTATGTGGAAGATTTGTCAAAGTTGGCTGTGATGTCATATGAGGATATAAATAACCTGATAGATGAGGGGAATAAAGCAAGGTGAGGTGATGGAATTAATGCAGGGTGCATTGTAGCATCAGGCACATTCAGCGCTCTTGTTTTACTTTTACCTAAAAGAAATAACACTAATTCTTTGAAAATTAAAGGAGTGAAAATTTACACAACTATGATTTATTTGAAATACCATTATCCTTGAAATTGAGTTTTAAATGCAAAGGGAAACAAAAATCCCCCAAGCGATATAGAAAGGGTTATCCATTCATATTTGTGATACATACAATTTTGTTAAAATAATTCTTGAAAACAAGCTTTGAATCAGCAATGGTTGAAAAACTCATTTGAACATGTGGTAATTTGGGGAAAATTATATTGTATCAGACACTTACAATAACATCTATTTATGCCCCTGCATAGATAGATTGGATTGATTTTTTTTTACTGGCATGGGTCTGTCTGTCTGACCACCTCTCTGTCTATCAATCTGCCTGTGAAAATTTGATCAGCATCGTAGAATTTCAATACTGTTAAACTAACAATGCTTCTATTTAGCATACAGGTTCTTAACTCCTGTCATGCTTAACCCGGAATATTCCTGCTTTGGCAGGAGCTATAGCCAAACATCAGCCTGCACATATGTGCAGTCTGTTCTTAGTCCATAAAACCTGATTTTCCTTTTTAAACCAGAAAAGTTTCAGAAATTATGTTTTCAAAATCAAATGCTGGCTCACAGTTAGGAAATACAGAGCTTTCATCACTTTGCTTTATATATAATTTTGCAAAGGTTTTTTAATCAGCATGTCAATGGTTAATAACGACCCTCATCTTTGAAGGTCAGGGTCATGGTCATCTGACAAGGTCAATTATCAATGATGTGTCAAAATAAACATGCTTTGATTTCAATGACATTTCCAGTAAAAATATAATGTTGGTTAAAAAAAAAACACCTTATTTCTTTTGACAGAACTGTTGCTGCTACCAATATGAATGAGACAAGTTCAAGGTCACATGCTGTATTCACTATTGTATTCACACAGAGACGGTACGATGAACAGACAAAAATGACAGGAGAAAAGGTAAGATATGACAAAAAAGATAAATGTTTGAACACAGAATCTATATTTTTGAAAGTTGCATCATTGTGCCCTCCATTAAAAAGAAAGAAAGAAAGAAAAAAAGTGCTTTATTGTTCATGTAATGAAAGATTGATTGATTCATGGTAAATGAGTGACTTCAAGAAGTTTAGTCATTGAATATTTTGAAACATTAAATCAAGGCTATTTTTAACATACATTTATATACTTTCTATCACTTATTTTCTTCTATATCTGGGGTCAAAGATGACACAGCAGAAACAAAGGAAGGAAATATGGAATCCTTTAATTCTAAATTTTTTTTAGGGAATCCAAATACAGCAGCCTTTTTTGAGAAACCTTTGAATAGCTTATCAAACCTTTAAAAATGTGCAATAGTTAGCAAAGAATAAATAGCCATGTACATCACTTTAATAATTCTAATAGATATGGCCTAATCAGAAATAAAGGTTCCTATAAACATCAGCAGAAATAAAATCATTTAATGAATGGACTCAACTTAGCAGAAATAAGTGTCATAGAAATATGAGACCCCCTCAAAATTGTCAAAATCTGCAAAATATGGACCCTAAAGAAATTAAGTGCTTAATTGTATTGTTTATTATAATAGCATATTTTGGATGATACTTTCGGAATGGGATATAGGTTAATAATTCTAATAATTCTAATAGATATGGCCTTATCAGAAATAAAGGTTCCTATAAACATCAGCAGAAATAAAATCATTTAATGAATGGACTCAACTTAGCAGAAATAAGTGTCATAGAAATATGAGACCCCCTCAAAATTGTCAAAATCTGCAAAATATGGACCCTAAAGAAATTAAGTGCTTAATTGTATTGTTTATTATAATAGCATATTTTGGATGATACTTTCGGAATGGGATATAGGTAGAATATGGACCGTTATTTAAAAAAGTATGGTCAATATTTTGTTACAGGTCAGCAAGATCAGTCTTGTGGATTTAGCTGGCTCAGAACGTGCAGACTCGGCTGGGGCTAAAAGGTTCCTAAAAACTTCAGCAGAATTAAAATCATCTAATGAATGGACTTAACTTAGCAGAAATAAGTGTCATAGAAATATGAGACCCCCTCAAAATTGTCAAAATCTGCAAAATATGGACCCTAAAGAAATTAAGTGCTTAATTGTATTGTTTATTATAATAGCATATTTTGGATGAAATGGAATGGGCTATAGGTAGAATATGGACCGTTATTTAAAAAAGTATGGTCAATATTTTGTTACAGGTCAGCAAGATCAGTCTTGTGGATTTAGCCGGCTCAGAACGTGCAGACTCGACTGGGGCTAAAGGTACAAGGTTGAAGGAGGGAGCTAATATCAACAAATCACTGACGACACTCGGAAAAGTCATATCTGCACTGGCAGAAGTGGTAAGTATTTTGAATTTTCATGAAATAGAGGATAATCATTTGTTTCAGTGTAAGATTGATATTTATCTAATAACTATACAAATATCCGCATGATAACATCCCGCATGATATTTTTTATGATATCGCATAGTTTTAGAACAATGATATAATGCGGTTATTTTCAGAAACCTGCATTTCTGTTAGAAACATCAATGAAAACAAGACAAATAGAGGTTATAAGATAAATATATTACATACTTAATGTATTGAATGAATAAATATCTAACTCAGTTGTGAGAATTGATAATTGTCTTGGCAGAGCCTCGACAATGATCAATTCTCCCAACTTAGTTAGATATTTTTTCTCATACAAAACGCTAAGTATGTATTATATTTATATCTCTTTGAGTGAACAGCAAAAGCTAAATTTTCATGAGTGGTTCAGCCATCAGTGAAAATGTAGCTTTTGTTGTTCACAAAATAAAATATCTAAAATATCAATCTTTTTTACTCTTAAAAACAAACAATTATTCTTTTACTTTAATGCAAAAATGAGACAAAATGTAAAAACTTTCTGACAAATTTTCCTGTAAGCACATCATTTTTGCATGTGATTGCTATGCAACGTTCATGATGACATCATTTATTGAGCTCTGGTTAGATAAGGTTGAATATGGTGAAATTAATGAAACAAGATCACAAATTTTTGAAACTTTCACTAGATTTGTGGTGAGATAATCAAGTGATAAACTACAATCTATGTGCTCTTCCCTGCATTTCCTGCTGTGCACAAAGCATCAGTCGACTCTGTAGACAAAGATCAGCCTGTACTGACATGCACTCTGGTCACAGTTTCTGCTAATTTAATGTGGCTTAATCTCTAGATTGACTGTTTTAAATGTGCAAAAAAATGGCAAAATTTTAATTCAGCAGAATAAGGTTTAAAAGACCGTTTGCATGTTGCTTGAAAAACAGAAAGTGTCATCAGGGCCTGAGGTTTTAAAACTTTTCTCAGGTTCAACTGAAAATTTTCTCAAATTTTGAATGTAAATAAATGTATGAAAATAAAAGATGGTATTAATAAGTTGTTATTTATAAAAACTTATTAATATTATCTTTTTAGCTCACCTTAACACGAAGTGCTCAAGGTGAGCTATTGTGATGGGCTGCTGTCCGGCGTCCGTCCTCCATCGTCCATCGTCAGACTTTACCTTGTGTGCACTCTAGAGGCCACATTTTTGGCCCTAATGTCTTGAAACATGGTCAGAATGTTTGTCTCTATCAAATCTCGGTCAAGTTTGAAATCGGGTCAAGTGGGGTCAAGAATAGGGTCAAAGGGTCAAATTTTAGAAAAACCTTGTGTGCACGCTAGGGGCCACATTTTTGGCCCAAATGTCTTGAAACTTAGTCAGAATATTTGTCTCCATTAAATCGTAGTCAAGCTCAAAATTGGGTCAAGTGGGGTCAAAAATGGAGTCAAGGGGTCAAATTTTAGAAAAACCTTTTGTGTACTCTAGGGGCCACATTTTTGCCTAAATCCCTTGAAACTTGGTCAGAATGTTTTTCTCCATCCAATCTTGGTCAAATTTGAAATTGGGTCAGGTGGGGTCAAAAATGGGATCAAGATGCCAAATTTTTAGAAAAACCTTGCGTGCACTCTAGAGGCCGCATTTTGGGCCAAATCTCCTGAAACTTGGTCAGAATGTTTGTCTCCATCAAATCTTGGTCAAGTTCAAAATTGGGTCAAGTGGGGTAAAAAATGGGGTCAAGGGGTCAAATTTTAGAAAAACCTTGTGTGTACTCTAGGGGGCCACATTTTTGCCCAAATCTCGTGAAACTGGTCAGACTGTTTGTCTCCATCAAATCTCGGTCAAGTTCGAAATTTGGTCAAAGGGGATCAAAAATGGGGTGAAGGGGTCAATTTTTGGACAAACCTTGTGTGCACTCTAGGGGCCACATTTTTGTCCCAAATGTCTTGGTCAGAATTTTTGTCTCGCCACCAAATCTCCTTCAAGTACGAAATTGGGTCAAGTGGGGTCTAAAATGGGGTCAAGGGGTCAAATTTTGGACAAACCTTATGTGCACTCTAGAGGCCACATTTTTGGCCCAAATGTCCTGAAACTTGGTCAGAATTTTTGTCTCCATCAAATCTTGGTCAAGTTGGAAATTGGGTCAAGTGGGGTCAAAAATGGGTTGAGGGGTCATGTTTTAGAAAAAACTTGCCACAATATTGGCCCAAATGTCTTGAAACTTGGTCAGAATGTTTGTCTCCATCAAATCTCGGTCTAGATCAAAATTGGGTCAAGTGGGGTCAAAATGGGGTTGAGGGGTCAAATTTTAGAAAAACCTTGTGTGTCCACTCTAGGGGCATTATATTTGACTCAAATGTATGTCTTCTTGATATCTTTGACTTTTGATAAGCCAGTTATGAATTTCAAATAAGTAGTGTTGGCACTTTGCTTCCTTTGTAAACTATATGCATCATGAGAGCGCTTAAGGGCCAATGGCCCTCTTGTATGTATATACATTAAAATGAGTATTAAAACAGAATTACGGCTTCAAGCTCAAATTGAAATTTGAAAAAAATTTGAATTGAGAATGAGAAAAGTTTTATAACCTTTGGCCCTGTTATTGGTCAAGCTATCTGTAAGGTGGTGTTATGGTGATTTATCTAATGTCACGATTAATTGGCACCAACAGACACCATTTGTCCTTGTTTCCATGGCAACAATCTCATAAAAATTCTCTATGGAAACGTTTGATGACTTATTGGTATGAAAATAAAGATATGTTATTTGACTAGGGAGTCATTAATTTATAGTTGCTAGACATCAATTGTATTGCTTGAAAATGGGTGTCTATACTTGGTTGGTTAATTAATCAAATATCTTTTTTATTAGTCGTAAGATATCTGATAACTAGCTTTCACTTTCTTTATAGTGACGAGGAGGCACTCATTCTTTCCTACTATTTATCTTCTATAAATGGAGTGACCTATAGGTAGTAGACCTTTGTGGGATAGCAGCTGGAGGCTAGGTTAGGAAGTTATGGTAGTACTAGTGTGGGATATACTAGGAATCCATTGATAGGTGCTTCAGTCGTTGGGATATGACCCTAAGATTGTTAAAAGTGGCATATAACCCTTTCAAACAAACAAATCTATAGTAACAATGCTATGTCACTATGCAATTTAAAGAAAATATAAAGGATTCTTCTGGTCTACAATGATGGCATCACTCATTCTTGCCGACTATTTGTCTTCTACCAACTGTTTGAAAATTGTAGACCTATGCGGAATAGCAGCTGGAGGCTAGGAAAGGATGTAATGATGGTACTGGTGTGAGATATACCAGGAATCTGTTTTTAGGTGCTCCAGCTAGCGATATAGCTGAAAGATTGTTGAAAGCGGCTTTAAACCCGATTCAATCAATCTATGAAACTGGTTTACAGTGTGCCTGAAACATTTTGAAGAGGATTAGAACTCTTTGGATTTTTTAAAAACTACATTATCATGTTGATTAGACCTTATCCCTTTGGACTCTTTCCTCTATACATAACAATGTATTGCACTTAGAGGGATCATTGCAACACTTTGTAAATGCCTGTAAATATGTATGCACTTACAATAATGTTGTACTGATCAATTGACTTGCATATTTTTATGCTCCTGCAAATGAGTAGTCATGTCCATTAGTCAGCCTGATTAGCTCAGTTGGTAGAGCACCAGACTTCAAAACTATTGAAGTCAGACGGTGTGGGTTCAATTCCTAGGTTGGCACTCTAACAAACTAATTGTCTTTCTGATGAGACGTTAAACCGAGGCCCCATGAGATGGTGCTTTATGCCGAGCACGTTAAAGAACCATGGCCGATCTTAGCAGTAGTTTTGTCATGTATCCTTGCTTTAACCTCCGTAACAACTAACTCTTCTGGGGGCGTCTCTCATATGGGCATGTGCTAAAGTAGTGACGATAAATAAACGGAAAAACACACACTCATGACTACATTCAATCATCTAATTATCATTTCATTTCTAATTTTAATGCTAACCAGAGTGCAGGAGATATGAAAGTAAGTGTGAATATTGTCTTGTCCTTAAATAGCCATTCCTTGCTCAATATTGTTTGAAACATGATTGACGATAATTTTGAACCTGTTCTTATACGCCCATAGAAAGACAGGCATATTTTATTTCTCCCCCCCCTGGTGTCCGGGGGCCTGTTTTACTAAACATCTTATGATCATTTTTTGTGTAAGTCAAAAATTAAAGTTGCTTCTACAGTAGTAACCAAATATGGAATTCTGCCATGCATCATCTCATCAGAATTGTCTTCTAAAGATGATTCAAATGAGATATTGCAAGGCAGAATGTAACAATCAATGAAAACATTAGGTATGTTTTGTGATTTTGTCTTGCGATTAATTTTTTCGGAAGTAATTCAGTCAGACGGGCCCCAGGTGTCCAGCAGGCGGGCTTCGTCCAATTCTTTGTCTGGAGCATAACTCTGTATGATTGACTTGAATCTTGGCTGGTATGTATTGTAAGCCCTCTCATATTTATGGATTGCAGTGCACAAGGACGATAATTCCACCTAGCTTAATTGTTAAGTTATTGTCCTTTGTTGTTTTTCATTCTTTGGACATCAAGCATTTAAACATTTAATCATATCTTGTGACAATTTGTGACTTTGTTCAACATCCAAACATGATTAATAATTATTGTCATTTACATAGATTGGTTATCTTATCGATTGCTTATGAGCATTATTGATTATATGGTAATACATTGATGCAATATTGATCCTTACACCATTGTCATGCTGACAAATTATCTTACAAAAAATTGAATTAGAATCAAAGTACTGAAAGCACTGGATTTATTGATTGTTAGTATTTCTTTTGAAAATATTTCTTTCTAAATCATTGCAGCTTAAAAAGGAAAGAAAAAAAAAAAGAAAAAACTCCCAAACCCTAATCTCTTCTTCAAGGTCATTTATAGTCTTGAGCTCACATTTGATCAATAATATGCATTCAAAACCAAGTTTTAAAAAGGGGGAATGCTTTAACTGAAGTCCCATGACTTTAATATTTCAATTTTGAAAACATAATCTTGTTGTTAAACATTTTTATTTTTAAGAAAAGTTTCAAAATCTATTAACTCCATTGAAAGATAGGAATATGCTTAAAACCGAGTCTCAGTAACTTGACTTTACGGTAGTGGACCCGTAAAAGTTTCGCAACATTTGGGAAATCATGATCTTTCACAATGCTAACCAAGGTTTTCTAATGATTTTCACAAGGATCTAAAAATTTTCATTAGGAAACCTCGGACAACATTGAGAAAGATCTTAAGGTCCAAAATGTTGCGGAACTATCACGGGTCCACTACCTTAAACTCCTCTGCACAAATCATCCCTCCATATAATAACCTGTTACTAGTATCCCCTATATCATTGTTGTTGTCCCTCGAATGATTCTGATTTGACAGGAGGTATAGACTAAGATCAGACTGAGCATGAAAATCTTTTGACCCTTTATTTCTAAAATTTCCAGATTGTTAATTGCCAGCTTTAAATGTTTTAAATCTCCAAAATCTAGAGCAATCACGATAAGTGCAGTATGTCAAAAGCATGTGCACATAAGAATGTAGGGCACATGAAAATATAGATGTGCACATATATTTTCAAAATTGATTTGCTTGTTCTAATTTTGAGCATGCACATCCATAATTTTGATGTGCACCTGTATAATTAAGCAATCATTGCACCTGAGTTAATGAAACATTCACACATTCTAGCTTTGCAAATTTTAAGACAGTCTTTTTACTTTTGACCCAAAGGATAATGATACAAAAGACAAAATAAATTGTGAAAATTTAGGCAAAAAGGGACCATCTGGGAACTCTGTAAAATGGATATTCGAAAAATAGAATGGATTCAATACAGGCCAACAGATTACTGTAGGTCACATTTCGAAAAATACCATATTGAAAAGAAGAATCATCATTCTAGATTCAGAAAATCAGCTGAAAGCAAAATCCACATAGTATGACCAGTGGTGCATTAGAGCGAAATGGAAAATCACGCTAAATGAGCTTTTTAACTCGCCCGGGACGAAAGTCTCGGAAGAGCTATTGTCATACCCTCGGATGTCGGCTTCAGCGTCGGTGTCGGCGTCCGCATTAGGTTAAAGTTTTTTATTTCTATAAATATTTATCCTAGAGGCTTTATTTTTTTTACAGAAACACTAAGGGCATAGGCTTTCATTTGAGACCAACATCCATGTCGAAATGACCTTTAGACTGTGACCTTGGCCCTTTCAAAAAAATTTTAACCAAAAACTTAACCATAAAAACCTTAACCTTGCTTATATTTTCTGAAAGCTTTTAACTAGAGACATCATTACTTCATATGCACACTCATTAGGTGATAGGCTTTCACCAGAGACAAAGGTCCTTCACAATTTGACCTTGACCTTTACCATTTGTGGACTTAGAAAAACTTTAACCTAAAACTTTAACCAAAAACTTCAACCTTGCTTACATTTTCTGAATGCTTTAACCTAGGGGCATTGTTTCTTCATTTATATACTCATTAGGTGATAGCCTTTTCCTTCCAAGGTACATGATTTTGCATATATCTATGTGACAAGCATCCAATAGGGCAAGCTATGTTGTCCTCTGACAACTCTTGTTTTAAGATGCCATATTTAATGATTTTGGATATTTTTAGTTAACACTTTAACATTGTCTTGACTACTTTTATTAAGTCCATGCAAAACCTTCCTCGTTTCCTTATTAAGATATCTTTAGATTTTTATTTAGCTGCTTGAAAATCTAGCTCTACCAAATGCTAAATTTTAACATTCTTATTTAGAATCTTAAGAACCTTGCTCAAATGAAGGCATCTCTTGGTCGACACTTTTTGCACTAGCCATAGGGCTTGCGCTAGTGTTTGAAATTAGGGAGTCATTTACCCCTTAGCCATTAAACTTTGGGGGTCAAAACAGATTATAAAGGGGTCAAAAGAACAGAAAGAGCAAATAATGAATAGAATTTTGTAGGTTTTGAGTCAACTGCCTTTTTCTTGTAAAGATAGGGTATAAACAATTGATTTGTAAAATTTATATATATATATATAAGAGGCATCAAATTTTTTGCCCCCTTGGGAGAAATTTCTAAGGGTCAAAATAAGATACTTTGAGATTTTGGAGGGTCAAAACCCTGGTTTAAGGGTCAGACATGAGCCCTGAGACAGATGGTTCTTTTTTACCGGACAGCTCACAATTATTATATGAATTCTCTAGGTATGATTCAGGTAATCATTTCCATATTTCTTTTAATCTTTTGGGATGTTTTAGGTTTTGAAATCCATTAAGATAGTGGACTCGTAATAGTTCCGCAATGTTTCGGAAGAAATGAACTTTTACAGTGTTAACTGAGGTTTACCTATGATTTTCATTAGGAAACCTCAGTCAACATTGTGAAACTTCATGAGTGCTGTAATGTTGCGGAACTGTTATGGTTCCATTACCTTAATACTAAGGATTTATGTCTGAGTCCTTTTCCAGCAGGGTGATAAATTGAGAGACAAAGCATTATGTCTGTCTGAAGATTAAGAATTCAGATGTATATAGTCTGTAGGTGATCATAACTTAGTAACTACAGCTTTCTTTAGGCTGTATTTATGAGACAGTAGAAGCCCAATAAAAAATGCAATATGATATAGCCTTTAGAGAAAATAAATTGAGGCCGATTTTTAGAAAAGAAGAGGTGCTACATTGATTAACTATTTATAAATATCGATGGCTCAGTGTGAAAGAGTTTTAACTCCCTGTATGTTTGTAGGGAGTTACAACTCTTTCTCGCTGAGCCATCAATATTTATTTTCATCTTATTTGAAATTTAGAGCTCCTTTTAAAGTTTGTTGGTAAAGTAAGGTCTTTCATCTAGTTGTCTGACTGTAGGAACAATTTTATATCTTTCATGGAGAACAATATTTTCAATACTCAGAATGGTAGAATCAAATGTTAAAACCAATACAAGAGTATGGTGGCATAGTGGTGACATTTGCATATTTATTTTTATCTTCTGTGAAAAAAAAATATTTAAAAAAAATCTGGATTTTCGTTGTTCAAGTTTTTTTTATAGAATAAAAAAATGCTAAAAACAAAATCCTTGTTTTACAAGTTTTTTGTATATAAACTCATTAAATAAAAAAATATGCAAAAATCAATTATTGTTTTTCTAGTTTTTTCTTTTGAATAAAAAAATGAAAAAAACTTGTGAGCATGAGATAATTTGAACAATCACAATCTCCCTTTATGCCGTGAACACGACTTAATTGTCCAATAAGAACTTCCGATGCATATTTTCGTTTTCGCATTTTTCTTTATTCTACAAAAGAAAACTTGTAAAATGAAAGTTATTGATTTTGTTTTTTGTATTTTCGTTTTTTCTAAACTAAACATAAAAAAACCTCGAAAATCGAGGGTTTTGTTTTGCATTTTTTTAGTCTATAAAAAAGAATCTTGTTAAACAAAAATCAAGGATTTTGTTTTTAGCATTTATTTTTATTCTTTAAAAAATAACTTAAAAAAACCAAAATCCCAGAAAATAAAACATGTGCAAATGTCACCTCTATGCCACGGTACATGAGAGATCACGTCTATTAAGGTTAAATGGACCTATAATAGTTCTGAAACACATTGGAACATATGATCTTTCACCATGTTGACAGAGGCTTCCTAATGAAAATCATTAGAAAACCTCAATTATCACTGTTAAAGTTCATTACTTCCGAAATGTTGCAGAACTATTAAGGGTCCACTTCCTTAAGTGGCAATTTTTTTTATCGGATCAGTGTCATCAATCATCTTCCTTAAATCAAATATCTTACAAAGGAGCTAAAATTGGTCTAGAAATTATCCTTATCATATCTTATGTGGTTAAAACTCAATAGAATAGTCTCATTGAGATTATTCTAATGAGCGTTTACAACGCAGAATTATTAAGAAATTCGCAAAAATATACATATTTAATCCAAATTATCTTCCTTATAATTATTTAAAAAAAAAAATCTACGAGACTATAGTCTATAACAACTGCTTTTACAACAGTAAAACTTGTGTTAAGTGACCACTTAAAGGGTACCACCAAAAACTGGATGCTTGTGGAAAATGGTCGCTTAATACAATATACATTTATTCTATTTATAGGCGAACAAGAAGAAAAAGAAGGCAGATTTTATTCCTTATAGAGATTCAGTGTTAACTTGGCTACTCAGAGAAAACTTAGGTAAGTTACAAATCGCAGACTGTTGAATAATTAGCCTTGAACCAGAAAATATCACTTTGAATTGGTCCAATTTGAATAGACAATGATATCCAAAAGATGAAAGATGAAAATTTTCTGTATTTCAGAGTTAGGAAACATTGCTGCGCCCTCAGATTAAACCTTTTGCATGAAAACCCTCTTCCATCAGACTTTTTTCATGGACACATCAACATGAAAATGAAATTATTTCATAAATATCTCAAATTTTGATCAATACAAAAATGTGTGTTTGAAATGTTTTGATACATTTAATGATACCTCATAATACAACTTTAAATACTTTTCTTATAAAGTCTTACTGTACTGAAGCCCATTTATAATGTTTTATTTCTTTTTTTTGAGAGGTATAGATAAAGATCAGCCTGCCCCTTCGCCAGTCTGATCTTGGTCTACACTACTTGGTTTATCCCATTGGACTTTAGATTCTTATGAATTTTATTTTTCCAAAGAAATATTGACCAAAAATCCATTGTTCCATTACTTCCAGTCCTTTGATCTTCTTAAACTCTCATCCTGCTGAACTTGAATTTTATCCAAAATAAATGCTACTTTTTGAGACTATTTGAACCAGTCTGTATGAGTTTTTCCCAAAACAATTAGGTAGAATGCAGGAAGTGTAGGCTCAGATCAGACAACACATCTGTGCAGACTGATCTTAGTCTACACTTTCTTCCTAAGCTATACGTACAGCACGAAAAACTCCATGAACAGCAAGAAAAGGATTCAAGTTTTCCCATTCAAGCAGTATTTAACCCTTGTCATGCTGAATAAATTTTGGCTAAAAATTTTCAAAATCAAAGGGCAAAAAGCACTGAAAGTTACTACTGTATGTCAATTTTTATTTGAAAAACTTAAACTATTGACTTTTCTGGTTTGAAAGTGAGAAACAGGTGGTGTAGACTAACATCAGACTGCACATAGGTGCAGGCTGATATTTGTCTATAGCTCCTGCCAAATCAAGAATATTCCAGGTTCAGCATGACAAGGGTTAAAGTCAGGTGAAAAAAAAATCTAAGCATAAAGTTCCCTGATGTGTAAGGAAATTGACGTGACTTGAGAGCTAATCCAGACAGGAAATTGTTCTAGACTGTCTTTCACCTGATTGGATTATATTTCCTTGTGTTGCCTAATTTGGAAGTCTGCAAAATAGCCTACAGGTCAATTTGTTCTATCAAGAGCTTAATTTGACTTTTATCCGATTGGGGATAATAAAATCTTTGCAATGGGAGACTTGTGTGTTATCTCCCTTGTTTGTTATGTGGATAAAATCAAAATTTCTCCAAAATCATTGGCAGTCCTTTTAGAAATTTTCCTTGGATTTTATCCATTGTTTCTTTTTGGAAGTTACATATTTCATTTTTGTAAATACGAAATACTTATTTATGCAATTTGCATTTATGACAAAATTTTCAATAGTAAATGATAATGAATATTTATTTTACATCAAATATATCTTTTAGAATGTGTGATATTTGATTTAGTGTTTATCTTAAAACTTTTAGTGCAAAGGAAAAAAAGGACAAAAGTCAAGGGAACCTCTTGATTAGAATCCTTCCTCCTTTGGGAGTATATCAAGGGAGATAATCAACCAATATCCCTCATTGCTACATCCATTAGGAAAAGTATATTGCGATCAGTTATTAGAAGGGCATATGAGTTTGAAGGAAATACTGTCAGCTCTTATAACACTGTAGTCAGTCTCTTAATTCAGCTTCCCTGTTATTTTATAATGAGAAAATTTGTGGAAAAGAGATTGTTTACAAGCAATTTCTTCTTATCCCACAATATATTCTATTGTAGAAGATATTTTCTTTTCAAATTGTATCCAATTTTCATTGCGTTATCAAACTTCATTTAATTATACCCCTGCCCTCCTACAATGTACAGGGGGTTTATTGGTTTCACTATGTCTGTCCATCTGTCCATCATTCAATCTATCCCTCTGTAGACCCTTTTCGTTTCCGGACTTTAACTTAAGAACCAAGTGACCTAGAATCATGAAACTTCATACAAATGCTGCTTTTGAGCAAAAGAAGTGCCATATATTTTGGGGGTCACATAGGTCAAAGGTCAAGGTCTTAGTCAGCCTTTATTCATTAAAATGGACCAGTCTAAGATTTTTAATTATTTGGGACATGTTGCATAATGCATGATTTAAGTTCTTTTACTTTAAATTTCTACAAATTGAAAGACAGTGATAACAACAATTACATTGCTATCTTGTAGGCGTCTTTCCTGTAGAACGTCTTCCAAAGTACAATACAAAATAGCCTGTCTAGGTCTAACACCATAATCAATACATCTCTGACTTTTTTTTTATAGAAATGGAAATCTTCTATTGGCCTTATGTTTGTGCCTAAGGGATTGTTTTCTCTGGTTTCTCTCTGTAATAGAGATATACAGTATAATGGTTTTAAAGGACGCAGGATTTGCCAGTCTTATACTGAAAAATGACTATACCCTTAAAACTATTCTTATGTGTCATACAATGATTAAATAGTACTTATTAGGTGAATGGGATCAGAAAAATGCCTAAAAAGTATTAAAGAAATAGATATTTCATCGGTTAAGCTTTTGGTAATTTTGAGTTCCATTTTGCATTGAGATTTTTCTCCCATTATGCCAGTTTTAATGAGACTTCTGGCAGGAAAATGTGAGAATCTCTCAATATCTTACCCTAAAATGATCCCTTCATGGTAGCCCAGGGGTCCAGATAAAATTGGGTAAATTCTGTCTAAAATCTTTATTTCACAATGAAAGCCTATGTTGTGGGTACTCATTTGAATGGTCTTGATGAGACATTTCAAATGAGTACCAACAACATATTTAGGAAAGAAATGAAAAAAAAAAAAAATCACTTAATTTGAAATCCAAAATACTCCCTCTTTCTGTAGCTCTGAAGCCTGCTATGCTTGTAGACTTTCATGAAAAACTTTAAATTATTTTTAATCCTTGTCATGCTGAACCCGGAATATTCCTGCTTTGGCAGGAGCTATAGACAAACATCAGCCTGCACATATGTGCAGTCTGATATTGGTCTACACCACCTGTTTCTCATTTTTAAACCAGAATTGTCAATAGATTTAGTTTTTAGCTCCACTGGCCGAAAGGCCAGCGGGCTATTGTCATGGCGAGGTGTCCGTCGTCTGTGCGTCCGTGCGTGTGTCCGTCCGTAAACTTTTACTTTAAAAATCTTCTCCTCATAAAGTACTGGATGGATTGCAATCAAATTTCACAGGAATGTTCCTTGGGTGACCCTCTATCAGATTCCTTCAAAGATTTTTAATCGGTTGAAAATCATGGCTGTAGTGGGCGTGGCTAATTTCCATATATGGTAATAGGTGGCTTTTCTCAGAAACTAATTGATGGATATAAACCAAACTTCACATGAATTATCCTTGAGTGGCCCTCTATCAGCCTACAAAAAATCATTGTGATCAGATGGAAAATATGTATTTTATGGGCGGAGGTCATTTCTCCATATGTTATATAGTGAAAACTTTAAAAATCATTTTCTCAGAATCTAACCAATGGATATCAACCAAATTTCCCTGGAATGATTCTTGAGTGACCATCAACAAGCCTATAACAAATTATTGTGATCAGATGAAAAATGTGTATTTTATGGGCAGAGGTCATTTTCTCTATATGTTATATAGTGAAAACTTTTAAAATCATTTTCTCAACATCTAATCGATAGATATCAACCAAATTTTACATGAATGATACTTGAGTGACCCTTTATCAGTCTAGCAAAAATTATTGTGATCGGGTGAAATATATATATTTTTTGGGCGGAGGTCATTTCCCTATATGTTATATAGTGTAAACTTTGAAAATCATTTTCTCAGAATCTAATTGATGGATTTCAACCAAATTTTACTAGAATGATTCTTTAGTGATTCTTTATCAGACTATGAAAAAATAGTGTGATCAGATAAAAAATATGTCTTTTATGGGCAGAGGTCATTTCTTCAGATAGGTTATATGGTGGAAAACAAACTATCCTGAAAGGTTAAACAGTTGGATTAGATATCATAGAAATTTTATGGAAATTTTATTTCTGTGAAGTTGTATCAGTCTGCAAAAAAATATTTTGATAAGGTGAACAGCATATTTTTTTATTGGCAGAGGGTATAATAACATATAAAGTGAATATTTGATCACCCTTTAAGTATCATCTCAATGATGAATTTTTCTAGACTTGTTAAAGGTGTAATGATTATAGTTTAGAAGGAACAGAACCTTCATTGAAATTCAAACATTAGTTGAAATAAGTAGCCTGAGAATACCCCCTCAGAATTGGTGAGTTTAGTTGAACGAAGGGTGAATCTGCACAGAGTGTAAAATGATGTTTTGACCTCCTGACATTCAGAGTGGGGTAGAAAGAGTTGAGTTGACTGCACTCTAAGGCATTGGACAGAATAAAATAAATATATTGGATTGAATATTTTACTTCTTACTATCATAAGTTAGAATTTTGTTTTGATGACAAACAATTGTTGTGATGTAACATCTTTTAGTAGTATTTAACTAAAAGTGGAAAGATCTACAATCAAAATTTTGCAGACAAAGTACCAGTATATTGTGCAGTAATATTCTGTTAGTGTTGAAATCCATTTTTGGATTTTAACAAAATTTCACTGGAATGATCCTTGGGTGACCCATTATCAGACTGCACAAAATTATTGAGATTAAATGAAAAATATTTGTGTAACAGGTAGAGGTCAATTTTCAATGTTATTCACTGATCATGAGTTTTTTATGCAGAAATATTTCAGCATATGACCCTTATTTTCATGAAATAAACATTCACTCATTCATTCACTTCAATTCTCATTTAAACAGCTTTATCATCCTCTAATAGTCATTATCAGGATATTCAGGCCTGTGGAGCGAATCAGGCGCTCAAGCGCCTCTAGTTCAAATGAAGATTGATCTACAGTTGGAACTTTCAGTGCTTTTTGCCCTTTGATTTTGATGCAGAATTTTAGCCAAAATTTATTCAGCATGACAAGGGTTAAATGCAGGGAACACTATGCTGCCAAATCTCTTGTAGGTCTGAATATTGTCTTTGTAGTTGTTTTTAGACTTCCTAAATGAATAACAAATGGCCTGTCTAGGCATAACGCCCAAATCAATAAAGTCAGACTTGTTGTTACTGAACAGAGATTTGGTCCAAACTACTGACATAATGTCTGGGTTTTCCGAATTGTTCTATGTCTAAAAGAATGTATTCCTCTGTTTTTCAGTATTCCAAATGATATGGAATCAAAATGACCCCTTCAATTAAACTTTATTTAATTTTGGGGTAAGAATGCCTTGAAATGCTTTAGAAAAGTCAAAGAAAGGGCATTACCTGCACAAAATACATTTGGAGTTATTCCCCTTTGTAGTATATGTTGCTCTTTTAAATGTTTATTAAGTTTCATGTGACTGCCTTTAGTAATACTAGAGATTTCACAAATGTCAAAAGATTTACTCTTAGCTATTACATCCAAGAAAATGACAGTGACTGGCACCATTGCTTTAGCAACATCTGGGGTTTTCACCCAAAACATCTAAAATTAAAACCTGCTCAAAGAAAGGGGTTTTGATCATAATGAGCCTGATAGTGATCTGTTTGCACTTGCCAGTCAGTTTCTTATTAAATGGTGTGTCTGAATTTTATATTCTCAGTTTACACTATGTTATCATAATCCTAAACAATTTTTCTTTTCATTATTTTCAGGTGGTAATTCTAAGACAGCTATGATAGCTGCACTAAGTCCAGCTGATATCAATTATGATGAAACACTGAGTACTCTGAGGTAAGATTGCTTCATTTGTTAAGGCAGTGGACCCATAATAGTTACAAAAATATTTAGTAGTCATGAACAGTATGAACCAAGGTTTCCTTATGATATTAATTGGAAACCTTGAAATTACATTGTAACGGGTAATAAGTTCTGGAATGTTGTTCCACTACCTTAAACCCTGTATCCTTGGCTTCTGAATTTGAATTTGTTTCATCAAACAAATGGCTAGCTCAAGTTTTTTCCACCACCAATAAAGTAGTTAGCAGACATTATAGACTTAATTCAGATCGCATGTCTGTGCAGGCTGAAATGAGTTTATTCTGTCTTCTAAGGTTTTGTTCACAGTAAAAATCTGCTACAAACAGCATAAGAAGGTTTAAACTAATTTATGTATATGATTGCAAAAAAACTTAAGCATAGAACTCCCTTTTCAATACTCAATTTAGCCCTGCCTAATGGATAGCTAAGTGCAACTCAGAGCACCCCAAGTTAGAAACTCACACCTATAATTTTAAGGTAGTAGATCCATAATTGATCCACAACATTTTAGAACTCGTGCTCTTTCACAATGTTGACCGAGGTTTCCTAATGAAAATCATTAGGAAACCTTGGTTAACACTGTTAAAGCTCATTACTCCCGAAACATGCAGAAGTATTAAAGGTCCACCACCTTAAACTTAACCCTTGTCATGCTGAATAAAAAACCTTGTCAAAATTATATATAAATCAAAGAGCTGAAAGCTCTGTATTTCCTACTTGTGAGTCAGCATCTGATTTTGAAAACATAATTTCTGAAACTTTTCTGGTATAAAAAGGAAAGGCAGGTTGTATGGACTAAGATCAGACTGCACAAATGTGCAGGCTGATGTTTGTCCATGCCTCCTGCCAAAGCAGGAATATTCCGGGATCAGCATGACAAGGGTTAATAGCAAGTGGAGCCTCTCAGGTCTTCCTTTGCATTTTGTTAGATAGACTTACGGAAGAAATATTTTACTCAAAATCATTTAAAATATAAAAAAAAATCAATAGAAATTTTAAATATCTGAAAAAAATTAATTGATAACAATTGTTGATAAGTATTTTGAGTTTTATGACTTATTTAAATTTAGATATGCTGATAGAGCCAAACAAATCATGTGTAAGGCTGTCGTAAATGAAGATCCAAATGCCCGTCTCATTAGAGAACTCAAAGAGGAAGTGGTCAAACTGCGAGAATTACTCGCTCATGAAGGGATAGAGATTGGTGAAGGTCAGTTGACTTGTTTGTTGCATAGTTACTAGTTTTCATGCGCCCATCGATAGTTTTTATTGAAATTTTGATAGTTCAAGAATGGAAAAAAAAAAATAATAAAACAGAGCTACAGAATACTGATAAAGGGGGTATTTTGGATTTCAAATTTAAATATTTCATTATATCTAACTTAAACCCCTTGTTGATGGTTCTCATTTGAAATGTCTCATTGAGACAATTCAAATGAGTACCCACAAAATAGAGGTTTATTGTGAAATAAAGATTTTATAGAGGCTTTACCCCTTCTTATCTGGACCACTGTTTCAAGATGATAAGGTTTAGGGACCCCTTGGTCTGTCCTAGGGATTAAATGGGTTGATTTACAAAATTGAAAAGATGCATTCATTTACTGATATTGAAATAACATTCTTTTTCAATACTTTTACATAGTGTCAAAAAGAGTGAAAATTTTACCCATCCTGCATCTATTAGGCTGGAATTGGAAAATTGTTTTAAATTCTGTCCTAAAATTAACCTTATAAAAGAGTGAAAAGAGAAGGGATTTTTATACATTTATGTAACATCTTTCAATCATTAAATCTAGTTATTTCATGGGAAAATGGTTATTGAAAACCAGAAAACACAATTTTGGGTGAGTCAAAACTGAAAGAAACAGGTTACAAAATTATTGACAACAAAGTATTATTTTAGCTGCACATCTTGTATCAATGAATAGATTATTGCAAAACTGTTGCAAGTGTGTAAATATTTATACACAGTTACAATAGTTCTACCCTTGTAATGACCCTTTGATTATGAAAGACTGAGTTTATAAAAAAAGGCCTTAGGAAATTTGATATAAACTTTTATATAATTTTTGTCTATCATAAATGTCAAATAGTATTTCACTTCTTGATAGTGTTGTTTTTCTTGGAAAAAAAAAAGAGAAATCTAAAACTTGTAGATTTTCAATAAATACAGTGCAAAAAATAATTGATAGTAAAACAGAAAAAAACCCAAATGATAAAAAGATTATAATAGTAAGGTTCAGTAAGAACTTTATCTTATACTATTTTTTTCTGTTCCATGTCATAAAAGAAGAAGAAGAAGGAAACGAAAGAAAATATGCAAAATATTTGTTTTGAATGTTAATTCAACTATTATTTTCATCTGGCATTTTCAAGAGAAAATTCAAGCGTCATAATAGATTGAAAAAATTGATTGTTATCTTAATTAACAATAAAAAAATAATAAAAGAAATATCATCTATTTTTGGATACTTTTAGTTACAAGCAAAGTACCGGTAATTCCATAAATATAGTCCAAACTTAGTTATATACCCTAGTCCAAACTTAGTTATATACCCTTGTCATGCTGAATAAATTTTGGCTAAAAATTTTTTTCTAAATCAAAGGGCAAAAAGCACTGAAAGTACCAACTGTAGGTTATTTTTTTTGTTGAAAAACTAAACCTATTGACAATTCTGGTTTGAAAGTGAGAAACAGGTGGTGTAGACTGACATCAGACTGCACATAATGTGCAGGCTGATGTTTGTCTATAGCTCCTGCCAAAGCTGGAATATTCCGGATTCAGCATGAAAAGGTTTAATTAAAATTTCCCTTGATATTGATGAATTTTCCAAAATGAAGTGAATATGTTGTAATTGTATTTCCTAAGGTTTTGATAATATTTTACACTTTCAGGTCTGGATGCCATTCCAAAACCTCTACCTAGATCCAGAAAATCATCGGTTACAATAGAAGGAGAGGATGCCGTAGAGAGGCTGGAAATGTCGGAAAAATTGATAGCCGAGCTGAACCAGTCGTGGGAGGAGAAATTGAGGAAAACCGAAGAAATTAAGAAAGAAAGGTAACATTGTCTATAACCAGATCGAGAAGATTGTGCCGGACCTGAAGCCTTGTCATGCTGAACCGGATTATTCCTGCTTTGGCAGCAGATATAGACAAAGATCAGCCCTCACAAATGTGTAGTCTGATCTTAGTCTTCACCGCCTGATTTTCCTATTCATTTTCATATTAAACCTGAAAGTTTGAAAATGTATCTTCAAAATAAAAATAATGACTCCAACTAGTGCAATGAGTGTTTTCAGCACTTTGACCTAAATGAAATTTTGCCAATGATTTTTTATTCAGCATGACAATGGTTATTACTTATGATTATCAGCATATTCAAATGAAAATAAAAATATTCTGACTGAGGAGAAGTGATATGCAAAGGTAAAATCTGATGGTGGAGCCCAAGGATTTTGCTTTGCATATAACTCCTTCCCCATCAGACTTTATTCATCGACACATCAATGCGAAAATGAAATTGTATCCATTAAAACAGGAGCACAATTCTGAAATAAGTTCGATTACCCTTTTTTTGTGTAAAATAGTAAAATTGATAAATAATTTAAGATATTGACGGTGGGTGGATTTCATAGAATACGACACGCGTCATATAGCATATGAGTTTTATAATGTCAAAAGCATCAACATTCCCCCTAAAGATGACGTATGATGTCAAAAATGGGTGTAGCTATCTGTATACACAGTAAAACACATGACATATGAATTTTATTGTGAATAAAGTTTTATGTAATTCTTCCTATTTCATAGATGCATTTTATGCCATCGTGTTATAATAAGAATTTTTGTTGATCAACAAAATTATCATACTGTAGACAGTTGTTGATTCGCGGTTTCATACACTTAGAACTTTCTTGTTTCAAATCCTATGGGCATGATGAAAACTTCTTATGCCCCAACCATGAAATGGCAACTTGACTTGTATATATAATATGGAGTTACCTCTATATATAGTCGCTACCATAGCCTATGCCCACATAAGTGATATCCCCAGAGGACAGTTAGTTGTTACAGGGTATAGTGGAAGGATACATGACAAAACTATTGCTGAGATGCACCATGGTTCTTTATTATGCTAGATGTAAAATACTGTCACACAGGGCCTTAGTCTAACATCTGATCAGAAAAACAATTAGTAAGTTAGTTTTCAAGCCCTGGAATTAAAGCCATAATATTGCCCTTAAATTATTTTGAAACAGGTACTCTACCAACTGTGCTAATAGGGCTGACCATCTCATATTCTGATTTAATTTAATGTATTTATAGGGAGGCTGTTCTAGCTGAAATGGGCGTGGCCTTGAAGGAAGATGGTGGTACAATTGGAGTGTTTTCACCCAAGAAAACGCCCCATTTGGTGAATCTGAATGAGGACCCGCTGATGTCAGAATGTCTGATATATTATATCAAGGATGGGGTCACAAGGTAGCCTGAATTTTCATTTTGATAAGGTAGAAAATTGCACCTCATTGCATGTGAGGTTTATTGCAAGTCAAAAGGACTTCCAAATCAAGATTTTGATTTTCCAAATCTTCCTGTTTTATAAACACATTGTAAATAAAAATAAGATCTTCATTTATTGGTATCAAATAACCGGCTAAATTTGGAATCATCAAGACAGATGACATGGTAAGGAAAGCTAAATATCGTCGTTATTTTTCTAAAACCTCGTAACTACAGCTTTGATCAAGCTGCAGTTACGAGGTTTTAGAATAACATCGACGATATTTTAATAACAGGCTTTTGTCTCACACAGATTTCATTGAAAAAAAAGAAAGACAGAAAAGAGTTATAAGGATTTCGATGAATTATAAGTGGAACAGTGGGTTTACATAGAGGATATTCAATGAGTGGTCATTGAATACCGAATTTATTTAACGAGTCATCTATAAAGAGATAAAAACGAGGCCATGCCGAGTTTTTATCTGTTTTAGATGACAAGTTTTTATAAATTCAGTATTTTATGAGCACAAATTTGATATTCTATTCATAATATGACCTGAATTTTTGTGAAAAATTGTAGAAATCCTTTTAATTCATCATTTCCATTATTAAACCAGTCATCTATAAAGAGATAAAAACGAGGCCATGCCGAGTTTTTATCTGTTTAAGATGACAAGTTTTTATAAATTCGGTATTTTTTGAGCACAAATTTGATATTCTATTGATAATATGACCTGAATTTTTGTGAAAAATTGTAGAAATCCTTTTAATTCATCATTTCCATTATTAAACCAGTCATCTATAAAGAGATAAAAACGAGGCCATGCCGAGTTTTTATCTGTTTTAGATGACAAGTTTTTATAAATTTGGTATTTTATGAGCACAAATTTGATATTCTATTGATAATATGACCTGAATTTTTGTGAAAAATCGTAGAAATCCTTTTAATTCATCATTTCAATTTTTCCGAGAAATTTATTAAGCTGTTTAAAACTGATGTCACAATATATACATTATGACGTCATTTTGGCGGTTACAAGATAGCGTTGCTATTTGCTCTGAGCTCATTTGCATAGTTATTCCACTAGTGTAATAACACCCGTGTAATATCAAAAGTATTCAACAGGGTTATTTCACTCCCCCGTCGTAGGTCATACTATAAATTATTATATATAACTTCTCTATCATTAATCAAGTAATTTAGTCTTGGGAGAATTCAGAAAAAATGTTATATGTTTGACAGATTTGGACGAGAAGATGCCAAACAACAGCAAGATATTATACTGAGTGGTACATACATAAAAGAAGAACACTGCCTATTTGAAAATAATGATGATGGTTTGTATATAATATTCATATTTGACATTATGCATTTGTCATTTGTCACTCAATTTATCTGGGAACTCAGTAAGATATAAATTTGAAGGTAAGATTACTTCCATTGGAGGTCAACCAGATATAGCTTTTCAAAAAATCTTTCACTGAGAGATACACAGGGAGCTAGATAAGTATTTCTTGTTTCCAAAAATCATATGTGAAAAGATTTAAACCCAGTCAGTCTAGGTTATCTACGCAGTCAGACCAGTAACTTCAAAGTGAATCTCTTTATGCCGACAGGTCACTTTTAACTGTCATTCATGTATGGTAGAAATTTCATGTTTCGATCTATTTCTTCTCTTCTTGCAATGACTTTCTTGTCTGAAAGAACAGTATTATGATTATTTGTAGCAGTAAGCTTAAGTACAGAAATTTAAAAGTATTAATTTATTTCAAAAAAGAAAAGAAAACAGAATAATTTCTGTTAGATACTATGTTGAACAGTTTTTGTGTTTTAATTTCAAGAAATAAAAGATTTATTTTGAATAATTTTTGTTTAAAACAGGTAAAGTGACGCTGATACCCTGTGGTGATGCTCTCTGCTATGTAAATGGTACACAAGTAAAGGAACCAACAGAGTTGAAAGTTGGTGCACGTGTTATCCTTGGAAAAAATCATGTGTTCAGATTTAACCACCCAGTACAAGGTATGCTGTCAGACTTTATAATGGACTCGTCAATGATGTGGTGAAAAATAAATATCATCTGACTGATCAAATTATTCTAGGACAGGATTTCATGGTATTACAGTTAAGAACATATTGAAATAGACGAGATGAGTGATTTTATAATGATTTTTGAATGAAATTGAATGAGTATGGGGAGTCAGCTTTTTGTGAAAATAAAGGGAGGTAATCCAAAATTGCTAATTTTGTTCAAGATGAACTAAATTTGGGATATTTATTACCTTCCTTAAATATATCATACATATTTGTCTGTTTGAGTGAGTGTATGGAATAAATGTATAGCTTGCTGAGTGAATGATATAGAATGATTTAAATGGGAATGAGTGTCAGTTTCAAATTGTTTTTTATCTGTACCATGGCAAGAAATACCAGATCTAGAAGAACATTGATATCACAGAATATTTTCACAAAGTGAACTGAGATGATTGAGAAATTTAGGATGACTTACAATGACTTGAATGAAATTTAGCAAAGATGATTGGGTAATGTTTGCAGAGATATTTTGAATTTAAACTTAGACAACCTTTTATTTATTTCAGCTCGACAAAGTAGAGTCCTCATGCTAGACCCTAATGAAATGCCAAATGGTGAGTTGAATATAAACAAATAAAATATGGAAAAATACATTTCTTTAATGCTTTTTGGTGGTTTATCAAGAAATAACAGTAGATTATCACTTGATAATCTCACCACAAAAGCTGTGAAATTATCAAAAAACTTATACCCGGCTTTTGTGTATTTGATCCTATCTGACGTCATCTATGCGGGGCAAAATAAGTGACGTCCCATGAACCTTGCATAGCAATCATGTGTAAAATGACGCACTTTACGAAAATATGTCGTAGAAATTTCAAATTGTGTCTCATTTTTGCAATAAAGAAATAGAATAATAGTTTGTTTTAGAGTAAGATCGAATAATATTTCATTTCGTGAACAACTAAAGCTATATTTTCTCGCAAAAATATAGCTTTTGTTGTTCACTCAATGAAATATAAATCGATCTTACACTGAAACGAACAATTGTCCTCTATATCATCACTTCTAACTTTTACTTCTGTCGATGTTAAATGATATTTATAAGTCATTAATTAGTAGTATAGATAGAGTATCACTTTATCGGACATTTTTATTCCTTTAACCCTTTCCTGTTTTTCAAAATTTTGGACCTGTCCAAATTCAAAGGTTTTGCAGACGAAAATTTAAAGTGGATTTAATTTGAAAAATAACCATTCTGTAGGGTAGAAAATAGTGTGGAAAAAGAAGAAATTGCTTGTCAGAAGCAATTTCTTCTTTTTTACAATGTTTTCTCAATCATAAAATCACAGGCACGTGAAAAGCAGGGATTAAACAGCAAAGGGTTAAACAAATAAAATGCAGAAAAACCCCAAATCTTCACTTCTTACTTTTACTTCTGTAGATGTTAAATGATCTTTCTACGTCATTAATTAGTAGTATAGTTAGAATATCACTTTATCGGACATTTTTATTCCTTTTATAAATATCAACTCATTCTTAAAGCAATTGAAACATTATCTTAGCAAATATGTTAATATGTTATGAATCTTGTTATATAACTATTTACAGAGCCTGTAGATTGGACCTATGCCCAACTTGAGTTACTGGAGAAACAAGGAGTTGATCTAAGGAAAGAAATGGAGTCAAAGCAAGGATAAGTTTCTGTGCTATGTTATTGTGTGGGCTAATACTAAAAAAAGATGGCAAATTCCTTTATGCTTCGTGGTAGATTATTGTATAGAATCTGTAGATTATTTTATCTTTAATGCTTTTGGGTGGATAGTGGTAGATTATCATTTCAGTAAACTCACTGCCTTACCAGTGAAATTATCTAAAACTAATGATCGCTTTAGTTATTTCACCTTATTCGATATTATCTAAGCAGAGCCCAAAAAGAGATGTCATCTAGAATGTTAGAAAGCAATTACGTTCAAAATGACATAATAAAAAAACTTGTCCCAAAATTTTCACATTTAGTCTCATTTATCTTATCAAGAAATAGAATAATTGTCTGGTTTCAGAGTAATTTTGACTGATATTTCATTTTGTGAACAACAAAAGCTGTTTATTGTTCACTCAATGGAATAAAAATTGGATCTCTTAAACAAACCATTATCCTCTTTGTAATTTCACCGTCAATCCAGCATAAGTTACAGAGAGATTATACCCTGCTTTTGCTGGTTTCAAGCCGGATCCCATAACATGAAATTGCCTAGTACAGTAATCACATGCTGCAAAATGAATGGTCTAAAGAGATTTTGTCCAAAAAAGTAATTCACAATTTATAAAACAAGTCATCTACAAACAATCAGCCCAGCCTCATTTTTATCTGTTTATAGATGATGAGTTTAATAAATTCAATATTTGATAAGCACAAATTTGATATTCTATTTAAAATATGACCTGAATTTTGGTGATAAAAGGATAAAATTAGTTTATCTTATAACTTTACAAATATCCATGTGATAACATCCCGTATGATATTTTTTATGATATCACATGGTTATTTTTAGAACAAAGATATAATGCGCTTATTTTTAGAAACTTGCATTTCAGTTAAAAACATCGATGAAAAGAAGACAAATAGAGGTTATAAGATAAATATAATACATACTTAGTGTATTGTATGAAAAAAATATCTAACTGGGTTGTGAGAATTGATAATTGTCGAGGCTCATTTTCAATTCTCCCAACCTCGTTAGATATTTTTAGCTCCACTGGCTGAAAGCCACTGGGGCTATTGTCATGGCGTTGTGTCCGTCGTGCGTCCGTCCGTCCGTCCGTGCGTGCGTCCGGTCGTAAACTTTTCTTTAAAAATCTTCTCCTCAGAAACTACTGGATGGATTTCAACCAAACTTCACAGGAATGATCCTTGGGTGACCCTCTTTCAAAGTTGTTCAAGAAATTTTGATCCAATATAAAACATGGATTGTATGGGCGTGGCTAATTTCCAAATATGGTAAAAAGTGAGTTTTCTCAGATTCTAATCAATGGATAAGAATAAAATTTTACATGAATGATCCTTGGGTGACCCTTTATCAGTCTACAAAAAATCATTGTGATCGGATGGAAAATATGCATTTTATGGGCGGAGGTCATTTTTCTATATGTTATATAGTGGAAACTTTGAAAATCATTTTCTCAGAATCTAAGGGATGGATATCAACCAAATTTCACTGGAATGATTCTTGAGTGACCCTTTATCAATCTACAAAAAATCATTTGGTTTGGATGAAAAATACGCATTTTATGGGCGGAGGTCATTTTTCTATATGTTATATAGTGGAAACTTTGAAAATCTTTTTCTCAGAATCTAAGTGATGGATATCAACCAAATTTCACTGGAATGATCCTTGAGTGACCCTTTATCAATCTACAAAAAATCATTTTGATTGGATGAAAAATATGCATTTTATGGGCGGAGGTCATTTTTCTATATGTTATATAGTGGAAACTTTGAAAATCGTTTTCTCAGAATCTAATGTTTGGATATCAACCAAATCTCACTGGAATGATTCTTGAGTGACCCTTTATCAGTGTACCAAAAAATATTTTGATTGGATGAAAAAAATGCCTTTTATTAGCAGAGGTCATTTCTCAATATGTTATATAGTGGAAGCTTTGAAAATCATTTTCTCAGAATCTAATTTTTGGATATCAACCAAATTTCACTGGAATGATCCTTGAGTGACCCTTTATCAGTGCACCAAAATTGTTTTGATTGGATGAAAAAAATGCATTTTATGGGTGGAGGTCATTTCTCAATATGTTAAATAGTCGAAACTATGAAAATCATTTTCTGAGAATGTAACTGATGGATATCAATCAAACATTTTTGGTATGATCTTTGGGTGACCCATTATCATGCAGCCAAAAATTATTTTGATTTGATGAAAAATATGTCTTTTAATAGCGGAGCTCATTTCTCTATCTTTTATATAGTTGAAACTTTGAAAATCATTTTCACATCAGTAGAACCCCAAATATCTAAAAATCTAGTCAAATCATTAATTTGCTTTTACAAGAATTTCAAGCCTGTGGAGCGACTCAAGCCATTCATGGCTTTCTAGTTTTCATATAATACACTAAGTACGTATTATATATATATTTATCCATTCATGTTATTCTGCTAAACATATACACTTTTTGAGTATGATCATTATGACATCATTTCCTAACAAAAATATGTCATTTTCCTTGTTATTAGCTCATTTGCATACTTTTTCTACTAGTGTAATAACAACTGTGTAATATCAAAGTTATTCAACGAGGTTATTTCACTCCGGCGATGTAGGTCAAACTATAAATGAATGATTTAAATGGTCAATCCATTAATTGACAGCAGTGATTTGTTAATTTACTGAGATAATTGACTCTCTTTGTGTTGCAGGTTAATTGCTCTCGAAGAGCAGTATCGTAAAGAAAAGGAAGAGGCAGATTTGTTATTTGAACAACAAAGAAAGGTAGGAACAGACATCTACTTTTTCAGATTTATTAAATCAGTTTCATATAATTTGTCAATTGATATTCCAATTAAAATCTTCCTTTGTGATGCTTTATGTAAGAGATTTTATGCATCTGTAAAATACCCTTTACATGTAGGAAAACATTTAGAAAAAAACCCAACAGTTTATGAGTTAACTTCAACAATTTGTTGGATAGATTTAATTTCAAAGTCTCACCAATGGGTAGATAATCGTGAACCTATGTGAGATAGCAGTCGGAGGCTAGGAAAGGGTGTAATGGTAGTACAGGTGAAAGAAATACCAGGAATCCATTGTTAGGTGCTCCGGCCATTGCGATATAACTGCAAGATTGTTGAAAGCGGCGTTAAACCCATACAAACAAACAAACAATCAATTTCAAAGTCAAATGGGGAATTATAATTTATTTCCACTTGGCAGTGGCTATGAGGCTATTTTAGAGATACAATACACTAAGCCTTCTTAAAGTATATTTTGTAGTTATAACTGAAAAATAGCCGCCATCATTGTGCAGTTGCTAGCACATAGGATTTGCAATCATAGGATCCCTTGTTTTATCCCTGATTGTGGTGCACATAGTTTAGCACGGTTTCAGTATCTCATCAACAAATTGGAGTCCAAAGAACTCTGTAGGTAGGCTCATAGGGGACTTTGCTTAAGTTTTGAGAGTCCCTGTTGTGGACTTTTTCTTTTGAGTTATCCACATGTTTATGTGTAAATGTAAAATTTTGTTCTGGATTAAGCTACACAAGGTCTTGTATAGATATGCACTTTTTAGTATAAACTTCAGGGAAAAATTGAAGACTATTTAAAAACGATTCATCTCTGAAGTTGATTCTGAGAGGGTCCTAAGGAATCACATCAGAAAGTTTTGAGAGCTGAGACACTTACCGGTGTCCCAGGGTAACCTGTCCCCTGGGTAACGTGTCCCCGGGGACAGGTTACCCCGGGGACAGGTTACCCCGGGGTAACATGTCCCCGGGGACACGTTACCCTAGAAATCAGCCGGGGTAACCTGTCCCCCCCTGGGGTAACCTGTCCCCCCCCACAGATATTGTAAACCAATATTTAGTCACATTTCTTTTACCAAGATATTTTTATTCTATGCGTTACAAGTCTCTTTCTTTGATCTGTATGTAATTTTGATCTGTTTTGCGAACTGTTTCAGTTCTGAACTTCTGAAGGATTTTTATATTTTCCATGATAAGTATTATAACAATTAAAAAATTTCTCTTATTTTTTTAGAAAAATAATTGTTAAATGTCATCATGACTATGAACATATCTATGAATGATCTTGTCCTAAGAAAAATAATTCAAAGCATGTATTTTTTCTTTGTGTGAATTGGGGGGTGGGACAGGTTACCCAAGCTGGGGTAACCTGTCCCACCCTCAAAAATGCTGTCAGCAATGATATATGCAAAAATAAACCCATATGTTTTCAATTATTTAATAATATTTCAAATTGTTTGGGGGTAAGGTTTCTAAGGCTGTGGTCACTTGTCTCTGAAACATGTTACCCAGGCCTGTTAAAAAGTTGTTAATGAGGATTTATTCAAAAAACTTGCAAATACATTTTTTTTATTTGAAAACTGTTTGATAGTCTCATTTATATCAAAACAGTTATACAAATTAGTTATTCACTTATTAGAAAATTTATTGTGAGTGTATGTGTATGTGGGGGGTGGGGGGGTGGGGGGGGAAGGGGATAGGTTACCCAAGCTTGGGTAACCTGTCCCCGGCGACACGTTACCAAGGTTTTGGTAACCTGACCCACCTCTGAAAAAGGTTGTCAACAATGATCTGTGCACAAATTTTCCAAAATATTTTCTTTTTCTTATTTATTCTAAATTGTTTTGGGTACATGTAAGATTTTCCAATCTGTGCATGGTTACTTGTTTCTAAAAAAAGTTACCCCAGACTGGGAAAACATTGCTAACATGTTAACCAGGAATTTCACAAAAGTTTACAAAAACCTTTTCTTTTCTTTGAAAGTTATTTTATAACCTTAATTTTTTCACAACTGTTCTTACTCCAAAATTATTCATTTATTAGAAAATTCATTGAGAGTGTATGTGTATGTATTTGGGGGGTGGGACAGGTTACCCAAGCTGGGGTAACCTGTCCCCGGGGACACATTACCCAGGCCTGGGTAACCTGTCCCACCCCCAAAAATGCTGTCAGCAATGATATATGCAAAAATAAACCCACATGTTTTCAATTATTTAATAATATTTCAAATTGTTTGGGGGTAAAGTTTCCAAGGTTTCTTAAAAGTATTTGGAATAGAGGGACAGGTTAACCCGGGGTAACCTGTCCCCCGGCGACATATTACCCTGGCTTGGGTTACCTGTCCCCCTTTCAAAAGAAGAAGTTTTGAATGAATTTGTCATGTTGCTTTCTTATGAAAACTGCAATATTAACATGATATGTTTATAAATGCTATTTATCAATCTAAATATGGTCGTATAATGGACTTAGAAAAAATTTAGATATTGCAAAAGTAATATTGCAAAAAATTATAAAAGATTTTTCTTTTAAAAAAGCATCAATTTTCAAAAAATTTGAATGAAATATTTTTCAATGAATATCATATGATAATTTCTTAAGAAAAATGAATGACTTGAAGGTGAAATCAAATGGATAAAAGCATTTGAAAAGGGGGACTGGTTACCCCGGGGTAACATGTCCCCCCCACTAAAGTTTTTTTTTATATATATATTTTTCATTAAACTTTCAAATATTTGCATAACATACCAAGATTGATTACTATAATAATAAAAAATAAAAAAAAGGAAAATTGATTTGATAAGAAAATCATAGTAAGTAAATTATTTTTTGGTTTGAGTAATTGAAAACCACTCAAAAATTACAGATATAATTTTTATATATGTCTTTTTTAAATTGATTTAGAGATATACAAACTAGCATGAATGAAAAATTAAAATTTTGATAAGAAATAATGTTTTCCATGGGGGGGACACGTTACCCCGGGGTAACCTGTCCCCGGGGACACGTTACACCAGGGGGGGACAGGTTACCCCGGGGTAACCTGTCCTCGGGGACACGTTACCCAGGGGGACACGTTACACTGTTACACCGGTATTTAAACCTTGTCAAGCTGAATGTTATGGCTAAGGCAGGAGCTATAGACCAACATCAGCCTGCACATATGTGCAGTCTGATGTTAGTCTACACCACCTGTTTCTCACTTTCAAACCAGAATCGTCAATAGATTTAGCTTTTCAAATAAAAATTGACCTACTGTTGGTACTTTCAGTGCTTTTTGCCCTTTGATGTTGATGAAAATTTTTAGCCAAAGATTATTCAGCATGACAAGGGTTAAGAGTCTCATACTCACAGAACCTGCATCCCTTAAAACCCTGTTTCAGATACCACCAATAGGTAAATAATAGTAAACATATCTAAGATGAGAATCTGGTGCATGTAGTACATTGAAGGAAATCCTAGGAAAACATAACAATATGACAAAAAACTGTCAAAAGTGGTTCTAAACCCCATTCAAGCAATCACTGATACAATATGTTTATTACAGGACTATGAGATAAGAATCAAGAACCTGCAGGAGGAAGTAGAGAGACACTCTATGATGTCCAGTGTTATCACCGTGTCTGACCTTGTTTCTGAAGAGGAAGCCATGATTCAACAACAACAACTAGGTACAATAAACCATTTACTAAGATCAAACAGTTGTAACTGCCTAAAATTGTATAGGCAGTTACAACTGTTTTGTGCATAGTTATCAAATTATATTCATAATACAGAAGTAGAGAGATACTCTATGATGTCCAGTGTTATCACTGTGTCTGACCTTGTTTCTGAAGAGGAAGCCATGATTCAACAACAACAAGGTATAGTTTATATATTTATGTAAAGAGACACTCAATGATGTCCAGTGTTATCACCGTGTCTGACCTTGTTTATGCAGAGGAAGCCATGATTCAACAACAACAAGGTACAAAAAATGGCTGCACCAAAACAGAAACTCTAGAGAGACACTCTATGTAATTTTATAGGCATTTACAACTGTAAATGGGTGAGCCATCTTAATATGTTTATAATATAGAAGTAGAAAGACACTGTATGATATCAAGTGTTTTCACTGTGTCTGATCTTGTATCTGAAGATGAAGTCATGATTCAACAACAACAAGGTACATAAAAAATTTGCTGTGCCAATACAGTTGTAACTGCCTATAATTTTATAGGCAGCTACAACTAGTTTGTGCATAGGTATCTAAATATGAGGGGTGTTCCAAAAGTTTGTGGACTATCCTTATATTTAGAAAATTTTTCAACAGAAATCATTGAAATTTGCATATGATGAATATAAATTAATACTGAGCTGTTGTGTAGCCTTTTTATCCTGTTCAAACAAATAACAGGCTCACCATTCGTTACCATAGAGACAAACATAGCGTGAAGCGGTGCAGAGACTAATTTTCATGGTAAACGCTTATGCATTATGGGACTTAAACACAAATTTTATAACCTAACTCTCAAATTAATATCATAATATTTCGCATGCTTCTGCAAAATTAGTATTTCAGGATAACTTGATCGGTTCGAAACACGTTATGTGCAAAAATACAGTAACTTGAACGGCATAGGTGGTATGTAGAATAAAGTCACAGTATGCCCTGCTTGGCGCATAGTGCATGTCTTTGGTCGCTCATATAATGATTGCTGTTTGGCCTATTTTCATAGAATTTGTTGCACGTGCATAGAAAAGATAACAGAATAAGGTGATCTGATTTATATTTTCATACAATTAGCTAGTCTCGATATATGGCGACAGTCCACTAAATTCTGGAACACCCCTAGTATATTTGTGATACAGAAGTTTAGAAACACTCTATGACATACAGTGTTATCACCATGTCAAACCTTGTTTCTGAAGAGGAAGCCATGATTCAACAACTAGATGGCATTAATAAATCTCTAAATTGAAAAAGAAATTCCTAATCCAGCATCTTTCATTCATGTTGAATAATTATTATTTAGAGAACTAGTCTCTCATCAATTGGGGGATAGTCGTAAACATTTGTTAGATGAAAAGCTTGAGAGGCAGAAATAAGTCATTTAGGCACTGGTGGGAGAAATACAAGGAATTCATGGTAAGATGTTCTATTTACCTGAATATGACTGAAATCTGTTAAAAGAAGCATTTAAACATATTCAATAAAATAAACTTTTTAAAAACTTCTTTTTTTTACAGAAGTTGTATGGTCTGACAGAGATTATAAGCTAGCTGCCTGGGGTTTTAGAAAATGGAAATATCACCAGTTTACTTCTCTTAGAGTAAGTCTTTGTTTGTAACTCTTTTGAAGAATAAAAAGTCTATGGAATACTAAAATGGATGTAGAAAATTGAAACATAAAGTTGCTTTTGCAGTTGTACATAGTTATGCTAGATAAGTTTGCAAAAAAATAGATAGAGGATAATCGTTTGTTTCAGTGTAAGATCAATTTATATTCATTGAGTGAACCACAAAAGCTATATTTTCACAAGTGAAATATGAAATATTAATCCATCTTACTTGAAAAACAAACCATAATTCTATTTCTTTATTGCAAAAATGAGACAAAATGTGTAATTTCTAGGACATATTTTTTGTAAAGCGCGTCATTTTGCATGTGATTGCTATGCAACGTTCATTGTGAGGTCACTTATTTCGCCCCGCATAGATGACATCAGATATGATGAAATTCACAAAAGCAGGGTAAAAGTTTTTGATAATTTCACTGCTTTTGCGGTGAGATTATCGAGTGATAATCTACCATTATTTCTCATAAAACCACAGAAAAGCATTAAAGAATTTAGAAATTAAATTTACTTCCCTCCCCCCTCTTCCTACTTTTCTGTCCAATTTTGTCTTGTACTGCCATATGACTTGATTTATTTTATTTACATGTTTGGATGATGTTTATTCTCAAATGCCTTGTAATTTGGTGTGAGAATTGAATTAAAAGTTCAAGTTGAAGGAAGACAAACTTAACTAATTTTAAAAGATTTGATAGCTGTTAGTATTCATATTTGTTGAAATATTTATTTAATGTTGAGATAAAAAGCCTTAATAATGGACTAATTACGGTCCTGGAATAAATTCTATGTGCAAGAATGAATCTGTATTAGAATGTCTTTTATGATACCATTTTAGCAGTATGTATCTTTGAAGCTGTAATAAATTTCGAAAAAGAAGATTTTCCTGAAAAGTTTGCTGATGAGTTTACATGGCAAAGATGATTTTACTTTCAGGATGATCTATGGGGAAATGCAATATTTTTGAAAGAAGCAAATGCCATCAGTGTTGAGCTGAACAAAAAGGTTTGTGAATAATTTATTTTGTCAGGCGTAAGTTCAGGGTCATTTGTTTGTGATGTTGCAAGCCAAGTTTTACAAAGTTGAAGAACCCAACAACAAATTTACAATTAATTGTGATGGGCTGATTACTTGATTTAATCAATGATCAGTCTGTTTGGGCATCCTATGTCAACAATCAACTAGAAAATCTCAGTTATTAATGGTTAAAGTGCAGCCATTTAATGTTTTGAAAAATTAAAGTCACATATTAGGTCTGGGTTACTTTTTATTTTCTGGTTACACCCTTTGCCTTGTGAATAAGTATTTATTTTCAACCAACCCTGAGAATGGACCTACACTTAACCATCAGTGGCTAATCTACTTCTAAAAATAGACAAGGGCCACTGTCACAGCTCAGTGGTAGTGTGTCAGACTATCATTCAAAAGTTCCCTGATTAGAATCCCAATTGAAGTTCATATCCTTTCTGACTTTCCTTCTTTTCTGTCAATGGTTTGTAAGCCCTGATTTTGGACTTACATTCAGCAATACTTCCACAAGTCCTATGTTCCCAAATTTGAAATTAGGCTTATTACCCTTTTCTGGGTATAAAAAAGTAAAATTACATTTTTCTGGATGTAAAATTAGAAATAAGTAATGATATTGAAGTTGGGAAAAATCATTTAGCACCTGGGCTATTTGAAGTCAAAAGCATCAACATTTCTGCTTGATAGGATTATTGGAGAAATTTGCAATGACATACATATTTTAGTAGCTTAAGGTGAGCTCTTGTGGTAAGGTGGACGTCTGTCGTACGTGGTCTGTTGTCAGTCGTGTGTCTTCAACATTTACCTTGTATGCATTCTAGAGTCCACATTTTTTGCCCAATCAACCTGAAAATTAGTCAGAATGATGGATTTGATAAAATCTCGGAAGATATTGAAATTGGGTCAAGTGGGGTCAAAAACTAGGTCACAGGGTCAAATCTTAGAAAAACCTTGTATGAACTCTAGATGTCGCATTTTTTGCCCTCTAGAGGTCACACTTTTTGTCCAATCAACCTGAAATTTGGCCAGAATAATTGTCTTGGTAAAATCTTGAACAAGTTTGAAATTTGGTCAAGTGGGTCAAAAACTAGGTCATGGGGTCAAATCTTAGAAAAACTTGTATGAACTCTAGATGACACATTTTTTGCCTGATCAACCTAAATTATGTCAGAATGATTTTCTTGATAAAATCTCGGACAAGTTTGAAATTGGGTCAACTGGGGTGAAAAACTAGGTCATGAGGTCAAATCTTAGGAAAACCTTGATTGCTCTCTAGAGGTCACATTTTTTGCCTGATCAACCTGATTTTTTTTCAGAATTATTGTCTTGATTAAATCTCAGTTGAATTTGAAATTGGGTCAAGTGGGTTTAAAAACTAGGTATTGGGTCAAATCTTAGAAAAATTTGTAAGCACCTCGGAAGTTGGTTTTTTTGGCCAGTCAACTTAAAATTTGTTCAGAAAGATTATCTTGATAAAATCTTTGACGAGATCAAAATTGGTTCAAGTGGGGTCAAAATCTAGGTAATAGGGGCAAATCTTAGAATAACCTTATACGCGCTCTGGAAGTCAGATCTTTTGCCTGAAAACCTGAAAATTAGCCAAAAAAAACTTTCAAAACCTGCCTTTAAAGGGTTTTGGACAGTGCACTCAGGTGTGTGATTAAGGGCCACTATGGTCTCTTGTTTTTAGTTCTGACCTCCTGAGGTTCAATGTGAGGTAGAAAGAGCTGAGTTGACTGCACTCTAAAGCATTGGGCAGAATAGAATAAATATATTGGATTGAATATTTTTCTTCTTATTATCATTAGTTAGAATTTTGTTTTGATGACAAACAATTATTGTGAAGTAACATCCTTTTAATAGTGTTTAATGAAAAGCAGAAGGATCTACTATTAAAGTTTTGCAGACAAAGTACCAGTATATTGTGCAGTAACATTCTGTTAGTGTTGAAATTTTTATATTTGGATTTTAAACAAATTTCACTAGAATGATCATTGGGTGACCCATTATCAGAATGCACATAATTATTGTGATTAAATGAAAAAATATGTGTGTAACAGGTAGAGGTCAATTTTCAATGTTATTCACTGAACATAAGATTTTATGCAGAAATATTTCAGCATATGACACTTATAAACACTTATTTACTTGAAATAAATATTCACTTATCCATTCACTTCAATTCTCGTTTAAATGGCCTTATCATCCTCTAATAATCATTATCAGGATATTAAGGCCTGTGGAGCCAATCAGGCACTCAAGCGCCTCTAGTTTATCAAAATTATGTTTTCAATTTGTAAACAAATGTGCACTGAGCGACTATTTTCTTGTCTTGAATGACTCTTTTTGTGGTCCAGTAAGGTTCCGTTCAATAGAAATAATCCTCTTTTATGATTATAGAGTGGTCATTGCAAAACTGTAAGTTCCACACTTAAAACAGTGTCACACTGATTCTTAAATGAGTATTTGCTATGTGTTTGAAGGTTTTGGATGATGGGTCCTTTATAATCTGTTTCTAGGTTCAGTTCCAGTTTGTATTGTTAACAGACAGTCTTTATTCTCCATTACCCACCGATCTTTTATCATCAAATGAGCGAGATGTCAATCGACCGTTCCCTAAGACGGTTGTTGCTGTTGAGGTGACAGACACTAAGAACGGTGCCACACATTACTGGAGTCTGGAAAAACTGAGGTAAGACTCCTAGTCTAGAGTAGATCCCTATGTATAAATGAGATGAACTGAAACAGCGATTAACTTGTGAACAATTATTTTTTAGCTCGCCCGGAACGAAAGTCTCGGAAGAGCTATTGTCATACCCTCGGATGTCGGCGTCAGCGTCGGTGTCGGCGTCCGCATTAGGTTAAATTTTTTATTTCTATCAATATTTATCCTAGAGGCTTTATTTTTTACAGAAACACTCATTAGGGCATAGGCTTTCATTTGAGACCGACTTCCATGTCAAAATGACCTTTAGACTGTGACCTTGACCCTTTCAAAAAAACTTTAACCAAAAACTTTAACCTTGCATATATTTTTTTTAATGCTCTAACCTAGGGACATCATAGCTTCATATATATACTCACCAGGTGTAGGCTTTCACCAGAGACCAAGGTCCTTCACAATTTGACCTTGACCTTTACCATTTGTGGACTTAGAAAAACTTTAACTGAAAACTTTAACCAAAAACTTTAACCTTGCTTATATTTTCTGAATGCTTTAACCTAGGGACATCATTACTTCATATACATACTCATTAGGTGAAAGGCGTTTGTGAGAGATCAAGGATCTTGATAATTTGACATTGACCTTTTATGAAATTAGAAATACTTTAACCGAAATTCTTTTACCAAAAACTTTAACCTTGCTTATTTTTTCTGAATGCTTTAACCTAGGGGCATCATTACTTCATATACATAGTCACCAGATGAAAGGCTTTCACCAGAAACCAAGGGCCTAGACAATTTGACCTTGACCTTGACCTTTTTTGGACTTGGAAAAACTTAAACTGAAAAACTTTAACCAAAAATTTAACCTTGCTTATATTTTCTAAATGCTTTACTCAGGGACATTATTACTTCATACACATACTCACTAGGTGATAGGCTTCTACAGAGACCAAGGTCCTTCACAATTTGACCTTGATCTTGACCTTTTGTGGACTTAGAAAAATTTGAAAGAAAAACTTCATGTTTGATTTAAAGAAATTCCATTGGTAACCTCATCTGCTTGTAGGCTTTCACTTTACCCTAACCTTATACATGCAATTAAAACAAAAAGTTTTTATATTTCTTAATTACTACTCAAACAGATATATATAAGATCATGGACTTTAACATTGAAAGAAACCACTTTGAACTTCGGTCTTCGGTCAAGCGTTGTTTGTGACAAGCAGCTGTTTGGGCAAGCTACCTTGTCCGCGGACAACTCTTGTTCTGAAAATCAAATAGATTGACACAAATATTATCTCAAATATAAATGTTCACACAGAAACTTGCCTCCTCTCATGCTGGGTAGAAATCTTGACAAAACTTATAACACACTATTTATGTTCAGAATTTAGTTTTTAAATTTAAATGCCCGACAAGGGTTTATTAACAACTTGGTGACAAGCATAAGTGATAATTTGGCTCAGGTCATATTTTGTGGTTTTAAAAACCTATTTAGAACTAAATTACAAAATTTGTAAAAAAAATGTTTCAGTTCATTTCATGTAACCCTTTTTTTTGTTAAGTTTCATTGTGTATTTGATATTTAGATCCCAATTTGATAATTATTGATGCTAAATTATTTTAAATATGAAAGATATATTGACATTAGAATTAAAGTTTCTCATTGATATCTAAATAAGAACGTGTAATTCCCTGACAACTATTTTTTTTTTTGCTCAGCTAGCCAAAGGCCAGGGAGCTTTTTAGTGGCATAGTGTCTGTCGTGTGTGCATGCATGCATACATTTTTTCTTTAAATATTCTCTTCTCTTAACATTGGCTAGTTACTACCAACCTTTGCAGACATTTTCCTTGGACGACCCTTCTTCTATGTTGTTTAATTTTGTTTTAAAATCTTTAAAAATTTTCTCACAAAACCAAATGGTCAATTATTATAAAATTTGGAGATCTATCAGTCAGTTGAGTAATACAGGCCTTCTAAAACCTCTTGTTAAAAGTATTTTATTAAACTAAATGTATTAAAAGAAAAAATATTGAATTTATACTATGCAGCCCTGAGTTCAGGATGACAAAACGGTGCAAACCTTTTGCCAATTTATGCCAGCTTTGCACTTTCATGCAAAGTGGGTTATTACTATACCCCCCACCTACGACGTAGGGGGGTATATTGATTTCAGCATGTCTGTCTGTCTGTCTATCCTTTTGTACGCCCATAGACCTTTACATTTCCGGACTCTAACTTAAAAACAAAGTGACCTGGAATCATGAAAATGCTGCTTATGACCCAAGGAAGGGCCCTATTGTTTTTTTTGGTCACATGGGTTAAAGGTCAAGGTCACAGTCAGCCTTTGTTCAATTTTTGTTTCCAGACTCTAACTGTAGATCTGAGCAACCTAGAATTATGAAACTTCATAACCCAAGGAAGTGTTATATCGTTTTTAGCTCACCTGAGCACAAAGTGCTCAAGGTTAGCTATTGGGATCGTAGAATGTCCGTCGTCCGTCATGCGTCGTGCGTCGTCCACAATTTCTTTAAACATCTTCTCCTCCTAAACCAGTGGGCCAATCTTGATGAAACTTGGCAGGGATGTTCCTTGGGTCAAGCTCTACCAAAGTTGTTCAAATAAATGAAATCCACCCTTAACTTTCCCTTTACGCTTAAGAAAAAGGGTGAAAATATGAAAATCTTTAAAAATCTTCTTCTCTGAAACCAGAAGGCAGAAAGCTTTCATATTTGGTTTGTATCATCATCTAGTGGACCTCTACCAAGTTTGTACATATCAAGACCCTGGGGTCATATTTGGGCTTTGCCCGGGCCCATCCCTTTTTACATAGAATCGAAGAGCGAAAATCTTTAAAAATCTTCTTCTCTGTAACCAGACGGAAGACAGCTTTAATATTTGGTGTGTAGCATCACCTAGTGGGCCTCTACCAAGTTTGTTCATAACAAGACCCTTGGGTCATATTTGGGCTTTGCACGGGTGCATCCCTTTATCTCTTATGAGCACGAAGGGTAAAAAAATGAAAATCTTCAAAAATCTTCTTCTCTGAAACCAGAAGGCAGACAGCTTTCATATTTGGTATGTAGCATCATCTAGTGGACCTCTACCAAGTTTGTTCATAACAAGACCCTTGGGTCATATTTGGGCTTTGCATGGGTGCATCCTTTTATCTCTTATGAGCACGAAGGGTAAAAAAATGAAAATCTTCAAAAATCTTCTTCTCTGAAACCAGAAGGCAGACAGCTTTCATATTTGGTATGTAGCATCATCTAGTGGACCTCTACCAAGTTTGTTCATATCAAGACCCTGGGGTCATGTTTGGGCTTTGCCCGGGCGCAACCCTTTTTACATAGAATCAAAGAGCGAAAATCTCTAAAAATCTTCTTCTCTGTAACCAGATGGAAGAGAGCTTTAATATTTGGTGTGTAGAATCACCTAGTGGGCCCCTACCAAGTTTGTTCATATCAAGACCCTTGGGTCATATTTCGGCTTTGCACGGGTGCATCCCTTTATCTCTTATGAGCACATAGGGTAAAAAAATGAAAATCTTCAAAAATCTTCTTCTATTTAACCAGAAGGCAGACAGCTTTCATATTTGGTATGTAGCATCATCTTATGGACCTCTTCCAAGTTTGTTCATATCAAGACCCTGGGGTCACTTTTGGGGTCCAGCCGGGTGCATCCCTTTTTACATAGAATCAAAGAGCAAAAAGGCATATCTGTCTTGCTCTTCCCTGAAAACGTTCCATGGTCTTGATATTAGGCAATAATCTTCTTTTTGACATCTGCCTATCTAATTAATGTGATGTCCCAGGGGTCATAGAGACTCAGGTGAGCGATCTAGGACCATCTTGGTCCTCTTGTTGGGTCATATAGGTCAAAGGTCAAGGTCACAGCCATTTTTTGTTAGACCTTTTTGTTTTCCAACCTCTAACTCAAGAACCAAATGACCTACAACCAATCACAGGCATATAACTTGAATTTTCAATATTTGTTACGAACACATTCTGCACTAATGGCACTTATATTTTGATAAAGCGCTGATGTGGGGTATTTGTAAGCTTAGCCACAGCTCTAGTTTGCACATGGTTTGCACTGTTTTTTCATCCTGAATGAAGGGCAATTTTTCAGCCAAGCAAAGTATCTGAATATGAACCAATCATGATGAACCAATTTTCATAACTTTACCAGTAAACTTGTCGTTGGAACAAAGTGAAAGAAATTAATTGTTCATTAGCACAAATGAGATAGAAAAATGATTTAACTCTTTGACAGGCAAAGTTGGGAATCTTAACTTCATCAAACATATTGTCTTTAATATATCCGGATAATTACTGTCGATCATTTAGTTTCTTTTTATTTCATAAAATATAATAATTTAATGATTTTCTAGAGTCAAAAAATATTTTTCACAAATACTTTTGCCTTATCACCAAAATTGTAGGTAAATTATTGAATCATGTTCTATAAGAAATGGCAGCAAGGCATATTTATTTGGTTAGTTATGACAATGTGACATTGTAGAATGATGCAGAGTTCCAACTTTGTCTGCAAATGGGTTGTTTTATCTATCTTTGATAGTTTTTAAATTTCTAAAGTCTATTGATTTATGTCTTAAATACATTTGATTAATTTTGCACTGCATATCTAACACTAATGAATGGAAAGCTTGCTTCAAAAATTAGATTTTGAATCCATTTTGAATGAAAAATGTATGTTTTGAATATTAGTTATCAAAAGAAAATGTTTTGAACAACCGTTAGGTAGAGAAATGTTTCGACTAACCCTCTACATAATAACTATAAGTTGTTTTGACTAACATTTGCTTTGACTAACACATGTACAACCTGCATTGTAGACAACGGTTGGAACTCATGCGCGCCGTCTACAATGACGACTTGTCTCCGGACACCCCGGAGGCAAAACAGGATTTTTTCCACTGTTTGTCCGGGTGCGGCAACCAACAATATTTCAATTTTATCAACTTAATTCCAAATAGGTTTGTTCAGTCAATGTTGTACAGTATGAGGCTTAATTTGTGCAAATCTTTGGTTTCAGCTTTTAGTTTAGTATTTCATAAATTTTAGTCTTTATTTTAATTATTTTAGCTAAATTTTGTATTATCATAAATACCTATTATTTTGGCTTATATTGCTTAAATACATGGAGCTAATTGTAAGTGGGTCTGATATTATAGCTACTTTTTGAGGAACATCTTGCCTACTTATTGTTGGTAAGTTTGTTGAAAAATATATATAATTAAAAAAGCTTTAGGATCCTTGAAGTGTTGATTTGGTGTCATCTACAATCTTTTTCATTAAGCAGTAATCCTTTGGTGATATTAAAGGGTGCTGGAACTGGCGGGATATTGAGTATCAAATGGATCAGTAAGTCTCATTTGATATGATATCTTATGTCTATTCTCTATGTAATAAATTCTTTTTTAAAAATGACTGTAAAATAAAATTCTTTGTCTTCCCTGGAAATAGCCTTATGGGGGCGATAGGAACTTTCAAATGATATGAAAATTTTGGACAAAAATTTGGTAATGAAACATGAATTGTGATCTATGTGAAGATTTTATTTTCTGATCTGTCAAATTCGGTTTTGTTGACTTCATACTTATTGTTTTTTGGTTTGAAAAGTACTTTCTTGGTTTAGTTTTTATTTTTGTTTTCCTTTTTTATAAGTCTATAAAATAGTTTTGAATCTTTTATTTATTAGTGTATTTATTGTATTGTTGATTTGAATTGTCATAATGAGATAGTTCATTGCATTTATTATGAAGCAGGGCTGAAGTAAAAAAATTAAAATTTCAGGAAATAACCATTAAGACCATCAGTCTTAGGCATACCTGTAATCATGGGAATTGTTTAAAATAATCTTATTATGCCCCCCTTCGTCCCACCGGTTGGTCCATCCGTCCAAAGACCACTTTTAGTCCAGAGCATATCTCAAAAATTATGCAAGCTAGAATCATGAAACTTCATAGGTGAATAGATCTCATTGAGGAGAAGTGAAGAGCATGAGACCCACAACTCTACTCATCATCTTTTGTGAGTTATTGCCCTTTGTTGATTGACAAAGAATAGAATATTGACCTGCTTTTATGGGGGGCATAAATATTTTACAAACATCTATCAGCCCGATTAGCTCAGTTGGTAGAGCACCAGACTTCAAAACCATTGAAGTTCGACTGTGTTGGTTCGATTCCCAGGCTGGTACACTAACAAAACTAATTGTCTTTCGGATGAGATGTTAAACCGAGGCCCTGTGCGACGGTGCTTTACACCGAGCATATTAAAGAACAATGGCGGATCTCAGCAGTAGTTTCATCATGTATCCTTGCACTATCCCCCGTAACAACTAACCATCTTCTGGGGGCTTTTGGTATAATTATATCCAATAGTTAATTATGTTTAGATTATTCTTAAAAAAGTTTAAATTGACTTGATTATGACCCACTAATAAAAAAAGAAAAATGTCCAGGAATTTTAAGAGGAAAACAAAAATGATAACAAAGGTCGAGGTCATTATTCAACTTTGGTTTCCTTTCTCATGATAAACTAATTGATTTAGAACCAGAGGAGCAGATAAGTGGGACCCTATGTTGTGGCGTCTCATTTGAATCGTCTTATTAAGACGATTCAAATGAGTAACTACAACATTGGATTTGTGCAAGCATAGTTAAAACAATCATAATTTAAATCAAAAATACCCCCTCTATCTGTAGCTCTGTAGAACTATTAAAAAGTAATTATACAAAAGTTTTCCATTACCAAGGAATGTATAATCTTTGATTGTGGGTCATATAGGTCAAGGGTCATGGTAAGAATTTTACTTGGTATAAACCTTTACTATGCTCTTATGCAAATAAGCTGCTGTCATAGTGCAGTTGGTAGTGCATTGGACTGTCAATCTAGTGGTTCCGGATTCGATCTTCAACAGTGTAAACCAAGGTTTTCATATGATTTTCATTAAATGTTGCAGAACTATTACGGTTCCATTACCCTAAGACAATTCCTCCATCATCATGGGCTGATTTGCAAGGGTCAAGGGTCATGGTAATAATTTTACTTGGTATAAACCATTTCTATGCTCCTATGCAAATGAGCAGCTGTCATAGCACAGTTGGTAGCACATCGGACTGTCAATCTAGTGGACAGCTGCATGATCTTCAACAGTGTTAACCAAGGTTTCCTAATGATTTTCATTAGGAATCCCTAGTCAACATTGTTAAAGATCATTACTCCCCAAATGCTGTGGAACTATTACATTTCCATTACCTTAAGACAATTCCTCCTTCATTATGGGCGGACTTGCATGAAACCTTCTCAGAATGTAAAACATCATGTGATCATGCAATATCAATAGGGATAATTGTGATACTATGGTTTGTCACTGAAAAAGGGGCCTCAAATTGTTGGAGATTTTCCAGTAGGGCATATATTGAGACTCAGTGACTGCTTTGGTGGCCTAGTGGTAAATACACTCAACCCGTGACCTGGAGGTCCATGGTTCAAGCCCACTGTCACCAGGGTGCGTTTATGGGCTGCACAATTACATTGAGTTCTCAAGAGCGGTTCTTTAAGATTAAGCTGATTCTATAAGATTAAGCTTTTGTCTCAATCGAACTATAATTAATGAAATATAGGACTATATTGAGACTCTGGTATGTTTTCACAGACAAAGACTAGAGTTAATGAGAGAGATGTACCATAACGAGGCAGAGCTATCCCCCACTTCACCAGAACATCCAAATATCAACTCTATGACAGGAACTGACCCATTTTATGACAGATTTCCTTGGTTCAGACTGGTGGGAAGGTAATCTTTACTTAATTTTTTCATACTTATTTGTTTGACTTCTATTTTGAAAAAAAAAAATCGTTATTTCCAGATATTTTTTGCAGATTTTCAATCATAAACTGCATTTAGTAAAATATTTGCAAACTTTTGAAAATGTTTTCTATCTATGTATATGTACTCAATTAGCAGATGAAGAGTTTATTTGTTGATTTCATTGAGGTATGAAACTATAAACCTAATCACACTATGAATATACTATGCTGACTCATATATAAGTGTGATTAGGTTTATAGTTACACATCTCCATGAAATTAAAAATAGTCTCTTCATATCTTATAATTCAATGTCAAGAGGCAGAAATTTAAGGATTTATCCACAATGAGACATAACTTGACTACCTTGAGCGCAAGCTTACAAAATAGATGCCATCTCAAAATTGGTTTCATTGGGGATTAAAAACAATTTTCAGCCAATCCAAATGTAAGAAAATTGATGGAAACCAAAAATATGAAGTAATATAATATAGATCTAATACTCTAATTCTTGATAACCTACTATACATTATATGAATTGATTGCAGGAATATTAAAACATCAGCATGTCAAGGGTTACAAATATAAACCTTATTTTCAGATCGTTTGTGTACCTGAGTAACCTTTTTTACCCCGTACCCCTGACCCACAGAGTGGCTATAGTGAGTGAAAAGGGAGAGGTCAAGGGTTATCTGAGGGTCGCTGTACAAGCAATATTATCAGGTAAGTCTTTCAATTCATCAATATTTGGCAGGTGTGTGGAATCCCTGATTTGTCCGACACTGGCTTTTCTACCTTTGGACAAGTTCATTTTTCAATGCCACTTGTCTATGAACAAGTAAATACCATAAAAAAAATCAGGGAATAGTACTAAATAGATTTGATTGAAGCATAGGGTAGAAAAGTTTGATTTAAGTAAGGAAAATGCTTTGCTGGAGCATTTTCTTCTTAAAGATAGTTGAACTGTAATAGTTCCGCAACATTTTGAACCTCATGATCTTTCACAATGTTGACCCAGGTTACCTAATGAAAATGATTAGGAAACCTTTGTTAACACTGTTCAAGTTCATTACTTCCAAAAACGTTACAGAACTATTTTGGGCCCCTACCTTAAAGACAATGGTTTCTGTCTGTTCATTTTGATTCATGACAAGAAGAAAATCAGCTATCACTTGTCCAGGGATATATTTGAAAATCTTTGTTTTCACAACTCTTTTTAGCATTTCCAATTGCTCAATCAAGCAGTATTTCATATTTAATTTGATTGATAAATATCATGTTTTGCATTAGAGCCATTTTAAATTTTCTTTAAGTATTGCTTATTTATTAAAAGCAGTTTTGTGATAGATAAAGATCATCTATATACATGTATTTGCTTGTTAAGATTGATTTTTCAAAATTGCAAAGAAATAATAAATGTTGTATAGAAAGCAAAGATCATGGGCACTCATGAATTCAGGTTTTATGATTGTGCTTTTACATCGACAACCTGCAGAATGGGTTATTCGAGTTCTGTCAGATAGCCATGACATCTATGATAAGAAAATTGCCCTGTATATTCTGATTCCCTTGTATATTGTATATAAATAAAGAAAAGATAACTCATTACAGAACTGGCAAAATACCTCTAATGGTGGAAATTTTATAATAAGACAATTTAACATGATTTATACAATAAAACAGTGCCAATGTTCATATTCTGACAACCTTGTATATTCTATTGTATATCCCTTGTATATTCAGATAAAGAAGAGACTCCCGAATATGGAACTGGAATTAGACAATCTTGTAATGCCAAAATAACCTTCAATGATGAAGAATATTTCCAAAAGGTAGGTAGCTATAACAAAAGTCATGCTGAAATTGTATAGAGGATAATCATTTGTTTCAGTGTAAGATTGATTTATATTTCATTGAGTGAACAACAAAAGCTATATTTTCACGAAAATATAGCTTTTGTTGTTCACTCAATGAAATATTTATCGATCTTACTCAAAAAACAAACAATTTTCTATTTCTTTAATGCAAAAATGAGACAAAATGTGGAATTTCTATGACATTTTTTCATAAAGCGCATCATTTTGCATGTGATTGCTATGCAAAGTTCATTGTGACGTCACTTATTTCACCCCGCATAGATGACATCAGATAGGATGAAATGCACAAATGCAGGGTACAGGTATTTGATAATTTCACTGCTTTTTCGGTTAGATTATCAAGTGATAATCTACTGTTATTTCTCGATAAACCACTGAAAAGCATTAAAGAAAATCCAATATATGGAAATTATACAGTAATTTGATTCTGAAAACTCATTAAGCAAAGTTTAAGCTTTAAATATTTTAGATACAGATAGTAACTTTAATCGAGAATTATTGAGTATGTAAGATTTCTTTCATGCAATCATGTTTGATCTGTTTTGCGTTTCTGAAAAGTAACTTTTATTGCAATTGTTCTGAAATGGTTTAAATTAAACCAAAGTATAATAATGTTTATCTAATAACTATACAAATATCCCTGTGATAACATCCCACATGATATTTTTTGTGATATCACTATATTTCTAGAACAATGACATAATGTGGATAATTTAAGAAACTTGTATTTCTGCTAGAAATATCCATGAAAACAAAGCAAAAACAGGTTATAAGATTAATATGATACGTATTTATTGTATTGTATGAAAAAATATCTAACTTGGTTGTGGGAAACGATGATTGTCTCATTGGAGCCTCAACAATTATCAATACCCCTGACCTCATCAGATTTTTATGCCCCCGTATTGAGAGATCAGGGGCATATTGTTTTACTTGTGTCTGTCTGTCAGTCTGTCCATCCGTCTGTCCATCTGTCTGTCTGTCTGTCCATCCATCTGTCTGTCCGTCTGTCCGAAAACTTAACCCGAAAACTTAACCTTGCCAATATCTTCAAGCCTATTCAAGATACAAAGCTAATATTTGGCATGATGATAGATATCAATGATCTGCATCCGCTGGTACCAAAGTCAAGGTCATGTGACAAGGTCAAGGTCATCTGTCAAGGTCAAACTTTGAAAAAAATATGCCGTTCCGGGGTCATTCGTATTTCACAAACACATCTTGTTTTTTCATACAATACACTAAGCATGTTTTATGTTAAGTTAGATACCAACATGCTATAAGATTATTGAAAAAAAAAATAAATTCAGTGTAAATGTGGTTAATGCATTAATTTATGAAGTACTGTAAACAGCTACTGGAATATTGTTAACCCACTGCTAAAATTACGTTAATTGTTGCAGAAGATGTTGCACACCAAACAACAAACAAACACAATGAAAAAATCACCTGTAGTGTCCACAGAGGAGCTGAGAATTATAGAAGGGGAGGGCACTATGCCTGACAACTTTGACATAAATAATGGTAAGAATTACATCCCTTGTTTGATAGAATGGGAGGGCAATATCCCTGTGCCAACTTATTTCTGGCCTGCTTTCGGGTCATTTGTAGACTGGTCTCACTGTCAAATATCAGAATAGCCATTTCTAGGCTATTCTTATAGTCAATATTTGGACCAGTCTAGAGCTGGTAGCCTGTTGCATGATAGATACTCTGATATTGCGGGCAACAATAACTTCCAAGGGTCAGAAATAAGTTGGCTCCCTGACAACTTCCAAAAAATAGTGGTAAGAATCATCTCCTTTGTTCTATGGAAAGGGAGGGTATTTTGCATGATAATTTTACAAAAAAAAATGTTGTAAGAGTTTCCTACCCTGGTTTATTTAGTAATCAGAGGTGCATTTTGTTGATTCAGCTCAAATAGTTGTAACTGTTTACAAAGATATAGGCAGTCATGATTGTTTGTGCTGAGCCATTGATTAAACTGGACTTTTAGAACAGTTTTTGAATTTCCTGGAAAAAAGTTCTAAACCTGAACCTATAAAACATAGGTGCGGACTACAGTAATGGAATTAAAACAGTAATGGAATCAAATCATTATTCAAGATTTATTTTATAAATGTTAAATTTCATAGCTGTACAAAACTCTTTTATTGTAAGACTTTTATTGAGATGGATAGCTAAAAGAAGAAACTAAACATGGCCCTGGTTTGATAATTTCAACGAAAATGGGAAAATGGACTGAACATTCGCAACTTGAGAATAGAACAGACAAAACTTTATCCAGAACAGCAGTTTTGTACTCATCTTAGAATTGTTGTTAGAGGATGTCTTACAAAATTCATATAGATCCATTAGCAATGACCACATTCTGAGACTGTTCCAAGTAGAAAGAAGTACAAGTTAAATACAATTTAATTCTTCAGTGCATTAGAGGTTGAGATAATATGGTTATAGGTCAAAGTACTTGCATTTTAATTTTGAAATAATTTTGTTCATTTTTAGCTCCACTGGCTGAAAGCCACTGGGGCTATTGTCATGGCGTTGTGTCCGTCGTGTGTCCGTCCGTCCATCCGTCCGTGCGTGCGTCCGGTCGTAAACTTTACTTTAAAAATCTTCTCCTCAGGAACTACTGGATGGATTTCAACCAAACTTCACAGAAATGATCCTTGGGTGACCCTCTTTCAAAGTTGTTCAAGAAATTTTGATCCAATGAAAAACATGGATTTAAGGGGCGTGGCTAATTTCCAAATATGGTAAAAAGTGAGTTTTCTCAGATTCTAATCAATGGATACCAATTAGATTTTACATGAATGATCCTTGGGTGACCCTTTATCAGTCTACAAAAAATCATTATGATCGGATGGAAAATATGCATTTTATGGGCGGAGGTCATTTCTCTATATGTTATATAGTGGAAACTTTGAAAATCATTTTCTCAGAATGTAACCGATGGATGTCAACCAAATTTCACTGGAATGATCCTTGAGTGACCCTTTATCAGTGTACAAAAATTAATTGTGATGGGATGGAAAATATGCATTTTATGGGCAGAGGTCATTTCTCTATTTGTTATTTAGTGGAAAATTTGAAAATCATTTTCTAAGAATCTAATCTTTGGATATCAACCAAATTTCACTAGAATGATCCTTGAGTGACCCTTTATCAGTGTGCCAAAAATTATTTTGATTGGATGAAAAATATGCATTTTATGGGTGTAGGTCATTTCTCAACAAGTTAAATAGTGGAAACTATGAAAATTATTTTCTCAGAATGTAACTGATGGATATCAATCAAAAAAATTTTTGGTATGATCTTTGGGTGACCCATTATTATACAGCCAAAAATCATTTTGATTTGATGAAAGAGCGGAGGTCATTTCTCTATCAGTTATATAGTTCAAGCTTTGAAATTCATTTTCAACATTAGTAGAACCCCAAATATCTAAAAATCAAGTCAAAACATTTATTTGCTTTTACAAGAATTTCAAGCCTGTGGAGCGACTCAAGCCATTCATGGCTTTCTAGTTAAAGCATTTTTTAAGAATGTTTTAATAGAAATTCCATGTAAATGTTTAGAAATTTCATATCATAAATGACAAAAAAGAATATCCTCTTAATGGGAACAAAATCTTGTAACTTTAGCTTCATAATAAAGCAAAGTAACTGATATGAAGTTTTGGTTGCCCATTGTTGACATCATGTGTAAGAGCCTTTACAAATGATACCTTCTTTTCCTTCATATTGAATGTAGAAAGCCTGGATTGGTGTGATAGTCAATAATTACGTAACCCAGCTGCTGTAGTACAAATGAGACTATTATGAAAATAATATCAAAACATCCAAAATATTATTTTTTTTCTTTCTTTAAAAAACTAGTGCTGGATCCATGCAAATATACATTATATAGACTGCTTCAAACTGAAATTAAGCAAATTCATTCATTTAAACTTGCCACTGTCATAGCACAGTGGTAGTGCTTTATACTATCATTCAAAAGGTTAGGTGTTGAATCCAGACGGCGACACTCATCCTTTCCTACTATTTGACTCTCACAAATGGGTTGATTATTTGTAGACCTGTGTGGTATAGCAGCTGGAGGCCAGAAAAGGGTGTACTGGTAGTACTGGTGTTAGAAATACCAGGAATCCATGATTAATGACTCCAGCTGTAGCAATATAACTGAACAATTGTTGAAAGTGGCGTAAAACCCCAATCAAACATATATATCATAATAACTGTTGAATAATCAAGTTTCTTTTCTTTTTTTGCATTTGAAGCATCTACTTCGATTTCCAGTATGAATATTGAGCACTTGTGTTTGTTTGTAGTCATTTGAGTTTTCTTTTAATTTTCTGTTTGATTATGTTGTGTTAGATCTAAATATTTCATATTGATGACTCAATATAAAACAGTTGTCACTGCCTATAAGTTTATAGGCAGTGACAACTGTTTTATACGGAGCCATTGATAAGTATATAGGCAGTGACTACTGTTTTATACTGAGCCATTGATAAGTTTATAGGCAGTGACAACTTTTATACAGAGGCATTGATAAATTTATAGGCAGTGACAACTGTTACACACTTACCAATCAAATTATTATTTTAATTTATTATACCCCCCACCTACGAAGTAGAGGGGGGTATATTGGTTTCACCATGTCTGTCTGTCTGTCTGTCCGTCCGTCCATCCGTCCGTCCATCCGTCCGTCTGTCCGTCCGTAGACCTTTTCGTTTCCGGACTCTAACTCAAGAACAAAATGACCTACAATCATGAAACTTTATACAGATGTTCCTTATGACCCAAGGAAGTGCCCTATTGTTTTTGGGTCATGTAGGTCAAAGGTCAAGGTCACAGTCAGCCTTTGTTCAATTTTCGTTTCCGGACTCTAACTCAAGAACCAAGTGGCCTACAATCATGAAACTTTATACAGATGTTCCTTATGACCCAAGGAAGTGCCCTATTGTTTTTGGGTTGCATAGGTCAAAGGTCAAGGTCACATTAAATTTTTGTTCAATTTTCGTTTCCGGACTCTAACTCGAGAACCAAGTGACCTACAAGCATGAAACTTTATGCAAATGTTGCTTATGATCCAAGGAAGTGCCCTATTGTTTTGGGGTCATATAGGTCAAAGGTCAAGGTCACAGTAAATTTTTGTTCAAATTTTGTTTCCGGACTCTAACTCGAGAACCAAGTGACCTACAAGCATGAAACTTTATGCAAATGTTGCTTATGATCCAAGGAAGTGCCCTATTGTTTTGGGGTCATATAGGTCAAAGGTCAAGGTCACAGTAAATTTTTGTTTAATTTTCATTTCTGGACTCTTAACTCAAAAACAAAGCGACCTAGAATCATGAAACTTCATGCAAATGCTACATATGACCTCAATATTAGTTACAAACACATCCTGCACTAATAGCACTTGCATTCTGACAAAGCGCTTGTGGGGGGTATTAGTCCCCTCTGCGACAGTTCTAGTTGATTTTCCTTCAACCTTTGCTTCATATCTAATGTCAATCACTGGCAATATTTTTGATTTTTACCTACAAAAACTCTGTCTGCAAAACTTTACCTATTATGCAAATGTATCGCTAATTATGTAACTGGTCACCTTATATCTGTAACATTCAATGTATCTCATGTTTACCTGTTCTAGTCCTTGCAGTTTAAATGTCAAACTAGCTTTTTATCCCGTTTCTCTGTCTGATGGCCTTTTTTGCTTGCTTTTTGCTTGAACAGAAATCAGCTTTTTGCTAAAGTTTTCTATGAAATTCCACGTCTACCCTATAAACTTTTAAAGAAAATACTTAGAAATAGTTCTGTTACTTTAAAAAAGCTGGCATCAAAGAAAAACATTGTTGGACAGTGGATGGAATTAGAAAAGGGTTATTTTAAATTTGTATTTAAATTGATTTATTCAGAATTATCCTTATTGATATTAAAGATTGTTTTTTTTGATAAAGAATCTAAATTCCAAGTCTTGAGCCAATTCTTTTTAAAATACAAGAGCTATGACCAAGAATAATCGATTGTATTTATCATGCAAGCTAATTTTTTTCATTGATATAAGTTAATAAGGTAGTGGAATCGTGATAGTTCCGCAACATTTTGGAACTCATGATTTTTCACAATGTTAATCAAGGTTTCCTAATGAAAATCATTAGGAAACCTTGTTTAACACTGTTAAAGGTCATTACTTCCGAAAGGTTAAGGAACTATTGCATTAAAAGATTACATTTTAATCAATTAAGCTTAATTTACATTACATATTTATATGGTCAGATTGTTTCAAGTTTGTACGTTCATTGATGTTTCAGAAACAGAGAATATGAGGAATGAGGAAAAAGCTCCGGAGAGTGATGTCAACACATTTCCCGAGATTGATGTGAAGGAGCAACCTGCTCATCTAAAGATTGGCTCTCAATTCCAGTTTAGAGTCACACTGTTACAGGCTTCAGCTATTTCCCCTGAATACGCTGATATATTCTGTCAGTTCAAGTAAGTTGTATTTTAACCCTTTCCTGTTTTACAAAATTTTGGACCTGTCCAAATTCAAAGGTTTTGCAGACGAAAAATTTAAAGTGGATTTAATTTGAAAAATAACCATTCAGTAGGGTAGAAAATAGTGTAGAAAAAGAAGAAATTGCTTGTCAGAAGCAATTTCTTCTTTGTAGCTCACCTGCGCACGAAGTGCTCAAGGTGAGCTTTTGTGGTCGCGTGATGTCCGTCGTCTGTCGTGCGTCGTTTGTCATCAACATTTACCTTGTAGACACTCTAGAGGCCACATTTTTTGCCCAATCAACCTGAAATTTGGTCAGAATGATTGTCTTGATGAAATCTCGGACAAGTTCGAAATTGGGTCAAGTGGGGTCAAAAATGAGGTCACAGGGTCAAATCTTAGAAAAACCTTGTAGACACTCTAGAAGCCATATTTTTTCCCCAATCAACCTGAAATTCGGTCAGAATGATTGTCTTGATAAAATCTCGGACAAGTTGGAAATTGGGTCAAGTGGGGTCAAAAATGAGGTCACGGGGTCAATTCTTAGAAAAACCTTGTAGACACTCTAGAGGCCACATTTTTTGCCCAATCAGCCTGAAATTTGGTCAGAATGATCATTTTGATGAAATCTCAGACAAGTTCGAAATTGGGTCAAGTTGGGTCAAAAATGAGGTCACGGGGTCAAATATTAGAAAAACCTTGTAGACACTCTAGAAGCCATATTTTTTCCCCAATCAACCTGAAATTTGGCCAGAATGATTGTCTTGATGAAATCTCGCACAAGTTTGAAATTGGGTCAAGTGGGGTCAAAAATGAGGTCATTGGGTCAATTCTTAGAAAAACCTTGTAGACACTCTAGAAGCCATATTTTTTGCCCAAACAACCTGAAATTCGGTCAGAATGATTGACTTGATAAAATCTCGGACAAGTTCCAAATTGGGTCAAGTGGGGTCAAAAAAGAGGTCACAGGGTCAATTCTTAGAAAAACCTTGTAGACACTCTAGAGGCCACATTTTTTGCCCAATTAGCCTGAAATTTGGTCAGAATGATCATCTTGATGAAATCTCGGACAAGTTCGAAATTGGGTCAAGTTGGGTCAAAAATGAGGTCACAGGGTCAAATATTAGAAAAACCTTGTAGACACTCTAGAAGCCATATTTTTTGCCCAATCAACCTGAAATTTGGCCAGAATGATTGTCTTGATAAAATCTCGCACAAGTTTGAAATTGGGTCAAGTGGGGTCAAAGATGAGGTCATGGGGTCAATTCTTAGAAAAACCTTGTAGACACTCTAGAAGCCATATTTTTTGCCCAATCAACCTGAAATTCGGTCAGAATGATTGTCTTGATGAAATCTTGGACAAGTCCAAAATTGGGTCAAGTGGGGTCAAAAATGAGGTCACGGGGTCAAATCTTAGAAAAACCTTGTAGACACTCTAGAAGCCATATTTTGTGCCCAATCAACCTGAAATTTGGTCAGAATGATTGTCTTGATGAAATCTCGGACAAGTTCAAAATTGGGTCAAGTGGGGTCAAAAATGAGGTCATAGGGTCAATTCTTAGAAAAACCTTGTAGATACTCTAGAAGCCATATTTTTTGCCCAATCAACCTGAAATTTGATCAGAATTATTGTTTTGATGAAATCTCGGACAAGTTGGAAATTGGGTCAAGTGGGGTCAAAGATGAGGTCACGGGGTCAATTCTTAGAAAAACCTTGTAGACACTCTAGAGGCCACATTTTTTGCCCAATCAACCTGAAATTTGGTCAGAATGATTGTCTTGATGAAATTTCGCACAAGTTCGAAATTGGGTCAAGTGGTGTCAAAAATTAGGTCACGGGGTCAAATATTGGAAAAACCTTGTAGACACTCTTGAAGCCATATTTTTTGCCTGATCTACCTGAAAATTGGTCAGAATGATCATCTTGATGAAATCTAGGTCAATTTTGAAATTGGGTCAAGTGGGGTCAAAAATGAGGTCACGGGGTCAAATCTTAGAAAAACCTTGTAAGCAGTGTAGAGGCATCATTTTTGCCCAATCGACCTGAAATTTGGTAAGAATTCTTCATCCATTCTAAATCTACTTTAAACCATTTTCGACAGTTCATTCAGGTGAGCGATTTAGGGCCACTATGGCCCTCTTGTTTCACAATGTTTTCTCAATCACAAAATCACAGTCATGTAAAAAGCAGGGTTTAAACAGCAAAGGTTTAATTATATTTTAATTATGCTGCCCTTCGAGCCAATGTCATAGCGCAGTAGGTAGCGCATCAGGCTGTCAATCTAGAGGTCCTGGGTTCAATCCCTGATAGCTGCACTCATTCATTGACGGCTATTTGTCTTTACCAATGGGTTGATAAACGTAGACCTATGTGAGATAACAGCTGGAGGCTAGGAAAGGATGTGATGGTTGTACTGGTGAGAGAAATACCAGGAATCTATTGTTTAACGCTCCAGCCTTTGTGATATAACCAAACAAATGTTGATAATGGTATTAAACTTCATTCAATCAATCAATCAATATGCTCCCATTCAAAAGAAGAGGGGGTATATTGCTTTTCACTTGTGGGTCGGTCGGTCAGTCAGTCAGTCTGTCTGTAGACCATTTTTGTCCTGAGCATATCTCAAAAAAGTATGCAAGCTAGAATCATGAAACTTTACAGGTTGATAGATCTAATTGATGAGAAGTGCAGTGCACAAGAACCATAACTCTATTTATCATATTTTGTGACTTATTGCTCTTTGTTGATTGACAAAGAATAGACCATTGACTTGCTTTGATGGGGGACATAAATGTTTTACAAACACCTCTTGTTCTAATTATGTCCATCAAGATTTTAGCAGATGGATGTGCTGAAAATTTTGGTTTATTCCTCAATGAATACAATTTTGAGTGTACTCCTGTTTTGTAAGCTTGCACATAAAGTTGTATCAAAAAAATCTGTCTCTGTCTTTGGAGAAATCTTTTTGCTTCAGAATATTACCCTTGTTGTGCATAATAAAAAATCTTGACAAATTTGCAACAACATCTTAGTGCTCAAAGCGCTGAATGCACTAAATGTGAGAGGGAATTCATTTTGAGAATAAATTTTTTTATCTTTTCTAGTTTCAAAAGAATATTTTGCAGAGCCTCGACAATGATCAATTCTCCCAACCTCGTTAGATATTTTTAGCTCACCTGAGCACAACGTGCTCAGGTGAGCTATTGTGATCACCTTTTGTCCGGCGTCCGTGCGTCGTCCGTCGTGCGTCGTCCGTCAACAATTTCTTTAAACGACATCTCCTCCTAAACTACTAGGCCAATTTTAACCAAACTTGGCAGAAATGTTCCTTAGGTGGTCCCCTTTAAGAATTGCTAAAAGAATTGAAATCGGTGAAAAACTCTGGTTGCTATGGCAACAAAAGTTAAAAATTTAAGAAAATCTTTAAAATTCTTCTTCTTCTGAACCAGCAGCCCTACAGCCTTGAAATTTGGTATGGATGATCAGCTCATAGACCTAAATAAAAATAGCTAAAATCATATCTGTTGGGCCACCAGGTGCGGAGCATCAGGGGGGAGGGGGTAGTACTTTGGGTAAATTTTGTAATCTTTAACCTTCTTCTTCTTCTGATCATGAAGGCCTACAGCCTTAAAATTTTGCATGTATCATCACCTCATAGACCTTAATAAAAATAGCTAAAATCATATCTGTAGGGCCACCAGGTGCGGAGCACCAGGGGGATGGGGGTAGTACTATGATGAAATTTTGTAATCTTTAACCTTTTTCTTCTTCTAAACCAGGAGACCTACAGATTTGAATATTGGCATGGATAATCAGCATATGGACCTTTATAAAAATACCTAAAATCATGACTGTAGATTCACCAGGTGCGTAGCACCAGGGGGGAGAGGATAGTACTTTTGTGAAAATTTTGTAATCTTTAACCTTCTTCTTCTGAACCACAAGCCCTACAGACTTGAAAATTGGCATGGAGGATCAGCTCATAGACCTTAATATAAATAGCTAAAATCATAACTGTAAAGCTACCAGGTGCGGAGCACCAGGGGGGAGGGGGAAGTACTTTTGTGAAAATTTTGTAACTTTAATCTTCATCTTCTAATGAACCAGGAGCCCTACAGACTTCAATATTGGCATGGATGATAAGCATATGGATCTAAAATAAAATAGCTTAAATCATGAATGTAGGGCCACCAGATGCGGAGCATTAGGGGGCAGGGGGTAGTACTTTGGATCAATTTAGAAATCTTTAACCTTATTCTTCTCCTGGATCAGGAACCCTACAGACTTGAAAATTGTCATGGGTGATCAATATATTGACATTAATAATAGCTTAAATCATGACTGTAGGGTCACCAGGTGCTGAGTGTCTTGGGGAGGGGGTAGTACTTTGGATCATTTTTGAAATCTTTAAACTTCTTCTAATGAGCCAGGAGTCTTACAGACTTGAAAATTGGTATGGATGATCAGCATATGGACATATATTGAATTAGCTAAAATCATGACTGTAGATTCACCAGGTGCAGAGCATCTTGGGGGAGGGGGGAGTGCTTTGTTGAGAATTTTGAATCCCTACAGCCTTTATATTTGACATGGATTGATCAACTCATTAAAGAAAACTTTAAAAGTCTCAGACTCAGCCTGTATATCTGGCATAGATTAGCTGATCACAGACCTTTTATGGAAAAGGCTTAAATGAATAATTCCAGGGGAGGAGCAGAGGGGGGGAATGATTATTTCAAATGTTATCTGATTGAATAAGTGAAAATCTCCTTTTCTGTGGTTGCATGGACACACCTAGGTAATGAAGCTTTTTTCTTAGGTGAGCGACCCAGGGCCAACGGCCCTCTTGTTGGTATGTAGCATCATATTGTGGACCCCTACCAAGTTTGTTCATATCAAGACCCTTGGGTCATATTTGTGCTCCATCCGCGCTAATTAATGTGATGTCCCAGGGGTCATAGAGACTCAGGTGAGCGATCTAGGACCATCTTGGTCCTCTTGTTTTCCATACAAAACACTAAGTACGTATTATATGTATTCTGTATTTCAGTTTTCTACATCGTCATGATGAAGCATTTTCCACAGAACCTTTAAAAAATACGGGTAAAGGACCTCCGCTTGGATTTTACCATGTACAAAATGTAAGCATATGACTTTTAATTTTGAAAGATCAATTCATATCATGGTATGTAAAGTCTAATCTGATTTTCAATAGATATGGTAAATACCATGTGATTTTAAACAGTTGAATGTCAGATAGTTATTATTTTAAAATTCTTTAGATAGTTGAAAGGAAACATGTCTTCATAACTTAACCAATTAACTAAACCTTGCCATAACATAACATAACATATCCTTTATTCACCCAGTAATTTTTCAATACATGTATAATGTTAGTGATTACAATCCTATTCAAGATACATAACTCATGTTTGCCATAATGATATTTCTTATTTTATATACATCTGCAGCTAATAACATGAAGGTCTTCTGACAAGGTCAACATAATCAACAAAGCAAAATTTCCGAAATAGTGCTGTTTCAGGGGATTTCACAAACAAATCTTTTTTAGTCTTATTACTATAACTCAATGGAAATCCAGCCATAATTTGCAGAATTTGAGACAATGTTTTGCATTTCAGTTAAAAGTGACCATAACAACATTATTTATAGACTATATAAAGTCCCAGTTCCTAGTGTTGAATAATGACAAATGTAATCATTTTCAGTTACTGGACTGTAACAAATCCTTAATAGACTATATAAAGTTTTAGCCCCTAGTGTAACTTTACAACAATGTTTACATTTTCAGTTCACAGTGACCATAACAAAATCCTTTATAAACTATATAAAGTCCCAGCCCCTGGTGTTAATATATAACAATGTTTTACATTTTCAGTTTACAGTGACCATAACAAAATCCTTTATAGACTATATAAAGTCTCAGCCTGGTGTTAATTATAACAATGTTTTACATTTATAGTTCACAGTGACCATAACAAAATCCTTTATAGACTATATAAAGTCTCAGCCTGGTGTTAATTATAACAATGTTTTACATTTTCAGTTTACAGTGACCATAACAAAATCCTTTATAGACTATATAAAGTCCCAGCCCCTGGTGTTAATATATAACAATGTTTACATTTTCAGTTTACAGTGACCATAACAAAATCCTTTATAGACTATATAAAGTTTTAGCCCCCAGTGTTAATTATACGCCGCCGGAGGCGGATGTATATTGGCGTCATCTTCTCCATCTGTCCGTCCATCTGTCCGTCCGTCCGTACGTCTGTCCACTTTTCTTGTCAACACAACTCCTCCTAAGTTTCTGGCTGGATTTTCTTGAAACTTGGTCAATGTTATCACCTCAATTGGTAGATGTGCATGAAGGAAGGATTTTATGGTTCGTTGATTTTTGCCTGAGTTATGCCCCTTTAAAACTTAGTCTCTGGGTCCACTTTTCTTGTCAACGCAACTCCTCCTAAGTTTCTGGCTGGATCTTCTTTAAACTTGGTCAATGTGATCACCTCAATTGGTAGATGTGCATGAAGGAAGGATGTTATGGTTCGTTGATTTTTGCCCCTTAGAAACTAATGAAACTTGGTGGATGTTATAAACGAAGTTGGTAGATGAGCATGAAGTAAGGATTTTATGGTTCATTTATTTTACCCTAAATTATGCCCCCTTAAAACTTAGTATCTAGGGCTTGAAATTGCAGCCTTTTGAACGCAACTCCTCCTTACTTTTTGTCTTTATTTTAATAAAACTTGGTCAATGTCATCACCATAATTTGTAGATGTACATGGATCAAGGATTTTATGGCTCATTCATTTCCCTGAATTATGCCCCCTTAAAACTTAGTGTCTGGGCTTATAGAAATTGCAGCCTTGTGAAGGCAACTCCTCCTAACTTTTTCTCTTGATTTAAATGAAACGTGGTCATTTTGAATTTGGTTCTGTCAAAATAAGTAGTGTCTACAATTATTTTCGTGAAACAGCAGCAAAGTGGCGGCATATTTTGTGACAATGGCACTCTTGTTTATAACAATGTTTTACATTTTCAGTTTACAGTGACCATAACAAAATCCTTTATAGACTATATAAAGTCCCAGCCCCCAGTGTTAATATATAACAATGTTGTACATTTTCAGTTTACAGTGACCATAACAAAATCCTTTATAGACTATATAAAGTCCCAGCCGTTGGTATTTGAAGTGTTTGGACACTACCAACAGCACCCGTTACATGACCAGGCAAAAGATGCTAACTCTCCATTGTAAGTATTGAATGTTTTCTTGGTTCCTGTCACATTCCATAAATCAAGATTTTCAGAGTAAAACCAATTTATGGTAAAGAAAAATTGTAAGCATTTAATGTTGGTTGGTTCCTGTAAAATTCCATAAATCAAGATTTTCAGAGTAAAACGTATTCATGGTAAAGAAAAATTGACTTTCTAAGATCCAAATCTGCATTGTTCCTGAGAATGATAATGTTGAAACTTGTAATAAATAGGCCCTATCTGAAGAGAAATTAATTGTTACTCAAAAGGTATTTTGTACAAAATTTGCACCTTTTTATAAGCCCGTTGAAAATAAGGTCGTATTATGTGATCTCCTGGAGTGTCCAGGAAATGGGTGGCTTCAACTTATTTGTCTAGAGCATAATTTGATGCACTAATTGTGAGTCAGTATTTATTTTAGAAATTTAAATCAGGTGGTATGGACAAAGATCAGACTGCACATATGTGCAGGCTGATGTTAGTCTATACCTCCTGTCAAAGCAGAAATATTCTGTTTTCAGTTTGACAAGGATTATATAGAAAAGAGGCAATATAGACTAAGATCAAACCTAACATTATCTTTCAAGGCCTATAGAGATGTAAATTTTATTCTTAATCATCTTGAAAAATAACTTCAAAAACCTTACAAATTTAACTTATTTGTTACTTTCAGCAATAATACCAGTGTACGAAGACCACCAAGAAAGAACTTCCCATTAATGCTTCCCATTTCAAAACCGGTACCTTCACCCAAATATGGTGTGATAACCCCACCAAGGTTGGTTTATATGTTGTTAATAGAGGTTTTTCAGTAAGGACCAAATACCCAATGTCATTGATAATGATTATTGACAATAATGACGAATCAATATAATGATTGATAATTATTATTTTCCACATATGAAAAATGAGCCCATGCAAGACATTTTCAACAATCTTTCATGTGCAGGAGGCCCAACAATGAGCAGCCTAAACTATTTTAAAGTGCAATAAGATGATTACTTCACTGTCTAAAGATACTCGGAGACTCACTTAGTGCTTGGGAGAACAAAACAGTAAAAACTGTTTATGAATATAACCCTGATTTGCTGTTGCACTTGTGTGCAAAGCAGGATATAATGAGCAAAAAGTTTGTACTGTTTTTGTCATCCTGATTGCAGAATGAGTATCTGGTAAGACTGTGCAGATGCACACACTGGACTGAGTCTTTGCTTTGTCACATATTTGAAGTTGTTGAAAATATTAAGCTCAGGATCAAAGATCAAATAATTTTGTCAATTGGATTGACTTCAGTAGCCAATGGGAGTGACAATATTTCTTACAGTGTATGTCCTCAATATGCAGCTTTTATTTACATATTGATTTAATTTTATTGTCAATGATATTGGTGATAGTGGTATATGGATCAGGTCCGTTTAAATGTTGTAAAGATGTTGTTATTGCAAAATATTTTTGATACAAAATCAAACACCAATTTAAATTCAATAGAATACATCTAAGATTAACTGTAGAAGTGAAATGCATCAATATTCAAATTTTAAGACCTTATATTATCATAAATGAATAATGGTATGTTATATATAATTATCATTTTCAGATATATATCTTTCAAAACTCGATGTTTTTTCATCAGGGGTTCAACAAGAATTGACAGTGAAAATGAAAATGAACCCCTGTCTCGTTGAACCCCTGATGAAGAAACATTGAGATTCGAAAGCACTAGGGTTATAAAATGATAATCCATTACTTAAACACTGTAAGAACAAAACTATTTCTCATATTTATTTAACCCTTTGCTGTTTAATACCTGCTTTTTATGTGCCTGTTATTTTATGATTGAGAAAACATTGTTAACGAAGAAGAAATTGCTTTTGACAGGCAATTTCTTCTTTTCAACACTATTTTCTACCCTACTGAATGGTTATTTTTCAAATTAAATCCACTTAAAATTTTCGTCTGCAAAACCTTTGAATGTGGACCGGTTTAAAATTTTGTAAAACAGGAAAGGGTTAATCATGCAACTGTTCTTGTATCCTTTTGGATCCAGTGAGAATAATTCTATTTAATGTGCAACTATTTTACATAACATTGTATGTTGTGTGGCAGTCTGGTATTTTTTCCTACCCATGACTATTGTACTTTGGTGATCACATTTTTTGGTTTGCTTGTGAATAGTATCTTAATTTACTTTTCACTTGAATAATTTGCAGCTATTTTCTTTATTTTATACCCTGGTATCTTTGCCTCTTACTTTTTATCATATTTGAAAATTTAGTTTTTAGCTTTTGAGATAGAAAATGGCATTCTGATTGGATAAAAGAAATATTCATACTAGCTCTGCATTCAGGATGATAGAATGGCGCAAACTGTTTGGCAATTTTACCCTGCTTTGCAAGTGCAGGATGATTTTAAGGTTGTAATAAAGGCCATGTGTGAAAATTTGATGAAAACATGAGAAATGGAGCCATAAGGATTATTGATAAAAAGAAATTGAAAGGGAGAAATTTCACTTGGCATTTTCACTTAACTCATTCTTCTTAAAGCAATATGGTTCCTGAAATATCAGATTAAGCAAACAAAAAACTTGATTAGTAATTTGAGCATCACAGGCCCTCATGTGCCTCTTGTTGAAAAATGATATTTATTTTCACATCTATAGTGGGATAAGGTTTTACATTTTTTATACTTCCATGAAAACAAAAAGTTGTCTTCATCTCTTCATTAAATGCACAACCTCTCCCTTCATTGTAGATTTTTGTATCTGAATGTTGTGTTTTTAGCTCCACTGGCTGAAAGCCACTGGGGCTATTGTCATGGTGTTGTGTCCGTCGTGCGTCCGTCCGTCCGTCCGTGCGTCCGTCCGGTCGTAAACTTTTCTTTAAAAATCTTCTCCTCAGAAACTACTGGATGGATTTCAACCAAACTTCACAGATATGATCCTTGGGTGACCCTCTTTCAAAGTTGTTCAAGAGATTTTGATCCAATGAAAAACATGGATTTAAGGGGCGTGGCTAATTTCCAAATATGGTAAAAAGTGAGTTTTCTCAGATTCTAATCAATGGATACCAATTAAATTTTACATGAATGATCCTTGGGTGACCCTTTATCAGTCTACAAAAAATCATTGTGATCGGATGGAAAATATGCTTTTTTTTGGCGGAGGTCATTTCTCTATATGTTATATAGTGGAAACTTTGAAAATCATTTTCTCAGAGGGTAATGGATGGATATCAACCAAATTTCATTGGAATGATCCTTGAGTGACCCTTTATCAGTCTAAAAAAAATCATTGTGATGGGATGGAAAATATGCATTTTATGGGCGGAGGTCATTTCTCTAAATGTTATATAGTGGAAACTTTGAAAATCATTTTCTTAGAATGGAATGGATGGATATCAACCAAATTTCACTGGAATGATTCTTGGGTGACCCTTTATCAGTCTACAAAAAATCATTGTGATGGGATGGAAAATATGCATTTTATGGGCAGAGGTCATTTCTCTATATGTTATATAGTGGAAAATTTGAAAATCATTTCTCAGAATCTGATTTTTGGATATCAACCAAATTTCACTGGAATGATCCTTGAATGACCCTTTTTCAGTGTTCCAAAAATTATTTTGATTGGATGAAAAATAAGCATTTTATGGGTGGAGGTCATTTCTCTATATGTTATATAGTGGAAACTATGAAAATCAATTTCTCAGAATGTAACTGATGGATATCAATCAAAAATTTTTGGTATGATCTTTGGGTGACCCATTATCATGCAGCCAAAAATCATTTTGATTTGATGAAAAATATGTCTTTTAGGAGCGGAGGTCATTTCTCTATATGTTATATAGTTCAAACTTTGAAAATCATTTTCAACATCAGTAGAACCCCAAATATCTAAAAATCAAGTCAAAACATTTATTTGCTTTTACAAGAATTTCAAGCCTGTGGAGCGACTCAAGCCATTCATGGCTTTCTAGTTGTTATCCACTTTCACACAGGGCAGAATTTTCCAGTCCTAGTAAGCTGATTTTGGACACCAGCAAAGCCAAGGGAGATGAGTAAGATAATAGTTCTAGATTGGACTTTATTTACCAACTTTATTAAATAAGTTTATTACATTACAAGGTTGTAATATTCAGAAATTTAGAAAAGATATGTGATTGGAGTAGACTTGTGATGTTTGAGCCAATCACATTTTATCTTTCTGGGCCTGGTTGTATAAATGATAGCCATTGGTTAAATTTAGATAGGAAGTTCATTTCAGCTAATCAGGTTTGCTATTCAATTGTACCAAGACCTTATTGGTTGAAAGTAATGTTTAACTCAGCCAATGGTTATCTTTTATAAAACTAATGTTTTGAAACTGAAATAGGGCTCTATAGATCTTGAGGACAGAATCTCACTAGAATCTCACTAGAAACCTATTAAAACTATGGCTATGAATATGAATTCTAACATTGGTGTGATTAGACTTAAAGCTAAAATAAGTACCATTTTCGCCTGCAAATAAATATCATTGAAGCAGATATTTAATGAAGTTTCTTTAATGCTTTTCGGTGGTTTATCGAGAAATAACGGTAGATTATCACTTGATAATCCCACCGCAAAAGCAGTGAAATTATCAAAAACCTATACCCTGCTTTTGTGCATTTCATCCTATCTGACGTCATCAATGCGGGGCGAAATAAGTGACGTCACAATGAACGTTGCATAGCAATCACGTGCAAAATGACGCGCTTTACGAAAATATGTCCTAGAAATTTCACATTTTGTCTCATTTTTGCATTAAAGAAATAGAATAATCGTTTGTTTTTCAAGTAAGATCGATAAATATTTCATTTCGTGAATAACAAAAGCTATATTTTCACTCGTGGCTCTGCCACTCGTGAAAATATAGCTTTTGTTGTTCACTCAATAAAATATAAATCGATCTTACACTGAAACAAACGATTATCCTCTATATAATTACTTAAGTATAAAGTAAAAGCTACTTATCTTTGGCCCTTTTTTTTCCTCCAATGAAAGACCACTATTTCAATTGAAATTTAAGAAATATAAAAAATATTCTGCTGGAATAAGTGAGCTACGTGGTTCTAGGTTATTCTGGGCGGGAACTACTTTCAAAACCAGACAGTGACGTCATAATCTTGTCTGATAAAATGTCTCGAAAGACCCTTAACTTGAATCGAGTATTTATAAAAAGTTTTTTTTTATTGTTTTTTTTTAAGTAATGCCTATAGTAATGCTTGTCCTTTAAAAGGAGGAGAAATTCTTGAATGATTTGACTGCATGTTAATCAATAGAAGATTAGGCTGACATATAAATGGTTCTGATTATAAAATATTAATTCAATTAACAGCAGTAAGAATGAGATCAACCAGTTTGCTTGAACCAAGCCTCTCTGTACTCTCTATCACATTTTCAAATTAAGTTAAAAAAAGAAAAGACAACAGGGTTGAACCATCTTAAATCTCAATTCCTTTTTAAAATGAACATTTGGATGTTTTTTTATGACAAATACTTTGGATCTTTTTAAAAATATTTTAATTTAGTAATTCTGCAAAGTTCCCATTTTTAAGAAGAAATGCAATCAAATGCACTGTAGAGAATTGAGGTCTTAGGTCCATTTATGATGAGTCACGTGTAAGGTTGCCATCGAAGGAGAAACAGTGTGAATTTAAGAAAAAAGGAAACAACTACAGACATTTCTATTAAATGTAATGCTCTTGGAAAAGTACATTAAGGCAAAATAATTGTAGAACAATTTATAATAGGCCTACTGATATGATTCTAGGGATACAATTATTTGCAATTACAATGCGAAATTGAAGCATGTTAGACCTTTCATAGCTGACCAATATCGAAAGCTCCAGTGATCTGTTTCACTTTGACGTAGTATCAGTTTGGGAACCAAAACTTGGTAACTACAGCTTTTCAACGAGTTATTTATATGCTTGTTGCAAACATTACATTGTTGACCATGAAAATGCTGTGGTTTTTGTTTGTTCGTATGGGGTTCGACGCCCCTTAAAAATTTTTCATATATACTGCGATGGCTGGAGCACCTAACAATGGATTCCTGGTAATTCTAACACCAGTACTACCAAAACTTTTTTTGTCACAGCTGCTCTTCCACATCTACCATTATCGATCCAATGGTGGGAGAAAAAAAGCTGCAATGGATGAGTGCCACTGTTGGGGATCGAACCCAAGACCTTTTGAATTAAAGTCAGCCGCGCTATCAACTGTGCGGCTGAATATGCCTGTTTTTCTACAAGTACAAAATCTCTATAAAAGAAAGGCATGATGTCCGCAAAAAGATTACTAAATAGAATACAAAATTCATTAATTGCATCCAAAAAGTTGAGTTCACCGAACCCTCTCAAATGATTTTGTCTAGCCAAATGATAAAATATTTACAGAAACCCGATGGTGAATAAATTCACTCCTCCCAATTTTTGTTTACCTCAATTTGATTAAAGAATGTATGACGCAACAGAAACGAATGACATCATTTATTGATGCGCAACTCATTTGACCTTGCGTTATTCGATGAAAAAATAAGTCAATAAGTTAAACAGTTATAGTTCATATTCTGACAATTTACGCGTATAACCTTGTGCTCCGCTTGGGTCATATCATATATAATGTCAGAAATGAACTTTAACTATTACTTAAATTTTCTTTGCAAAACTTCTTAGTTTATTTAGAGGTTGTAGTGAAATATGTTAGGAATCTTTCAGATCTTTAGAGGCTTTATTAGGAAAGTTGGTGAATATCGGGTCCTGTTTTCCTCAGTTTGTATTGTGCGGAAGAAAAAAAACTAATTAATATAACCAGAATTGACTAAATCATTATCTATGTCTTGCTACTAACATCTGTTTGCTTTAAGTTACACATACTTTGAAAGCTAGCGATTTAAGAGTTATATTGGCATTATCAACTATCACATTAAGTATTTCCTAGGAGCTGCCATAGGTTCCTTAAAACAGAAAGAATGTTGGAATCTAGATCACGGGGTCAGTTTGGTATTCCAACAATCAGACCCTTGGTTGCAGCACACATCCTTTCTGACATTTGTCTCTCACCAATGGGTGGATAATTATAAACTTAAAATGAGATAGCAGCTGGAGGAAAGGAAAAGATGTGATGGTATTACTGACTTGAGAAATACTATGAATCGATTTAAAGATGCTCCAGTCAACACTTCATGACTGAAAATTTGTTTAAAGTTGTGTTAAATCCCATTCAAAGTAATTATTCTTTGAGTCGAAAAGTTCAACAAGATAACTTAATTTCAAAGACAACTGGCAGTTTCTATGTTACATTATCACACTGGATTTGAAACTTGATATCGTATGATTTGTAATAAGTCAATCATATCTAGAATCTTTGTCTGGAAAAATGGTGAATAGGGGCCCCAATTTTTAGCTCACCTGAGCACGTAGTGCTCATGTGAGCTATTGTGATCACCTTTCATCCGGCGTCCGTCCGTCGGTCGTCGGTCGTCGGTCGGCGTCCGGCGTCCGTCAACAATTTCTTTAAACGACATCTCCTCCTAAACTACTGGGCCAATTAACTCCAAATTTTACAGAAATGTTGCTTAGGTGGTCCCCTTCAAAAATAGCTAAAAGAATTGAAATCCATGAAAAACTCTGGTTGCTATGGCAACAAAGGTGAAATTTTAAGAAAATCTTAAAAATTCTTCATCTTCTCAACCAGTAGTCCTACAGACTTTAAACTTGGCATGGATGATCAGTTCATAGACCTGAATGAAAATACGTAAAATTATAACTTTTGGGCCACCAGGTGCGGAGCACCAGGGGGGAGGGGGTAGTACTTTGGGTAAATTTTGTTATCTTTAAGTTTCTTCTTCTTCGGAACCAGGAACCCTACAGACTTGAAACTTGGCATGGAGGATCAGCATATAGACCTTTATATAAATTGCTAAAATCATGACTGTAGATTCACCAGGTGCGGAGCATCAGGGGGGAGAGGGTAGTACTTTTGAGAAAATTTTGTAATCTTTAACCTTCTTCTTCTTCTGAACCACAAGCCCTACAGACTGGAAACTTGGCATGGAGGATCAGCTCATAGACCTTAATAAAAATAGCTGAAATTATATCTTTTGGGCAACCAGGTGCGGAGCACCATGGGGGAGGGGGTAGTACTTTGGGTAAATTTTGTAATCTTTAAGTTTCTTCTTCTTCGGAACCAGGAGCCCTACAGACTAGAAAATTGGCATGGATGATCAGCATATGGACCTTTATATAAATAGCTAAAATCCTGACTGTAGATTCACCAGGTGCGGAGCATCAGGGGGGAGAGGGTAGTACTTTTGTGAAAATTTTGTAATCTTTAACCTTCTTCTTCTTCTGAACCACAAGCCCTACAGACTTGAAACTTGGCATGGAGGACCAGCTCATAGACCTTAATAAAAATAGCTAAAATAGTATCTGTTGGGCTGCCAGGTGCGGAGCATCAGGGGGAAGGGGGAGTACTTTTGTTAAAATTTTGTAATCTTTTACCTTCATCTTCTTCTGAACCAGGAGCCTGACAGATTTGAATATTGGCATGGATGATCAGCATATGGACCTTAATATATATAGCTAAAATCATGACTGTAGATTCACCAGGTGCGGAGCATCAGGGGGGAGAGGGTAGTACTTTTGTGAAAATTTTGTAATCTTTAACCTTCTTCTTCTTCTGAACCACAAGCCCTACAGACTTGAAACTTGGCATGGAGGATCAGCTCATAGACCTAAATAAAAATAGCTAAAATAATATCTGTTGGGCTGCCAGGTGCAGAGCACCAGGGGGGGAGGGGGTAGTACTTTTGTTAAAATTTTGTAATCTTTTACCTTCATCTTCTTCTGAACCAGGAGCCTGACAGATTTGAATATTGGCATGGATGATCAACATATGGACCTTTATATAAATAGCTAAAATCATGACTGTAGATTCACCAGGTGCGGAGCATCAGGGGGGAGAGGGTAGTACTTTTGTGAAAATTTTGTGATCTTTAACCTTCTTTTTCTTCTGAACCACAAGCCCTACAGACTTGAAAATTGGCATGGAGGATTAGCTCATAGACCTTAATAAAAATAGCTAAAATCATGACTGTAATGCCACCAGGTGCAGGGCACATGGGGGGAGGGGGTAGTACTTTTGTGAAAATTTTGTAACATTAACCTTCATCTTCTAATGAACCAGGAGCCCTATAGACTTCAATATTGGCATGGATGATAAGCATCATGGGGGGAGGGGGTAGTACTTTTGTGAAAATTTTGTAACATTAACCTTCATCTTCTAATGAACCAGGAGCCCTATAGACTTCAATATTGGCATGGATGATAAGCATATGGATCTAAAATAAAATAGCTAAAATCATGAATGTAGGGTCGCCAGATGCGGAGCATTAGGGGGGAGGGGGTAGTACTTTGGATCAATTTTGAAATCTTTAACCTTATTCTTCTTCTGGATCAGAAACCCTACAGACTTGAAAATTGTTATGGGTGATCAATATATTGACATTAATAAAAATAGCTAAAATCAGAACTGTTGGGTCACCAGGTGCTGAGTGTCTTGGGGAGGGGGGTAGTACTTTGGATCATTTTTGAAATCTTTAAACTTCTTCTAATGAACCAAGAGTCCTACAGACTTGAAAATTGGTATGGATGATCAGCATATGGACATTAATTGAATTAGCTAAAACCATGACTGTAGATTCACCAAGTGCAGAGCATCTTGGGGGAGGGGGAGTGCTTTGTTGAGAATTTTGAATCCCTACAGCCTTTATATTTGACATGGATTATTCAACTCATTTAAGAAAACTTTAAAAGTCTCAGACTCAGCCTGTATATCTGGCATAGATTTGCTGATCACAGACCTTCTATGAAAAAAGCTTAAATAAATAATGACCAGGGGAGGAGCAGGGGGGGGGGGGGATTATTTCAAATGTTATCTGATTGAATAAGTGAAAATCTCTTTTTTCTGTGGTTGCATGGACATACCTAGGTAATGAAGCTTTTTTCTCAGGTGAGCGACCCAGGGCCAACGGCCCTCTTGTTTAATTCATGTTTCAATTAAAAAGAATTGTATTGAAATAATAAGATTTACCTTGGTACTAACAGCTATTGTCTTTTGATTAAATGTATTATCAATGTTAGTGATTATTGGGTAGGCACATGATAATTATTATGAGCTAATTTCTATGACTCAGCATGAGACCATTGTAACTGCCTTTAAATATATCATCAATTTGAATTTAAAAACATTATGAAGTGAAATTAAAAATTTTAATAAATCTACAAACTCAACAAACTTTTTAGATTCAGTAGATTTTGATAAGGAATAAAAGTTGAAATGAAATTTTGGAATTTTCTCTTATATAGGGATGAGCAGATAGCTACAGAAATTTTGACAATGAATGAAGAAATACTTCATGTCAAGTAAAAATACATAAAACCTACAATACATTTTGAACCAGGTTTAGATATTGCACATGTTTGAAAACTTAATTTGTTTTCAGCAAGTAGCCTTTTTGGCAAAACACTTCTCTTTATATGAATGTTCACATCATTTTGAGGTTGAATGTATTTTGAGTTTTAAATGAAAATAACATAGTTATTTACTGAATTTCTTATTGTGTATTTATACCTGGTTTGAAAATACTTCAACAAAAATTATACTCTTTTCCGCCTTAAATATCCCCTCCTACATTTTCAAAGCCTGAACTTTTTCAGATGAATTAGAGAAAACATTAATTAGAGATTTAGTTAATAAGAAATTAGAACTATTACATGCCCCCGTATCGAGAGATCGGGGGCATATTGTTTTACTCATGTCCGTCTGTCTGTCTGTCTGTCCGTCTGCTTGTCCGTCCATCTGTCCAAAAACTTAACCTTGCAAATATCTTCAAGCCTATTCAAGATACAAAGCTAATATTTGGCATGATGATACATCTCAATGATCTGCTTCAGCTGGTACCAAAGTCAAGGTCATGTGACAAGGTCAAGGTCATCTGTCAAGGTCAAACTTTGAAAAAAAAATGCCGTTCCGGGGATTTGTGTTTCACAAACACATCTTGTTTGTATAAAGTTTTTCTGAAAGGATTAGAAAAACAATTATATTTTTAAGGATTTTTTGTAAGCTTAACTTTAAGGTATTGTAAAAAGGTTTTCATTTTGAAATCGAGCTTGTTTGTGAGATTTCCAACAATTTCATACACATACATAGTAAAGACTCTGACCAGTCTGTGCATCTGCACAGTCTGACCAGTGTCTTCACTGTGCATTAAGTAGATAGATAAGGTCTCAAAGTACTTTAACACCATCAGGTAATATTACATTTACAGTAGGTGGCTGTCTACACTGCTCAATGCTTGCATATGACACACATTTCAATTTGTTAGAAATGTCACACACAGGCTAAATTATTTTCATGCATCCAAATTAACCCTTTCCTGTTTTACAAAATTTTGGACCTGTCCAAATTCAAATGTTTTGCAGACGAAAATTTAAAGTGGATTTAATTTGAAAAATAACCATTCAGTAGGGTAGAAAATAGTGTGGAAAATGAAGAAATTGCTTGTCAGAAGCAATTTCTTCTTTTTTCACAATGTTTTCTCAATCATAAAATGACAGGCACGTCAAAAGCAGGGATTAAACAGCAAAGGGTTAAGCAATGTATATGACACTTCCCTATTCCTATTTTCACAAACTTTTTTCAATCCTTAATCTTTAATAAGCCTTGTAGATAGAGTGGAATCCATTTAATTTTAATTTGTCGAAACTTTTATTGCAATGAACTAGAAATTTCTATTCAAAGGAGCCATTTGTACTTTATATTGATTATTTTATCTACCTAGACAGTTACAATTCAGCAGTTAGTTCATTATGCCCCCCTTCTAACAAGAGGGGTATATTGCTTTGCACTTGTTATGCTCCCCGAAGGGAGAGCATATAGCCGCCGCTTCGTCTGTCCGTCCGTCCGTCCGTAATTCCGTCCGTCCGTCCGTCCGTCCATCCGTCCGTCCGTCCGTCCGTAATTCCGTCCGTCCATTTCCACCTATTTCTCCATAACCCTTGGGCCAAATCAAATGAAACTTACCATGTGAACTCCCTATGATAAAGTGATGATGCATCTGTGATGGTTTTTGGATTTGAGGCCTCGTCACGGGAAAAGGGGACTTAGGGTTAAAAACAGTTTTTCCCAAATTTCTCCTAGTCCAACAGTCAGAATTTAGTGAAATTTCATATTTGAGTAGCAAATCAGATGCCCTTTACTATAAACAATTTGAAATTAACGTAAAAAAAAAAAATCATGGAAAAAGGGGGCTAAATGTTTGTTACCTTACGTTAGCATGTAAAATAGTAATTCCGTCCGTCCGTCCGTCCATTTCCACCTATTTCTCCATAACCCTTGGGCCAAATCAAATGAAACTTACCATGTGAACTCCCTATGATATAGTGATGATGCATCTGTGACGGTTTTTGGATTTGAGGCCTCGTCACGGGAAAAGGGGACTTAGGGTAAAAAACAGTTTTTCCCAAATCTCTCCTAGTCTAACAGTCAGAATTTAGTGAAATTTCATATTTGAGTAGCAAATCAGATGCTCTTTACTATAAACAATTTGAAATTAACGTAAAAAAAAAATATCATGGAAAAAGGGGGCTAAATGTTTGTTACCTTTACGCTAGCGCGTAAAATACAGTTATTCTTTCATTTCTCCTAGTCTCATGCTCAGAATTTGATGAAATTTCACATTTCAGTAGCAAATCAGATGCCCTTTACCATAAGGTATTTGATATTTGTGTCTAAAAATATGTCATGCAAAAAGGGAGTTTAATGTTTGTTACCTTTATGTTTGCTGTATAAGATAACATCTTATTTGAGTCCTTGCAATCTGACCACAGAGCATATCTCCTAAAGTATAATAGCTATCAACTTGAAACCTTATGGGTGGATAGATCTTATGGAGGAGAAGTGCAGTGCACAAGAATTACAACTCTTGCTTGCATAATTTTGGAGTTATTGCCCTTTGTTATTTTTTATACTTAGATTATGTCTGGAGCATAACTTCTAAAGTATAATAGCTATCAACTTGAAACTTAATGGATGGATAGATCTCATAGAGGAGAAGTGCAGTGTACAAGAACTGCAACTCTTGCTTGCATAATTTTGGAGTTATTGCCCTTTGTTATTTTTGATACTTAGATTTTGTCTGGAGCATATCTCCTAAAGTATAATAGCTATCAACTTGAATCTTTATGGGTGGATAGATCTCTTAGAGGAGAAGTGCAATACACCTGAACTACAACTCTTGCTTGCATAATTTTGGAGTTATTGCCCTTTGTTATTTTTATTACTTAGATTTTATAGGAGGCAAATCTTTGACAGTACATAGAATCTTTTATCTATTAGGCTTCACTTTACTATCAAGCTTTCTTGGCGGGGGATGTCCATGTCCAACATGGCTCTTGTTTTTGTGACAATGCCTTATTCGGGGAGCATAATCCGTCTCTGACGGCTCTTGTTGACTTGTTGGTCTGTCAGTTGGTCCGTCCAAAGACCCTTTTTTTTGTCCAGAGCATATCTCAAAAAGTATGCAAGTTAGAATCATGAAACTTCACAGGTGAACAGATCTCATTGAGGAGAAGTGTAGTGTACAAGAACCATAACTCTACTCATTATATTTGTGAGTTATTGCCTTTTGTTGTTTGACAAAAAATAGGCTATTGACCTGCTCTTATTGGGGGCATAGATGTTTTACAAACATCTCTTGCTTTGTCAGTATTACAATTAAGACGATTCCACTGCTTTTAGTTTAACAATTTTATGCTTGACTAACCTCTGAACATTTGACCTCATTCTTCTGTATTTGCAATGCTGATATGTACATCTTTGAGCTCTGTAAAACATTGGCAGTACAAACAGGATTATTGTCTACTTCAGTGAAAGATCATGCTTATCAGCCTTTTACTTTCATAGCTATGATAGGAAAAGATAAATTTAATGTCTAGTTATTTCACTACGAAGATTTATAAGTAATGATCACTTACTAAATACACAGATGAAGTATATGCACAATATGCTTGATATTAAATTTATGGAACACATTAGATGTCAAAGAGTGTCAAGCAAATCTTAACCAAGATAAACAGCTGTCGATTGTATGAAATGTTGAGGTTGTACTGAAGCCTAAAATACCAGGAAGCCATGGTTAGGTGCACCATCCAAGACAATATGAGTCAGATTATATTGTTTATGTTATATTTTGGGTTACTCATAGACAAAAGAGCTTGTGTGCAACCGTTATGTAATCTTCATATCAAGTATGTCATATTTAAGGTAGTGGACCCTTAATAGTGCCACACCATTTCATAACTTGTGATCTTTCACATAGTTAACCGAGGTTTCCTAATCAAACACTGTCAAAGTTTATGGCTTCCAAAACTTTGCAGAACTATTACAGGTCCACTACCTTCAAACTTTGAGTCAGCAAACTATTATTCTAAACGCTTCAACGGCAATCAGTATTGTAAATGACATTTCCAGCAATTTCACATGTGTGCATATCAGATACAGTACTAAAATAAATTTGTCCATTCAGAGTCTTAACATTTTCACTCTGTAGATGGGATAATATAAAACTTCTCTCAATGATAATTAAATATTCTGAGGACTCTTGCTTTCGAAACTGCTCAATGAAAGCTTATTACACTCATGTGAAATTGTAAATGTCAAGCAATGACAAAATCCTCAATTTTTAATTAAAAAGATTCAATTTCTCGTTTCAGTTCCAGTCATATACACTCCAGATATGATCTGTTGGTTTGGTTTGAGATTTGTGAGCTTGCACCTAATGGAGAGTAAGTAGTTGTTTGTTTTAATTTTATTGGGTGTAACTGGAATTTTGAATAAGAACATTATTGTGGATAGGACTGCAATTTGAAAAAAATGTTCATCTTTGAAAGTACAACCATGCAAGTCACAGTTGTCAAAGTATAGTCCAGTTCAAAATGAATGATCAGTAAAACCATAGAGCTAATTTGGGTAGAAAGCTTAATCATAATGATTTTGTGTCTATATATGTCCATGTTCATATAAATTCAAACTGGGATACAAAAATGTGCAAGTATCACAATTACATCAATAAAAATTTTATCTGTTGTTCTAAGTGATGATTTACAATGTTCCTAGTCTAGCTATCACAATTAAAATTACAGATTTTTCAAGGAGTATTTCAATGGCTCAGCGCAAAACAGTTGTAACTGCCTATAGAATAGTCTAAATTTAAAAAGAATGATCAGTTAAAGCATTAAAACTTATTTTGGTAGAAAGCTGATCTTATTGATTATGTGTCATGTTCACATACATACATACATTATAAATTTGGGATACAAAAATATGCATGTATCACAATTACATCAATAAAAATTTTATCTGTAGTTCTTAGTGATGATTGACAATGTTCTTAACCTGGCTCTCACAATTATAATTACACATTATTTCAGGGAGTATTTCGAGGGTTTAGTGCTAGACTGTACTAAGTGTATATGCACTGTATAAACACTCAGTACAGTCTTGCACTGAACCCTTGATTTGATCATTGCGATGATATGTCATGATCTGTATCTAGATCCATATCTACCTATCATACCAGCTGTAGTTCATCACAGTGAAGATATGTCATGGTCAAGCTCCTACATGTAACACCAGGTTATACAAAGACGTCTGGTTATCACAATTCCAATTGTAATTTTAAATAAAATTTCATTGCAATTACAGACATGTACCAGCAGTGGTTGATCACATTGATGATATGTCATGTTCTACTTCTGTCTATCACAATTACAAATTCAATTACAATTACAGATATGTACCAGCAGTGGTTGATCAAAGTGATGATATGCTGTGTTCTCTGTCTGCCTATCACAATTACATTATCAATGACAATTACAGATATGTACCAGCTGTGGTTGATCATAGTGATGATATGCCATGTTCTCTGTCTGCCTATCACAATTACATTATCAATGACAATTACAGATATGTACCAGCTGTGGTTGATCACAGAAATGATATGTCATGTTCTCTGTCTGCCTATTACAATTACAAATTCAATTACAATTGCAGATATGTACAAGCAGTGGTTGATCACAGTGATGATATGCCATGTTCCATGTTTGACTATCACAATTACATTATCAATTACAATTACAGATATGTACCAGCAGTGGTTGATCACAGTGATGATATGCCATGTTCTATGTTTGCCTATCACAATTACATTATCAATTACAATTACAGATATGTACCAGCAGTGGTTGATCATAGTGATGATATGCCATGTTCTATGTTTGACTATCACAATTACATTATCAATTACAATTACAGATATGTACCAGCAGTGGTTGATCACAGTGATGATATGCCATGTTCAGGCACATATATGTTACACCAGGGTATACAAAGACGTCTGGCTATCACAATTACACATGAACAAGGTCCTGACTTCTTCTGGAAGGATGTTAAAGAGTTGGTTGTCGGTAGGTACATTAACATTTGTGATCTTTCACATAAAAAAAAAAAATTATTGGTTGTAAAAAAGTTGAGGTTGAATTAATGCCTGGCATCATTGCCATAAAGAGATCTTAAATTTTCAAACAACTGAGATTTAATTGCTGTAAATAGAGTAATTTTAAGCTCCACTGACCTAAGGCCACTGGGACTCTTGTCATAGTGTTGTATCAGTCTTGAGTTCATCTGTCTTTGCATCCGTCCGTGGATCTGGTCGTAAACTTTTTCCTTAAAAATTTTCTCCTCAGAATCTACCGGATGAATTTCAACCAAACTTCACAGAAAGAGTTGTTCAAGGATTTGTGATAAAATGAAAACTAAGACTGTATTGAGCGTGGCTAATTTCCATATGTGGTAATATGTGACTTTTCTCAGAATCTATCTGAAGGATATCAACCAAATTTCATTGGAATGATCCTTGAGTGACCCTTTATCAGTCTACAAAAATTATTGTGATCAGATTAAAAATATTTATTTAGCAGGTGGAGGTAAATTTTCCAATTGTTATTCATTTGTCTTGCATTTTTTCTTTGCAGAAATATTTCAGCGTGTGACAATTAAAAAACACTTGCTTACTTGAAATAAACATTCATTCACTCACTTAAATTCTAGTAAAATCATATCAGTAGATTCAGGCCTGTGGAGCAAATCAGCTGATGAAGCAGCTCTAGTTACACCACTTTCTTTCTGTGTCTTTGAGGCTTACAGTTGTGTTGTCTAGCTCACATCTTACAAGAGTAATACTTTGCTTTCCATTTGTATCATACTAAGAATTAGCAATATTTAGTATTAACAAAAATTTACCCCTCATATGTAAAACTTGTTTTACAGTCATCCATTTTTTTCCTGGTCTATAGAAGGTAGATATGAGAATTTTGTGTAACACGAAGAAAATTAACCCTTGTCATGCTGAACCCGGAATATTCCTGCTTTGGCAGGAGCTATAGACAAACATCAGTCTGCACTTATGTGCAGTCTGATGTTAGTCTATACCACCTGTTTCTCACTTTCAAACCAGAATTGTCAATAGATTAGTTTCTCAAATAAAATTTGGCCTTCATTTGGTACTTTCAGTGCTTTTTGCCCTTTGATTTTGATGAAAATGTTAAGCCAAAATAAAATTCAGCATGACAAGGGTTAATTTTCATGTTTTTATTCACTAGGGAGAATCAGAACCACGCCTGATTTCCGAGATTACGACACCGAGCACACAGTTCTCTCCCTTGGCCTATTCCCAGCATGCTACATTCAACAGCCTACTGACGACAGGGTGTTCTTCCGATTTGAAGCGGCATGGGACAGCTCCTTACACAATTCTCCCCTCCTTAATAGAGTTACCTCTTCAGGGGAGAGAATCTATCTGACTTTGTCTGCTTATTTAGAGGTAAACGTTCTTTCTCAATTATCCTTGTATGTCTTTAGATTAACCATTCTCATGTTTTCAACATTTATCTGCTATAAAGGAAGCACCCAATCTAGATTAAGATCAGTCTGCAGAAATATGCAGTCTGATCTTATCCTAAGAGATTCATATCTCTTATAACCCTTTGCTGTTTAATCCCTGCTTTTTACATGTCTGTGATCTTATGATTGAGAAAACATTGTGAACAAAGAAGAAATTGCTTCTGACAAGCAATTTCTTCTTTTTTCCACACTATTTTCTGCCCTACTGAATGGTTATTTTTAAAATTAAATCCACTCTAAATTTTTGTCTGCAAAACCTTTGAATTTGGACAGGTCCAAAACTTTGTAAAACAGGAAAGTGATAAAGATATGAAGGAGTCAGATGAAGAATAAATAAGCAATAAGCATATTGAAGAAATATTAACTTATGATCCAATTATTTTATTGGTTTGACCCCTTAAAAGGCAGTTTTGACCCTTAAAAATTCACAATCAAGGGGTCAGTGACTCCTCAAACTGAAAAGCTAGCACAAGCCCTGGACTAGGTTGCTCACAGTTCGTTCTTCACACATGTATGAAATCGCAGGAAATGTCACACACAGGCTCAAGTGATACAGTGTGTGTATGTCGCTACCGTAGCACATGCCCATATGAGTGACGTCCCCAGAAGACGGTTAGTTGTTACGGGGGATAGTGCAAGGATACATGACGAAACTACTGCTGAGATCCGCCATTGTTCTTTAATGTGCTCGGTGTAAAGCACTGTCTCACGGGCTTCGGTTTAACGTCTCATCCGAAAGACAATTAGTTTTTGTTAGTGTGCCAGCCGGGGAATCGAACCCACGCGGTCGAACTTCAATGGTTTTGAAGTCTGGTGCTATAACAACTGAGCTAATCGGGCTGGTAAGTGATACAGTGATACTCTTGTATTGACTTCATATTTCAGGTTGATAACAGCCCCCAACCAGCTTGCATTACTAAAGACCTATGTATGGTGATTCATTCCAGAGATACCAAAATATCTGCTTCCAAGTATGTACATTTCGAGGGGTCACCGCAATACTATTGCAAGTGCCTATAAATATATAGGCACTTACAATAGTATTGGGTTGACCCCTCGATTTGTCTTTTATTCTGGTTCTGGTGATAACTTAGATAAACCAATTAGATCCTGAATTCATCCTCAAACACAAAACTCACTGCTGTCATAGTGTAATAATGGTAGCATGCCAGACTGTTAACCCTTTGCTGTTTAATCCCCGCTTTTTACGTGCCTGTGATTTTATGATTGAGAAAACATTGTGAAAAAAGAAGAAATTGCTTCTGACAAGCAATTTCTTCTTTTTCCTCACTATTTTCTTCCCTACTGAATGGTTATTTATCAAATAAAATCCACTTTAAATTTTTGTCTGCAAAACCTTTGAATTTGGAAAAGTCCAAATTTTGTAAAACAAGAAAGGGTTAATCTAGAGGTCAAGGGTTTGATCCTTGACAGCAGCACTCATTCTTTCCGACAATATGTCTTCCACCAATAGGTTGATAATCATATGCCTATGTGGAATAGCAGTTGATGGCTAGGAAAGGATGTAACTGTGATACTGGTTTGAGAAATACCAGGAATCCATAGTTAGGTTCTCCAGTCCCACCATATAACTGGTTTTAAACCCTATACAAACAAACAGACGAACAAATAGGCAAACAAACATTAACTCAAAATAAAATCCTCCTTCTTCTGTACGGTGGCACTCATTCTTTCTGACTATTTGTCTCTCACCAATGGGTTGATAATTATAGACCTATGTGAGATAGCAGCTGGAGGCTAGGAAAGGATGTGATGGTTGTACTGGTGAAAGAAATACCAGGGACTCATTGTTAGGTGCTCCAGCCGCCGCGATATAACTTAAATAATGTTGAAAGCGGTGTTAAACTCCAATCAATCAATTAATCAATCCTTCTTCTGTAAATAAAGTAGTTAAAGATCATAATGCTATAGATTCAGCTTCAATATAATTGTTTTTACAATATTTTGGTTGAGAATACACAGTATTTTCATTCATACATTTAGGTGAAATTTATTGGGTACTATCTCAGAAGAACCCAATTGCATTTACTGTTATTATGGCTCTTGAAAGGTTACAGCAATTCTCTAGCAATAAAATCAAAACTGTAGATTTATTAAGGGCATTATAAATATTTGAGAATGTTTAAATAGATAAGATTGCAGATGACAATTCAAAGTGTGTTTAGATTAAAAACTGTTAGCAAAGTAGAGCATAAGAATCCTGTGAAGAAAGACAAAATTGCTTGCTACAAGCAACTTGCAAGTGATTTCTCCCTTACTCTTAATTTTCCCGCAGGGATTTTTATACATAGAAATCACATAGAAATACAAAATTTGAATGATAATCTGTAAAACCATTACATAAGACATGTCTTTTAAAACCAGTAAAAAAAGAATTTAAGACAGCTTGAAGAAGTAGTTGAGAGGTCAGCCAACACTATGGTAATTGCCTATATGGCACTTACCATAGTTTTGACCTGACCCCTCAATTTATTAGCTCGGCTGTTTTCGGAGAAAAAACCCAGGGTATTGCTATAGCCTTGGTGTTGTCGTTGTCATTATCTTTGTTGTTGTCATCGTCTTGCGAAAACTTTGACATTTTGTTATTTCTCTGGTTCTACTGAAGGCATCTACTTGAAACTTGGCATACAGAGCACCCTATACTTTCAGAAGGGATAACTCTAAATGCATTATATGCAAATTATGCCTCTTTTTCAACTTAGATTTTTTCGTCAACCAGCACTCAATAGCAGAGCATAGGCACCTGTAGGCGGTGCTCATGTATTAAAGAAAGGAACACCTGATAATACAATGATATATTTTTGTTGTGAAAATTACGTCATTATGTATTTGATGATTTGAATTTGCCCAATTAATCACAAAAAATCAGGTCATATTCTAAATAGAATATCAATTTGTTTTCATAAAATAACAAATTTATTAAACTGGTCTTCTAAAACAGATTAAAAACTCGGCATAGCCTCGTTTTTATCTGCTTGTAGATAACTTGTTTAATAAATTCAGTATTCAATGACCACTCATTCAATATCCTCTATGAAATACATATGTGACCCATCAGGCAAAAACAGACCAGCTGGGTATTGCATAAAGTGTTGACACTAGTTAGCCTTTGAAGATTGCACAGGCTAACTAGTGTGGCAATTTTTGCTCCTGGCTGATTTTCTTAATTTAGAATGAACACACTTTCTTCCTATTAAGATTTCTTACATACGACTTAACCTATGCGGTCTACCTAAGCTGGATCCATTTTCTTTTTTGAAAATTTATTCTACCAAATTCCCAGATGGTCCTTTTTTGTGTGACGGGTCACATGTAAGTAAAATACCCCTTAGAGATAACAAACAGGTGTATGGGAAATGATTGTTTAACCATTGTAAATAACTTCTTATTCTTGTTTTGTAAAATCTGAGATCTAGATACTGAGTGATTGGATATGTTTTTGAGTTAACAAATTCTTGAAATCTCACATGTGGGAATAAATCTAATTTAAATAACTGAAAAAAGGGAAGTAGAAAAATCCCTCTTCCCCAGAAATATATTGCTGACATATCTATTTAGTTTCAATTTTCAGGAAGTAGCGCTAATCTCAATCTATCATTTCTCTTACAAATCATATATTGGGTCCTATATGAGGTTATCTCTGTAAAATGAATACAGACTAATAGTGATTGAAGGGCAAATAAAAGAAACTTTTATTCAATTGAAATTCACTCTCTCAGTATCGAGATATCTATTGCTTTTGATGCATTTCTTTTATGTACTCCATTCCAATGATAAGTTGACATACTGTTAAACTTGAATTCAACACTTCCTTAATAGCAATTTATTGAAATAATTGTATGCATGTATTTGAGTTTTAAAGGCAACAGTCAAAAAAAGAAATCTGAAGGTATCGAAAGGATTGAATTTTGAGCAACAATTCATTTTGTACACTCCCAAACTTTTGGACCTTCAATCTGAGTAATATCATTAAGGAATTATTGGAATGAAGTTTTTATATGTGGTTGCTTTCTTCAGTACGAGGCATTGGTGTATCATATAGAATTAGACTCATCTTCCATTATATCATAATTGAATATTCTTTAACCCTTTACTGTTTTTAGCTCACCTGAGCAAGAACAGCGACTCAGGTGAGCAATCTAGGACCATCATGGTCCTCTTGTTTACAGTTTTGGACAGATCCAAATTGATGCAATGCAGAGATGAAATGAATCAAAGATGCAGTTTGACATGAAATCATGTTATTTGGTAGAAAATATTGTGGAAAAAGGAGAAATTGCTTGTCACAAGCAATTTCTTCTTTTTCCACAATGTTAGACACAAAACATAAATCCGGGGATTGTACAGGAAAGTTTTAAAAGTGAGGGAATTGAAGACATAAAAGGCATATTTCTTTTGAAAATCAACATATTTCATTTTATTCTACCTCAACAGGTTGCTGCTTTTAAATACATCATATTTATTTTCATTTTTTGCTCGGCTATTTTCGTAGAAAACCCTAGTTATTGCAATAGCCTCGGTGTCGTCGTTCTCATCATCTTCGTCGTCGTGCGACATTTTGTGATATCTCTGAATCTACTGAAGGCATACACTTGAAAATTGGCACACATGTTTACCATCAAAAGAGCAATATATTCTATCAAGGGAGATAACTGATGATGCATTTTGTGCAAATAATGCCCCTTTTTCAACTAAGATTTTTTTCCACCCTCCAGCACTCATCAGCTGAGCGTAGGCACCCATAGGTGATGCTGTTGTTTTCATTTTTCAATTTACTTCAATCCTCCTCTATTCTGCTTCATGTAGAACTAAGCAATGGTCTCACTAGATGTCTGAGCCAGTATAAATGTACTAAAAGTTAATGTCTGTCCTGAGTAAGGGATCAACTTTGGACCTCTTGATTGTAAGGTAAAGCTATGGACACCACACAAAAAGTGAAATGGATACCACACAAAAAGTGAAAGTTTTATTTTCCTTGTGAAAAGTTGAACATAGACATTGGTTAATATTCGTTTAATCAAATTAAGTTAAATTGCCAAATAAACCTTATAGACTTGCCCCCTAACACTCAATCCAGAATATATTTATATCCTTTAAAAAAGAGGCAGTGGCCTTAATTCACTGTTACTCATTTTTACGGTTGAATCAACTGAGACTGACTGAGAAATATTTGTCCCTTAATTCCCCCTGGAAGTATTTGGGCTCTAACTTACAACCATCTGTTCAGTTGTTTAAGCCAGACCGTTTTCCTAAGCTATCAATACAGTCAAATCAACATGATAACAATCATTTTCATCAATCATTTGATATTGTATTAAGTATTTTCTTAAATTTTGTGTTTTACAACATAATACCTACATTGTATTGTATTTAAAAGGATTTAAAATCCATGTTTTAATGCACATTCAATTATTTAGTAAGTGAATTGACATGAAGGCGTAAACATTTGATGTGTACTGTTAGATATTGTGATCTTGATGTTGTATAAATCCCCTTCCCTCCTCAGTTTATTAATTGTATCAGATCATTTTGAAAAGGATAGAAAATTATAAGCCCCTGCATGAACTGAATCAGGGGATTTTGTTTTTAGGCATGTTTTTGCCTGCCCTTATTTCCAAAAGGTGCAATTAAAACATCAGTTTAACCGATAGGCTTCCGATGATTTAGGCAGATGAGTCTTTATCAAAGTTTGAAAAATATGAGAGCTAAGTTTGGGAAGATAATTTCTTGTACATAACTTGATGACAATTAGAGTCGTTCTTGCTACAGATTACCAATGCTTCAAACTGAAGTGGCAACTATTTGGCTCCTTGCCTTTTCAGTTTGTACACAAAAACTAATCAAGCATCTCTTTGTTTCTGACTAAAGTAGTCCTTTCAGGTCATTAAGAAGCTTGTTTGGAAGCGGGTCAAAGTCATCCGACTGTAATCGTGTGAGTGGTGTTTACGAGATGTTCCTACGTCAGGTGTCCGAGTCAGGTAGTCCAGGTTTGTGTGAATATTACGCTTTATTTACTCGTAACATTTTATTTCTGATCAATTGAACATTCACTTAGATGCTTTTACACAGCTTGTAGATGCAATTCATTTGCAACTAGACATTATAATTCAATAAGTAAATAGATGCTTTAGACTTATCATGCTTAATAAAAACCTTGAAAAAATTCACAAAAATCAAAGTACAGAAAGCACTGATGAATTTTTTGCCTGTGCATATTTATTTTGAAAAAAAAAAAATAAAGTAAAATACAATTTTCCTGTTGAAATAGACAAACCAGGTGGTTTAGATTAATATCAAACTGCACATATATGTAGTTGCTGGTCTGTGTCTATACCTCTATATATCTATAATGACTGTACTCTTTGGTAAAAAATAAATTCTCTTTGGTAAATAATGACTGTATTCATGGGTAAATGGTAACTGTACTGTTGGGTAAATAATGACTACTCTTTTGTAATTATCAAATACTTATATTTAGAAGTATATAGTTTTCCTGCACAACTTCACAAAAATTTACATGAAGTATAGTCTGTCAACCAGCAAAATAAGAAAATTGAGTGTACCTCATGTAGAATAACTTAAGGATGCACAAGCAAGCATGTTTAGGCTTTGTGTTGTAATAGCTTTACCATCTTCATAATTATGATGATTTACCATCCTGAGAAGGTCACAATTGGAGGCCAAAGGCTGAATCATTGGGTCAGTGCAAAACTCTTGTAAAGAAAACTCTTGAATCTTTTTAACACTTGTCATGCTGATTAAATTTTGGCTAAAAATTTTCATCAAAATCAAAGGGCAAAAAGCACTGAAAGTACCAACTGTAGGTAAATTTTAAATCGAAAATCTAAATTAATTGACAATTCCAGTTCGAAAGTGAGAAAACAGGTGGTGTAGACTTACATCAGACTGCACATATGTGCAAGCTGATGTTTGTCTAAAGCCCCTAACAAAGCAGGAATATTCTGGGTTCAGCATGACAAGGGTTAATAGGTCTTGGTAAAAATTAAAAGTCACATTATTTAATAGATAAATTAAAACATAAATTGAAATAAGTAATCAAAGTTCCTTAATTGCATGATATTTTCATAACCATTTTATATGCTGTAGAAATAGCAGTATGATCATTTGCTCAGTATAAGAACAGCAACTCTCACTCCTAATTTTTCTAATCTGAGGACCCTTGAAGCTCATAGTGTTGGAAAAAAAGGAAAAAGTAGCAATTGCTCACCACAAAAGATATCTATAAATCTCTTCAGAAAGTTTTTTTCACACAAATACTATAACTACAAGGGTCTTCCTCCACCAAACCTCACTTATGTTAAGTTTGAAAAAAAAAATAACAGCAAATATTATCAGTAAGTAAAATTACATATATGTTGTACTTTATATGATTTCATTAAAGAATTTTGAATCAAGAAACTATTACTATACATAACTGAAAAAAAATAAAAATAAAAAGAAAGACAGAAATAATTAGATCTAAACAACTATAACTTTTGAAGTTAAAGGTGACGAAAATATTATTTTAGGTTCTGCAAATCTGATTTTCGTTAGTGATGGTTTCTTTGTGATTGTTTGAATATGCAAAATTCACCATAGCCACATGTTCTTTCTGACATTTGTCTGGAACCGATTCATGCATAATTGTAAACCTATGTGGGATGGCAGCCGAAGGCTAGGATAGGATGAAATGGTAGTTAGTGCGACAAATACCAGTAAACCATTTTTAGGTGCTCCAGCCACATCAATAATTCTGAAAAACTTTTTTAAAACTGAGTCAAATGGCATTCAGACAAACAAACAAAACTTCAGTTATCATCACAGACACAATTTATTTCCAGTAGCGAACATTTCCATTTGCTTCAACACTTGATGAGAGATTGACATTTATCTTCTTCTTAGCTCATGTTTTGCAACTGAAGCATAGCAGAAAATAACCAACACAGGCCAGTGTTATACCCTTGCAGACAAGTAATAATGAAATTACTGGTTTACAAGTCTGTAGCGTTAACCACTGAGCAAAAGAAGATCTCCTTCTACTCAGAGATTAGCATTTTGGACTTGCAAACCAAATATTTCTGTTCTGTGTAGGTTCGACACCAGCCCATGTCAGTTATTTTCAGCAATACTTCAGCTGACTATTTGTTCGTAAGAAATTATTTAAAGTGATAAATGTGAATTTTACTTTACAGTACGTAAAAGGTTGTAGTTCTGTGAAGTTGTATTTGATTTCCAATTTTAACCCTTTGCTGTTTAATCCCTGCTTATCACGTGCCTGTGATTTTATGATTGAGAAAACACTGTGAAAAAAGAAGAAATTGCTTCTTACAAGCAATTTCTTCTTTTTCCACACTATTTTCTACCCTACTGGATGGTTATTTTTCAAATTAAATCCACTTTAAATTTTCGTCTGCAAAACCTTTGAATTTGGACAGGTCCAAATTTTTGTGAAACAGGAAAGGGTTAAGAGAAATATTGGTCAAACTTTCAGGTGTACAGAGAAGACAGAGACGAGTGCTGGATACATCATCTACATACGTGAGAGGGGAAGAGAACCTGAATGGTTGGAGACCTCGCGGAGACTCCCTGCTGATTGATCATCAATGGGAACTAGAGAAATTGACACGGCTTGAACTGGTGTGTTCAGTTTTAATAAAAACTTGTCATGCTGAATAAAATCATTTTTTATACCTGATTGTTAATAGAATATGGACCTATTGCTTTACTTTTGTCCATCCATTGTTTTTGTCAAGCCCATGTTTGAGAGCGAGACGTAGTTTTGACAATGACAGTATGGTGTATGTGCCTTAGTGTATCTGTTTGTTTGTCTGTCCGTCTGATATTGTCTGGACTGTTAACACCTACATTTATGGAATGATTTCAAAATAATATGCAGGGTTTGACACTAAGGGGAGTCCGGGAGTCTGAGACTCCTGTTTACAACTTGGGACTCCTTCCATTTGCAAATAAGGAGTCCGATGAACTCCAAGGGTCATATGAGAATATTTTGAAAACAAATGCACAGAACAGTGTCCTTTCTAACACTTGCCAAAACTGTAGATCTTTTCACTACAAAAGTTGTTGAAAAAAACATTTACTTGCATCCTGTAGTGTTTTTAGAAAAAAATCTTATTTGGACGAACATTGTGGAATAGAAGAAATTGCTAATAGATCTAACAAGCAATTTCTTCTTTTCCACAATGTTCTTCTATTATGAAAATCGGACTCCTTACGTTGAGCTTGGACTCCTTGATTTCGTGGGATAGGAGTCCAATTGACTCCTTAATCTCAGGAGTTAGTGTCAACCCCTGATATGGCTTAATTTCTCTCCGTCATGAGTACATGTGATATTGAAACCAAACTTTCAGACAGTGTAAAGGTCACTGGTCAAGGTCAAATGTTCTGGGTTTGACAGGAGTAGCTCTGTGGCAGCCACCTTATTTCTGTCTATCTCTCTCTGTCTTTCTAAAACATGAACTATCATCTTATTTCATTAACTACCCATAAATATTGTAATTTATCTGAAGTTCTTTTTAAGCCTGTGTCTGGCATTTCCAACAATTGCACTTGACGGCAATGCAAAGACTATAGACAGCCTGGGCACTTTTTAAGCCTGTGTCTGGCATTTCCAACAATTGCATATGAGGGCAATGCAAAGACTATGGACAGCCTGTGCATCCTGACAGTCTGACCACAGTCTTACCTTTTCTTTCTTAAGCTTGATGAAAGTCTTTACCCCTATTCAGTTGGTCAGTGAATCTTCTTAATAATTATTACTCTGTGTAACTCTTCTAACAGCTTAATGCTGAACTTATCATTTGAGCCTGTGCGTGACATTTCCAACAATTTCACATGTGCGCAAAGTAAAGCTTCTGGCCAGCCTGTGCAGCCGCACAGTCTGACCAGAGTCTTCCCTATTCACTTTACTGATAGGCTAGGTCTCAATTGCTCGAAAGGCAGTCAGAATCAATTCTTATTACATTGTACTGTTTTCTACGCTACTTTTAAGTTTGTACCTTGCAAAATTGTGAAACTGTTGGAAATGTCACGCACAGGCTCAGTTGTAATGTTCAGTGCTGATCCTTGTCTTTGCCTCCTTTCAGAAAAGGAATATCCCAGGTTCAACATGGCAAAGATTAATTCTAGGTTCAATGTTTCATATTGGCTAAAAAGAGATGAAGGTTAATATATCAAAACATCTGTATACATTAAGATTTCACAATTCAAAAACAAACAAACAAGAAAGAGTAACCAATCAAACATGGTATGCTGATTCCTTCTTTGGAAACAGTTGGTAAAAATATGTCATCAGAATGCATTTATGTTTATTGTTATAAACAATCATCTCCATGTATGGAATAAGTAGAGAACATTTGATATATTTCTGTTTATAGGTTGAGAAATGTAGACATGTATTACTTCTCCGTGAAAAGCTGGCTGAACAAAACAAAACCCAGGAGTTGAGCAAAATGGACAAAGAGGTGACCAACATGACTAAGAAAGCTCTTAAAGATATGAAGGAAGAGGAAGAAAAGAAAGAAGAAGAAAAAGAAGAATTAAAAGAAAAACTAAATGAGATTGTGACAGAAAAAGATGAGGATACCACAGAAAAGAGTAAGCTTGGTCTGCGACGGGATACCAGCTATTATAACTTCACTACAAATGGGGAACCAGAGAAAGAGTTGACAGCAAAATGTCTTAGATTGATCTTACAAGGGAGGTTACCCCCATGTCCTCCAATGACAAAGGTACTTAATCCATAACTTAAAGGATTTTTTAAGTACAAATTGAATTGTCTTAGAAGACAAATAAGTTGAATTAAAAGTGAAAAAAAATAAAGTTGAATTACGTACAATTATAATAAATGTAAGACGAAAATTTCTTGACAAACAGCTAAAAAAATCAGTTCTAATATATTCTATATTTTACTTTGAGATTCTATGTTATATTCTACTGTTGAGACACAAAGTGAAAGACATCTGACTCAAGAATGTGTATACTGTAGCTCAAATAGAATAAGGCTTGAGCAGATTCTTTTTATAAAATTGAGAATATTTTATAAAAATTTGGTAGAATTTGGAAAAAAATCATGGAATTGCTTTAATCTTTTGCTGTTTAATCCCTGCTTTTTATGTACCCATGTTTTTATGATTGAGAAAACATTGTGAAAAAAAAAGAAATTGCTTCTGACAAGCAATTTCTTCTTTTCCCACACTATTTTCTACCCTACTGAATGGTTATTTTTCTAATTAAATCCACTTTTAATTTTCGTCTGCAAAACCTTTGAATTTGGACAGGTCCATAATTTTGTAAAACAGGAAAGGGTTAACCTTAATAACAATGCTGGTAGGTGGACATTTGAAATCTTGATTCCTAATTTCAGCTTACATTGATGGAAGAATCTGTCATCAGTTCTGTGTCGTCGTCAGACAGTGATGCCGGCGTCAGTGGAGATTCTCTTGTATCTAGTATGGTGTCATCATCCTCTGAAATGTTCAAGTATGAGATTTTTATCCATTATTTGTTAACTTTTGCATAAAGACTCTTCACATTTATCTAAAATATTCTTCGGGTTATTCTTGTTGTATTGGTGCAGGGTTTTAGTCTGATTTCAACAAAACAGGATCAAAAGGACTCAACATTTAGGATCTTGGATATCCTTTTGTAATGTTTTGGGCGGGTTCGATCCCCGACGGCAGCACCCATTCTTTCCGACTATTTGTCTCTCACCAATGGGTTGATAATCGTAGACCTATGTGAGATAGCGGCTGGAGGCTAGGAAAGAATGTAATGGTTGTACTGGTGATAGAAATACCAGTAATCCATTATTAGGTGCTCCAGCCACTGCAATATAACTGAAATAATTTTGAAAAGCGGCGTTAAACTCCATTAAATCAATCAATCGTAATGTTTTGGAGTCCCTGCTCTAGAAAAAGGCTTTTTCTTATTAGCAATGATTTTGGTTTTATGTGAATTTAGAGCTGTCTTCTGGTTATAGGATAAAGAGAGTGTTGGTATATAAGTATATTTTTAACTCAACTTCATGAAAGAATTGAAGACTGTTTTAACCCTTTGCTGTTTACGTGCCTGTGATTTTATGATTGAGAAAACATTGTGAAAAAAGAAGAAATTGCTTCTGACAAGCAATTTCTTCTTTTTCCACACTATTTTCTATCCTACTGAATGGTTATTTTTCAAATTAAATCCACTTTAAATTTTCGTCTGTAAAATCTTTGAATTTGGACGGATCCAAAATTTTGTAAAACAGGGAAGGGTTAAAACAGTCTTCAATTCTTTCATGAAGCTAATCCCCAGAGAGGCCATGGGACTCTCATCAGTAAGTTTTAAGGGTCAAAGCTACTTATTTGTGCATCTCAGAAAAAACGAGAAGCCATAGGTAGGTGTACAGCTTACAAAGAATTACAAATGGAAGCTGCTGCCGTAAATGCGCAGTGGTAGAACGTCAGACTATCATTCAAAAGGTCCAGGGTTCAATTACTAATGACTGCGCTCATCCTTTCTGACTATTTTTCTTCCACCAATGGGTCGATTATCATAGACCTATGTGGGATAGCAACTGGAGGCTGGGAAAGGATGAGTAATACTAGGAATCTGTTAGGTGCTCCAGCCGCTGCAATGTAACTGAAAGATTGTTGAAAGCAGCGTAAAAACCCTATTCAAGCAAGTAAGTTACAACAATGCTCTTGTTTGGTATCACTAATATACATCACGTTTTTTGAAGGGTTCAAATTTCACTCCATTTACACTATAGTCTTTATGTCTTAAAATTTAGACCAGTCTAAAATATATAAAAAAAAAAAGAAACGCAAAAGGTGAACATGTCTCATATCAAGGAGTCAGCACAACACTATTGTAAGTGCTTTACTTACAATAGTGTTGTGCTGACCCCTCAATATCTGCTGTAGATAAAGCCTTGTGCAGTCTGATCTAAATCTATATTGCCTGCTTTTACACAATAGTCTTTATGTCTCATAATTTAGACCAGTCTAAAATTTGAAAAAAATGCAAAAAGGTGCAGTCAGACCTAAACCTTTATTCAGGGTCTGACACTAACTTCAATTTGCCACAGGCCCTCACGACCAGCTGGTTCAAACTTTCTCAGGTCTTCCTCTCTAAGTACAGAGGTGCGTTTGTTAGAGCGAGAATCTTGAGATTCTCATTAAGATTTTTAAGATAAAACGTTTGGTAGAGCGAGATTTTTAAGCCGTTTGATAAGAATCTTAAGATATCTCAATGAGGAAACAAAGATGGTTTTGTATTGGCTTAAAACAAGTAGTCATGACGACGTCGAATGTTTACACTCAAATTTTCGAAAATCGTTCATTTTAATTTTTCATCTTGCTCTAACGAACGCACCTCTGGTCCTCCAGATATTTCTTAGCTCTTAAGCAATTTGAACACATTACTCAAGTAATACTGGAATTTTCAGACATGAGGAAAACAGTGTGGAAAAAGAAGAAATTGCTTGATGCAAGCAATTTCTTCTTTTCACACTGAGTTTTCCCGTTATCTTATGAGGTTTATACTCACAACTAAGGTTGTGACTTTCACGGTTTTTAAAAACTGAGGTCACTGACTGATAAAAATTCACAGGCCGGAAGGACCTGCAGCATAGATTGAAGTGTCAGTCCTACCCAAAAATTACAGGCCTTGGGCCTGAGGACTGGTATTAGTGTCAACCTCTGTATATTTCCTGCTTTTACTTAATCAACATGTGAAAAATTTGAGCAAGGCTGTTTGATATGTCCCAAATTTGGCACTTGAATCAAAATTTAGATTCAGAAGGCTAATGGTTAAAGGGGAATTAGAATTTCACAAATGCGTCCTTCTTTCAGATCCATGGCTTCTGACACAATAAAGCCATCAAAATCGTCAGACAATTTATCAACTAATTCATCGTCAACAAATGATGGACCCGACAGAAAACTTACACTACCAATAAAAAGCATACGGCCAGATTTGGACAAATTTGTGTTTGCCCCTGATATTGAAGAAGTCCGAGTGAGCCCGGTGGTCGCTAGAAAAGGGACGTTGAATTTCTTGGATGAGAAATCAAATGGATGGGTCAAGAAATGGGTGGTAAGTATTGGAAATAAAAAGGCTTGTGTTTGACCCTTAAACCAAGGTTTTGACCCCCCTCAACAATTTTAAAATGTCCCACTTTGGAACTAAAAACTTTCTGCCAGGGGTCATTTTGACCACTTTAATTTTTATTTATGCAAGCTAAAGGCTAATTACAATAATGAAAAACTATTGCTTCCTAAATACTTTATGAATGAATTACAGACAATAATGAATAACCACTTAACCCTTGCCATGCTGAATTAAAATCCTCCTTTGGATTTCGACTCGTTTCAAAGTACTGAAATCCAACCCTATAATCCAAGATTGTAGGGCAATATTATTTTGAAAATAATTAACAACTCTGCCTTAAAAGGGGTCAAACAGGTTGTGAAGACTGAAAAAAGACTGCACATAAGTGCATTCTGATCTTTGCTATACCTTCAGGAAAATCCCGGGTTCAGCATAACAAGGGTTTATTGTTAATGTTGATTCATTTCTAAGACTATAATATACAAACTTAACAAAACAAAACTAAATTGAATTAAGGGCCCCTTTTTGACCCTTAAATGAGGGATTATGTGGATCCTTAAAAATATATAAATATTCTATGCTAATGCTCAAATTCCCTGTTGAGGATCATTTACTGTGTAAATTTTCAGTATGGCTTATTAAACATTTATTAGTATTAATTGTTTTCTTCATATATTTTTGTTTCTTTTGGGAAAAAACCTAGTACATACCCTGGATATTGTTTAATTTTCTCAGGTTGTGAGACGACCATTTGTGTTTATCTACAATAATGAAAAAGATCCTATAGAGAGGGGAGTTATAAACCTGGCAACGGCACATATAGAATATAGTGAAGATCAGCAATCTCTGTTAAAGGTATTTAAATGTTTGTCTTTCTGTCTGTTTGTCTAAACATATTGTCTGGAGAGGATAAAAATCTCAAAACTGCAGCTTGAATAATCTGCAGTTATGAGATTTTTATCGACCTCGGATGAAATTTTTATGTACAAAAATGAGAACGATCCTATAGAGAGAGACATTGGCTCATATAGAATACTGGTTTGAGACACATTCTCGCAGTGAACCAGTTCTTTTGCCATCTCACTATTTTCGCAGTAAAGATGCAATATTCATTTACAACAATTTATTTTCTGAATAAAAGAAGTTGTTGTCATCATATCTTGTAATTTCATCTTATCTTTCTGTCTCAACCGGGTTAGTTGGCATGAACTGGTACTTGGCAAGAATAGGTCTCTAACCAGTATAGTGAGGACCAGTAATTTCTATAACCTAGTGATTCATTTTGAAATTTGAAAGAAGGAGTTCCTAGGACGTGCATAATTTGAAACAATGTGTCCGAATCTGTTCCCAGCTGCGTGTTGGCATGAAGCCTGTAGGAATATTGCACATTGAGAAAATAAATTCAGAGCTAGATCTAATCGTTGGGTAATTTTATTTTTGTATTTAATATCACAGGTGCTTAGGTAACTTGTTTGGCTGGTATAGTAGTAAACAAAAATGTTGGTCATTTTCACACCTCAAATATGACAAATACAACAAATATTGCCTAAAAAATTTGCATCCCAGGGACTGACATATTTGAAAAATATGAGTCCTTTGTGAAATATGTGCATCTTTGATGCGCGATGCGCAGCAAAATGGATCACTGATTAAAGGGTAAAATATTTTATGTCAGTCTGTCCTAAAACCACTGACAAAAACACTCACCATCTTGTGTTCTTAGAAAAACATTTGAATTTCAGAACACTTGGACACAAATGTACTCAATCATGATTAGAAGTGCCATTTGAAAGAAACTTTTAGGTAGCTTCTATCTCAAAGCTTATGGAAAAATATTTAGATTTAGGCTATGTATAACATATCTCCTACAATTAAGGATTGATTTCAAAATTGTTTTGTAGAGCCATTTGCAATCAGTTGTGAATGTGCTATTTAAAATTATTTGTCAGGTAGTGTCAAGGTCATACTGTAAGGTCAAATGTTGAAGTTGGGCTCATCCTGAGTACAGCTGCTACATAAATAGATCTACCGTATTTCCTCTAATAATAGCACCCTCCCTAATAGTAGCACCCCTGCATATTTATGATTCCCTAAAGGAGAGCATATAGCCACTGCTTTGTCTGTCAGTCCGTCCGTAATTCTGTCACCAGCAATTTCTCCATAACCCTTGGGCCAAATCAAATGAAACTTGCCATGTGAACTTCCTATGATATAATGCTGATGTGTCTTTCCCGGTTTTTAGATTTGTGGCATCATCACAGGAAAAGGGGACTTAGGGTAAAATACAGTTTTTCTCAAATTTCTCCTAGTCTAATAAATTAGTCAGAATTTAATGAAATTTCATATTTGAGTAGCAAATTAGATGCCCTTTACTATAAACAATTTAAAATGTGCGTACAAAAAATGATCATGGGAAAAGGGGGCTAAATGTTCGTTACCTTTTTTTTTCATTTCTCCTGGTCTTATGTTCATAATTTGATGAAATTTCATATTTGAGTAGCAAATCTGATGCCCTTGACCATAAACTATTTGAAAATTTCGCCTGATGGATCACATTTTCCATTTGCAAATCCCAAACCTATAGAAGCATCAACAGCAAACTTTTTTCATTGATTGCATACATTTTTTTTGTGACAATGCCTTATTCGGGGAGCATAATCCGTCTCTAATGGCTCCTGTTTAAATCAGAAAATGAATACTGAATAAAACCTCCCTGACCATGTTATGTATAGCTACTGGGAGTGTTTATTAGGAGAAATACAGTATTTCAGAATAATTTGGCTATCATAATCTCTTTAATGAGTTGATGCTCTATGTGAAAGAAAATTCTATTCTTCAAAGGTCAAGATCAAGGACAAATGTTGAAATCTATTCTCTGTTAAATGTTTAATAAATATCTCTTGTTTTAAAGCTGGAATTTTATACATGAACTTTAAAATATTTTCGTATTCAATGATCAAACATTTGTATTGCATTTTTCAGGCCAGAAACACATTTTCAGTGCTGACCCGATACCGAGGCTTTCTTCTTCAAACCCCCGATGACAAAGAGTTTCATGACTGGTTATACGCTATAAACCCACTTCTTGCTGGTCAAATAAGGTAAGTAAAACTGTAACAGACCAGAAGACAGCTTCTTGCTGGTCAAACAAGGTAAGTAAAACTGTTCAAACAGACCAGAAGACAGCTTCTTGCTGGTCAAATAAGTTAAGTAAAACTGTTCAAACAGACCAGAAGACATTCAGAACATCACTAGGCCATTTCGGTAAACTGCAACAGACCTTGGATGTATATAAGGCGGATGGGTATGTGACAAAATTGTGCATTTTGTTTGGCGGAAACTGTGTAAGAAAAACTAGCTCGGAAATTATCTCTAGATTGATAGATAGATAGATTTTTTACTGAAAACAACGGCTGAAAAATCTTAATTTTTGAGAATGACGAATCATTCTCAAAAATTCAGACTTTTCGGCTGTTATTTAAGAATAGAAAAATGATTATGTAGGGATACAATGGTTTCACGTTAGTGACTTAAAGAGAAGTGTTGACGACGTTGAATGTTTTCACTCAAAGTCAAGGGCTAATGCTATTTAAACTGACGTCATGGAGTTTCTCCAAGGTTTTCCCGTAATTTTTAAAAAGAGTCTGTCTATGTACATCAGAGGATGATCGTGAGATTGACCAATTGTGGTTATGAGTGACCAGAAGAATGTTTCAAACCTTTCTTTTTCGAGCCTCTGATGTAAATGATTTCCATGACTAGTTATTATATAGTAAATTGAGCCTGTGCGTGATATTTCCAACAATTTCAAATACTTGTGAGTTGCAAACATTGAGTAGAGTTGACAGCCACATACTGTATTTATAAAGTTACCTGATGGCCTACAGATACTTTGAGACCTTATTTATCTACTAAGCACATGGTGAAGACTCTGGTCAGACTGTGTGGATACAAAGACCGGCCAGAGTCTTTGCATTGCGCATATTTGAAATTGTTGGAAATCTCATGTACAGGCTCTATTAAATTTAGTTGTTTCCATTTAGAGTGGCACAATCTAATTGGCTTAAGAATTGTTGTTTTTTTTTTCTCAATGAAAACAATTTTGAGCACACACCTATTTTTAAAGCTTCCACTCAGAGCAGACCCATAAAAACCAGGTTCATAAAGGAGTAATGATTACATTATAGCTCAATGATATTAAATTATAAAAGATGAAGTGAGTATTTGTTGTTTTTGTTTCGGTATGAAACCAATACCCTATCACACTCGTGGGATAAGGTTATAATTTTCCTTGAAATCAACAAGTTCTCTCTTCATTTGCTTCAATGTAATATTGACCCACTTCTTGTAGCTGTAGGTATCTTTATGATACTATATCAAATTTAGAAATAACTGTCTGAAGTTAACCTTCCTTGTTTTCAGAATTCATTAATGACTTTATTTAAGAGATAAAAAGAGTATTTGTTGATTTCATTGAGATATGAAATTAAAAACCTAATGACACTGTATGAATATACAATGCGGATTGGTGCTTGAGTGTGATTAGGTTTTTGGTTTTAACCTCCATGAAATAAACAAAAAGACTCTTTGTATCTTATAATTTAATTTTTGAAGCAAAAATGTAATGATCAATTTCGTGGATTTTTGTGTTGGACTACTTTCTGCTGAAGCTTACAAAAATGTTTTTATTAGGTGATGAGACCAATTTTTCAGCCAATCAGAATGCACAAATCTTGTTGAACACAACTATAATTAAATTATTTTAATTTTAAACTGTAGTTATATTTGTAAATCGTATATGCTCAACCATGATAATGAACTACAGGTTTAAATTGGCTGTAGCTTTGAGTTTTTGATTACCAAACATTGATTTTGGGTATTGTGGAAATCATTGATTTTGGGTATTGTGGAAATCATTTAATGAGCAATTTAAGGATATATTCCATACTTTAAATGAATTCATCGAAGATTTCACTATTATTGCATATTGTATTTTCAGGTCTAAACTCGCCAGAAGAAAGCAGGTCCCCACCTAGAAACTATTTTTGTGTTACAGGGTGAATCTCCACTGTTTGGTGTTTTGAATTTTACAAAGTGTTATGGGTAATTTTAACCAGGGTTACACAGGAAGTGACATCATATGTAACTTAAGGGAGATCACTTTATCTTGATGATCTGATGATATGATAAGCTGACCCTTTCTCTGATATGGACTTCAAAAAAACATGACAGTGTATCCAATTTCCATTTATGTAAAAATTTTCATAAGTTCTGCTCTTAAATACCCAAAAAAGGTTACAGGTTGGATCCTGACGACGACACTCATTCTTTCTGACTAATTGCCTTCCACCAATGGCTTGATAATTGAAGATGGCTAGGAAAGGATGTAATTGTAGTTCTAATTTGAGAAATACTAGGAATCCATTGAAATGTACTCCAGCTATTGCGTTATATATATAATACATACTTAGTGTATTATATGAAAAAAAATATCTAACGAGGTTGGGAGAATTGATCATTGTCGAGGCTCTGCCGAGACAATTGTCAATTCTCACAACCGAGTTAGATATTTTTTTCATACAATACACTAAGAATGTATTATATTTATCTTATAACCTCTTTTTGTCTTGTTTTCGTCGATGTTTCTTACCGAAATGCAAGTTTCTAAAAATAACTGTATGATATTATTGTTCTAAAAATAACTATGTGATATCATAAAATATATCATACGGGTTGTTATCACACAGATATTTGTATAGTTATAAGATAAAATTGAATTACTATTTTGGGAGTACATTAATTTCATACTCCAAATTTTCTGCTTGGATCATGATCTTTCAATTTAATTTGTTCTCCTTTGATGGAGGTTTCAAAAATAACTATAGATTATTAAGAATAATTATATTTTATAAAAGAAACAGTTCAGTACTCATTCACATGATTAGAATATTGGAAACCTCTAGTAAGCCTAAGCCTTTATAAAGCTCTATGTCTGATATGAAGCTCATCGACAAGTAATACCAGGCTGCCTCAGTTGTTTGGATTTAAGAAAAAAAGGCAATCCATTTTTCTTTAAAGATGAATCGCTCAAGAACGGAACGCGCTCTATTTAATTTGAAGATTGAATTTGGAGAGATTTGGTATTTGGGAAGTGTTTTGTATTAATCAATCTTGGTTTATTAATTTCATCATAAATTTATTGCAGTAATGACGTTATGGTTGCCTCTTAATAAGTGCTTATAATTAACATTGCAGAATAGAAAAAATGATCTGATCAATTCTTTGATTTTGAGTGGTAATGATTCAATGCAGCGATCCATATCAGGGGAAGGGCTGACTTCCAAAATACACAAACAAATTGCTAAAAGATATGATATTTTATTATATTTACTGATATCAATGTACGTGCTGTTATACGCTTAAAGTGAAGTATTTATTGTTACGTATTAAATCATTCCTATACTTCATTCCATAACATAGCTTCACACCAGATTAGACTCATTGTGATAGTTGGGTGAATGTTGAGTGTAATATACTTCATATCATACCATGCAATTATTGTCAGTTTTCTTTTAAAACCTCTTAACTACAGCTTTTTTACAAGCTGTAGTAACAAGGTTTAAGAAAAAAAGACAATGTTTGGAGAGAAAAACCATGTTATACTTTAAGCTGAAATTTTAGAGAATAAGTTTAGAGCTTTGTTCAAAATTATTTGAAATGATAAAAAAAAGGACAGACACTTACAAGTTTATATCATTAAAATACAAAAGTGAAATTGATATTTATTTCAAAGTATGGTTTCTTTACCAAGCATGCTTAAAATAGAAATATTTTGTATGTGTAATTAAAATATACAAACCTTATAGCTTATTTTACCCTCTGTAACAAGTTTCTTTACAGGTATCTTTGGATTTGAAACACTGATAGGTTTTCTTATCAAAGAAAAACATTTAAAACTGCATATGAATGTTTTTATTCAATTTTCCAACAAATTCTAGCTTGCAGTTAACATAAAGCTAGTTTTGGTCAAATTATCATTGATAAATATCATTTCATGCATTGCTTATAGAAATTTTATTGCTAAAGTATGGAAATGAAGGAAGTTTGATTGAAGGAAAGCCTAACTGTATGTGTTGATGACGGAGTAAAGGAGTATTCATTAGTTATCATGCATCATTTATTGTTTTATTTATTACGGAATCTGTGCAATAATTGTGAAGATTGAAAATCTGTTTATGTTCAAGTGTTAATAATGTATAGCTTTGTTGAAATATTGTTGAAATAAGTGGTTGGCAAGGAAGCTGCCCATGGCTCAGAAGAAATGCTGTGGCTGTATTGGTTAAGGCCAGCTGACTCAAGCAGTTTGAAGGCAAACCCCCACAGCTCGAAAGGAATATTTGTTGTTCTGATGAGGGCATTTCCAGGTCATGGTTAGGTGTACCAGATGCCATAATATAACTATCTACTCTTGAAATTGAGGTTAAAACCTATTAAATCAACAGACTATGGGACATCATCCAGCAACTAGCTAATTTCCAAAATCCATGACATTCAACCAGAACAAACATATGGTTGGGTTTGCCCATAATACCTTAATTAACAAATAGTGGCTATCAATCAAAATGCCACTCGATGAATCAAATTATTCATAGATTGAAAGTCAAATACTGACTTTGGTTATTTTATGACATACATTTTGTAATTGTACCTACATAATAAACACTTGTTCAAGCTATAAATATGACATACTGGTAAAAGTATACAAGATATGTCTTGGAGAAAAAGGTGCAGGCCAGCTATCTATCCAATCCATTTGTCAGTTCAAAACTATTGTAAGTGCCTATATATTTATGGGCACTTACAATAGCGTTGCCCTGACTCCACTAAATAAAAACAGAGACAGAATTTACTACAGTATTCTGAATGTTCATTTTGTCAATTGAGAGGAAATAGTTGCCCAAGAGCAACATTCATCTATTTGAAGCATTGTGTAACTCGAGTCTTGCCAACAGCTATTTCATTGATATATTGTGTATAAAGTGAATGATTCAAGTCAGTATGATTGTGAAAGTTATTTATGGATATAAATTGTATGTATTATTGCTTGTTGGTTTGAATGAGTGCTTTGTTTATGAAACAAGATTGTAGAAGTTGTGTGATACGGTTTTCATTTGACTCACGCAAAAAAACTTATCATTCATCGGTGAAATTATAAACATATTTTAAAACTTAATTTATACATGTTAGGATAGTCATTCAAAGAAATGAAAAAAAAAAAAATGCATGAAACACATTTTTCTTTTGAAACAAAATCCTTTTTCCTGAGGATGTTTTAAAGTGCAGTATGGTATATTAATGACTCAATATTCATAGTCTTTGAATATTATTGCTAGAGCTCAGACAAGTGCTCTAATATCCAGGTATCAAATAGGGTAACATTCGGACCAATATTCCTGAATCATTACCCATTACCAGACAATGGTTTAAGCATTATGTACCTTTAGAGATCAACTTCAGAAAAGAATTGAAGACTGTCTAAATCAGTCTTCAATTCTTTTCTGGAGTTGATTTCCAGATGGACGTACAGCCTTACATCAGAAAGTTTGCGAGTCTTTGCTACTTATTTGCGAGTCACAGACTCGCAACACCTATGTCCCTTTAAAGCCATGTCAGAATAAGTATGTCTGAATTTTTATGCCCCCGTATCGAGAGATCAGGGGAATATTGTTTTACTCATGTCCGTCCGTCCGTCTGTCCGACAACTTAACCTTTGCCTTTTCTCCAAAAGTATTTAACATACAAGGCTCATATTTGGCATGATGATAGATCTCAATGATCCGCATTTGCTGGTACCAAAGTCAAGGTCATGTGACAAGGTCAAGGTCATCTGTCAAGGTCAAACTTTAAAAAGAAATGCTATTCTGGGGGCATTCGTGTTTCACAAACACACTTTGTTTTTCCAAATTCTTGATTCGTCTTTGTATTTCGCTGATAAATTAAACATTTGAACAGTTATCATCTAGTACTCCATTTCCTGTGGGTAACAAAGTCTCCGGTACTCGCGTACAAAATTTCTTTTATCGTCCAAGCTCCAATAAGTATACATCAATTGAAATCCTAGATTTGAAATCTTGCTCTATGAAATAAATAGTTCTTTTTTAGCTTTTAGCTTAGTTAGTCATTGATTATATTGAAATTGAATCTAGTGTTAAGCTTATTTTGATTCTTTGGTGCCATTTAAGTTTTGTTTTTGCAAAAGGTTAATGAAAAATGCCTGTTAATTTGTACAAATTATTTGTGAACATAACAATTTGTTTTGTATTAAGTTGAACTTGTCTTTGTTATAAGTCAGGCTATTGAAACAAATAATGGTAGTTCTAAAAACTACTGTCTATCATTTCCCATATATTGAAATTTATGGTCCCAAATAAAAGAAGTTGCTTACAGCAATTTAAGATGAAAAATAATTGATATTTATTTATCTTTTCGGGTACAAAACATATTGAGAAATTAAGAAATTGCTTACAAGCAATTTCTTCGTTTGTCACAATGTTTTCCCCTCTTTTCTAGAGAGTCAAAGGACGGATAATATGTGAGAGGGTTAAAAAGACAAGCCATAGAATAAATTAAGAAGAAGGCTTTAACCAATTGAGATTATTTGTGTGCAATAATGTCAGATCAAAATCATTCATTACTATTTGTTATCTTTCTTTGGCTTGAAGTCCTATTAGTAGGACTATCCAATTGATCCTTCTTTTCCCATCTTTTTAGGAATTATGTTATATTTTCACATTGAAAATATTTTTTGCATTGTTTGCTACCAATATATGAATTATATCTGTTGAGTTATAGGCATAAGTTTTGTCATCTGGTAATGGGTTTGTGCTTTACCAAGCTTGACCCATCACACAAAAAAGGCCCATCTGGGATCTCACTGTGGGTAAACGAGAGGTTGAATTTGAAGAATCATTTCACAGAAAGATAGATTGCTCATTCTACATACAGAAAATGGTCAAAGTCAAAGTTTCTATCCTTGTCCGTCTGCAGAGTGTGTGTGGTCTGACTAGGGTCAACACTATACGTACTGCCAATTTGGACCTTTTCACTTGAATGTGGGCAAAGCAAAAAGATCTGGATTCTTGCCATTTGAAAGAGAGTTTTCTGAGTTGGAATATGCATAAAGTTGATTGGATGTGGATTTCAGAATAACAAAGTGTTAACAACTGGTTAATAACGGTTCTCCATTTTGGACACAAAGGCAAATTCAAAGGTGGGGTACCATTTTTTAAAAGAGAGGACAGAAAAAAATTTGATAAGTGTTGGTTAAACAGGCAAAGCATAAATTCCTGGATACTTGCTACCAACATGTTTGAAACAATATTTAAAATTTGTCAGATGTTTGAAACAGACTACTTAAGCCATAAAGTATTTGAAACTTGACTCAACCCACTTACTTAGAAGAACTATTTGATTTGTCTGAAGATTTTTTTTCTGTATTTGTATAAGAATGTAATGTCTTGATTCTCCACATTCATTTCCAAATATCTGAACTAACAGTGTGATTATCAGGATAACATGGGAATATGTTAAATTGAAAATTTTGGGTACTAAATATTGTGGAAGAAAGGAGAAATAATAACAGGAAACTCCTCCTTTTACATCAATATTTTTTCGTTATTTTTTTCTAAAACCTCGTAACTGCAGCTTGATCAAAGCTGTAGTTACGAGCTTTTAGAATAACAACGATGATTTTTTTCATAGCAAGTAGAAAGTCACTTAAACATGCAAAACGCAAAATTATGTTAAAAAGGAAAAGGGTTATATTTTGTACTATGTGTGTATCTTTAAGCAAAATACAGGCAAATAATTGTCTATTTGTATCATTGTATCCTATTATTTCACATATGTGCCCCATCATGCAAGAAGGGACCTGATGGGATAACAGTAGAATAAGCATTTGTAAAATGGTATTTGGCCCAGCAGAGGTCTACCAGGGTCCGAGGTTATAAAAATTTTAACGGGCTCAATTCAAAATTTTCTCTTATTTAGATTTGAGATTAAAGCTGTAATTCTGTTTTATTACTAATTTTAATGTATTAACATGAAAGATGATATTAATTAGTTGTTTTAAATAACAACTTATTCATATTATACTTTATGTTCATAATTTTATTTTAATTTGAAAATTTGTGAAAATTGAGCCTGAGCCTAAGAAAACTTTTATAACCTTGAGCCCAGATGTCATTTTTCAAAAATAAAGGAAGATAGAGTTTTCTTTAATGTTTTTGGGTGGTTTATCGAGAAATAACGGAATATTATTACTTTGACAAACTCACATCCTAACCAGAGAAATTATCGAAAACTTTTACCCTGCTTTTGTTCATTTCACCCTATCTGGCGTCACATAAGCATCGCCAAATAAGTGATGTGGCCATGAATGTTACATAGCAATCACATGAAAAATGACGTCGTTGAAGAAAATTTTGTCCTAAATTTTTTATGTTTTATTGAGTATTAGATAGATGGATTTTTCCTTAAGTTAACATCAAAAGCTATATTTTCATGTGAAAATATACCTTTTGTTGTTCACTTAAGGAAATATCAAAAGGTCATACACTGAAACAAATGATTATCCTCCACATCATTTCAGATTCAGAAAGTTAACTAATTGTGAAAAGTGTTGACCCTAGTCAGTCTGCAGTATCAATGCAGCCTGAACAGGGCTAACACTTATAGCACTTCCCAGATGGTCCCTTTTTGCCTGTCAAGTCACATGAAAATCGTCTACAAGTTTTCAATTACTGTTCAAATATAGATGTTTTGTTACTCTGTGATAATTTTATTACCATTAATAGATCAAAGTTTTTGTTTTGAATGAGTTTTATATGTCTTGCATGATTTGTGCCAATTCAAAGTTATGTTTTAACAACTCAAATGGCATTATATAATGGATTTTTTTCAAGAATGAATAGAGTAATTGCAATAATTATTACAGAAAGCAGTACTCAGGGAAGAACTGTGGAAAAAGAAGTAATATCTTAGTGTTTTCTCCTTTTTTCACAATGATTTTCCCTATTATATACAATAAGTACAGGAAGATTTGTAAAAAGTTGAGATTTTTGCTGGAAAAATTAAACAAGCAGTCGATAAAAGTTTTTTGAAAATGAACATTTTTCTTCAATGAGTAAAAATTAATTTTCAAATGTGAGGTATAATTGTATTGAACTTTTACCATAATTTCCAAATATGTGAACTTAGAATGAAAAGCAGGATCATATGAGAATGTTAAATTAAATATTTGGGGTATAAAATATTGTGAAAGAAAGGCAAAATAGTAAAAAGAAACTCCTTTCACATCAATATTTTTATAGCTACTAGAAAGAAATCGACGAAATGAAAAATTTCCTGTTTATTCAACAGTATACATGAACAGATATTTTCTCCATCAGATATACTGAACTAGAAAGCCATGAATGGCTTGAGTCGCTCCACAGGCCTGAAATTCTTGTAAAGCAATGAAAGTTTTGACTAGACTTTCAGATATTTTGGATTCTACTGATGTTGAAAATGATTTTCGAAGTTTCCACTATATAACATATAGAGAAATGACCTCCGCCCATAAAATACATAATTTTCACCCCATCACTATAATTTTTGGTAGACTGATAGAGGGTCACTCAAGGATTATTCCAGTAAAATTTGGTTGATATCCATTGGTTAGATTCTGAGAAAATGATTTCCAAAGTTTCCACTATATAACATATAGAGAAATATTCCAGTAAAATTTGGTTGATATCCATTGGTTAGATTCTGAGAAAATGATTTCCAAAGTTTCCACTATATAACATATAGAGAAATTACCTCCACCCATAAAATATATAATTTTCATCTGATCACTATATTTTTTGGTAAACTGATAGAGGGTCACTCAAGGATTATTCCAGTAAAATTTGGTTGATATCCATTGGTTAGATTCTGAAAAATGATTTCCAAAGTTTCCGTTATATAACATAAAGAGGAATGACCTCCGCCCATAAAATACATAATTTTCATCCCATTACTATAATTTTTGGTAGACTATTAAAGGGTCACTCTATAATTATTCAAGTGAAATTTGGTTGATATCCATCACTTACATTCTGAGAAAATGATTTTGAAAGTTTCCACTATATAACATATAGAGAAATGACCTCCGCCCATAAAATGCATATTTTTCATCCGATCTCAATAATCTTTTGTAGACTGATTAAGGGTCAGACAAGGATCATTCATGTAAAATTTCATTGGTATCCATCGATTAGAATCTGAGAAAACTCACTTTTTACCATATTTGGAAATTAGCCACGCCCATTTAATCTATGTTTTTCATTGGATCAAAATTTCTTGAACAACTTTGAAAGAGGGTCACCCAAGGATCATTTCTGTGAAGTTTGGTTGAAATTCATCCAGTACTTTCTGAGGAGAAGATTTTTAAAGAAAAAGTTTACGACCGGACGCACGGACGGCGGACACAACGCCATGACCATAGCCCCAGTGGCTTTCAGCCAGTGGAGCTAACAAGTCAAATAAATGGATATATAATAAAATATTAAAAAATTAATTTCAGGCTATTTCATCTTGAAAACTTTATCAATTGAGGATTTATTTAATTTTTGGTCATTGACTTCTAATCAGAACCATCCACATAAATAAAATACAACCCTCAATAGTACAACTATAGAATACTCAGTCCATATCCAATAGTTCTGACAAATGTGACCCAATATTTGAATAGGGACTATCTGGGTAGTGTGTAAAGGTTTTGAAATTGGACCTCTGGTTGACCTCTACTGGAACCAATCTCATTTTCCAATACTGATTCTACCAGATGGTCTTTTTTGTTATGAAGGGTTAATGTTTTTATTTTTTGTCAACAATTCGTCATTTTTACGGACATCAAATCAGCTTGGATCAAGTTCATAGCACCATAACAAAGTTGAAAGCAGGCAGTGTAGGCAAAGATCAGACTGCATGTCTATGCAGGTTCATCTTTAACTACACTGTGTGCAAAAGATTTGTATACAAAACAAAAGATAGATGTCATACACACGAGAAGGGTTAAAAGCCAAGTGAATGTCTATTCTTGTTGTCACTTCTTTCAATCCCACCTAAACTCCTTCGAAAGTGTGCTAAGTGTATATACATCATAATACACTTAGTGTACTAACACTAAGTGTGTATACATTGTATACACACTCAACACATTCCTGTGCTAAACCCTCCATATGCTCAGCTACGTTTGGAAAGAATCTTGATTCAAATAATTGTAAAATTATTTCACTTCTAGTAAAATAAATCCAATTGAATTTATTTAACTGTAATAAAGATACATTGTGTACATGTTGCTATGGTAATTGTTGCTTAGTTTCACTTTCTCTGCTGCTTAGTTACCTAGCTGTGTTGTGAGCAATCAACTCTTGTTTTTGTTTTAAGTCAATACTACGATGTTAAGGCAAGATCATGCAACTAAATAAATCCATTTTTCAAAAACAAACATTCTTGTGTTCTTATAATTTATTCTATAGTCCAACCGGGGTATGCAAAAACGCGGGAAAATGTGGTATAGCCATGAGAAGGGGTGGACTGAACTGAATTTTAATAAGCGTGAGATAACAGTACTCAATTAAACCTATATACTGATAGAATAAAGTAACGTAACTCATTACGAAAACACAATTTTCTCCTTATCGATATTCAATGTTTTTTGTCGTTTCAATTTTGGTTTCTTCATGATGAAATCGGATTCTAAAGCATATTTCTTTTACGCCATGACACATGACGTTTACAGATGTAATTCAAAGGATGGAAGTAATACCGTAAGCTTTGCGTTTCTTTTATCTTTTCAGTTTAGTTAGAGACCGTGACAGCAAAAAATCCGTTGGTCCCAATTTATCTTTATCAACTCTCCGAAAGTATGTTTATAAACATTCGAATAGTATGGTTTACCTATACCAAAATGTGTATCTGTTTTGAATTGATAGCTTCCTTTGTCAATAAAAAAAAATCATTGTTTTATATAAATCCAATGTTGCTATAGACCAGCAATTTCAAGTGAGTGATCAAAGAACAATATACATTGAAATGATAGGAAAGCGGTTTCTCGAACCCTACTCTTGCTTGCGGATCTATAGTATCTTTATTTATTGACAGTCATAGATACCTAGTGTTATCTTTAGTGGGGAAAATTCTTGATGACCAATTTTCAAACAATCACACAAATTTATCCCATAAAAAAAGCTCAAATTGAGAAATAGTTTAGAAAGAGCTTTTCTTCATATTTCAAGAGATGAACTGAGTGGTTTAAGCTCATGGCCAGCCTTTATGATCACGCTGTGTTCAGCGCCGGTTGTGCATCAACATCTTCTAATGGCCACTAGAGTGTCTACAAGGTAAATTTTGATGGTGCACGACAGAAAACAGACATCAAGTGATCACACAAAGGCTTACCTCGAGTATTTTGAGCTCGGGTATGCTAAAAAGCTGCATACTAAAAATCATTTTCATTGAAGAATAAAACTAATATTTTAGCAAAAAACAATGCAGAAACAATTAAAATTAAGTAAGTACCCCATAAAGACATAAATTCAAGTCTGTTTTCTTTTTCACACTGAAATGTCTTATTGGATCTGCTGATTGGGTTTAAAGCAACAGACTTGGGATATACTTACAGCCAAACACTTATTTTAGTCAACTTTCAGGATTTCAAATCTAAATTTTCTTGAATACAATCCACTATTTCATCAACCAAACTGGGTTCTTTAAAATTTCTAGGTAATGTCTGATCAACATTTTCACTATTTACTATTCTAGATGAAACATTGCCAGCATGGTCCCCAACTCCACCACTACAAACACTGTCGCCTGTTGTCTCTATATTATCACTTTGATCAATTTCACTTATACTGATATCTGATCCTATTGCACGGTCTATCTGTGGTCCACTTGCAGTATTTCCTGCACCTGGTTTAGCGAGTTTGTCGGTCCGTTTGAGCTCACATGCGTCTTTATACGGAGGATTTATGGGCGACTGTGTAGGTTCATGGTAGGTATAACTCCTCCCTGGTAACTGCAAAGACAATAGACCTACTGTAAGATAGTTTACATTAATCCTGTGTGTGACATTTCCAAATATTTCATGAGCAGGGTTTTAAGAGATGCAGGTTTTGGGAGTCTCAAACTTCCAATAAGCAGCCAGGACCCTGTAAAAATATCTGATATGAGTCCAATGGACCCTCTTGGGATCAAGTTCTGAAAAGAATCGAGACTGTATTAAACAGTCTTCAATTTTTTCCTAAAGTTGATGGCCAATTGATTATAAACATCCAACACTTCCCTAACCTTTTAACAGGGAATAGCTCTTAATGCACAGATTAACTAAATTATTGCTTTAAAATAAATAGTCTTCATCTAAAGCAGGGACTCACAAATCTCATGAAAAGACCCCTTGAATCCCTATGATAACATTCGCTGACTGCCTGCAGAAGGTAAAAGTTAAGCTTAAATGCTTTTTGGTGGTTTATCGAGGATAATGGTAGATAATCATTTTGATAAACTAACTGTCTAACTAGTGAAATTATCAATAAGAGGCCCAAGAGGGCCTGTATCGCTCCACTGGCTTTAAAACCTTTAAACTTTCATTAAATAAAGCTTACTTTAAATGAATACATTTACACTCCAAAATCTCCTAGGACCTATTTTATAATTATTAACTGGTTCTGGTCCATGTTGCACCGAAAAACTCAATCACAATGAACCTGTAACCCTTTACCAATCTTATTAAAATATAAGATTCAGAAGGAGAAGTCGTTCAAAGATTTCGGGCTCAAAATAGGCCCGCCTGCCACGCCCATATTTATGGACCAAACAAACTTTCTTGAACATTTTAAGTAAATAGTCACCCAAGAAACATTTTGGTAAAGTTTCATTGAAATTGGCTGAGTGGTTCCAGAGGAGATATCGTTCAAAGATTTCTGGCTCAAAATAAGCCCCGCCCTGCAACGCCCATATTTATGGGCCAATCAAAATTTCTTGAACAATTTAAGTAAAGGGTCACCCAAGGAACATCCATGCCAAGTTTCATTGAAATCGGCCCCGGTTTGGGAGAAGATTTTTAAAGATTTCAAAGTGAAAAAATGCCACGCCCTGCCACGCCCATATTTGGGGGCCAATCAAAATTCTTTGAACAATTTAAGAAGAGGGCCACCCAGGGATCATTTCTACCAAGTTTCCTTAAAATCCACCCATTGGTTTGGGAGTAGAAGATGTGTAAAGAAAAAGTTTACGCACGGATGGATGTACGCACAGATGGAGGGACAGACGCACCACGGACACTCCGCCATGACAATAGATCACTGGCCGAGCTAAAAACTTATACCCAGCTTTCAGTGATTTCACCTTATTTGACGTCATCTGAGTGGAGAAACAAGAAGGCCAGAATGGCCCTAAAAAGCTCACCTGACTTTTATTGGTGCAGTGCATCTCAAACAAGAAACTTTCTTGCAAAGCTTCATTTACACTAGCATAGTTGTTGAAGAGATGTTATTTCAAGAATTCAAAGAGAAAATAGACCCCTCCCACCCATTGGTGACTGAGAAGAAAATGTTTAAAGATTTCGGGCTCAAAATAAGCAACCCCCCTTGCCATGCCCATATTTATAGGCTAATCAGAATTTCATGAACAATTTTTGAAGAGGGTCACCCAAGGAACATTTTTGTAAAGTTTCATTGAAATCAGCCCAGTGGTTCAGGAGGAGATGTCGTTCAAAAATTTCGGGCTCAAAATAAGCTCCGCCCTGCCCCACCCATATTTGGGGGGCAATCAAAATTTCACGAACAAGTTTTGAAAAGAGTCACTCAAGGAACATTTCTGTCAAGTTTGGTTGAATATGGCCCAAAGGTTACTGAGGAGAAGATGATGTAAAGATTTCAGGGTCAAAAACAGCCACGCCCTGCCAGGCCCATATTTGGGGAAAAATCAAGAATTCACTAACAAGTTTGGAGAAGGGTCACCCAAGGAACATTTCTGCCAAGATTGGTTTTAATCGGCCCAATGGTTACTGAGGAGAAGATGTTTAAAGATTTCAAGGTCAAAAACTGCTCCGCCCTGCCACGCCCATATTTGGGGGTCAATCAGAAATTCACGAACAAGTTTTGAGGAGGGTCACCTAAGGAACATTCCTGCCAAGTTTGGTTGAAATTGACCCATTGGTTCCTGAGAAGATGTTTGAATAATTGTTGACGACTTCTGACGCACGCATATGATGGACAAAAGGTGATCACGAGAGCTCACCTTGAGTATGTTGTGCTCAGGTGACCAAATTCATGATGTCATTGTGAATGTTGCATAGCAATCACATGCAAAATGACGACCTTTAAGAAACTTTGCCTTGAAATTTTCACATTTTGTGCAAAGTCTGTCTAACTAGAAAGCCATAAATGGTTTGAGTCGCTCCACAGGCTTGAAATTCTTGTAATAGCAAATCAAAGTTTTGACTAGATTTTTAAATATTTTGGGTTCTACTGATGTTAAAATGACTTTCAAAGTTTCCATTATATAACATAAAGAGAAATGACCTCCGCCCATAAAAGACATATTTTTCATCCAATCACAATAATTTTTGGCTGCATGATAATGGGTCACCCAAGAATCATACCAATGAAGTTTGATTGATAGCCATCAGTTACATTCTGAGAAAATGAGTTTCCAATTTTCCACTATATAACATATAGAGAAATGACCTCCGCCAATATTATACATATTTTTCATCTGATCACAATATTTTTTGATAGATAAAGGGTCACTCAAGGATCATTTCAGTGAAATTTGGTTGATATCCATCAGTTACATTCTGAGAAAAGATTTTCAATGTTTCCACTATATAACATACAGAGAAATGGCCTCCGCGCATAAAATACATATTTCTCATCCAAGAATCATTCATGTAAAATTTTATTTTGTATCCATCAATTAGGATCTGAGAAAACTCACTTTTTACCATATTTGGAAATTAGCCACGCCCATGAAATCCATGTTTTTCATTGGATCAAAATTTCTTACAACTTTGAAAGATGGTCAGCAAGAATAATTCCTATGAAGTTTGGATGCTAGGACGCATGGACGGATGCACGACAGACACAGCGCCATGACAATATCCCCAGTGGCCTTCGGCAAGGGGAGCTAAAAAGGGACATAACTCTTGAAAAATACTGTCATAGTTATCCTCCTTGATAGTCTGAATAGCTCTTGTTATGGTGATCACACATGTCAAGTTTCATGAAGATAACTTCAACCACGGAGATATGACTAAGATTAAAGTTAGTTATGCATACATCAATAACATCACTAATGACACCACGGTTTTGAAACTCATCTATACTTTAGAGGCCAACAACTTTAAATTAGAGCAAAGTTTTACTTTGTTGTTGATATAATTATTTGAAAATTTAAACACCAAAATGTAAAACAATTTATACCTGTAGAGAGTATGTTCTGTCGGAGTCAAACCCACTCAGATCACCACATGCTAAGAAAGGAACAATAATTCTGTTGGGGCCCTCTAAATTGTTGTAATCAACATCTGAAAAAATGAAACAAAGAAACAAATCCACATTGAAAAGGTTGAATCTCTGCTGGTTATGAGTCTAGCCCTCAATCCCCAGAATCCCAGGGTTGTGAGTTTGATCCCCTATAAGGTTATGAGGTAACAAGCCCTGATTCTTTGATATTTCCTGGGGGCTGATGAGTGCTGTCCATATTTGACCCAGGACTCTGGAATTGATTTTGTTACGAGAATGAGGGGGTTTCAATTGTCAATCGATAAGTTTTCTTCATACTTTTACATAAAATCTATTAAAATGAAACGAAATAACAATAAAGTGTCTAAACTTTATTTATGTTGAAATGTAAGAAAGATTGGTTTCAGATGTTTGAAGTTAATGTGAGAAAAATAATCTATTGCTTGCTATTCTCTCTGAAAATTTTATTTCATTCTTGTATAGAATAGAAAAGGTATTAAATTTACTATTTTTTTACTTCATAAACTTGCTGTTCTATACTTGGTAAATGCTAGTTTACTTGAATGAATAATTATATCTTCGCAATCAAATTCTTTTTCTGCGACTCTTATTTGTAGCGTCTTGATAGTTTAATTGGTTTATGCAAGGGAGATAAACTTTGTAGTTGTAGTAATTATAACAAGAGCCTTTTCCCTGCCGCAAAAGCTTAATAGTAAATTGAAGCCTAAAAGATATAGAATTCTTTTGTACTTTAAGAGATCTACTCCCTACAAAATCTAAGTCTTTGAAATAACAAAGAGCAATATCTCCAAAATTATTCAAGCAAGAGTTGTAGTTCTTCTCATCCATGAGATCTATCCACCCATAGAGTTTCAAGTTGATAGCTATTATACTTAAGGAGATATGCTGTGGACAAGTTTAGTGATGAAACCGCAGAACAACGGAATGACGGACGGAGACCATTACTATATCCCCTCACTGAAAATGGAAAAGGATAACAAACAGGCTTACTTCCCTTGACCTGGATTACAGAGACTTCTTACTGATCTAAGCACCTGCCTTGCATTATATATGACAAAACAGTTATACTCTGCTTTGCTTGCAAGTTCATGTGCAAAGCAGGATATATTTCACAAACAGTTTTATAGTGTTTTATCATCCTGAACGCATGGCAGGAAAATAAATTCAAACCAAACAAATGATACTATACCATAGTGTTTGGCAATCGGTTTCAAATCACAAACAATAATTGGTTTTTAGTTGGAAGAGTAAATCAAATAATGATTGATTGTACAATCGTTTTCACATAAATTAATAATACAGCACTCCCAGTATCATCCTTTGAAAAATAGAATAAGAAAGTTTAGTTAAAACTAATGACTTAAAGACTCTTTGTGCAGATTTTTCTACTTCACGGATCAGCATGAAACAGTTGTAACTGCCTATAACCATATAGGCAGTTACAACTATTTCACGCTGAGCAATCAAACTGATGTCCATTTTGAAAACAATATATAATGGCTTTCATTTATGTGCTAGGAACTGATTAATCGATGATGAAATTTGTTAATAGACTATCACAATCAAAAGCCCAAACCAACTGATTATCGATTATAAGCAAAACCAAACAAATAATACTGTACCATAATGATGATCTAGTAGAGGATTAGCCATATTTGGTATATATCCATCAGGTGGGGAATAGTGTTGACACACTACAAATGCTTCTGTAAATAGAAAATAAACTTTCTCTGTTATTGGTCAAAATATGTCTTTCCAAACAATTGGCCCTATTTTGACAATTTTTTGAGACCTTTGATCTGGATATGACCTTGTTAGTAAACTGAAACTTTGTTCAGCCAATCTTGCTTGAGAGACCATGTCTATTAAGTGACCATTTTTATTAAGTGACCGTTTTCAAAATCAACTTCTTTAAATCGAATTATCTAAACAAGAGGACTATGATGATCATAGATTGCTCACCTGAAATCGAATTCTAGACTTATTTGATTAAGTAATCAGATCATTTTACAAAATGGCTGACCCTCCCAAAATTTAACCCTTGTCATGGTGAATAAAAAAACCTTGGCAAAATTATATATAAATCGAAGTGCCGAAAGCTCTTTATTTCCTAATTGTGAGTCAGTATTTGATTTTGAAAATATATTTTCTGAAATTTTCCTGGTTTATAAAGGAAAATCAGGTGGTATAGACAAAGAACAAACTGCACATATGTGCAGGCTGATGTTTGTCCATACCTCCTGCCAAAGCAGGAATATTCCGGGATCAGCATGGCAAGGGTTAAGACACAAATGACATAACTCCTAAGCATTCTTTAGATTGGGGGTATAAAAAGGCTACCTAGATTAAGAGTAAGGCTGTACAATTGCTGGTATTTGACAGATTCTCCATTCACACATCCCCTCTCCCCCTATCTTTATTGATTTCATGTTAATTAAGTTCAGACTCTATATTTTTTTCTATCTTAATTATCATATACAATTATTCACAATGATAAAGTGACACTCATCTGGATCAACACCATTCAAAATCACTCAGCCCTCCAATTGTTCATTCCAAATACTTAATCCACTCCCTCAAAAACGATCCACTATAGTTCAAAAACGCTTTCAAATTGTTCAAAATGATTAATTTTTAAACCAAATTGATCAATAATTTCATGATTTTATTGGCTGTTATTGAATTCTGGAGGTTATAAACCTTTTCACAGTCTCAATTCAAAATTTTCTCAAATTTCAATTTGAGATTTAAGCCAAATTACTGTTTTAATACTCATTTTAATGTAATAACATGAAAGATAATATTAATAAGTTGTTATAAATAACAATTTAATAAGTTTATCTTTTATTTTCATATATTTATCTAAATTTAAAATTTGATAAAATTCTCAGTTGAGCCTCAGAAAAGCTTTATAACCTCTGGCCCTGATTTGTTGGTGAACAGACAAAAAGAAAAGTATGAATATTTCAATAAAGGGAGGTAAAATATTATTGATAATTTCGTCCAATAGGACGAAATTATTGATTATATTTAACCTCCCTTGAATTTCACTCAATACTTGTTCCGCACACTAATTCAATTTCAGTTCATAATCTTTCCAAAAACTTTTGTTTGTTTGAATGGGTTTTACACCGCTTTCAACAATATCGCAACGGCCAGAGCACCTTACAATGGATTCCTGGTGTTTCTTTCACCTGTACTACCATTACACCCTTTCCTAGCCTCCGACTACTATCTCAGATAGGTTTACGATTATCTACCCATAGGTGAGAGACAAACATCGGAAAGGATATTTGCAGCCACCGCTTTCCAAAAACATTCAGATTGTTAATTTCATGATGTTATCAACTGTAGTCACAAGGTCTCACCTATACTTGAGTTTCTACTGCTCCTTGGTTTAAAAACAGAAACTTCTGGGAAAAATATCTTAAGCTGAGAGTACAGAAGGGATACATCTTTCCCTCTAAATATCTGCAAGAAGTAAATGAATGTGAATTTTCAGTTTCAAACTTTCTTTAATTTTACATCATCAAACAAGGTGCAAAATTGTCACAAGTTACGCCCGTCACACTGCTAAGTATTAACTGGGGGTTTGAATAGAACTGAGGTTATTTTGAATGAATATTTTTTGCACCCATGAAGTTTCATGATCCTAGCTATTATACTTTTAGAGATATACTCCGGACAAGATTCTAGTATGAAAAAAAAATGGGCAATAACTCAAAAAATAGGCCAAAAAGAGTAATGGTTCTTGTGCACTGCAGTCCCCCTTGGTGAGATCTATACACCCATGATGTTTCATGATCCTAGCCATTATACTTTAAGATATATACTCCGGACAAGATTCTAGTATGAAAAACAACAAAGGGCAATAACTCAAAAAATAGGCCAGGTAGAGTTATGGTTCTTGTGCACTGCACTCCCCCTTGGTGAGATCTATACACCCATGAAGTTTCATGATCCTAGCTAATATTCTTTGAGAGATATACCCGGACAAGATTCAAGTCTGAAAAACAACAAAGGGCAATAACTCAAAAAATAGGCCAGGTAGAGTTATGGTTCTTGTGCACTGCAGTCCCCCTTGGTGAGATCTATACACCCATTAAGTTTCATGATCCTAGCCATTATACTTTAAGAGATATACTCCGGACAAGATTCTAGTATGAAAAACAACAAAGGGCAATAACTCAAAAAATAGGCCAGGTAGAGTTATGGTTCTTGTGTACTGCACTTCCCCTTGGTGACATCTATACACCCATGAAGTTTCATGATCCTAGCTATTATACTTTAAGAGATATTCTCCGGACAAGATTCAAGTCTGAAAAACAACAAAGGGCAATAACTCAAAAAATAGGCCAGGTAGAGTCATGGTTCTTGTGCACTGCACTCCGCAATGATGAGAAGAATACAATTGCCAAGTTTGAAGTCCATCTGACTTCAAGTGACAGAGTTATCTTCCGGACAAAGAAGTGGACGCCGCCGGACGCCTGGACATCCGGAAGCCGGACGCCACGGGTGATGCCATAATACGTCCCGTCTTTGACGGGTGTATAAAAATGGTGTATCATTATCTAACAGAAAGCAGGGGTCAGGAAACTTGACTGTTGCAAATCAACCAGTGCTTGTCAATAATGAAAAGACATTTTCCATCAAAGAGCCATAACATTGTCAAAAGTCAATGGAACTTTACCCAAATAGCACTTTCACATCTTTGCTTGATAATGGTCAAATCTGGAAAGTTTGAACGAAATCTGCCCAAAAGTTGCTAAGAAATTGAGCTTTGAGTCACAAAAAAAGCTACAGAGGGACCGACCAGCAAGATGACTCTTATATACCCCTTAAACATAGTTTTGAGGGGTATAATAATTATTTTCAAGTTTAAGATAGCGGACTTTTGTTGATTTCCCTTTAACCTAATGAAAAAACAAGTACCCATGAGAATGAGACTGGGACTAAAATTAGAAATATTTTGCTAAACCCAAAATTTGTCGGTCTGTGTTTAAATTTATACAAATTTTTACCAAAGTTTCCATTTACAACAAAATTAAACTTATCAATTTTGTTGTGTCACTCAAATGCACTTGGCTAATTTGTTGCACCAACATGAAATTATGTGCGTCAAAAACACAAAAAGGTGCTCTGGCGGGAACACTGGATATTACAAAATATTACAGTTTTCCCCATGAGGTTGACCACACAGACAGAAGATACCAATGCTACAACAATACCTTGCATCCCTTCAAAAACAGTTGGGCTGATAAATCACAATGATCTTTCCATTCTTCACAGATACATCAAATTGGAGTCACTTACTTTTGCGACAAAGATCCCGCCTTTCTTCAGTACATGAGTTGTGATGTTCAGAGCCTGAAATTAGAAAATTCTATCAGTCTGTCTGGTGAAAATGGAAGCAAAATCAATTAATCAGATAAAATAAGACAAGTTTGTGTAACATAATGCTCCTTTACGTGAATTTTTTTTTCTGAAATTGTGTTTTGATTAATAATTTTAACTAAGTCAAATGACCGTGACCTTATCAAAAAGGGGACAAAATCTATTGAGACCTTTTAAAAAATATGGCCACCCTAACTTTAAAATTGTTGAATATATATTAAATTGTTATATTAGTAGATTAACAATAAAAAAAATTGATCTTTGCAATATGCACCACATTTGATACATAAATATCAAATGTAAATTCATACCAAATATGAGCAGTGTAGCTAAAGGTACATTAACATTATATTAATTTGAGATGTTACTTTGAAGATTAAGTTTTAGAGAAAGAGCATTAATTATTCGACCTTGAATTTAACCACCCTTGTTTGATGCATATTCATCGGCCATAAAAACAAATACACACATATATAAGGATTATTGACTATTAAAAGACTGAACAGAATGAATTCTAAACTTACTGCCAATAACAGTTGTGCTTGTATATATTCATCAATATCGTGTAGTCCAGTCACTGAAAGAATAACAAAATAAGATGTGTTTGTGAAACACAAATGCCCCCGTAACGGCATTTTTTTTCAAAGTTTGACCTTGACAGATGACCTTGACCTAGTCACATGACCTTGACTTTGGTACCAGCCGATGCGGATCATTGAGATCTATCATCATGCCAAATATTAGCTTTGTATCTTGAATAGGCTTCAAGATATTGGCAAGGTTAAGTTTTCGGGTTAAGTTTTCGGACGGACGGACAGACAGACGGACAGACAGACGGACAGACAGACAGACATGAGTAAAACAATATGCCCCCGATCTCTCGATACGGGGGCATAAAAAATTTTTTTTGAGGATAAATCGTCCAAAAATGTCATACAACAAATATTTTGTCCCTAAACATAGGCCAATCTTATATCTACATCCACACAATGTAACTCACAGTCAAACTATAAAATCTCAACAGTTTGAACAAACATATCAATAAGCGGTATTTATGACATTAATTGGTTAGATCAAAATAGGTTCAAAATACACTGCAAATTCATTATAACGCTGTGGGTGGGGTCCAAGCAATGAAACAGTGGAAGAAGTAGGTTTTTTTTTGCTATAATGCTGTTGCCGAAACCAATTTTGTTTTGACCAAACAATCTATCCACTTAACCGTTGTCATGCTGAATAAATTTTGGCTAAAATTTTTCGTCAAAATCTAAGGGCAAAAGGCACTGTAAGGACCAACTGTAGGTCAATTTTAATTTGAAAAACTAAATCTATTGACTATTCCGGTTTGAAAATGAGATACAGGTGGTGTAGACTCACATCAGACTGCACATATGTGCAGGCTGGTGTTTGTCTATAGCTCCTGCCAAAGCAGGAATATTCCGGGTTCAGCATGACTAGGGTTAATCATTTCTACTCTACTTCTGTCAGCAATCAAACTAGCCAATTCTCCCTATCACCTGGCATAATAGCCACACTGCTCAGTGTTAGGTGTGAAAACATTTTCATTGATTTACCTGGCTTTGCGGAGTATCAAATTTTATCTCAGTATTTTCATCCTTCGATCTAAAATTGTGATCTAAACAGGGTTAATGGAAGAACGGATAAAATCACTGCAGCATCCCAAAATGGTTGACCCCCCAAAATTACAGCAGCCAAGCAGACCCTGCATTATAATGGATACAGCTCTCATATAGAATTGTCATAATGGAGTTGCAATGTATGTTTTTCAGATGAACGGACAGACAGACTGACGGACATGAGTCAAACAATATGCCCCCGATCTCTCGATACGGGGGCATAAAAATCAATTTAGATTACACATCTATTTTATCATCTTGACCACAGGACAGTCCCAAAAGAAATTTATCAAATAGAGGAAAAATCTTTTAATTTCTGCAAGATATTAAATTATAAGAGATGAAGCGAAAAATTGTTGATTTCATGGAGGTATTTATTCAGCGTGATTAGGTGCTGGTTTTATACCATAAAATCAACAAATACTCTCTTCATCTCTTAATTAACCCTTGTCATGCTGATCCCGGAATATTCCTGCTTTGGCAGGAGGTATGGACAAACATCAGCCTGCACATATCGAGGGGTCAGCGCAACACTATTGTAAGTGCCTATATATTCATAGGCACTTACAATAGTGTTGTGCTGACCCCTCGATATGTGCTGTCTGATTTTAGTCCATACAACCTAGTTTTCCTTTTTAAACCAGAAAAGTTTCAGAAATTATATTTTCAAAATCAAATGCTGACTCACTATGAGGAAATACAGAGCTTTCAGAACTTTGATTTATATATAATTTTTCCAAGGTATTTTATTCAGCATGACAAGGGTTAACAAGAAAATTCATATTCTTTATGATCATATTGCCTATTGGTTGCCTATTGGACACCAACTACACATGTCAAAAAGACTTTTGCCAATTGCCGGATTAAAGTTGGCTAAGACAGGGATTGAAATCATGACAAGCCAGTTGAACTAAGATTGATTGAATGGAGTTTAACGCCGCTTTCAACATTATTTCAGTTATATCGCGGCGGCTGGAGCACCTAACAATCGATCTCTGGTATTTCTCTCACAAGTAAAACCATTACATTCTTTCCTGGTCTCCAGCTGCTATCTCACATAGGTCTACGATTATCAACCCAATTGTGAGAGACAAATAGTCGGAAAGAATGACTGCCGCCGTCGGGAATCGAACCCGGGACCTCTAGAATGACAGTCCTACGCGCTACCAACTGCGCTATAACTGCGGCAGTTGAACTAAGAGGTACATACCATCAGGTGCTCCATCACACACCACTAAATCTGCATGTTCACCAGAAAAATGGCTGATTATCTCATGGGCTGTGGATGTCTGCAAAATACAATTTCATTCTAAAATTACTTTTTGAATTACAGTCAGACCTGTCTTAAGCAAGCACCCAAGGGACATTCGAAAAGTGCTTGCTTAAGACAGGTGCTTGCTTAATACAGGTCAATTTCAGTGCAATCGGTTCATTTGGGAACATGGTGACCACTTGCTTAATACAGGTTGCTTGCTGAATACAGGTGGCCGCTAACACAGGTTTGACTGTAAATTAATGTCTAAACATTTAGACTTCCTCAATAATAGAAAACTAGTATCACTTTTCCCTAAACTTTTTGCACAGCCCTCATACCATCAGTTGCCCTGTCATACACAACTAAATCTGCGTGTTCACCAGAAAACTGGCAGATTATCTCATGGGCTGTGGACGTCTATAAGATATAATGTTTCATGCTGACTCGTCCAAATTTAATACATGAATTTACATCTATGGGTATAACTTTTATTTATCATTCAATGAAGGCTGTATTGACCTGTTATCACCTGTCTGATAACATAAAATCGATTGTACGAGGGTTGTCCAGAAAGTCTGAAATTCTCATTAATTACTTCCTTCATAATTCTTATGTTAATCGTTACCCTAATTATCATACCCAAAGACAAATGTTCAAAATTTTTATTGACATGTATATGGCAGTTGCCTTAGCAACCTAACCTGGCGGTACCCTGAGCAGGTCGAAATTATGAACGTTTACACACAACAATTGAATACTAAAACAATTTTTTCAAGGGTTATATCTTTTGAGAATATCAAAATCAACATGTATTTATTATGACCAATTCATGAGTTTTATCTTGTAATATTTTGAAGGTGATAGCTTCATAAATTCTCGAATGAATGAAGCATATTATAGCAAACCGTACGCGAAATGTAACGGTAAATGACGCAGAGCAGTGTCTAACCTGCATTTTTCTTAAGAAACCAGTAAACACAAAGAAATGTAACTCTGGACCTTTGACAACAACTACAGGAACAAATTGCAAATCCATCTCAACACATGGTGTTCCAGTTGAACATTTTCATTAACTAGTTTTTTAGCAAAGCTGCTTTAATGCAAAGTCAACATTTTAGCTGGGAATGTCATTATAACAAAAGAACAAAGTTTGATAGTGGGTTTAAAAGAGTTGATCTTCAATGGCAAGTGGACAGTTGAAATAGATGATGTTCAATAAACACTTTATGAATTGATTTTTTTTTATACATTCATTTCTTATTTACTTATTTATTTTTTTCATGCATTATTAATATTTTTTTTATATGTATAAAAAATCATTTAGATAATTAAACAATACAGACAAATGAGTTCTGTGCGTTTTTGGTATGGCTTGTAAGAAAACAAACGACATAATACAACTGTAATTCGGGATACACATGACCTTAATTTGCCTCAGCTATCAGCATTGTTTGAAACATTTATGGGAAATTTGTGGTATCTCGAAATTCAGTTGAATTTCTTTAATCTTGGATTAATGTAATAAGTTACGAAACAAAGCGGCAAAATTTGGTGTTCATTTCTTTCATTGGTTATAAGCAATACACATTTTATTTCCTAAAAGTGGACAAGACATGATACAACGGGTAAGTTGAAATATAGGCAAACATCAATAAAAAACTGTAATTGGTACTTTAATGGATTCCAATTAAAGCAGCCATATTTTTAAGTCGACGTCAGATTTTGTGTTACGTCATTTTGTGCTCCGTGAAAATTAACATGCCATTACAAAATTCCATGTAAATTCATTATTTTTTAGAGAATCTCCTTGAAAATTTGCATAAGTGCTTTTTGAACAAGTGCATGTCGTATTGCGATGCAATACAGGAGTCCCCCACCGGATAACAAAAAATCCTCTCTTATAATATACCTCCTACTTAATAGATCTATAACTGTAAAAGTTTAAAGTTGCAAGCACTTATAGTTTAGGAGATATGATCGGGACAAGAATGTAAGACTAAAAAACAACAAAGGGCAATAACTCTAAAAAGTGACATGGCAGAGAAACAGTTCTTCTACATGACACTTGTCCTTGATAAGATCTATCAGTGTACTAAGTTTGAAGTTGCTAGCACTTATGGTTTAGAAGATATGATCCGGACAAAAATGTAAGGGTAAAGACAACAAAGGGCAATAACTCAAAATTTGGGCGTGGCAGAATAACAGTTCTTGAACATGACCATTGTCCTCAACAAGATCTATCACTGTAAAAAGTTTGAAGTTGCTAGCACTTATAGTTTAGGAGATATGATCCTGACAAGAATGTAAGGGTAAAGACAACAAAGGGCAATAACTCAAAAAGTGGGTGTGGCTGAGTTACGGATCTTGAACATGACACTTTGCCTCAATGACATCTATAAGCGTACAAAGTTTGAAGTTGCTAGCACTTATAGTTTAGGAGATATGATCCTGACAAGAATGTAAGGGTAAAAACAACAAAGGGCAATAACTCAAAAAGTGGGCGTGGCAGAGTAACAGTTCTTTAACATGACACTTCTCCTCAATGAGATCTATAAGTGTACAAAGTTTGAAGTTGCTAGCACTTATAGTTTAGGAGATATGTTCTGGACAAAAATGTAAGGGTAAAAACAACAAAGGGCAATAACTCAAAAAGTGGGCGTGGCAGAGTAACGGTTCTTAAACATGACACTTCTCCTCAATGAGATCTATAAGTGTACAAAGTTTGAAGTTGCTAGCACTTATAGTTTAGGAGATATGTTCCGGACAAGAATGTAAGGGTAAAAACAACAAAGGGCAATAACTCAAAAAGTGGGCGTGGCAGAGTTATGGATCTTGAACATGACACTTCTCCTCAATGAGATCTATAAGTGTACAAAGTTTGAAGTTGCTAGCACTTATACTTTAGGAGATATGATCCGGACAAGAATGTAAGGGTAAAAACAACAAAGGGCAATAACTCAAAAAGTGGGCGTGGCAGAGTAACGGTTCTTGAACATGACACTTCTCCTCAATGAGATCTATAAGTGTACAAAGTTTGAAGTTGCTAGCACTTATACTTTAGGAGATATGATCCGGACAAGAATGTAAGGGTAAAAACAACAAAGGGCAATAACTCAAAAAGTGGGTGTGGCAGAGTAACGGTTCTTGAACATGACACTGCTCCTCAATGAGATCTATAAGTGTACCAAGTTTGAAGTTGCTAGCACATATGGTTTAGAAGATATAGCCCGGACAAAAGCGTGACGGACAGACGGACAGACGGACGGACGGACAGACGGACGGACGGACGGACAGACAGACGGAATCGAGCAAACCTATAGTCCCCCAACCGGTAACCGGTGGGGGACTAATAATAATGAATATTGACATGCAATGTTAAAAACCCATAGATAAATAGTTTATTATAAACTAGACGATGTCTACGAACTTTCCGGACAACTCTTGTATGATAAATAGAATAACATGTAAAATTAAATTTCACTTTTTTAGCTCTGTTCACAGCAAGAGATATTGCAGATAACATTTCAGAAGGAACATGTGGAATAGAAAAAAATTGCTTTTTGCAAGCAATTTCTTCTTTTTCACAATGTTCTTCCAAATTTGAAAATTTGGACTCCTTACTTTGAGTATGGACTCCATAATTCCTTATGACGAGAATCCACTGGACTCCTAACCCACAAAAGTTAGTGTGGAACCCTGGTGTATGTTCACTCATTGTCCTTTTTCAAATTTGAAATTGATGACAAATGAGCTTGTGCATGACATTTCCAACAATTTGAAATTGATGACAAATGAGCTTGTGCATGACATTTCCAGCAATTTGAAATAAGCCTGAGGAGCAAACATTGAGTAAGGTAGACATAGAGGATAATCGTTTGTTTCAGTGTAAGATCGATTTATATTTCATTGAGTGAACATCAAAAGATATATTTTCACTAGTGGCAGAGCCACGAGTGAAAATATAGCTTTTGTTGTTCACGAAATGAAATATTTATCGATCTTACTCGAAAAACAAACGATTATTCTATTTCTTTAATGCAAAAATGAAACAAAATATGACATTTCTAGGACATATTTTCGTAAAGGGCGTCATTTTGCGCGTGATTACTATGCAACGTTCATTGTGACGTCACTTATTTCGCCCCGCATAGATGACGTCAGATAGGATGAAACGCACAAAAGCAGGGTATACGTTTTTGATAATGTCACTGCTTTTGCGGTGAGATTATCAAGTGATAATCTACCGTTATTTCTCGATAAACCACCGAAAAGTATTAAAGAAAGCCACATAATGTAGATGTAAAGTTACCTGATTGTCTTCAGATACTTTGGAGTTTGGACCTTATATCTACATACTAAACACATAGCCAAGACTTTGGTCAGACTTTGTGAAAACAAAGGCTGTTCAAAGTATTTGCAATGTGGCTGTTTGAAATTGTTGAAAATCCAACACACAGGCTCAAAAAGTTTGTACCTTTTGAAATTATTTTTAGATGTGCCAACAGAAAGCAAAGATTATCTTAGACACCCACTGTATTAGAAGTTTTGGCCAGTATATACAGTAACATAAATTGTTGGGTCAGCGTTAAAACAGTTGTACCTGCCTATTTGTTTGTTTTGACCTATCAAATTATGGGATCACTCAGCTATTCTTACTCAAAGGGAAATAACTCTACCTACCTTAGTTATGTCCCCTTGTATCTGGATTACTCCTGGTATGGGGGCCATAGCCTGTAAGTCAACTGCCACTATTTTAACATCTTCATTTTTGCCATCTTCTCCCCTATATATTATGATATAAAAAGTTTAAATGTGACCCATCAAGTCAAAAAGTACAATCTAGATAGTGTATGTCGACCCTTGTCAGACTGCACAGATTTCGTAGGCTGACAAGGTTCAAAACTTTTCACACTTAGTCAATTAAATCAATCATGATTGATCAATCTATTTTCCCATGAAGAATTTCCTCCAAGTTGGACCCTTTTTGCATGACTTGTCAAAGATCAAAATGCCAAGTTAATCAGATCCAGTTCTGGTTTGATAGCAAAAGGATACACGGGTTCAGACAAAAGGAGGTAACAAGTCTAGAACTGTTGATTCTCAAAGAAACTCTTATATGTTTTGAGTGCTCACTTGAAATTAGACAAATAGCAAGAAGGCCAGAATGGCCCTGAACCACTCACCTGAATTTTATTGGTCCGGTGGAACCTATCTAAGTAACTTTCTGACAATGTTTCATTCACATTTGCTGAAGAGCAGATGTTTTTCATTGAAATCGGACCAGTGGTTCAGGAGGAGATGACGTTCAAAGTTTTCGGGCTCAAAATAAGCCCCGCACTGCCATGCCCGTAATTATGGGCCAATCAAAATTTTGCGAACAATTTTTAAAAAAGGTAATCCAAGGAACATTCTGGTAAAGTTTCATTGAAATCAGAGCAGTGGTTCAGAAGGAGATGTCATTCAAGGATTTCAGGCTAAAAATAAGCCCCGCCCTGCCACCCCCATATTTATGGGCCAATCAAAATTTTGCTTACAATTTTTTAAAAGGGTCACCAAAGAATCATTCTAGTGAAGTTTCATTGAAATCCGACCAGTGGTTTAGGAGGAGATGTCATTTAAAGATTTCAGGCTAAAAATAAGCCCCGCCCTGCCACTCCCATATTCATAGGCCAATCAAAATTTTGCTTACAATTTTTGAAAAGGGTCACCCAAGGAACATTCTGGTAAAGTTTCATTGAAATCAGCCCAGTGGTTCAGGAGGACATGTCGTTCAAGAATTTTGGGCTTAAAAATAATCCCAGTCTGCCACGCCCACACTTATCGGCCAATCAAAATTTTGCTTACAATTTTTGAAAAGGGTCACCATTAAAACATTCTGGTAAAGTTTCATTGAAATCGGACCAGTGGTTTAGGAGTAGATGTCATTCAAAGATTTCAGGCTCAAAATAATCCCAGCCTGCCACACCCATATTTATGGGCCAATCAAAATTTTGCTTACAATTTTGAAAAGGGTCACCTAAGGACTTTTCTGATAAAGTTTCATTGAAATCCCCCAATTGTTTAGGAGGAGATGTCGTTCAAAGATTTCAAAGTGAAACAAGAGTACCGCAAGCGGGTGCCAACGCTCGGCTGTTACTTATTTCTTAGGCAAATGCAAATATATGAACTTGGTACCTACAGAAAGGTCTTGTACCAAGCATTGATCATTTGAAATATGAAGGCTCTTTAACTAACCATTCAAAATTAAGATCAAGGTTAAATTTTTCAAACAAACTTGACCTTGAAAAATGACCTTGACCTTGACTGATGACCTTGAACTTTGTACCTACAGAAAGACCTTGTCCCAAGCAATGATCATGTAAAATATGAAGGCTTTTTAACTTACCATTCAAAAGTTATGACCAAGGTTAAATTTTTTGAAGAAATTTGACCTTGAAAAATGACCCTGACCTTGAACTTGGTACCTACAGAAAGGTCTTGTCCCAAGCAATAATCATGTGAAATATGAAGGCTCCACGACTAACCATTCAAAAGTTATGACCAAGTTTAATTTTTTCTAAGAAATTTGACCTTGAAAAATGAACTTGACCTTGACTGATGACCTTGAACTTGGTACCTACAGAATGGTCTTGTCCCAAGCAATAATCATGTGAAATATGAAGGCTCCATGACTTACTATTCAAAAGTTATGACCAAGGCTAAATTTTGTCACGCCAAGGTGATCATAATACCTCGGGTTTTCTTCTAAAACTGCCGAGCTAAAAATACCACACCCTTATTTATTGACCAATCAGAATTTAGCAAACAATTTTTAAAGAGGGTCACCTAAGGAACATTATGGCAAAGTTTCATTTAAATCCGCTGAGTGGTTCAGGAGCAGAAGAAGTTTTTCTAAATTGTTTAGCCACATCAGACGACGCACGACAGACTCAGAATCACCCTGTTGTGCTCAGGTGAGCTAAAAAGCAGTGGCAGATCAGTCGGGAGGGGAAGTATGAGGTTCAAACATTTTCATATAAAAAATTCAATGAAAACTCTAATTCCTGGTAAACAAACCCCCTTTTTGAATATTGGAATCCCAAATATAGAAATCCTGTATTTGCCGAAATAAAGAACACCAACAACTTGAGTTATTATTGAAATATTGATTATACAATCCAAAATATCCCCTCTATCTGAACTTAGATTACAGAGCTACAGATAGATTGGATATTGTGGTTTTCTAATCAAAAAATTTCATTACTTTACTTTAACCCTATGTTGTTGGTAGGCATTTGAAACATCTCATTGAGACAATCAAAAAGAAATGAGATGTTTCAAATGAGTACTAATAACATAGGGTTCACTTGAAAATTTAAATTTCTAGACAAGCTTTCCCCCCTCTTAGAGGGTTAAATACTAAGCACTTTTTGCCATCAGTCTGAAGGACCTGTTAGCCCTAAGTGTTACAGGTCCTCCTTGTGAAAGCAGGTCCTGTTAGAAAACCATGTTTGATTTTGAGAAATTTAAGGAATAAATTACAATGAAAATATTGTTGAATAAGCAATTTCTTTTTTTCACAATGTTTCCCTTGGGTAATGCAAATTTATGTATTTGAAAAAAACTTTTTTTTTTTTTTAAATTGAACAAATTAGAATAACTTAGTTCTGTCATCAACTACAGGCCTGAAGGACCTGCAATAGTGTAAGATCTACCAGTCCCCCCTAAAATCCACAGGTCTCAGACCCGAGGACTGATGTTAGTGTCAATCCCTGTGTCTTATTTTTACCCCTGAGATAAAGTCTAACTTTACCTCAATTTTCTTGACAAAACTTGACTCCAACTCCCTGGGGCAGCACATAAATCTACCACTTTCTTCACACCTGAAAATAAAAACATCCTTGTTACAAGGAAGAAACAATATACCAAATTTCTAATTCCAAACGAAAATTTCCTGATGGTAGCTACATCTACATGAATGATCAATGACAGAAATCCGACAAGGAATTTTAATATTCCTATAATTTGATTAACATTTGTTTGCACAATACAATATAGACAGGCATATAATTTATCCAAAATGTATGGTGGGATTTAAGGCAAAAATAAATCTAAGATACAAATTAATTAGATTTATTAACTATTTAGACTGAGGAAAATAACCTTAAATTAAAGGTCCACAAAATTCTTAAAATCTATGTTTTTTTAATTATAATATATAAAATTGATAAAGTTGGTTTAAATAAATAGTCAAAAAGGAGCTACTTTAAGGGAGGTCAATCCTATTAGAAGAAATATGGGATGAGGCTATGAAACTTTTCTCATCCTCAACTGAGAATATTCTCAAATCTAAACTTGAAATTGACACTGTAATTATGTTGAAACACTAAAATAAATGTATGAACATAAAAGATAATATCAATAAGTTGTTATACATAACAACTTATTGATATTACAATTTATGCTCATGCATTTGTTTGAGGACATTCCTAGTTTCGAATGAGAAAAGTCTTAATATCTAAGGCCCTAATCCTGTGAATACCATACCTTTAAATATATCAAAGTCTTCATTAATCTGTAGCAGTTTGTAGGCACTTCTAGCTCTCCAGCCTTCCTCCTTTGCAAGCCTGTAATACACATCCCTTTTGTCCTTGGATGACTTGCCCATATTTTAATATATCTATTCTGAAAATAAGAAATTTAACTAAAGCTTTGTAATATTAGGAAAAGCAAACCCTTCCCCACCTTCGTATCTTTGTCACATTTAATAAATCAAATTTTCCAGCAAATTTGTACTTTTATGATTTGAGGCCTCTAAGACTGTTAACAAGAAAATTGTCATTAAGACCTCTTTTTCCTTGCTATGGCATGGATCCTTCTCATTTTCAATACACTTCATTCTTGTGAGCTGACAAACATTCTGACCAATTTTAATAAAAATGGGACCATATCTGAGACCCCTAGAGTGTAAACAAGAAAATTGTCATTAAGGCCCTTTTTCCCATGGAACAGATCATTCCCATTTTCAATTGATTTCATTCGTGTGATCTGAAAAACATTCTGACCAAGTTTCATGAAGGTTAGACAATATTTGTGGTAAACAAGAAAATTGTCATTAAGGCCTCTTTTCCCTTAATATGGCACGGATCCTTCCCATTTTCAATAGGGTTCATCCTTGTGACCTGACCAACATTCTGACAAAGCTTCATGAAGATTGGACAATATTTGTGGCCTCTAGAGTGTAAACAAGAAAATTGTCATTTAGGCCCCTTTTCCAGTGATATGGAACAAACCCTTCCCATTTTCAATAGGGTTCATCCTTATGACCTGAAGAACATCCTGATCGGATTTCATGAAGATTGGACAATATTTGTGGCCTCTAGAGTGTAAACAAGAAAATTGTCATTTAGGCCCCTTTTCCCGTGATATGGCATGGACCCTTCCCATTTTCAATAGGGTTCATCCTTGTGACCTGACCAACATTCTGATGTGACCTGACAAAAATTCTGACAAAGCTTCATGAAGATTAGACAATATTTGTGGCCTCTAGAGTGTAAACAAGAAAATTGTCATTTAGGCCCCTTTTCCCATGATATGACACAGACCCTTTCCATTTTCAATAGGGTTCATCCTCATGAGCTGAAGAACATCCTGACCAGATTTCATGAAGATTGGACAATATTTGTGGCCTCTGGAGTGTAAACAAGAAAATTGTCATTTAGGCCCCTTTTCCCGTGATATGGCATGGACCCTTCCCATTTTCAATAGGGTTCATCCTTGTGACCTGACCAACATTCTGACAAAGCTTCATGAAGATTGGACAATACTTGTGGCCTCAAGAGTGTAAACAAGAAAATTATCATTTAGGCCCCTTTTCCAGTGATATGACACAGACTGACCCTTCCCATTTTCAATAGGGTTCATCTTTGTGACCTGACAAAAATTCTGACAAAGCTTCATGAAGATTAGACAATATTTGTGGCCTCTAGAGTGTAAACAAGAAAATTGTCATTAAGGCCCCTTTTCCCATGATATGGTATGGACGCTTCCCATTTTCAATAGGGTTCATACTTATGACCTGAAGAACATCCTGACCAGATTTTATGAAGATTGGATAATATTTGAGGGTTTAAGGTGTTAACACTTTTAAAACAATTACCTTAACTTTTGAGTTTTGGATGACAAATTTAATTCTTTCTTGTTTGTTTAAAACAGCACTTGTCGGGTAGGACAAGCTTATCATTTTTTTTTACTTGCCCGAAGCCAATTGTTACTTGTAAATATGAGTGGACAAGTGGAATTTTACACCGCTGATAATGATATTACATGCCCCATAAGATGTTCAGTTTGACAGGTTTGGCTTTGGTCTGACAGTTTACAGTTTATCAAGGACTTGTCAGACTGACTGTCTGACAGATTTTCCGGGTCCAAATACCAAAGGATAATGGGCCTTACGCTTTTGTTCATCGTATGTTGGTCAAAACAATAAATTTATCCATTCCCTCAAAGGAATTATTGGCAAAGATGCTCTTTCTGTGAAGACAACCCAAAGTTCTAATTACAATACATCTTTTAATCGACAGCAAAGTGAAAATAGATCAGTTAGCTAAGGCCTTTAAACAGAAATAGAGTAAAAATGTGTTTGAACTCAAAAGGAATAATCAAAATTTCAAAATAAACAGCTTTAAAAATAAATGGGTAAATTCCTGTAGCATACCAGGTTGTATGAACTGTCAAAAAGTTCTAGCTCAACAAATGACCCAACTTTTTATCATGAAATTAACAGAAATATTGAATGTAGAAATACACTCATGTCGGGTAATCCTGCGCGTCGTCTAATGCTGCGCAACTATATGACGTCATGTAAACTAAGAAAATGGCCGCTAAAAATGAAAGCAGAACAACATATTTTTCACTCTCAAAATTCGATCCATTCCATCATTTCAAACAAAAAGTTCATGTGCATTTTTAAAGCAAAAAGATTCCAGTTTTTGTCTTAGTGTTTGTCATTTTAATTTTATCAGATTATGGACATTAATTTTGGTTCTTTCCTTGACTGTGCAGGTTTAGCCGACGAAAACTGCGTTGATAATATGCGACGGTGCCTCTGTTCATCACCGGATTGTGTAATTCTAGTGACATTTTGTTCTAGATAAGATGTCTTTTACATAGCCAAAATGGCCAACAAGTACAATCGTGTATTGGTTTTTTCGTACAACTGATATCTTTACACGAATTTAGTACTTGACTTTCTTAAGTGCACAGGGTTAGCCGACAGCACTGTACTTATCCACTGTGTTTATGCTGCTAATTCTAAAACATCCCTATTAGGCAAATTTATTTGACAAGAAGTTAACAGAACACAAGACATCCATTAAATATTACAATTCAAGTTGTGACACCATCACCGATATTTAGTAGTCAGACTTCACGAAATACTGCCGGTCCAACTGACATGTCTATTAAAAATCATGCCAGACTGATAAATTGGGCATGAATTCAGGACCAAATGACAGGTAAAATCTAGCAACATACACAATGTGTACTATTGATCTGTGTGGTAGAATTTAATTTGATCTGATAAAAATTCTACGTTCACTAGACTGATTGTCCAGTAAAAAGATATGGGTATTTTTGAATCCTGGTATTTGGTGAAGCCCGAGCAGGGTGTTTGTGAAATATTTCCCAAAGATATTATTCGGGTTGTTCATAGCTAAACGATTTTTAATAAACAAAAAAAAAAATATCCGCATCTCTTATTTATTTTACATAATTCGTTATGTGTCAACGAATGATAAATCTCCGCAAACTAAAATTGGCGGAAAAGGGTACGAAAAGCTTGTAGTCCGAATTAAGTGCTACACTTTATCTTAAGACATGAGGTTTTCAAATAAAAATCATACCTCGTTACATGTACAGATATTGTAAAACGAATAAACAAATATTATTATTTACCGTTCAGATTTAAAGGATAAAAATTAATGTTCCGAAAGTGGTCTCATATTTTAACGCGAATTCTCCTGACACTCTGAGGGTGGATTTGATTCTTCAAATTAGGAACCTTTTATTTCTCCTGTGAAATCGAGTAATAATAGTATGAAAGGGGTGCAAGTCAAAACGGCCCAAAGTCAAAACGGCCCAGCGTCAAAACGGCCCGTTATTTGGTCAAAACGGCCCAAAGCAGATTTTTCATATGGTCAAAACGGCCCAAATAGAATTTTTCACAAAAATAAGTGTTTTAAAATTATACCAAGCAAGAGTCTTTAAATTCTTGATGACGATCTTTATTTCAATATTCAAAGTGACTGAAAAGATAAATGTTACGATAATGATAAAACTCGTCAAATTGATCATTTATTGTCTTTTTTTTTCAATTATTTTCTATAAGGGATTTTTTTAAGGGATTTTTTTAAATATTAATGGTAGTTTCCTGAAAGCAAATGGATCTTGACAATTATCTTTATTTCCTATTGACACTTTAATGATTTGCGAAGTTCAAAATAGCAGGTGAATTCCATTGTGTTGCAATTTATTCTATTTATTTTCAATTGAAATGACCTATAACTCACATCTACTGAAAAGACTAAATATCCCTTTATTAAATGATTAATAAAAGTAATTTGATTAAGAGAAATCAAATCTCCTTAACGTTTTTTCTCTTGAAGCTAGTTAGTTATATATCATATCTATATCAAACTAGCATGGTGTGAATTCTTCGGTATTGAATTTATTGATAAATAAGGATCAAGTTGTGTGTATAATTTTATTTGATATCTTAAAGGACTTTACACATTAGGAAAAAAGTTTTCGGGATTGAAATATGTGCTTTAAAAGTTGTGATTATACATGTGATTGTAATTTCACACCTAATCCAAACCGGCGTTTCACAAAATGGGTAATGAATCTTTTCTGCTTTTCTGCCTTTCTTAAGTACTGTCAACCATGTATACTTACATCATGTAAAAAGTTAAAATATACATGAATATAAGATTTTAGCTTCACGAAGGCTAAAATGGTTTTAAAAAAAAAAATTTTCATTGGAAAAGAAAAGAAAATTGAACAGATTAAATGTTTGGGCCGTTTTGACCAATTGTAAAAACTGGCTTGGGCCGTTTTGACCAAATTACGGGCCGTTTTGACTCTGGGCCGTTTTGACTTTGGGTCGTTTTGACTGTAAACCGTATGAAAGTAGGCAAAGCCTAGAAAACGGGCGAAAGAAAAACATTTGTAATGAGACATTTACCGACTTGTGACCATTTCTTGCCGCATGTCATTTCTTGCGAATTAAACTGTTTCAGAAATAGTATGCACTCAGAATCCCTCTCCAGCGAGTAGTCCTAAGTTTTTTTCTGTCTTTTCTGTTAAGGGTGCCCGTCAGTTTGCCATATCCACAAATCCAGTTGGTGTCTTCTGGTTGGAGACCAATTTTCGCCGAATACCAGTTCTCGCCAATAGACCATTTTCACAGTGAAGACGCAAATAATTATTTACAAAAGAATATTTTCTGAAGAGAAGGAGTTTTCGTCTAAGTAATTTGTCTTTTAAGAGGGTTCCCTTTCCGTCTTTACTGTGAACCAGGGTGTTCGGCGAGAACTGGTACTCGTCGAGAATTGGTCTCTAACCAGTATGTGTGCCGCGGCAATAGCGCAGTTGGTAGCGCGCCGGACTTCTAATCCAGGGGTCTATATTCGCACGGGTTCGATCCCCGGCCGCGGCACTTATCCTTTCCGACATTTGTCTTCCACCAATGGGTAGATAATCGTAAACCTATGTGGAATAGCAACTGGGGGCTAGGAAAGGGATGTGGTGGTAGTACTGGTGTGAGAAATAACAGGAATCCATCGTTAGGTGCTCCAGTCGTCGCGATATAACTGAGAGATTGTTGAAAGCGACGTAAAACCCCAATTCAAAATCAAATCAAAATCTAACCAGTATGTGGCAGTTTACAGTGTCCATTGAATTATCACACAGTTTTATTGGTGTAATAGACAGTGCCATTTAGACCTAATTAAATATGATTTTAAATAGAAGCACTTTCTGTAAATTACAAGGCTTTAAAGAGACGACACCATGTACATGCTTTTATCTCATTAACATATCAGAGACATCACACTAAACCATACAATATTTTTCTTGTATATATTTGAACAACCTTTGGTTCCTGTATACCGTTAGTTATCTTAAGGTTGCTGAATTCTTTTATGTAGATCCAGTTTAATAATCTATATATCTGTGTACAGGGACCACTAGATTACCTTGTGAATACTGTGCAAATACATCAAGAGCACCTTAAATGAATAATTATAAGTTATTGTTCTTGATAATTATCTGGTAAATGGTGGCAGATCTACACCACAATAAGAAAAGGAAAAATATCTTAAGAGTGGTGGCACACAAATTACAAGACATAGCAAACAAATCAAATTCGCTTTTAATGAAAACCTAAACCATCTGTTTATGAGTATAAGCACCTTAACAACTCATTAAGAAATACAGCCATGTGTTAACACAATTTTTCAAACAGGAAATATACATGTATCTATAGTGTATTGAATTGCTATTTTAGATTACAATAGAAAGAAATGTTTATTAGAAGAGAATATTTTGATACACAGGATAACATTTTATTTCTTATTAATAAATAGCTTCCAACAGAGAATAATTGACCATAATTATATTCTAGAGGCTGTTTACTGTTTTGTCACATTGAATCAAGACAGTAGTGAAAAGGAAGCCTCAAAGTACAGTTGGCTTCATATATAAACAGCTGTTCACCAGTATGTCTGTCTTTCTTAGTTGTTCTCAATTTCTCCAGAGTTGTCAAAATTGAAAAAAAAGATGTTACCATTTGCATTAAAAGCTTTGATTTATGTATCTTCTTTGTTTTGTCCTTTTTATTAGCGTGCCCGTGTAAACAATACGCCAAGTTCCAGTCATCACCTTGGCGTCTTTGGTGGTGTTGTTGTGGGTTTTGGCACCCATATGCAATGCTCTTATTTGATCATACCAGTACATGTATATATTTTAATTGTACCCTGTACATAGTTGAAATTTGAAACACAAAAAGAGGGGCAAATTTTTCATTTATCAGATTTCTATGTAAACAGACTTACAGCTTTAGGATAATTAAATGAAATTAACCAATGTCAATTGATCCTATTTGCATTGTTTCCTTTCATTGGATTTAATCTTAATTACAAATACTGCCTTCTTTCCTATCTTGCATAGTGATTAAAATCAGAAGAATGAGAAAAACTTAAAATATACAATTTCTTTATTTTAGATGACATTATTTTCTCTAAGTAACTGATATTAGAAATATATCTGTATGTTTTTGTAAGTCTGCATCTTCTTCTTGGAAAAAAAATAGAATTTGTTCATCTGTAAATGGACTCATACAGCACTTTTAAACAACCTCTTATTTTGAGTTAATGCTTATTTGTCCATGTTTATGGCTAAAACGAAGTAGATCTATTGGGTTTAGGGTCAAAAAGGCCCAATGACAAAAAGGCCCAGTGTACAAAAAGGCCCGGGTCTAAAAGGCCCAGTACAAAAAGTTTTTTAGGTCTTTGTAGGTCTGCATCTACTTCAAATTTGGAAATAAAATTAGAATTTGGTCATTTGAAAATCGACTAATACAGCACTTTTAAACAACCTCTAATTTTGGTGCAATTCTTATTTGTCCATGTTTATGGCTAAAACTAAGTAGATCTATTGCACCAGGTTATCAAAGGCTTCAGCCTTTACAATCTAGCGAGATCTGAAGCATAACAGACAGACTTTGAACGCATGGCCATTGCTCATACTAGCTTCCTATGAAAACAGAAAAAGGCAAAAAAAATCTTTTAATCCTTTGTAAGTGCAAATATTTTATGGTTTCAGCAAGCAATTTTCCTTTCTAATGTTTTCCCAGACTATTGTGCCTGTTCTAGATATTTAAAAATTGGTACATACTCTAAGACCAATCTCAAAAAAGAATAGGATAAATTAGGTTTCTTAATGTTTTATTAAGGATCAGTTTTGAAATCTATTAATTTGATATTGTCTGAAAATACTTAAAATGTGTGTGCGCATGCGCGACCGTCGATACACGAAAAATTCAGCAGAGATCTAAAATTGAAGATTTTATTTTAAAACTGCACAAAACAGCGCATTAATTTGCATAAAACAAAACTCCTACCCACCTGCAACGATTAGCTACCGCAAATTCAGCACAGCACACCAAAAACGCACATACTTTGTGAAAGGTAGGGCGGCCCCTGACCCCAACGCACACCTTGTGAAAACGACGCCATTTTGGAACCAATCAGATGTCCGAGAACAGATTGAAGAAATCTTGGTCAGGTTAGCATTCAGTCAGCGCGGGGTTTTCTGCACTATACTGATTAAAACATGTTAACTCTGGTCACCCTCCTGTTTTTCTGCACATTACTAAATACAACCTCTGGAACAACCAAGTCATGGAACCATCAACAACTCAATCACTGTCTACTGAACCCAAAACTAAAAAGTGCAGGAAGAAGACCGATTTCCCTACCTATTATTTGTAGAAAGAAAACAAGCGTGATACTACGTTGCATTCTACTCTCTGGAGACATTGAACTGAACCCAGGACCAACAAAGAAAAATAGTGTTTATCCATGAGGCTTATGCGAACTGCCAGTAACCTGGAATAACAAAGGAGTATGTTGTGATGCATGCGACATCTGGCATCACAAATCCTGCATAGAACTCTGCACTCATGACTATGAATTATTGGAAAAAACAAACATCCAATGGCTATGCTGAAATGTGACAGTATTAATGTCAGCACATTCACCTTTAGGAGCTATGAAATAGAAAGTACAAACATTTTTGAGCGACTATCAGGGCTAGACAACACCATAGATTCGATCAAATCACAACTTAGCTCATTAAAAGCTAGTAGTCCAAAATCCAACCTATCAAATTCAAGAACAGAAAAGAATTCTGCAACATCAGATATTGAACATTCCACTAGAAACCCATATGAAGCACCAGAAAAGAAAAATCTTCGAATATTAACAGTCACCTGCAGAAGCATCAAAGACAAAAAAGAAGAATTTACAGCAGCTCTACATTACCTAAAACCAGATATTGATGTTGGAACAGAATCATGGCTTAAAGGAGTGAAACCAGGTCAAAACCAAAAAAAAGATGCAAAAAGATCAAGTGAAATATTCCCAAAGAACTATGACGTGTATCGAAACGACAGAGGTACTCTAGGAGGTGGCGTTTTCATACTGGTAGAAAACTCAATTAACTCAGTTGAACAAACATCATTCATTACAGAAGGTGAAATGGAATGGGTGAAAATAAAGATGAACAATAACAAAGACCTACTAGTAGGAGGATTCTACATGCCTCAAAGAGAGCAAAAACACATAAATGAACTAAAAAGTCATTTGAAATAATAGACCAAACAAATATCACAAATATAATACTAACAGGAGATTTTAACTGTCCAAATATCAACTGGTCAAACATGACAGCAACAGGACAGAACAGAGAAATCCAACAAAAATTAGCAGATATAACCTCAAACTACAACTTCACCCAGATACACACAACACCTACTAGAGAAAACAATCTTCTAGACTTAGTCTTTGTAACAAATCCCACCATGGTCAAATCATCTGTAAACATCCCAGGAATATCTGATCATGACATGATAATAACTGATTTTGAAACAAAAGTAAAACACAATAAGAAAAAGGCCAGGAAATGCTACATTTACAAAAAAGCCGACTGGAACCAACTAAAATCAGACCTCCTCAAACTGAGAGAAAAACTAATGGAAAATCTCCAGAAAGGGAACAGCACCGAAAACCTGTGGAACTACTTTTAAAAATCATTATTTAATTCAATAGAGAAAATTATTCCAAGTAAAGAAATCAAATCAAGAAACACCATACCCTGGATTAGACACAAGGAAAGGAAAGCAATTAAAAGTAAGCAACGACTTTATGAACAAGCAAAAAAGACTAACAAATGGAACAACTTTGGAGCTTTTCAAAAAACCTGCAAAAAACAACTCCATAGGGCTGAATGGGAATATGTTAACAGAAATATTATAGAAGGCCTAGAAACTAACAATCATAAACCTTTCTGGAAATACATCAAATCCAAAAAACAAGAATCAGGTGGAATTGCCCCCTCTTAAAGAAGGGACAAAACTAGTGACTGACAGCATAGAGAAGGCTGAAATCCTCCTTAAGCTATTCGAATCTGTATTTACTAAAACCTCATTTCAAGGAGATCTTCCAACAACAAGACTGAAGGCTAAAACAACAATTGAACCAATCATCATAAATGAATATGTCCTATATAAACTCTTATTGAAAATAAATACAAATAAGGCATCAGGACCAGACCAAATACCAATTAAAATTCTAAATGAATGTGCTAAAGAACTAGGCCCCCTTTCTATAGATAATAATGCAGGAATCCCTTGACACAGGAGAGCTACCCAAAGACTGGAGGAATGCAAATATCTCAAGCATTTTCAAGAAGGGAGATAAACATCTGGCAGAAAATTACAGACCAGTATCCCTTACATCAGTTCCTTGTAAGATACTTGAACACATCATCTGTAGACATTTGCTTAACCATCTTGATCAAAACCAAATCCTTACAGACCTCAACCATGGATTTAGATCAGGATATTCATGTGAAACCCAACTGATAACAACAATAAATGACTTCTTATCTGAAAATGACAAAGGCAACCAAGTCGATGTGGTTATCCTAGATTTTTCGAAAGCTTTTGATACAGTCCCACATGATAAATTATTACACAAACTCTACCAATATGGAATTCATGGAAACATTCACAAGTGGCTATCAAACTTCTTAACAAAAAGAACAATGAGCATAGTAGTGGATGAGGAGTTCTCCGAAGAAACAACAGTAGACTCGGATGTACCTCAAGGAACTCTATTAGGCCCTCTGATGTTTTTATGTCACATAAATGACCTCCCAGATGAAGTCACATCATCAGTGCGGCTCTTTGCAGATGATTGCCTCCTGTACCGAACCATCAAGAAAAATGAAGATCATACAAAACTTCAAAAGGACTTAAAAAACTTTGAAGCCTGGGCAGATAAATGGGGAATGAGATTCAATGCCAAAAAGTGCTACATAATGTCAATCAATTAGAAATCATCTAAATTCTATGAACTTAATAATCACATGCTTCAAGAAGTATAAGACAATCCATACCTCGGACTACAAATCTCTAACGATCTAAAATGGAACGAGCATATCAAAATGGTCTCAAACAAAGTCAACTCTAGTCTTGGATTACTAAAAAGGAATATAAAGAAAGTACCAGAATCATGCAGGAAAACGGCATACATAACATTAGTAAGATCTATCATGGAATATGGAGCAACAATCTGGGACCCCTACCAACAATCAGACATAGATAAACTGGAGAAAATCCAAAACAAAGCTATACGACTATAGAACTAGAGAGCCAGGTACTATTCGTCGCTTCAAAAAAGAACTAGAACTTGAGCCCCTAGAAGAAAGAAGGAAAAATCTGCGACTTGTCCTAATGTACAAGGTGGTTGAGGGGTTAGTACCGTCCCTGCCTGCATCAAAACTCCTCACATTCCAATAGCCAAAAAGGTCAATTAGAACAAAGAAATACACTGATCACATCAGCACAAACATAGTAGAAAAACATGTTTGCAACAACACAAAAAGTCTAGTCATACCCGCAGCAAAAACAACAGAATACAAGCGCTCATTCTTTGTAAACACCACTATCCAGTGGAATCACCTGCCAAATGCAACAGGGCATGCAGGCTCGTTAGCGGCCTTTAAGACGGCCCTCAAAAACGAGAGCCAGTAATATGGCAACACACACTTCCGTTGTATAAAAGCCTTTTAAGGATTCTACAACGTACACATACAGATACAGATAAAGTCACTTTAAGAATTGGCAATTTCAAATTTTCTTGAAGACAGAAGCTGTCATTTTTGTCAAAATATGCATAGACTGAATGATTTATGTTCTAGTCCAAAGATTATCTTACTCCCCGGAAGTACTGGAATACTGGAGTGCAACCTCTTCATAAGTATTCAGAATGAGGCTCAGTGACGTCACTGTTTGAAAAGCAAACATTTTTTGAACTCGAATTTTTCTGCAACGAAAGAGGTTGCATAATAAACTGCCCTTTAGTGAATAATTATAGAAATGACTGCTAAAAATTATTCATTTCTTTCGCAAGGATTTACTTGAAGGTGGGTTGACTGTATCATGCGATTTCAAGCAAAAAAACCTTCTTGGTAAGTAATCATTGATGACCAGTCTGAATTTTTGTTGTTGTTGTTGCAAAGATTATACTGTGTCTCGAATCACCTATTTAGGGTATAGGAAAGTGAGTGACCGGAAGGAGATAAACGGAGGCGGCCCGACATAGGAGCTTTTAATTGGGAAAACAAAATGGACGATTTGAGTTGAACGGTATATAAGTTCTTTTTTTACTATTTGTTATTTTACTTCTATTTGCTATATATATACCTGCCCGTATGACTGTTGGACAAGATGTTCAAAAGATCGATTTTCTCTTCATTTTCAGGTATTTTTCTTTATTGATTGTAAATAACAACAGATCTTTTACATAGATACGTTATCCATTTATTAGATAGATAGATAGAAAGATTTTATTTAGGTAAAAGATACATGATATTACAAGGTAAAACATGAAACAAATGATCACAGTGTAGCCAGTATATAAAACACCATAAAACACATGATCACAGATATTAAATAGATACCATGTCTGCCACATCCTTACCTAGGATAACGCAAAAAAGAGAACGGTTATCTCTTATTTCCATTGCGGTCCTATGCAAGGGTGTTGCCGGCATAGAGGTACATGGTGATTTACTTCGGTAATTATTAAATACTCATCTTATCACAGCATTTTTATCACAGTAAAATGAACTTAAGTATTACAAAGCTTAGCTTAAGTGCCTTTTAATTTAAGCTTTAAATTGAGAAAGTGACTCAATAGCTTTGATATCGACTGGTAAGCGATTCCAAAGGCTGCAGCCCATGTAAGCAAACGACTTCCTCCCATGGAACCCAACCTTCGGTTACCGCAAAACAACCACTGCTGTTTAATCTAGTATTATAACTGTTTAAGGATGCCGGCGCTACAAAGCGTTGTTTCATATAGTCAGGTGCTAATCCGTTTTTAATTTTAAACGCATGTAAAAGCGTAATCTCTTCTACTCTTTTGGAAACGGGCAACCATCTTAGAGTTTTGAAATGTATATCTGAAATTTGGGATCTATGAGGTAACTCTAGAACAAATCTTATCATTTTATTTTGCATGGTTTGGAGCTTATCAGTCCACTTCTTGTTTAAACCAAAATACCAAAATGCACAAGTGTAATCAAAATGACATTGAATTAAGGCTGAAACAAGCAGTTTTCTAGTTTGGAATGTTAGATATTTGCTTTTACGATATAAGAATTATAGACGTGCGATTGCTTTGTTGAGTAATGAACTAGCCATTAATCCACCTGATAAGTTTTGGTCTAGAGTAGCTCCAAGATATTTGACTGATGAAGTTGAATTAATAAGATTGCCATTACATGTAACATTAATATTTGTATTAGATGTATCCTTTTGCTTAGTACCAAAAATAATATATTCGGTTTTACCAAGATGTAAAGACCGCTTATTGTCAAAAAGCCATGATCTTACAAGGTTAAGGTCCTCAGACAATGCCTTTTCCTCAGTCACCCTATATCTACCAGAGACTAGTATAGCAGAATCATCCGCATAAAGAACAAGAGCTTCGCAGAGCGGCGCATATACGCCCGATGGGGCTTGTTAGTAACAGCCATAACATAGTATGACCCTTTGAGTGTAAATTGAAAATGGTTTTATGCACAAGTATACGCCAAACAGTCATTTTGGAAGTTTCAGTTCATTCCAATTCAAAGTGTGACCAGGTGCTCACAAAAGAAATATATTGAAATTCAAACAATTCAAGGGCAGATAATACACAAAAGACCCAAGCTTTTTGAATTTCTTAAGTCTTAAGTTCAACCAAATATCAGGGTTACATTGTGGCAAGATTCATTTCAATCCAATTAAATTTGTAGGAATTGTGCACACACACACACACAAAAAACCCCTGTAATTTTAAACTGTTTTGATAAGTAAAGGGCAGATAAATCAGGAACTACTTAACATGTGAAAAAAAATTAGTCCTAAGCACAAATAAACAACCTACAGAGTCATGTGGTAAGTTTCCATTTATTCCCATCCAAAATGTAGGAGAAAATGAGCTGACATTTTTTTATCTATTTTTTTTTTTTTTTTTTTCATTCAACTCAAGGGCAGATAATTCAAGATTTCTCAGGAATGACTGGATCATTTTGAATTGAAAAGTCTTATGCACAACTAGACATCATAGAGAGTAAGTGTGTATAGTTTCAGCTCATTTCAATTGATAGTTAAGGAGCTACACACAAAAAAAGTGAATTTCGTTTAATTCAAGGGCAGATAATTCAAGATTTCTCTGGAATGACTGGAGCCATTTGAATTTCTAAGGTCTTATGCACAACAAGACATCATAGAGAGTAATTGTGTCTTGTTTCCTTTCAGTGCAACTGGCTTTTTGGAGGAGTTCTGCGCACAAAATATAGTGATCAAAAAATATTTATTTTATTTAAATTTAAGATTTCTCGGGAATGACTGGAGCGATTTGAATTTCAAAGGTCTTATGCACAACTAGACATCATAGGAAGAAATTGTGTTTAGTTTCAGCTCATTCCCATTGATAGTTTAGGAGGAGTTGCGCACACAAACAAACAGTGATTTTCGTTAAATTCAGGGGAAGATAATTCAAGATTTTTAGGCAATGACTGGGGCGATTTGATTTTCAAAGGTCTTAAGCACAACTTGACATGATAGAGAGTAATTGTGCCAAGTTTCAGCTCATTCCCATGGATAGTTTAGGAGGAGTTGCGCTCACAAAAAAATGCTAACGGACGGACAGACGGACGGACGACCGGGGATATAACATAATACGACCCTTCGGGCGTATAAAAAGTTTGTTTTTAATCACAGCAGCCATATCATTAACATAAATTAGAAATAACAGAGGACCAAGTATCGAACCCTGGGGAACACCACATGTAATATTAGCAAGTGAAGAATGAACTTTATTTACGTCAACAAGCTGTTTTCTATCGTTCAGATATGAAGAAAACCAATTAATAATGTCATTACCGAATCCTGATGATTCAAGTTTCATTAAAACTATTGAGTGATCAACACTATCGACTGTTTTTTGTAAATCAAGTAGGACCATACCTACATAGTTACCTTTATCCATTTGAAATCTAATGTGGTCAGAAAGATGGATGAGACAGGTGTCTGTGGAATTGCCTCTTCATAATCCAGATTGAAGATTATACAATAGGTCTTTTTCTTTCAGATAATTTTCAATTTGGTCAAAAACAACCCTTTCGATTTTTTTCGAGAAAGAACTCAATATAGATACTGGTCGATAATTACCAACGCTAGTCTTATCACTTTTCTTATATAAAGGAACGACCCTAGCTGATTTTAAATCAGGCGGGACAATTCCCTGGATCAAAGACAAATTAACAATATGAGTCAATGGGCATGCAATAATCGAAGAGCAGTCTTTTACAAAACGTGCTGGAATACCATCCAAACCAGTAGACTTGTTCGCATCTAATTTATTTCAATTTTTTGATATTGTGTTTTCACTGACTAAATTAAAAGAAAATACCGTTTACATATACCTTTTCTGGCATAGAATGATCCTACAAAATCTCTACCAAATACAAAAGACGGATGGTGTAAATTTGACACACGGTTGGCAGATACCGTAATAAAATGGAGTTGAATCCTTCAGCCACTGTAAATTTATCAAAACACAAACAGTTGTTAAGATTTAATACTATGTTATCACAAGGACAATTATTCTTTTTGGATGGCATTCCGAGTTCTTTAAGACATTTCCACAAAGATTTAGAATTATGTTTTTGCTCACGTGTGCTCCTAAAGTAATTTTTCTTGGCGTTGAGTAGACAATGCTGTGCTGAATTTCTTAGTTTTTTAAAATTTTCAAAAAAATTTGAATCACTTTTATTTTTCATATAGGCGTTCCATGCATCATCTTTTTGCTTAATATTTTCTAGTACTTCAGACATACATTTTGCATTTTAATCATGACAATATAACAATTCTTGGGTTAAAATATAAATAAAAACCAACATGCTTAGTAGTTCCCCAGTAAGCATGGAATTTTGAGGCCCATATGGGCAGAATCTGGGCTAAATGATGATATGGGGCCCATGTGGGTCCCGTTTGTAAAACAATCTGCCTATGCAGGGCCCACATAGGACCCATATGACTATTTTCCTTCGTGTATGTGGGGTTCATATGGGCAGATTATGGGCAATATATCTTATGGGCCCAATATGGGTCCTTTACTGAAAGGATTGCCCATTAAAGACCCAATAAAGGGCCCATGAAACATAAAACTTGCAAAGTTTGTCAGTGACAGCCCTTTTTCCTACTTTGTTTATGTATTGTTTTTGTTTTATTACTTTATGTTTTATACTAAATGAAGGTTTAACAAACATTTCCAACCAGAGAATATAAATCTCTGCACATCATTAGTATATACTTCTGGTATTAACCCAACATAAATTGTTAAAGCCGTTTTATGTTTCAAATGTCTTTAGCTTGATGAAAAAATTCAAATAAAGGTTGTGCTGACATTGGCGTATTTCTATAATACAGATAAAACTTTGACCGTGCAGTAATCTGTATAGTATGTTTATCAACTAGAAAATGGATTAAGAAGAAAGACTAACAAAACAGTCTGTCCTGAAGGTGTGAAAATATTAAATTCTCTGTACTATACTATCAAATATTTTCATCCAGTTCTTTCTGTATAAAGCCAGATGTTTATGTCTTAAAAATGAATATCTTTGTAATGGAATTATGACAAATAATGAAATACTGAAGATATCAAAGTTACATCTGAAAGGTGAATGAATCAATTATTTATTATTTACATAAATATTTTTTTGTTTTTAAAATGGTATTTAAAAAAATTAAAAACGTGTGTGTACGCATTTTTCTAACTTAAACAGGTTGTACACCACGGACTCTTTGTTATAGAAAAAACTTAAATTGACTTTCGATTAAATTTTTCGTAAGACGTTAAGTAAAACGGGCAAGTTTCTTTTCTAGTATGAGATACAACAGGAGACAAAATTTTTTAATGCTTTTCGGTGGTTTATCGAGAAATAACAGTAGATTATCACTTGATAATCTCACCGTAAAAGCAGTGAAATTATAAAAAAACTTATACCCTGCTTTTGAGCAATTCATCCTATCTGACGTCATCTATGCGGGGCGAAATAAGTGACGTCACAATGAACGTTGCATAGCAATCACGCGCAAAATGACGCGCTTTACGAAAATATGTCCTAGAAATTTCACATTTTGTCTCATTTTTGCAATAAAGAAATAGAATATTCGTTTGTTTTTCGAGTAAGACCTATTAATATTTCATTTCATGGACATCAAAAGCTATATTTTCACTCGTACTCGTGGCCCCGCCACTCGTGAAAATATAGCTTTTGTTGTTCACTCAATGAATATAAATCGATCTTACACTGAAACAAACGATTATCCTCTATTTATTTCTTCTATGATCCGTCGTGCGTTCAGGAAATGAAACAGTCTGAACGTTTGAAAAAAAAATCGAGTTGTATGTAAGTCCACATGCAAAGTGGGGCACGATTTCGCAAAAGTGTCGGAAACATTTTCATCTTTTCGTGCGATTGATATTATTATTCCTTTTTAATTGTAATTTTTTAATAAATAATTATGTCTAATGAATTTCTTTTGTTGAAATAATCAAAATAGATTTTTTGTTAATGAGCAGCGATTTCTTTGAAATTTCAGGTGGCTGTTTGCAAAATATGCCATTGAACCACGGGCAATTGTTTTCAATCTGATAACTAAGATTTTATTTTGAATTTCCACTAGATATAGATATGTTTTATCAAATTTTAATAAAAGGGTTTTTTGGTTATTTATTAGCAGCGAATAGTTTTTTTTTTTGAAATTTCAACGGCATTTGGTAAAATATGAACCGTAGGCAAGTAAAACAAAACGATTTTGTCATATAGGATATTACACGAGGGGCTTTCAAAAAGTTTTGAGACTTTAAGTATTAGTTATCGTAGATGTCAGACGACATAGAAAATAGCATGAGTTAAATTGTATGCCTTCTGACTAAGAATTTACCAAGTATGAGAAGAATAGAACGAACAATCTTAATTCAAGGTCAAATTGAATTGAGATGGGTGCGGCGACTCGGGGCAAAATAGTGACGTGATGAACATCAGACCCACATTGATTGCTTTTGTCATCAATATTTATATGTTATAAACTGTAACCTCCCATCAAGTCCTACCAAACAAATCTTTCTAAAAGGTCAGTGCACAACTTCACAAATTATACACACAACTCTTTCAAGTTAATTTCGTTGAATATAGGATGTTTGAAATATTTATAAGAGACAATTCGATTACACTTTAACCACATTAAATATTTCAAATAGGAGCAACCATAGTTCTCAATTTTCGATTACATTTAAATAAAAGATCCACAGAATTGATGTTGAGGAATTAAATTTCGATCATTATTGATCAATTAGGGACGCAATATCATCGCATAAACGCATTATACTAAAACAATAACCCATATTAGTCGTAATAACCATTTCAAGTGCCACGACGTTACATTCTTTCCGAAAACATAACGTCCATTTTGTTGATTAAATCTCTGCCAGCGTCTAGCCTTTTTAAGTTAACCCCGTGGTTGCAAGAACACTTGTTGTGCATTCAGTGCTTATTTCAACACAATTTTATTTTTGTTCAAATCGCTTGCGCGTTTTGTAGAAATTTCTTTTTCAACAGTGAGTTAAAATAAATCAAGTGCCCCGAAGGCGCATCATTCGGTTTCCATAGCGATAGTTTCTAGAGAGACGCGAAGTCATATTTGGTTGTATGTTTGTATAATTAACACTCACATCAATATAAATGATCACTGACTGTTTCATCAAAATCTAATGAGCGATGAAAAAATTCGCAATCGTCTCAGAACTTTTTGGTACCCCCTCGTATATTATTGCATAAAATGTAAACCTATGTGACAGAATCTGTTTATGAATCAATTACCAATGCCCTAAACATGATAAAACGGACACAGAAATGAGCGAAAAATTAAAATATCACCACTGCTGCTTGCAAAAGCAATATTCGGCATATTTTATCCGCACAAAAAAAAGTTTGAAATGAATCTCTGTAGTCAACACAGCTCATAAACTGGAAAGTACCTCGGACGTAAGTGTAGTAATTTTTGGTCCATTTTTTGGTAATACGGCTCCTGGTGGTACTTTGGTTAATACGCTTGAAGAAAAGCAAATTACTTTAAAGCTTTCAGATCGTCTATAGAGATTGTTTTGGCATATCATGAGTTTAGAGTAAAACGCAGTAAAACACTGCGTTTTGTTTTCAAATCATAGTATGCCCGAATTTGACCTTACGTTGATGTTGCTTTTCGCAGCGTCATTCTCAGTTATGTTTGTGACGTCATATAAACCCACGTGCGAAATGACGCGCTTTCATGGATGCGCCCGTATTATTCCCGAGGTCTATGTCGCAGAATTGCCGAGGGTTCCCGATTGACCTCGGATGTATGTAAGGCGGATAAGGATTCGATGAATTCACGTCAGTGACTGAAACGAGTAGCGTTGGCGACGTCGATGCTCTCCTCCTTTTATGTAGATTTTCACTTTTAAAAAAGCAAACAACACACTTTTGATAATGAAAAGAACTATTATTATAATGCTTTTGAAGTTTACATCAAGGATTTTAGGATCTACATTGTGTAAATTTATCGGATATATTTGCTTTTATGATAAACAAACGATACGGGTCAAAACTGCTTCAAGTTAAAGAACAATAAAATATATCAGTATAGGAACCATTTGGGACCATGATGGGTAAATATTGATTATACTGGTCCCAGATCATTCCCATATGATACCCATGAAATCAAAATCTGGGTATCACACGGATCCCTGATGGGTATTTCAAGCCCTTATTGTTTCCCATATAGTGCCCATTTAAAAGACCTGGGACAAATGTTGGTCCATTATGGCCAATTTTTCCCCCATTCGGAGCCCATATAGCTTGCCCATGTGGGACCCATCTAGATCCCGGTTGCACATCCCGTCTGGGCCCGACATGGGTTGCCGGTGCCCAAATAGGACCCATATAGATCCCGCATGGGACCCAGATGGGTTCCGAAATCTTTGCTGCCTGGGTCAAATAACCCAAACAAAGTTCTTATTTTTATCTAGACTTAATGACATTTTAATGAAATATATTACCCCTTCTGCCAACACCAAAAATATAATATCGAAAGAAATGACTGGACTCGTATACAGGTAATTATTTGGACTTTGTCAGAAATACAGTTTTTAGGTAATTGAAACACCCCAATTAAAAAAAAAAAAAAAAAACGTTTATGGGAGACCAAAACCTGGTGCATTAAGATTTAGATGAAGATACAAGATTTTAGTAGCATTTTAACGAAGCACACTCACAAAATCCTTTCTCTATGCAGGCAGCAACTCATTGTTAAGTGACAATTAATTTTACCCTCGACTCATAGCACAATTTATTTACTTACAGTTACCACGGGGGTGATGTCCATAACCGGAGCCACCGGCTCCGCTTTCAAAATCATGTGTAGAACTTCTGCACCACGTGTGACTCCAATAATATAGATGTTATCATTTAATTTTTGGAATGAAAAATGGGGAAGGGGGTCGGTCGGAATTTCATCATATTTATTTTATTTTATACATTAATCCTTAAAAGGTCGAATGCTAATCAACCGGTAATACATTTTGCCACGTAAACGTACTCAAGAAATGTAAAAATGCTCGTTGGTTTTTGTTAAAAATTATTTCTTCTGAGAGCAATCTTGAGCCAGGAATGTCAAAGCACGTGGTTTTATCTCCAAAATGCAATATTTTGAACAGAATAAATAACGTAGGCCATTTTTTTCGGTGTGCATGAATTAAACAAAACAACCACAATACTCTAGCCGAATGTACCTTCCTGTTTCCGATTACGTGGTTTGGCTCCGATTATGTACTATGGCTATGAAGTTGTAGAGTGTCTTATTCTACCCTAATATCATTCAATTTGAATGTTCTGCTTCTTTAATGGCTCCATTTTTTTCTCGTCGCACGTTGTCTTAACGTCTCACCTCTTTTCGTTTACTTTTATTACCTCGTAACTGCAATATTCTGAACAGTATGTCAGATGTAGGCCCCACCTTGTCTTCAAAGTGTTAGAGCTCAAAAAAAGGGATCACAATACTATAGGACATTGTTCTTTACTGAAATTGGAGATAGTTGAATTTTAAAGAAAATAGTTAGGTTCAGATACTGTACCATGGCTCCGAATTCGTAGAGCGCATAGCTTTTAGGGACAGAAACTCATAATTGCCTAAGAACTACATGTATCCAATTATTTATTCCATAACCTCTTCCCTCTTGTTATGAATATCAGTCCATCAAATATATATATATATATATTACTACAAAAAACAAGATTTAATGGATATAATCAAATTACTCTTTAAAAAGGGAACGCAAATGATAAATTCCATCTAGTTATTTTGAATACCGAGAAAATCTTGAACTTCAAAATTGGATTACCGTAACTTTGGTTTTACTTGCGATAAAGCTATTACGTATGACTTAATCAGAGTGCAAATCGGAAGGATTGCTTCACTTTTGTATAACTCAAATGTTCCGATTAAAAACATGTGTATAGTCCGTTTGACTTCTATACGGACCAACGTTTTCATCAATTACACAAAAATACGTTGGCAAAAATGTTTTGTATTTGGTATTATCTGAATTTCAACTTAATACCATTCCAAAAATTCATTTTAGAGAATGAAATGATTTTGAAATAATAATTTTGTCAATCTAGTTAATGTTAACAATTTCGTATCTTCCGCCCTCAAACACGAGGAGAAGGCTTTCTAGTAGTAAAAAATGTAAATATATAGTAAAAACACGTGGTTTTAAATGACTAATTCCTTATTTGGACATGCTAATTAGCATATCGACGTGCTCGTCATTTTAAATATCACGTGATTTATACCGTTACAACTCGCCTGTTTGCTGGGTTTTCCTCGTCAAAATCGCAACGATTTCGTTGAAATACCAATTTTGATTGGTCTGAATAAGGGAGTATGGGGTTCATCTCAAAAAAAGATAAAGATTATTATCAATATCAGGTCAATTTTTTCTGTACAAAGACAGGATAAAGCAAATTGAATATCCCTACCACGTATAGTACAGGGACAATTTTTTATGAATACACAAAACGACTCACTAAACTGTTCACTTTTGACTCGACCCCTATGCAAACTATATTTGGAGAGACAATGCGCTATTCCGTTTATTATAGAAACAACTAGGTATGAGAGGCAGGGGGTTAACATGTAGACGGACGGACAAAAACCATTATTTTACTTTCAAAAATTCTGAAAAAAAAAAAAATTCTCCATGGTATTAGATGGAAAAATTGATATGAATTGCAAAAATAGTTTTCACCTATTAATAATTGAGAATTTTGGCTAAATGTTGGTCCATATAGAAGTCAAACGGACTTTATTTTCTCGATAGACATTTTGAAATCTACCTTGAAGCCCAGCATTTACGTGTATTTGATTTTTGGATACTTGTTTGTTAAACCTTACATGTGTTTCACTTTTTTTCTGTTCCAAAATCGGTCTTTCTGTTTGAAAAAATCACATTATTTCAAATATCGACGTGACGTCGCAAAAACTTAGTTAATTTGTATGGGAGAGATTTATAAAACACTAGTTCAGATATTTCTTTAATGCTTTTCGGTGGTTTATCGAGAAATAACGGTAGATTATCACTTGATAAACTCACCACAAAAGCATTAAAATTATCAAAAACTTATACCCTGCTTTTGTGCATTTCATCCCATCTGACGTCATCTATGCGGGGCGAAATAAGTGACGTCACAATGAACGTTGCATAGCAATCACGCGGAAAATGACGCGCTTTACGAAAATATGTCCTCGAAATTTCACATTTTGTCTCATTTTTGCATTAAAGAAATAGAATAATCGTTTGTTTTTCGAGTAAGAACGATTAATATTTCATTTCGTGAAAAACAAAAGCTATATTTTCACTCGTGGCTCTGCCACTCGTGAAAATATAGCTTTTGTTGGTCACTAAATGAAATATAAATCGATCTTACACTTAAACAAACGATTATCCTCTATATATTTAACTCCTACATAAACTATTTTTTAACACAATGTTAGAAACTAATTTTTCTTTTCAACTTTATGTACAAAACATCATATCTAAAGAATCCAACCATCAATATTTTGGGTCAATTCAAAAGAAATAGGCCATTTCAAAGAAAAATTACTTACTCTTCGTGTATATGGAGATAAACGATATCGCCAATAAAATGCCCAGCGATACAATATTTTTTACGCTTGAATACCATGAGTAATCCTAAGAATAACACTTTAATGTTTGTTTAATACATTTAATTTAGCATACTTCATAGTTATTTAATTTTTGGTTAAGTTTTTCGCAAAAGTTTTCAAACACGTTTACTTTTAAAGCCGAACATTTAACTTATTTCATACTATAGTTGCATTAATTTCTCTCCGATCAAACGAAAATTATTAATATTTTGAATTTGTTCAAAACAAATTATCTTGTTGAATATGGTCATTTTGAATTTTTAAAACAACTTTTTTTTGCGCTATATAAAAAAATCATTTTCTTTTTCTGTTTCTAACATTTTCTGGAGAAAAAAAATGACGTCCCGGACAACAAAAAGGGTCAATAGATCACAGATTGATTAAATCATAATGGGCAAATATTTTTATCTTTTTATATAAAACGTTTTTTCCGCCCTTGTATTTTGTTCCGTTTTGCTAGATGTCAAGTTTGCATAATTTTGTTTATTTTCCAACATCCTTTACCCTTTACCGAAAAAAACGCTCGAGACATTTCTAAATACTTGATTTTCATTATCTCAACCCTTTGCTGTTTAATCCCTGCTTTTTACGTGCCTGTGATTTTATGATTGAGAAAACATTGTGAAAAAAGAAGAAATTGCTTCTGACAAGCAATTTCTTCTTTTTGCACACTATTTTCTACCCTACTGAATGGTTATTTTTCAAATTAATTCCACTATAAATTTTCGTCTGCAAAACCTTTGAATTGGGACAGGTCCAAAATTTTGTAAAACAGGAAATGGTTAAATATTTTTTCAAGTTTATTCAATTTAGTCTAAGGTAACTGCGGACAGATAAAATGGTTGAATTTTCGACTTTCTTAAAATCTCACAATAATTGCTGAGATTTATATTTGAAGTTTGGGAATTAGCTAAAACGCAATGAAAAGGGTCTGAAGCTCGTTCATTTGACGTCGTGACGTCATTAAGGGGCCAACCCCTTTTCGACCCGCCAAAATCATTATTTGAAAATATTTCTGAATAAATCGGCCGATTTTTACGAAAAAAGTTTCATTTTTTGTAACTAAATTGTTATTTCTCAAAATTTTGTTCGGTGACCTATGCTGATTTTTTTGCTATTTTGTAGCGAAAATAATGTGCCTTGCATCAATCAAATAAAAATGATATGTCTTCGGGTTCGATTTTTTATTAAATTCAATTTAGTGAAGTTGTTGCAACATTTTTCGTCGAATTCGACGTCGCACCAAAACCATCGGCACTATGCTTATATGGCACTAATCTCCATGCAATAGCGTATTCTAAAATATTTGAAATTAAGGTTTATTGTAAAATACAGGATTGAGAAGTATGAAATTTGAATGTGATTTTAACAAACACAAAAATTCACTTTATTTTTATCCTTTTAAAGGCAGCTTTTGTGAACATTTGACACGATGTTGAAATATCCTTTGATTTGCGATATCTTCACGGAATCGAATTTTAACAAAAATCTAACCCGAAGACACATGGTTTTTATTTCAAAAATCTTCAGCAGAATGGTTTGGCAACATCATATCTAAATTTCAGCATATATCACCGGACAAATTTTCGAGAAAAAAGGCAATATTTTCAGTAACTATACTCGAAAACAGCAACGCAGAAGGAATGAACATTTATTTCGTTACACGTTAATGTATTTCCGACACTTATATCTTCACATAACATCAGGCGTCTTAATACGAAGCAAATGACGTTTTCGGGATAAAAATCGGTCTATCATTTCCGAAAAAATGGACAATTACTGATTTTGGTCCATAAAAAAGGGGTCGGTCCCTTGATGACGTCAACTCTACGCTATGAAATTCCTTTATCTGACCGAAATATGAAAGCGGGTACTTCAAAGTCCAGTTAAAATGCATTAGGCATGATTTGCAGACAATTAAAATTTGGACCTAAAATGGCCTATGTGTCCGCAGTTACCTTAATTCCTTTCCGATTGAAAATTTTGACAAATATCAAATCAAAGATGAAGTAGTTAATTCCGACATTAGTCAGAATTTATTGATATTCTTAAAACTTCGGGAAAATTCGGCACTAAATGTTACAAGGGACATAAACAACACGACGTTCTAAGGAACATTGCTTTTATTTAAATTATAAATATAAATCGGATTTCTTAAAATCATGTGTCAAATGAACCTGTTTATTATGACAATTTGTTTGGTATACCAGTCGCTAAATTACCTGATGAAATTTCATGGAATTATCGACGTTAAAAGAGCGACAGGGAACGATGAACGTAAGCAATCCAAACCATTGGCAGGCTCCGTAGATATCTAAATCTCTCTTCAAATTCAATCATAAATAATAGTCTTGCAATTATGTTCTAAACGTACAAGTACTAAGTAATATCAAATCTTAATGAGATCATATTCGCAAAATAAAAGCAATTCCACAAGAACAGATTGTTAATGAAAAACTGAGAAATTTCTGAGAAATTTGATTTTGCAAATTTTGCATGTGCATCACGCGTTAGACAAATGATTGGTCTGAAAATGCATTAATTTGAATCTTTGCGGCTTTCCTAAGCATAAAATCACATTTTCAATACAATTGTGCATGGTGCCACATCAAGGTTTGACAACCAATAAACGTCGTTTAACAAAATCGAACCTTGTCAGATTTAGAACGTCATTAAAATTGATTGAGCATTAATGTTCCAATATAAATCACATCTGCATAAAAATTAAAACTTTCGTTATGAAATGGATTTGAATGGCTTCTAAAACTCTATAATACAATATCAACATATAACTCTTAACAAAGAAAAAGCTGTGAGTAGGTTAAATCTTAACAATTAAAGTTCTGCCTTCATGTATGCTGCAAATAAAAATTTATCCAAATCTGATTTGACTTTTAATTTGAAAAGGTCTTGACTAAAGCATGGTATCAAATTTAATGCATAATTTTCCTCCAAACTTGTAAAAATCCAGAAAAATGGAAAAAGTGAAAGTGTGCACTTTCTTTTGTAACTCAGTATATATTATAAATTAAATAAATTTCTTTTAAACGCTTTATTTAAAAAAAAAAAGAAAAAAAAAGAAAGAAAAGGGAAAAAAAAAGGTATGAGTTGACTCCATGATTTTTTGAAACGAGTTGACCAAAATTTGGGTACGAGTTGACCAAAATTTGGGTACGAGTTGACCAAAATGGGTACGAGTTGATTTCGACACGAATTGGCGTGGGTACGAGTTTTACCTGCTCCCATCTTACCACACCTTAAAAGCCAAGTGATATCCATGCGGCATCTTACAGTGCCCATGGAATTATCACACAGTTTTACTGTGGGCATAACCCTTGGCATTTGGGCCTTATTTAGTGTAATTAAAGGAAACCTATTAATTTTATAACAATTTAAGAAGAGGGTCACCCAAGGATCATTCCTATTAAGTTTTATTAAAATCTGCCCATTGGTTTGGGAGGATAAGATTTTTGAAGATTTTATTGTGGAAAAAAAAACCCGCCCTGCCACGCCCATATTTGGGAGCCAATCATTTTTCTTTTTTAACAATTTAAGTAAAGGGCCACCCAAGGAACATCTATGCAAAGTTTCATTGAAATCAGCCCAATGGTTTGGGAGAAGATTTTTAAAGATTTTCAAGTGAAACAAGATGTGTTTGTGAAACACGAATGCCCCTGTAACGGCATTTTTTTTTCAAAGTTTGACCTTGACAGATGACCTTGACCTTGTCACATGACCTTGACTTTGGTACCTGCGGATGCGGATCATTGAGATCTATCATCATGCCAAATATTAGCTTTGTATCTTGAATAGGCTTGAAGATATTGGCAAAGTTAAGTTTTCGGACAGACGGACGGACAGACAGACGGACATGAGTAAAACAATATGCCCCCGATCTCTCGATACGGGGTTATAAAAATGCCACGCTCTGCCACATCCAAATTTTTTTAACAATTTAAAACTAGAAAGCCATGAATGGCTTGAGTCGCTCCACAGGCTTGAAATTCTTGTAAAAGCAAATAAATGTTTTGACTAGATTTTTAGATATTTGGGGTTCTACTGATGTTGAAAATGATTTTCAAAGTTTCAACAATATAACAGAAAGAGAAATGACCTCTGCTATTAAAAGACATATTTTTCATCAAATCAAAATAATTTTTGGCTGCATGATAATGGGTCACCCAAAGATCATACCAAAAATGTTTGATTAATATCCATCAGTAACCTTCTGAGAATTTTTTTTCATAGTTTCCACTATCTAACATATTGAGAATTGACCTCCACCCATAGAATGTATATTTTTCATCCAATCAAAATTATTTTTGGTACACTGATAAAGATTCACTAAAAAATCATTCAAGTGAAATTTAGTTGATATCCAAAAATCAGATTCTGAGAAAATGATTTTCAAAGTTTCCACTATATAACATATAGATAAATGACCTCTGCTCATAAAATGCATATTTTTCATCCAATCAAAATATTTTAATGTACACTGATAAAGGGTCACTCAAGGATCATTCCAGTGGAATTTGGTTGATATCCATCAATTACATTCTGGGAAATGATTTTCCAAGTTTCCACTATATAACATATAGAGAAATGACCTCCGCCCATAAAATGCATATTTTCCATCCAATCACAATATTTTTATGTACACTGATAAAGGGTCACTCAGGGATCATTCCAGTGGAATTTGGTTGATATCCATCAATTACATTCTGGGAAATGATTTTCCAAGTTTCCAGTATATAACATATAGAGAAATGACCTCCGCCCATAAAATGCATATTTTCCATCCAATCAAAATATTTTTATGTACACTGATAAAGGGTCACTCAAGGATCATTCCAGTGAAATTTGGTTGATATCCAAAGAGACGAAGTTGGGCGATCTAGGACAATCATGGTCCTCTTGTTTGGTAACTTGACGGCCTGTAGCGCCCAAGTTATCAACCCAATCAGAACTTAACGAAGAGAGAGCTTGTCCAAAGGATCATTCCTGTGAAATTTCATTGTCTGGTGACATTCTGACCCGTAGTTTCAGAGAAGATGTTGATTGATTGATTGATTGAATGGAGTTTTATGCCGCTTTCAACATTATTTCAGTTATATTGCGGCGGCTGGAGCACCTAACAATGGTTTCCTGGTTTTTCTCTCACCAGTACAACCACCACATCCTTTCTTAGCCTCCAGCTGCTATCTCACATAAGTCTACGATTTTCAACCCATTGGTGAGAGACAAATAGTCGGAAAGAATGAGTGCCGCCGTCGGGGATCAAACCCCTGACCTCTGGATTGACAGTCCGACGCGCTACCAACTACGCTATGACGGCGGCTTTCAGAGAAGATGTTTCAATGAAAATTTACACACAGATGCATGGACACATGGACTACAAACAGACGAGATTCTTCAAGAGATTCTTTATCAAAAAGACATCGCTTTTAAGTGTTAAGGGACAGTAAACAAAACATTTTGCAATATGGTTATATTTTTTCAAAAGTTGCTTCAAAATTGTTGATGCCAGCAAAAATGTTGCCATAATCTCGAGGGTTCGGTGCAAGACTATAGTAAGTGTATAAACATTGTATATACACTTACTACAGTCTTGCCCCCCCCCGAATAATAAGTGTGTATACATTGTATATACACTTACTACAGTCTTGTCCCCCCCCCCCCCGAATAGTAAGTGTGTATACATTGTAAATACACTTACTACAGTCTTGCTCCAAACCCACAATATGCATTTAAATACTAGAAATATGTCCAAGACACTATTGCCCCCGCCTACATAAACTGTGGTGTCCGAGGTCTATAAAGGTAGAGCGTCTGTGTCTTTATCCAAAGGTGCAGAGTTTGATTCCCTAGAGCGGCTATCGATCTTGGTCCTTTCATAGGCCCACACATTCAGGGCAAGAACTGGTGACTTTTTCCAGGAAGCAGAATCAAGATGGATTAGTCTAAGTAAGAAGAATTATTTCCTTTTCAATCTTTAAAAAAAAAGGTTTTAACTTTCTATCCAAACAAGATTTTCGGATGACATAAGTACTTATAAACAGGTACATCTCTCGGAAGTATTTGTAAAATTAATCATAGATGTTGAAGATATGCTCTGGATCAGACCATTTTTTTTCAATTGGCATTCAGCTGTAACCTTTCTCTTTGGCCTAAGCAATAGAGGATAATTGTTTGTTTCAGTGTAAGATCTATTTATGTTCATTGAGTGAACAACAAAAACAATATTTTCATGAGTGGCAGAAATATCAATTGATCTAACTCGAAAAAAAAAAAAACGATTATTCTATTTCTTTCTCGCAAAAATTGAGACAAAATGTGAAATTAGAGCAAACACATTTTGCAAGAGATAACAGAACTCATCAAAGGGAACTATTTCGTCAAGTTGATCTAGTCTTAACCCTCGTCATGCTGAATAAATTTTGGCTAAAAATTTTCATCGAAATCAAAGGGCAAAAAGCACACAAATTACCAACTGAAGGTAATTTTTACTTGAACTAGAAAGCCATGAATGGCTTGAGTCGCTCCACAGGCTTGAAATTCTTGTAAAAGCAAATAAATTTTTTGACTAGATTTTTAGATATTTGGGGTTCTACTGATGTTGAAAAAGATTTTCAAAGTTTCTTCTATATAACAGATAGAGAAATGACCTCTGCTATTAAAAAGACATATTTTTCATCAAATCAAATAATTTTTGGCTGCATGATAATGGGTCACCCAAAGATCATACCAAAAATGTTTGATTGATATCAATCAGTTACATTCTGAGAAAATGTTTTTCATGGTTTCCACTATTTAACATATTGAGAATTGACCTCCGACCATAAAATATATATTTTTCATCCAATCAAAATAATTCTTGGTACACTGATAAAGGGTCAACCAAGGATCATTCCAGTGAAATTTAGTTGATATCCAAAAATCAGATTCTGAAAAAATGATTTTCAAATTTTCCGCTATATAACATATAGAGAAATGACATCTGCCCATAAAATGCATATTTTTCATCCAATCAAAATAATTCTTGGTACACTGATAAAGGGTCACTCAAGGATCATTCCAGTGAAATTTGGTTGATATCCATCTGTTACATTCTGAGAAAATGATTTTCAAAGATTCCACTATATAACATATAGAGAATTGACCTCCGACCATAAAATGCATATTTTTCATCCAATCACAATGATTTTTTGTAGACTGGTAAAGGGTCACCCAAGGATCATTCATGTAAAATTTAATTGCTATCCATTGATTAGAATCTGAGAAAACTCACTTTTTACCATATTTGGAAATTAGCCACGCCCATTAAATCCATGTTTTTCATTGGATCAAAATTTCTTGAACAACTTTGAAAGAGGGTCACCAAAGGATCATTCCTGTGAAGTTTGGTTGAAATCCATCCAGTAGTTTCTGAGGAGAAGAATTTTAAAGAAAAGTTTACGACCGGACGCACGCACGCACGGACGGACGGACGCACGACGGACACAACGCCATGACAATAGCCCCAGTGGCTTTCAGCCAGTGGAGCTAAAAACTAAATCTATTGACAATTCTGGTTTGAAAGTGGGAAACAGGTTGGTGTAGACTAACATCAGACTGCCTGCATATGTGCAGGCTGTTGTTGATCTACAGCTCCTTCAAAAGCAGGAATATTCCAGGTTCAGCATGACAAGGGTTAAAATGCGGGACATATGCTCCGGTGAGACATATTCTGACATAAGATCTTGAGTCCTGACTTTTACACATGTAGAAAACCCTTCGCATGACACTTGCATTCATAAAAGCTATTTTGAAGTACATTTCAAAATGTATTAGATATGCTCTGGACTAGACGAATTTTATCATTTGACCTTAAGCCCCCTTTGACATATGCTAGAAACCCTTATGCATGACAGAAGGTCTCATGAAGGGGAACAAGTGTGATAAATCATTTATAATTTGATTCACCCTGGACAAGATTGATTTCATCAAATTTTATATATTGACCATCATCCAAGACCTTGCCATAAACAAATTATTTTTTTTTTCTTGACACTTGCCCTCATTAAAAATTTTCTATGAAATCAAAGGACAAAAAGTACGGAAATTACCAACCGCAGGTAAAACACTAAGTTCTGTTATCACTTGCAAAATGTGTTTTCTTTAATGATTTTTGGTGGTTTATCGAGAAACAAGCAAATTCGTTGAATTGATATCCCCCGCCGAAAATATTTTCATTGTCAATGGAGTTAATATCAAACTTAGGTATCTTTTAATCTTTGAATTACATCAACCTATAGTTTTCAAGAAATAGCGCGGAAACGAATATCACTATGTATGTATAAGCCTAAACAGTCAGGGGCAGTAACTCTAAATTCGACTGTCGAACTGGGTAACCCCGACGATATGCGCATGTCCTCATTGCAGTGAAGCTGTGTGCCAGGTTTCATTGAAATCCGGTCTATAGTTTTCAAGAAATAGCGCGGAAACGAATATCACTATGTATGTATATGGCTTAAACAGTCAGGGGGCAGTAACTCTAAATTCAGCGGTCGAACCAGGTAACCCTGATGATATGCGCATGTCCTCTATGAAGTGAAGCTGTGTGCCAAGATTCATTAAAATCCAGTCTACAGTTTTCAAGAAATAGCACTGAAACAAATATCACTATGTATGTATATGGCTTAAACAGTCAGGGGCAGTAACTCTAAATTCGACGATCGAACCGGGTAACCCCAACAATATGCGCATGTCCTCATTGTAGTGAAGCTGTGTGCCAAGTTTCATTGAAATCCGGTCTATAGTTTTCAAGAAATAGTGCGGAAAGGAATATCACTTTGTATGTATATGGCTTAAACAGTCAGGGGCAGTAACTCTAAATTAGACCATCGAACCGGGTAACCCCGACGATATGCGCATGTCCTCATTGAAGTGAAGCTGTGTGCCAAGTTTCATTGAAATCCGGTCTATAGTTTTCCAGAAATAGCGCAGAAACGAATATCACTATGTATGTATATGGCTTAAACAGTCAGGGGCAGTAACTCTTAATTCGGCGGTCGAACCGGGTAACCCCGACGATATGCGCATGTCCTCATTGTAGTGAAGCTGTGTGCCAAGTTTCATTGAAATCCGGTCTATAGTTTTCAAGAAATAGCGCGGAAACGAATATAACTATGTATGTATATGGCTTAAACAGGCAGGGGCAGTTACTCTGAATTTGACGGTTGAACCGGGTAACCCCGACGATATGTGCATCTCCTCATTGTAGTGAAGCTGTGTGCCAAGTTTCATTGAAGTCCGGTCTATTGTTTTCCAGAAATAGCGCGGAAACGAATAACACTATGTTTGTATATGGCTTAAACAGTCAGGGGCAGTAACTCTAAATTCGACGGTCGAACCGGGTAACCCAGATGATATGCACATGTCCTCATTGTAGTGAAGCTGTGTTAAAAGTTTCATTGAAATCCGGTCTATAGTTTTCAAGAAATAGCGCGGAAACGAATATCACTATGTATGTATATGGCTTAAACAGTCAGGGGCAGTAACTCTAAATTCGACGGTCGAACCGGGTAACCCGGACGATATGCGCATGTCCTCATTGTAGTGAAGCTGTGTGCCAAGTTTCATTGAAATCCGGTCAATAGTTTTCCAGAAATAGCGCGGAAACGAATGTCGGACGGACGGAAGGGAGGACATGGCAAAAACAATATCCCCCCCGAAAAATTTTTTCGGCGGGGGATAATAAAGGTAGATTATCACTTGATATCATGGAAATTACCAACTGAAGGTAAATTTTTACTTGAAAAACTAAATCCATTGACAATTCTGGTTTGAAAGTGGGAAACAGATGTTGTAGACTAATATCAGACTGCCTGCATATGTGAAGGCTGATGTTGGTCTACAGCTCCTGCCAAAGCAGGAATATTCCAGGATCAGCATGACAAGGGTTTAAATGCAGGACATATGCTCCGGTGAGACATATTTTGACATAAGATCATGAGTCCTGACCTTTTCCACATGTAGAAAAACTTTTCGCATGAAACTTGCATTCATTCAAGCTATTTTGAAGTACATTTCAAAATGTATTAGATATGCTCTGGACTAGACGAATTTTATCATTTGACCGTAAGCCCCTTTTGACCTTGGACATATACTAGGAACCCTTTTGCACGACAGAAGGTCTCATCAAGGGGAACTAGTGTGATAAATTGTTTTTAATTTGATTCATCCTGGACAAGATTAATTTCATCAAATTTTATCTATTGACCTTCATCCAAGACCTTGTCCTAAACAAACTCTTTTTTTTTTCATGACACTTGTCCAGAGCAACAACAGTGTCAAGCTATTCTAAAATCCATATATAAATGAAGAAAATATGCTTCTTACACAAATTTGTTACTTGATCTTCCCCCATGATTCACCTAACCTTCATTTGTAAACTTGACCTTATACATATAAACTCTTCAAATGACATTAGCTCTCACCCAGCCAGGGAATAACTTATTTATCCAAGTTATTTTGAAATTCTTCCATAAATGTAGAAGTTATGCTTTGGAAAAGAATGGGACACACAAACATATTAAATCCCCCCTTTCACACACAGAAAGGGTGAACTCTATATACCAATTCCAATTTCATGGCATGGCATAAAAATAGAAAGTGACTGTTCTATCTTTTGGATAATTCTGACAGGGTGAACTCTGTATACCAATTACAATTTCATGGCATGGCATAAAAATAGAAATGACTGTTCTATCTTTAAGATATTTCTGATAATTCTGAGTAACAAAATACAAAATGATCACGATTCACGATCAAGTGATGCAGAAACAGTACTTAATATTTGTTAAACATTTGCAATGTTGTACAATATGGGTGTGATCTTTCTGACAATTCAAAACTTTTGTGAGGTTCAAACAATGATTTGTTTGTTTGTTTGAATGGGGTATTAAGCCGCTTTCAACATTTTTTCAGTTATATCGCAGTGGCTGTAGCACCTAACAATGGATTCCTGGTATTTCTCACACCAGTATTACCATTCTATTCTTTCCTATCCTCATGTTGCTATTCCACATAGGTCTACGATTATTGACCCATTGGTGGAAGACAAATAGTCGGAGAGAATGGGTGCATCGTCGGGTTCAAACAAGAGCTTCGCAGAGCGGCGCATATACGCCCGAAGGGGCTTGTCAGTAACCTTGGCTTGTCAGTAGCGAGAGCTTGAATGATAGCTAAAGATATTGCAAACAGACAGACAGACAACTGGTGCCATAACATTTAAATATAAAAATATATTTAGTCCTAAGCACAAAAAGACAACCTACAGAGTCATTATGGCAAGTTTCCTTTCATTCCCATCCATAATGTAGGAGAAAATGAGCCGACAAGAAATTTTGTTTTTCATCAACTCAAGGGCAGATAATCCAAGATAACTCTAGAATAACTGGAGCATTTTGAATTGAAAAAAACAGTGATTTTCATTAAATTCAAGGGCAGATAATTCAAGATTTCTCAGGATTGACGGGAGCAATTTGAATTTCAAATGTCATATGCACAACTAGACGTCAAAGGGAGTAATTGTGTGTAGTTTCAGCCTAATCCCATTGATAGTTTAGGAGAAGTTGCGCACACAAAAAACAGTGATTTTTGTTATATTAAAGGGCAGATAATTCAAGATTTCTCAGGAATGACTGGAGCGATTTGAATTTCAAAGGTCTTATGCACAACTAGACATCATAGGGAGTAATTGTGTGTAGTTTCAGCTTATTCCCATTGATAGTTTAGGAGGAGTCGCGCACACAAAAAATTGCTAACGGACGGACAGACGGACGGACAGACGGACGGACAGACGGACGGACAGATGGACAGACGACCGAGGCCATAACATAATACGACCCTTCGGGCGTATAAAAATGAGCCGCCTTGACAGTAACACAGTGCAATTACAGGATTTGCTTTATGGATTAGAAACTTTTTAAGACCTTCCATAATTTGAAAAAATTCAGGTAGTCTTATTTCACCACTTTCATCCAAAATCTTATGTTTTTATTTTGGTACGTCCTATTTTTTGCCACATGACAGGGGTGTCGAAAATAAGACGCATCAAAATGAAAACAAAATACTATTCACTAGTAAATCACTTTTTAAAGAAATAACAAGGGGACTGACAGGACAGTTCCCCTTACCGATTTTCAAGCAGATAGAATTCTAAGGGAAGTGGATCTAACTTCAGTTCAAGGTCAACACGTGTTCTCTGGAATATCGATGAACATTTACGATTTTAATCTAATTTCTAATCAACAAAGACCTGACATATTTTTCAACACTTGGGGACAAAACTATATCAAATTTATATCTGTAATGGTAATTGTGATTGACACCTCATGCAGACAGTTTAACATGTGAGTAATTACAGGTTGGTTTTTTTGGTGCTAAATATACAAATGACCAATTTTCAAAATGTTTTGGATATATTGGTGTGTAAAATTTTTTGCCACCTAGCAAATTGGCAAAAAATTAGACCGTGGAAAAAACCCCAGGTGCTGTATCTTATTTCTAATTACAAAGCGCAGAGTGAAGAGTATGACCAGACTATACAGATGCACAGGCTGGTCAGAGTCTTTGCTTGGCGCACATTTGAAATTGTTTGAATTGTTAAGCACAGCCTCAATTATGTAATCATTTAAGTGTCAATAGCATTTCTTTGCAGTTGGTCTAGTCCTTTTGACAATTGCTTCATTTTTGGAATGAAGTTAGATGCATCTTTTGGAGTTACTAAATATTCGAAATCTTGGAAAGCACTGTGTTTTCTACCTGGGATGAATTCGAAAAGTTTGTCTTTTTGCAAAATATCAATAAGTTTTGACACATTTGCATCTATATTTTGTGGCCTTCTTTGATGCTGATAAATTTCATTTTCAAGAGTATTGAGGTCTAAAATGTGGTCAAGAGCTTCTCCAAGAGGACCTATTATTTGGCTTGAATGATGTGAGTTTGTGTCCATATTACAGCCATCAGATGATTTCTGAATATTTCTTAATAACCTGTTTCGTATTTCGCTCATGAAATCTAATGGCAAGTTACGTCCCTTACCACCACAATAGTTCACTGTTCGATTATTTATTAAATCAAACTGAACTCTTTCTGGCACCCAGCCAGACACTGCAGTAAGAAGCCTGTGGGCCAATTTTGTATATTTCGGATGTCTATTCACAAAGAAATGGATAAGATCCAAACGCCAAAAGGAAATCATAGCATTTCCATCAGCCTCCTGAATAGCATCACGCCTACACAGCATATTCAAGCCTGCCCAAATTATGGCCTCTGAGTAGTCTTTAATTAAGTCAGCCTCTTTTTGAATTTCCTTTTGTTGATCTTTTATACATTTTTTGTTGAATTTTTTCTTGCAGTTATAACTACAGAACCATTTTCCTCTAGGAATTTTAACAATTCCAATACACTTCATATGGTACCACTCTTTTCTAGTACATTGATCTCCAGCACTGCAGCCAATCATCGGTTCTTCCCCCTCTGTGACAGCACCACAGATACAATATTGGTTTGGTGTTACCGTCATTTCATCACTAACATTCATATCATCATCTATTCCTTCTTCCCTGTGGAATAATACTTCCTCCACTTGTTCCCTCGACCCTGTCAACAAACCTGTATCACTCTTTCGCCATATTTTGTCCACAATCATTGTACATACATTTTCAAAGTATTTTGACTTCTCACATTGATTAGCCTTTTCAATGCTATCAGATACACCATCTGGCTTGTTTGAATCTTTTATGTTAAGTGTTGACATGGCACAGAGGCAAACAAAACTTTCTACAACAGTACACATTAACTCCCAGGAAAAAATGAAATTTTCACCTACACCCGATTTCACTTGCTTAAAGTTCAAGAGATCTTTAATGTGACAAAGGGTTCCTCTATTTGATACACTACTTCCTTTGAAGAATGTGTCATAAAAGTCTTGTAGAAGTACCATTTCTTTGTGAAATTCTTGTGTAGCGGGTTCTAGTCCCTCAAGTCTTTCAGTTGGAGTTAGACCATTACTCAATGCATGTTGTGCATCAATACCTTTCTCGCAACTCAATAAATCTCCGAATACTACAGTCTTCACAGGTATATTGTCTACAATGGGTACGTATTTGTGTAATTTGTGATATATACCAATTGCACCTTCAGTACTAGATGGGTCTTCATCAAATAAACCAAGATCAACCAATAAACTTTTTTGAGCTGACTCTGCAGAATATTCATGCTCTATGTGTTGTTTCGCACAATCTGCAAACTGTGCTTTAAACCATGGTATATGTTTCGTTAATATTCTACCGACAAGAACAACCATTCTCTCTCTCAACTTTCTGAAGTCATCTTCCTGGGGGATATAACAATCTAAAGGTATATCTGTTGCTTTTTTCAGGTTGCCCTTGCGCCAGTTTGTGTTCAAAGAGTTAACTCTATTCATTGCAATATACCCGAGTGCTATGTTGGTATGCTGATTATTTTTTTCAGAAGGGTGACTTGGTAAAACCTTTTTATGTATATTATCCCAGCACATTGTGAAACCAGAAGACACCTGTTGACATGTTGGTGTAACCTCAGTTGAAGTAGCGCCTTTCTGTGAAATTTCAAACCTTGTTGCAGATGAATTTGTTTGTTCCTTCTTGTCAGCATCATCATCAGTTGTGGAATCATTATCATCTGCCATTATTCCCCCAATGCCGTCACTATCTTCATCATCATAATCATCATCATCGTGATCTTCGTCATCTACATCATCTGTCATAATGTCATCAGATTCTTTCATAGGCAGGCATTCCATGCTGTCTTTAGTTTGATTCACTTCAGAATGTAAGCTTGTTACCTTCACATCCGGACATTTTATAATTTCATCTGCTAGGTTAGGTAAAAATGCAGAGGTGCTTGGCACTTCTATAAATTCTTGATCATCCATTGGTTGATGTCTAAATCTATCTTCAATTTCAGCTTTGCAGTTCAATACTACTGCTTCTAAGTCTGAGCTTATTCTGTCAATAGCCGAAAGTGTCGCATCAATGCCAACGCAAAGTCCTAATTTTGATACCTTGTTCATCGTTTCACGTTCCAAACGCCCATGCCAGAACTGGAGAGACATTAGAGTTTGAAAAAATTTAGATTTATTTGGTGATCTTGTATACAGAAGAATGGACAGGGCAGTTCCAACCCTTGGCTTTAGATTAGTCAGTCGATGGTTACCTCTGATCATTGTATCTTGATTACATCTTGTTGTCACAGCTCCTTTAAGACAGCCAGTGAGTAATGGGGCTATTTCATCAGCTTTAGCTATAGTTCTGTCCCATGAAAATTTTGATAGATTAGGTAAGCTTACATCTTTGCATAATTCAAAATCAGACTTCTCAAGCTTTTTGGCTTCATTCCTTGCCAAGGTCATGACAAATTTAACAAAGCTGCGTTTACTTCCCTTTGTGGCATTGTATAGTCCAGATATTGCACGTCTGTAATGGCGGGTTTTTACAGCATTTATGATAGTCTCCCATTTTGAACCCTTTTTTGTCGTTGATAAGGCAAATTTCTGAAATAATTAAACAAGAGGACAATGATGGTCCTATATCGCTCACCTGAGTTAGTCACTCATAACTTGTCAACCACGTTATGAATACCAGAATTTGTTTGATGTACATTTAGGGTGGATAATTTTGTCCTACTGCAATTTGATTTTCTTTAATTTTCCTAAATTTTCAACCATTCTCTTACCATAGCAAATTCTTTTAACAACTTTAGTAGACCTACAGGTTTAAACATCAATGCAAAGTTCAAAATTGATTGTTCTAAGATTTTAGGTAATTTATGCCATTTTTAAGACTTTCCTTTACAATGGCAACTAGAATTTTTGAAGAAATGAGTTTATTTTAACAACTTTTAAAGAGCTTCACCCAAGGTTCATCCCTGCCAATTTTCAGCTTGATTAGCCTAGGGGTTTGGGAGGAGGAGAATTTTTTCTCAGGTTTTCTGCCATTTTTCAGACATTCCATTACCACGGCAACCAGAGTTTTTGATGAAATGAAATCATTTTAACAACTTTTAAAGAGATTCACCCTGCGAAGTTTCAGCTTGATTGGTCAAGTGTTTTGGGAGGAGAAGAATTTTTTTAAGATTTTCAGAAATTTTTCGACCATATTTCATACTTTCCGTTACCATGGCAACCAGGGTTTTCTATGAAATTAATTGAGAAGAAATTTTTCTAAGATTTTCGGCCATTTTGGGCCTTTATATAACCATGGCAACCAGAGTTTTTGATAAAATGAAATTCTTTCAACAACTTTTAAAGAGCTTCACCCAAGGAACATCACTGCCAAGTTTCAGCTTGATTGGCCCAGTGGTTTAGGAGGAGAAGATGCTTAAAGAAGTTGTTGACGGACGACGGACAGACGATGGACAGTGAGTGATCACAATAGCTCACCTTGAGCACTTTGTGCTCAGGTGAGCTTCAAACTTATTTCAAGATTCTAAGTTTATTAAGAATTGGTTCTAGAAGTGAAATAACTAGCTCTTGAAAGTTTCTAGAATTATAAGTTATTGAACTGTCTATAATAGTCCAGAATGTTCTTGAACTGGGTTTCAAGATGTTCAACAGCCAGTTCCTTAACTTTTTTTTGCAGGGAATTAGTGTGTTAGTAATGTGCCAGCCTTGGAATTGAAGCCACAATAACCATCAGCCGATTTACGGTCCTCTACCAACAGAGATATAAAGCTTGAATCCTATGACATGGGATGGTAGAGTAAACATTCTAACATTTCTAAGTACAACATGTAACATGAGAACAATGGGATAATTGACCTTAAAACCTCTTGAAGTACAATAAGCCAATAAATGAGCTAATCAAATTAACATTCTACAATCAATTCATTTCCTTATCACACTAAATATGTGTAGACTTTATTGAATCAGAATTCAACAGTGTTGTCATATAGACCAAATATTTGGCAAAGAAATCAGACAGCAACTGTATCACTTCATGTGATTGTTGTCCCATTTTATTTCTCAAACAAGTTCTTAACCCAAGACAAACAGTGCCTTTCACTAACAAGACTAAGTGTACTTCAAGCAATTCACTTAACCAAAATCTGCTATGGATCAACTTTACTTGTACCATAATTGATCATAAAATGTCTCTTAAAGATAGTGACTTAAAAACCTAACCTCTAGAGAACAAGCCAAGTAAGACTTAGCTATGTCTGTGTATCAGTACATATTGGCCAAAGGCTTTTACCCTATTACCCTAATAATAGCACACTCCCTAATAGTAGTACCCCTTGAATTTTTTACTAAGAAAACACACTTCAAAGCCTAAATTTTAAGAGCTTTTTGAGACTTCTTCTCTAATTTGATGTGAATTTCCTCTAAACAATCATTTGTATGATTGTTTAGAGGAAATATTCCTCAAATTAAAGGGAAAAGGGACCTAAAAGACATAAGTATATATATATATATGTGTGTTTTATAGATTGATGGGCTATCAACTCCTCTTTATCTATAGGCTGTCAGTCAAAGTTCTTATTGAACTGTATGGCAGTAAAGGCAGCTCATTGTTCGAATTTATGCTAAAATGTCAAATTGGTTGAAATGTTGTACACACCAGCTCATTCAATAATAAAACTGTCAATGAGTAACTTCTTTTATACAACCATGTATCACTAAGAAAGGAAAACATATCAAAAATATTGAGAAAATACAAGCACTTGACCTCATTAAGTTAAGTTCTTTTATCAGTCCAGCCCATCATGCATAAGGTCATAAGAGACTCATTGTTCCATTCTTCATTTAACCCTTGTAACATGGTTCCACTCTTAAAAGGTTTGGTCACTCTTAAAACATTACAGAGCTGCATTAAACCAAGGTTCATAGAAACAAGGGGACTTAGCAGAGTGCTTGGTCCTCCCTTAAATATGTCTGAAAAGTATGAACATTAATCAGCTCCCCTAAACTTTTAGGAATCTCAGCTTAGCCATCCATAAACCTCAAGGTCTTCAAACCCATATGGCATGGTCCAGAAAAAGGTTTGCTTGAATGGGCTTTTAACTCGGCCTAGTTTAACCCTTGTCATCCTGAACCCGGAATATTACTACCTTGACAGGAGCTTTCAACAAACATCCGCCTGCACATATGAGCAGTCTAATGTTAGTCTACAGCACCTGTGTCTCACTGTCAAACCACAAGTGTCAATAGATTTAGATTTTCAAAAAAAAAGCCCTACAGTTGGTACTTTCAGTGCTTTTTGCCCTTTGATTTTGATGCAAATTTGTAGACAAAATTTTTTCAGTATGACAATGATTAATTGGCAATTGGTATTGTAGTGGATTGCACAGCTAAAGCACCCAACCATGGATTCCTGGTATTTCTTACACCAGTATAACTCCTGCAATTTCCTTCCTGAATCCATGCTGCTCATCCAACAATCATTTTTTTCTATTGGCAAATGGCTGGATGACAAATTTCAAATAAAAAAAAGTTTTAAACAAAACATCATGAGGCGAGTATGAATTGAATTGAATGGAGTTTAACACCGCTTTCAACCTTTTTCAGTTATATCGCGGTGGCTGGAGCACCTAACAATGGTTTCCTGGTATTTCTCTCACCAGTACAACCACCACATCCTTTCCTAGCCTCTAGCTGCTATCCCACATGTCTATGATTATCAACCCATTGGTGAAAGACAAATTGTTGGAAAGAATGAGTGCCGCAATAGGGGATCGAACCCCTGGACCTCTAGATTGACAATCCGATGCGTTACCAACTGCGCTATGATGATGGCTTATCATGAGGTGAGATTAGTATAGTTATTATTATTACTATATATTAAATTTCTCTTCATTTCGGTAATCAAGTAAGTATTGAGTCATTAATTTGTTTAGGAATGTGAGTGCACCAGCTGGTCATTCATATAGAAGATGGGAGACCAAAACATCGTAATTTCACCCTATTTCAGCTTAAGTTATAGTTTATAGGTTGCCAACATGTAGCTGGTGGTACCGACCAATAGGGGTTGATGACAAAAATTACAAATCCAGATGTTTCTAACAAACTTGTTAACCCTTGTCATGCTGATCCTGGAATATTCTTGCTTGGCCGAAAGACATGTGCAGTCTGATCTTAGTTATTTACTACCCGACACTCCATATTTAGTATTTGTTAGAATGGGGTTTTACACCGCTTTCAACTATCTTTTAGTTATATACATGTAGTGGTGATTGGAGCATACAACAATGGATTCCTGGTATTTCTCAAAACCAGCACTACCTTTACATCCTTTCCTAGCCTCCAGCTGCTATCCAACAAAGGTCAAAGATTATCAACCCAAAGCAGGAATAACCCCAGTTCAGAATCTTTGTATTTTTAAATGAGGTTTAATGCTACTTTCAACAATCTTTAAGTTGAATCATAGTGACTTGAGCACCTAACGAATCATCCTTGTATTTCTCGCAGCAGCACTACTATTACATCCAGCTGCTATCCAACATAGGTCTACAAAATATCAACCCAGCAGAAAGGATTAGTGGCACAGTCACCAGGTTCAGAATGACAATGGCTAAGATTTTAAAAACATTTTAACCCTCCTATATCTGCATATAGGTAGAATTTGCTATTTTGACATTATATACAATTTTAACAGAGCTACAGATAGAGTGGGTATTTTGGATTTTAGATCAAACTATTCCTTTATTTATAGGTGTAACCCTATGTTGTTGGTACTCATTGGAATTGTCTAGTCACGACGATTCAAATGAGTACGTACAACATAGGGTATCATTGAGAAATAAAGATTCTACACTGGCTTTACCCCTTCTTATATGTTCCTCTGCAGTGATTCATTTTGCTGTGCATCCTGCATCAAAGATGCACAAATTTCACAAAGGATTCAACTTCTTTAAATATGTCAGGCCCTGGGATGCAAAACCTTTGCAACATTTGTTGTATCTTTCATATTGAAGCGTGAAAATGATCAACAATTTGTTTACTACATTCGTACTACACTAGCCAAGCAAATACATGTGTGAGCAAAACAAAAGTATAAACAAAATAACTCAAAGATTAGACTGAGCTCTGAAATTATCATCTTAATGATGTGGAATACTCTTACAAGATTTATGCCCATTGTGCAGCTGAGAACAGGTTGGGTCTCATTTTTCAAATTATGTGAGTCCTAGAGACTCCTTCTTTCAAATTTTAAAATGAATCACTGCGGCTGCTGAACAAATGTACTGTTTGCATAGCTCTAACCTTGATGACTCAGTAATTTACTTACTGACCAATTTCTAAGTAATCCCAAAACAATATTCCTGTGGGTACTGTTCAACACTCCCAAACAGTAATTAGGCTTCTTGGTCAATTTGATATTATAATAGACCAATCTTCCAGTTTATGACTATCTTTGATCTACATGTAATCAGTAAATTAGCTCCCATATCTATCCACTTGTATCCTGTTCCATAAACATGTATACTGGCCAAAAGTCCTAACCGGCCATTTTAAAAATGACGATAACTTTTTCAAAAGTTCTAACATTTTAATGAAATTTGAAATGTGAATTTTTAAGCATAATGTACATGGATTTCCATTATGATTTATCAATAGTTATCAAATTTGGATGTGTAATAAAGGAAAAGCTAAAAAAGCTCTAAATCTTAAAAGAGCTCGGGATATTACACTTTCAACAAACCAAAGTGCGCAAATCGTTAGCTGCATCCCAGACCAAGAAAAAAATCAGAAAACATTGTCAATTTTGTGTGACCTTTGACTACAGGAGAAACAGAAAGAATAGGAGGCATGGTAAAATGGTGTTTAAATTCAACCGGCAAACCATTTTTTCTAGCGATTATGCTCAAATATGGTCTGGTGTGTAAAAAATGATGTGTCAAACTGATTTTTTCACATATCCTACATTTTGTAGCTCAACGGGAATTATCAGTCTATATTTTATGCATTTTTGAAAAAAACATGTTTTAGGTGTTGTTTCTAGGAACCGTTTTTCTGCATACATAAGCTCTATCACTTTCTTCTAGGGTCATATGCCGCGCACAATTGTCGAACCTTTTCTGTTTTTTTTCCTAGTCTATGTTGCAGCTAACGACCCATGAGACAAAAATAGCTACATTGACAATATTTTGAGCTCTGTGTAAATTTAGAGCTTTTTGAGCTTTTCTCATGTTGCGCTTTAAATTCAATAAAATAACGGTAAATTTTTGCCAAAATCATCAGGAAAGTTGCTTAAAAATTCACATAGCAAATTTCACGAAAATCCACACACCACAGAAAAAAATATCTTTGTTTTTAAAGTGGCCGGTTAGAAGTTTTGACTAGTATATAACTCTTATTTATCCATCAGAACAACAAAAAGAGTACATATAATGGATCTTAACCTTGACAAATTCACATTACAATCAAAGTGCTGATAGCACTAGATGCATTTATTTATGAGTATGTATTTAGGACTAGCGCGCCTCCTAGAGGTTCCTTTGCTCAACTGTTTAATAGGTGATGAATAGTGGATAAAAATTCTATCCTTCTTGATCACATATGTTGCTCTTTTGGCGGTAAACATAATGTGCCTTATTTCAAGAGAATGCCTTTAGTAATATCAGAGATATTCTATGATGTATCACAAAATATCACACTTTCTGCACCACAATGACACCAAGGCTATAAGCAATACCTTAGGTTTTATTTGAAAACAGCCTAGCTATAATAATGCAGTTGTTTAACTTTCCATAAGGTCATATAAACAAAGATTAGACTGCAAATATGTGCAGCCTGATTTTTGTCTATACCTACAACCAAAGCTGGAGTATTTAAGGTTTATTGTGAAACGTTCTCCATTAAAGCCTTTGTTGTGGGTACTGATTGTAATCAATTCTCCAATATGTTACCCACAGACATCATATATTAAGTTGAGAATTCTTATCTAGACTTCTATTAAACAAGAGGACCATGATGGTGCTCTATCACTCACCTATGTGTTTGGCTTTTGAAAGAATAGGTTTGGCGTTTGAATGATTAAGATTGGATTTTAGATATTGGCCTAATGCCTTTAGAAGAATTAAAATTGAGAAACTTTGGTGTTGTTTTAGAAAATATAGCAAGAATTTGAAATGGCAAAGTGAGAAAGATCAAAATAGATGGACAGTATTTCTTGGACTTGAAATTTTGAAAATAGCAAATTATAGAAATTGATACTTAGAACTCAACATTGACTTGACTTTATATTTTTTTCCAAAATTTCCCTTATCCGAAACCTATGTTGAAATCCCCGGTGACATAATAATGGAGAAAACCCTGGTGATAATATCAGTTAATTTAAGTTTCATTCTGTCCAGTAGTTTCAGGAGAAGAATTTTTCTGGGAATTGTTGAGGGACAGACAGACAGATGGACTGCCGAATGGCAGACTGAAGACAGACATCGTTTGGTCACCTCGAGCACTTTGCGCTCATTTTAGCTATTCAAAGTCAATATAACTTTTCAAAGTACAGGTCTTAATTGGTGGACTATAAGGAAAAGTGGCAACTGTATTGCTTTTAGTAAATGCTCCCAAGAGCTAAACAAAACATGGACAGGTTACTTAGCTTTTATTTTGGAACCCAATTTCCGAATCAAAATGTCTATCAAATTAATTAACTTATTTGAATCAGCCTCCTGACCAAGAGGTCCCGAGCTTGATTCCCAGGGGCCACTATCAATATGGTTCTTTCAGTGGCCCACACATTCAGGGTAAGAACTAGTGAATTTTCTAGGAAATAGAATCAAGCAAGATTCAGCGATTGACAGTACCCCTGAGTGTAAGACTCCCAACTAATGACATCAAGGAGTCTAGGCTCAAAATAAGGAGTGTTTCTCATAATTGTAAATAAGGAACTTTTCAGAACATTGTGGAAAGAATAAATTGCTTGTTGAAAGCATTTTTTTCCTTTCCATAAATTTCTTCTTCCATAGAAGGTATTTTCTTTCAAAATAGTACATGATGCTAGCAAATGTTATCTGTAGCAACTTTAGCAGTGACAAGAGCTACAGATTTGGCAAGGGTGTAATAGGGAATTCTAATTCTCATATAATCCTTGGAGTCCATCAGTCTCCTGATTTGCAAAATAAAGGAGTCCTAACATCCAAAATTAGGAGTATTGGACTCCTGGACTTCCGATAGTGTCAAACCCTGGTATAAATCTAAGCTGTAAGAACTTGTTTCCCAATCCATTTTATAACATTAAACAAGTTTAAATCACATTTTTTGTATGTCCCAAATTGTATTTTGCCTGTACTGAGCCTTTTCTAAGGTGAAAAAGAGAGGTTGGGCTGGAATTCTAGAACCCAAGATGAGAGTTGAGCAACACATAAATTTACATATCAAATGTAAATTTGTTCATTCTTATTCTATGTGAAGCATAACCTTTCTGTTATTGTCTTAGTACTTAATATTGGGCATATATCTCCTTGTAAATAATAGTCTATTCCCATCGGGTGTCCCGTGCAAAAATGTTGCCGATTTATCATGTCATACATCAAATTAAACGTTATGAGATTCTTGACAAAATAAAACAGGTCGCCCATCTCGCTTTTGCGTCTGGGCCAAATGATGACGTCATCAAAATGGCGTCTTTGGCGTCATAAAATTTTCAGTGCAGAGCTTACGTAAAACGTTCGGAAATTGTCCAATATCATATATTTTGGCGAAACAACGTAATGAAATAAATCTCAATAAATAAAAACAACAACAACAACAAAATGGTTTTTCGGAAGTATCCATATAAAGTGGGTGGGGTAAATGCAATGCAGAAATCAATTCCCGTTTACATATACAAACCGTTAAAACCTTTATTTGCAAATTTGCTGCCGATTTATCATGTCATATATATATATATATATAATTAAACGTTAGAGGATACCTTACGAAGTTAAAGAGGCCACCCCCTTGAGTTTTACGTCTTGGTCGAATGATGACGTCATCAATTTGACAACCTTGGCGTTATGACTTTTTCAGAGCATAGCATATGTAATTCGTTCGGAAATTGTTCAATATTGTGTATTCTAGCTGAAAAAACGTAATGAAATAATTCTAAACAAATGAAATTATGTATTTCTTACTAGTGATGGGACGATGATCGATTATAATCGAAAATCAGTTGGTTTGGCCTTCCGATTACGATTATCGACTAAGAAATTTCACAATCGATTGTAGTCGGCCCAGAACGTGTTTTTTACCGGAAATTTGGTCCGGGAATATAACAATCACCATGCAATTAGCAGTTTATATAATCCTTGCTAGAAACGAAAAAGCCGATGCAAACAATAATATTCCCGAGGATTAAGAGATATTTCCTTACCCCCATCATGACGAAGGACCGTCAGTAATGTAGAACAAAAATCCCCTTGGTCCGGTAAATTTTACCATATCGTTGGTCCGAATGTCCGACACTATTTTGTGGACAAAAAGATAATTTAACAGTAAATCCTGTCTTTCACTTAAGAAAATACTATTCTGGACATCTTTCTCACGAAAACAAACAGTTTTCTTAAACTTTACATAGGTCTAAATTCCGTCAAAAAACAGTTCCTCTACGACTTTCGGCACCCCTAGAAAGCGAAAACTCTCTTCTTTAAAATGTATCAATTAAGAGGGAGAAGAGATGATTTTAGGATCCAAATAAGAAAGAATTATTGGTAGCTAGTCTTATTTCACCTGAATTTTTCGTATTTTTCCAGTATCAAAAGCACACAGACTAAAATAATTTTCTGCTTATTCGTACCCAAGAATGTTCGACCCATCAAATTATTTCTTGTTATTTTTAATGAAAACCACAAGTGACTGTAGTCTTTTTTTTTTTTTTTTTTTAATAAGTCTGCTAATCTCTGAATCTCAGCTTTTACATCAAAGCACTGAAAACACTGGGAGGACTTTTAACAACCTAGAAAGGCCTATAATGTTACTGCTAGTTAATCTTAATGAGGAAAGAAAACAGTTGTAATATAATTTGACCCCTAAAATGTTTGGTCTGACAGGGCTTGCTTAAGTCTGACAGTTTATTAGGATTTGTTAGACCGACTGTCTGACAGTTTTTGTGTACCCTTGCCATGTCTATTACCAAGGTGGTTGGTTGTTGTCAAAAGTTTGCCGATGTTTATTGGCTTCTACAAAAAACATTGGTATCCATAATCACTTTTGTATTTTAATAAAAATAGAAATGAAAACTGGGAAAACATTTGGTGAAAGGAAGAAATAGAGTAATGATTGACAAGTGATGATCCTCTTTCTATGTCCATAAACAAGAAGATAGGTAATTAGTCAACTCGGCCCGGTCAACTCGGCCCCAATATATAGCCTATAGTAGCATAAACTATATTGCATGAAATATGTATAAGTTTTGTACAAATGATGCAGTTATACCCTACTTTGATAATCTTTATTATTTTGACAATAGTATTAATTTTTTTGATAATTAAATATTTATTCAGTGATTAAATATATGCAATTCTTAAAATTCAAGTTAACTTTTTTTTAAGGCCGATGTATATGTAAATTTCCAGACAACTGAAGAAAAATTGAATAATATGGTATTTTTACTAATCATTCTAAATGAATAATCATTAAGATAATGATTTTGGCATAAAAAGATTTTGGGCCGAGTTATATGTTGGGCCGAGTTGACTGGTCACCAGAAGATATGGTTATACTAGTTTACAGCTTTCTATCTAAGTGTCCAACCTTTCATTCATCTGACCAATCTCTGAAAATCTGTCTATGGTGCTGATTTGAAATTTTTTGGAAAACGTTGTGGAAAAAGAAACAAGCATTTCTTCTTTTCTCAAGATATATATTACCCTATTTGGCACTGATGTTTCACATTTTATACAAATACACATGTAACTGCAACTTCTTGTTCAGAGAGGGGATGAGAGATGTAGAATTGGTAAAACTAAAATACGAAAAAACAATAAACATTTTCCAATTGTCTTTATACAACATATTAAACAGTTTCAATAACAAATTCTCAAGCCTTAAATCATATCAATTTAGTAATGATGCACAGATATTGCAATTTAAAATTAATTCAAATGTAGTCTTGTAATTCCAAAGGATACAGACAGATGATGCAGTACTGTTTTGATATTAATGAAACCGATTATATAATCGATCATTAGTTGATTAATTCTTCCAACTAAAAACCGATAATCGATTATGATTTCAAACCGATTGCCCAACACTATTTCTTACAAACATACATGATTTTTTGGTAGTATCCTTTGTGGGTGGGGATAAAGCAATGAAGAAATCTCTTTACGTCCATTTATACAGTAATCCTTTTTTTTTTCTTTGAAAATAATTTGAAAAAAAAAGGACAAATCTTTGATGTTGAATTCTTATAAGAAATAGAAGTTTGATTTTTTCAAAAGAGTTATCCTTATTAAAATTACACCGGCCTTTCCAAGAATCAAAGTGCTGATAGCACTGGTTGTAGCTTTTTTTCTGCTGAGCCTTAAGCGTCCAAAATTAATGGTATTTATGTTATTTTCAAAAAAAAGTACAATTGATAAACTGTTAAATTTGAAAATAAGAAGGAAAACAAGATTTTACTTTACTTATTCATTTAATATGTAAAAAAACAAAGTACTGAAAGCATCGAGGGAAGCAGTTATCTGAAGAAAACTGTAAAGTTCAAGCAACATTTATACAAGAAGGATCAAATCATTGCTACTTAAGGAATAAATCTTTGATTTTTTTTACTATAAATTGAAAATAATGTATTTAGAATTATTCCTGTATATTTCTAACTCTTTAATAAAAGAAGGCGGATTTTGAAAAACAAGAGGGCCATTGGCCCTAAAGCGCTCACCTGATGCATGGCTAAACAAAAGTCAAAGAAATCAAGAAGAAAACATTTCAGTGTAGCCTCTAAAGTACTAAAAAACGTTTTTGACCCTCTATCAAACTTGTGTAAGATTTCAAGGCAATTTCAAACTTGACCTAGGTTTCATACAAACATATCGACAAAGTTTCACGATATTTGAGTAAACATGTTTTCTTTTTTTTAAGATTTGACCCAAATTTTGACCCCACTTGACCCAATTTTGAACATGGCTGAGATTTGATGGACATTTGGCCTCGGGAGTGCATGCAATGTTTTTCTAAGATTTGACCCAGTGACCCCATTTTTTACCCCACTTGACCCAATTTTGAACATGACCGAGATTTGAAGGAGACAAACATTCTGACCAAGTTTCAAGACATTTGGACCAAAAATATGGCTTTTAGAGTGCACACAAGGTTTTTCTAAGATTGACCCCTTGACCCCATTTTTGACCCCACTTAACCCAATTTCAAACTTGACTAAGATTTGATGGAGACAAACATTCAAGACATTGAAACCAAAATATGGCCTCTAGAGTGCACATAAGGTTTTTCTAAGATTTGACCCCTTGACCCCATTTTTGACCCCACTTGACCCAATTTTGAAATTGACCGAGATTTGATGGAGACAAATATTGTGACCATGTTTCAAGACATTTGGGCCAATAATGTGGCCTCTAAAGTGCGAACAAGGTTGTTCTAAGATTTGACCCCTTTACCCCATTTTTGACCCCACCTGACCCAATTTCAAACCTGACTGAGATGTGATGGAGACAAAAATTCTGACCAAGTTTCAAGACATATGGACCAAAAATATTGCCTCTAGAGTGCACACAAGGTTTTTCTTAGATTTGACCCTTTGACCCAATTTTTGACCCCACTTGACCCATTTTTAAACTTAACCGAGATTCGATGGAGACAATTATTGTGAACAAGTTTCAAGACTTTTCGACCAAAAGTATGGCCTTTAGAGTGCACTAAAGGTTTTTCCAAGATTTGACCCCTTGACCCCATTTTTGACCCCACTTGACCCAATTTGGAACTTGACCAAGATTTGATGGAGACAAACATTCTGACCAAGTTTCAAGACGTTTGGACCTAAAATATGGCCACTAGAGTGCACAAAAATTTTTCCTTAGATTTGACCCTTTGACCCCATTTTTGACCCTACTTGACCCATTTTTAAACTTAACTGAGATTTGATGGAGACAAACATTGTGACCAAGTTTCAAGACATTTGGACCAAAAATATGGCCTGTAGAGTGCACACAAGGTTTTTCTAAGACTGACCCCTTGACTCCATTTTTGACCCCACTTGACCCAATTTCAAACTTAACTGAGATTCGATGGAGACAATTATTGTGAACAAGTTTCAAGACTTTTCGACCAAAAGTATGGCCTTTAGAGTGCACTAAAGGTTTTTCCAAGATTTGACCCCTTGACCCCATTTTTGACCCCACCTGACCCATTTTCGAACTTGACCGAGATTTGATGGAGACAAACATTCTGACCAAGTTTCAAGACATTTTGGCCACCAATGTGGCCTCTAGAGCGCACACAAGGTTTTTCTAAAATTTGACCCCTTGACCCCATTTTTGACCCCATCTGACCCAATTTCGAACTTGACCGAGATTTGATGAAGACAAACATTCTGACCAAGTTTCAAGACATTAGGGCCACAAATATGGGCTCTAGAGTGCACACAAGGTTTTTCTAAAATTTGACCCCTTGACCCCATTTTTGACCCCATCTGACCCAATTTCAAACTTGACCGAGATTTGATGGAGACAAACATTCTGACCAAGTTTCAAGACATTTGGGCCAAAAATGTAGCCTCTAGAGTGCACACAAGGTAAAGTTTGACGACGGACGACAGACGATGGACGACGGACGACGGACGACGGACAGCAGCCCATCACAATAGCTCACCTTGAGCACTTCGTGCTCAGGTGAGCTAAAAATGGAGAGAGTTTCTTTCATGCTTTTTGGTTGTATATCAAGGAATAATGGTAAATTATCATTTAATAAAATCACCATCCTACCAGTGAAATGATCAGAAACTCATACCATGCTTTGGTTTTTATCTTATAACTATACAAATATCCGTGTGATAACAAACCTTATGATATTTTTTTATATCACAGTTATTTTTAGACCAATGATATAATGCAGTTATTTTTAGAAACTTGCATTTCAGTAAGATACACCGATGAAAATAAGATAAATATATATTATAAGAAAAATATAATACATACTTAGTGTTGTGTATGAAAAAATATCAAACTCAGTTGTGAAAATTGATAATTGTCTCGGCAAAGCCTCGACAATGATCGATGCTCCAAACCTCGTTAGATATTTTTTTCATATTATACACTAAGTATGTATCATATATATATCAATCACCCCATCTGACATCATCTAAGTATCGACTTAAAAGTTACATCATCATGAACTTTGCATTGCAATCACATGTTCACATTTTGTCCCATTGCATTTAAGAAATTGAATAATCGTTAGTTTTTTTGAGTAAGATCAATCCATATTTCATTATGTGAATAGTAAAAGCTATATTTTATCTAAAGCTACCCAATGAAATACAAATCGATCTAACACTGAAACAAACAATTATCCTTGTTATATTTTAACTTCATGATGGTACATGGAACTAATAAGAGCTTCGCAGAGCGGCGCATATACGCCCGATTGGGCTTGTCTGTAACCTTGGCTTGTCTGTAACGTGAGCTTGAATGATAGCTAGAAAAATTGCAGACAGACAGACAACTGGGGCCATAACATAGTATGACCCTTTGAGTGTATATAAAAATTGGTTTTATGCAAAACTGTATGCCAAATAGTCATTTTGCAAGTTTCAGTTCATTCCAATTCAAAGAGTGACCAGGTGCTCACAAAAGAAATATAGTGAAATTCAAACAATTCAAGGGCAGATAATACAAGAAAGACCCAAGCCTTTTGAATTTCTGAAGTCTTAGGTTCAACCAAATATCAGGGTTACATTGTGGCAAGATTCATTTCAATCTAATCAAATTTGAAGGAGTTGCGCACACACACACAAAAAAATCTGTAATTTTAAACTATTTTGTGAAGTAAAAGGCAGATAAATCAGGAACTTCTTAACATGTGAAAAATATTTAGTCCTAAGCACAAATCGACAACCTACAGAGTCATTGTGGCAAGTTTCCTTTCATTCCCATCCAAAATGTAGGAGAAAGTGAGCTGACATTTTCTTTATTCATTTTTTTTTTCATTCAACTCAAAGGTAGATAATTCAAGATATTTCTGGAATGACTGGAGCATTTTGAATTGAAAAGTCTTATGCACAACTAGACATCATAGAGAGTAATTGTGTCTAGTTTCAGGTCATTTCAATTGATAGTTAAGGAGCTGCACACAAAAAACAGTGATTTTTGTTAAATTCAAGGGCAGATAATTCAAGATTTCTCTGGAATGACTGGAGCCATTTGAATTTCTAAAGTCTTTAAACAACTAGACATCATAGAGAGTAATTGTGTCTTGTTTTCTTTCAGTGCAATTGGCTTTTGGAGGAGTTCTGTGCACAAAACATAGTGATCAAAATATAGTGATTTTCATTAAATTCAAGGGCAGATAATTCATGATTTCTCAAGAATAACTGGAACGATTTGAATTTCAAAGGTCTTATGCACAACTAGACATCATAGGGAGTAATTGTGTTTAGTTTCAGCTCATTCCCATTGATAGTTTAGGAGGAGTTGCGCACACAAAAAACAGTGATTTTCGTTAAATTCAAGGGCAGATAATTCAAGATTTCTCAGGAATGACTAGAGCGATTTGAACTTCAAAGGTCTTATGCACAACTAGACATGATAGAGAGTAATTGTGCCAAGTTTCAGCTCACTCCCATGGATAGTTTAGGAGGAATTGCGCACACAAAAAAACAGTGATTTTCGTTAAATTCAAGGGCAGATAATTCAAGATTTCTCAGGAATGACTGGAGCGATTTGAATTTCAAAGGTCTTATGCACAACTAGACATGATAGAGAGTAATTGTGCCAAGTTTCAGCTCATTCCCATGAATAGTTTAGGAGAAGTTGCGCACACAAAAATTGCTAACGGACGGACAGACAGACAGACGGACGGACAGACGGACGACCGAGGCCATAACATAATATGACCCTTCGGGCGTATAAAAATACACCCATGAAGGCATGAGACTTATGTTTTTCCTTAATCTCATCTGTATAATTTCCACAAACAAGGGAGCAAACTGTTACAAGATTCGCACAATTAGTGCATGCAATGCTTAAGCACCTTGATTTTAATGCAATTTTGCGAAAAAATCATTTTTAACATGAAAAGGGCATAAAAACCAATGGACAACGAGTCATCATTACCACTCCAGGGGCCCGTTTACTGAACATCTTACAATCATTTTTTGCTCAAGTCAAAAATTAGAGTTGCCTCTACAGTGGTAACTCAATGTGGAATTCTTCCATGCGTCATATAGTTGAAATCATCTTCTTTCGATTCTAATGAGATATTGCAAGACAGAATCTATATGAATAGATCAATACAAAAGAGAATATACAACAAATCCTGACTATATGTGCAATGTCAGGTGACTAGGAACATTCACGTGCATGTATGGACATACAATCAGTTTGACATGAAGACCCTAATTACTATGACAGGGTAGTTTTTTCACAAAAACCTGACTACATGGGCAAGGTCAGGTGGGTAAGAACAATTTGTGAAAGTATCATTCAAAATTGATCCATAAATGAAGCAAGAGTTGTGTTCACAAGAAATTTGACATGAAGGCACCTATTTCCATGATGAAATTAGAAGAATCAGTTGTGAATGTCATGGTTTTTTTTAGTGAAAAATAACCAATATTGTACACACAGAACATAGCTCGCCCAAACTGCTACTTGTCACAAACAGCGTTTGACCAAGAATCAAACTGCAAGGTAATTGTTCAACACTGAAGTCCATGATCTTATATAAATCAGTCTGATTTAGAAAAAAGAAATATAAAAACATTTTTTGTTTCAAGTACAATTAAAAGGTTAAGTAAAGTGAAAGCCTACAGCCTGATGAGGTCAATAATGGAATTTCATAGTATCAAATATAAGGTTGATCATCTAATCAGCATTTATGAAGTGTCCTTGCTGTAAGCATTCAGCAAATATATGTAAGTTTGAAAGCATTATGCCAAAGTTTCGAAAGTCAAAGTCAAGGTCACAAAGTCTAGGGACTTGATTACAGGAGAAAGCCTATCTCACCTGTTGAGTAAGGATATTAAGTATAATGGCACTTTGAAAATATAAGAAAGGTTACAATTTTTGCAGTCTTTATAAGTACCAAAATGGTCAAAGTTTTTCAAAGAAAAAAATCAAGGTCAAAATCAAAATGGTCTGTGGTGAAAGCCTTTTCCTGGTGAGAGTGTTTATGAGGTAATGGTGTCCCTAGGTAAAGCATCTAGAAAATATAGCAAAGTTAAAGTTTTTTTGGTACATTTTTTTTGTTAAAGCTTTTGGTTAAAGGGTCAAGGTCACTGTCTCTAGGTCATTTTAAAATGAGTCAATGGCCAAAAATAATCATAATCCACACACAATATTCAAATTTGATTAAGGAAAGGGTGCATAAATAATTTTGAGGGTATGGTCCTTTATAATGGCTTCAGGAGATTGTAAAATCACACCAAAATGGTCAATTTCAACCTCCAAAAGGGGGCTGGGGATTTAAGAGCATGGGGCTCTTTAATGATATTTACAAAATCATCAATTTACAAGAAGTTTCCTTTTTACTGACATAGAAACAAGAGCCATTTCAGACATAGCCATCCCCTGCCATGATTGTAAACTGAAGCCTAAAAATTAAGGATTATTTTGTACTGGGCTTTCTCATCATGACTTCTATGCCCAAAATATAGGGAAAGAGTTCAAAATACCTTTTTAATTGAACTTTCAGAGAATTGCTATGAAAAAATCTAAGTACTTAAAATAACAAAGGGCAATAACTCCAAAATTATGCAAGGAAGTGTTGTACTTATTTTGCACTGCACTTTCCCTCCATGAGATCTATCCACCTATGAAGTTTCAAGTTGATAGCATGTATACTTTAGGAGATATGCTCCTGACAAGTTTAGTGACGGAATGACTTACTGATAGACAGAGACCATTACTATATCCCTTCATTAAACAGTGTTGGGAAAAAATCTGTCAATAAATGTACAAATTGTGATAACAAGAAATGTTGCATTACACAGCTCCCCCCCCCTTTCCATGTAGCAGCACCATAACACCAACTAGAAAGCCATGAATGGCTTGAGTCGCTCCACAGGCTTGAAATTTAGTACTAGCATAGTAATAGTTATGACTAGATTTATTTTGGGTTCTACTGATGTTGAAAATGATTTTCAAAGTTTCCACTACATAACATATAGAGAAATGTCCTCTGCCCATTAAAGAAATATTTTTTATCCAATCACAATAAATTTTGGCTGCATGAAAATGGGTCACCCAAGGGTCATACCAATGAATTTTGATTGATATCCATCCGTTACATTCTGAGAAAATTATTTTCAAAGTTTCCACTATATAACATTTAATGAAATGACCTCCGCCCTAAGACTGATAAAGGGTCACTCAAGGATCATTCCAGTGAAATTTGGTTGAAATCCATCAATTACATTCTGAGAAAATGATTTTCAAAGTCCACTATATACAGAAATGAACTCCTCCCATTGATTAGTATATAAACCCTTTTCTGTTCAATCCCTGGTTTTTACTAAGATTTTGTAATTGAGAAAGCATCGTAGAAAAAGAAGAAATTGGTTGTGACAAACAATTTCCTTTTTTTTCAACAAAATTTTCTGTCCAACAGATTTCAAAATTAATCCACTTTAAATTTTCGTCTGCAAAACCTTTGAATTTGTACAGGTCCAAAATTTTGTAAAACAGGGAAGTGTTAAGAGAAAATTTTTTTATAATTGAGCTTGTGCATGATATTCCAACAATTTCAAATATGCACAAAGCAAAGACTCTGACCAGTCTGTGCATTTGCACAATCTGGCCAGAATTTTCACTGTGCGCTCAGTACATGGATAAGGTCTCAAATAATGTGTTGACCATCAGGTAACTTAATATTTTACAGTTTGTGGCTGTCTATGCTACTTAATGTCTGCACCTCATGAACATTTCAAATTGTTGGAAATGTCATGCACAGGCTCAATTCATCATATTGGTCCTTTGACTCAACAGTGCAATGAGCCAAATCAGATTTTAACAAAGAAAACTGAAAAAACATACCCTAAGCATTATTCCTGTGAAGTTCGGTTGAATTCTGATCTGTAGTAACAGAGAAGACAGAATTTTTTATATTTCATCATTTGGAACTATTTTTCAGTGACACTACAGCCTCTAGAGCCCATATTATCAACATGATCAGAATTAAACAAAGAAATCCTAAACCGCAAATCCCAAGGATCATTTAGGTGAACTGTTAATAAATTCAGATCAGTAGTTTCTTAGAAGATTTTTAATATTTTATTACATTGGACCATTTTTTTTGTGACATGACAGCCCGAAGCACCCTTGTAAACAATCCAATCAGAATTAAACAAGGAAATCTACAAAAGCATGTCCTGGGAATCATTTCTGTAAAGTTTGGTAAAATCAGAGAGGAGATTTTTATTCTAACATGCCAAGAAGTCTGTATTGACATGATAACATCTGTCTGATACCTTAAAATGATATCAGATAGGTCAATCTATTTTTAGAAACAATTTGCATATTCATATGACCTTTTCCTAACTACTTTTCTATATGCTAAGGGTTTGGAATCAATAACGGAGATTAATTATCATGTTTGTGTCCACAAAATTGTCCAAAATAAATACTCTTTGAAAACATAACCAATATGTCAGACATGATGTTGTTGTTCCTACAAGTCGTCATAATTTCCAATAAATAGTGTAAATATAGCAGAGTTGACAGGAACAATGTTTACATTTCTTGAGATTTTGAGTGTTTGCTTCATGTGTTCGCGATTGATCGAAACTGTTATGCAAAATATTTATTAATGGTTAATATGCAGTTGAGATATTCCATGAAGGTAACAAGACTCATTGTGTCCCCTTTTCCCATGACGAGGCCTCAAATCCAAAAACGGAGAAAGATGCATCAACACTTTATCATAGGAAATTCACATGGTTAGTTTCATTTGATTTGGCCAAAGGGTTATGGAGAATTTGCTGGGGATGGACGGACAGATGGAAGGACAAACAGAATTACCGACGAATGGACGGACAAGGCGGCAGCTATATGCTCTCCCTTGGGGGAGCAGAGGAGCATAAGAAGTTCTGACCCTATTCAGCATGTCTTAATAGAATAAGATATAACATACTACCCATATGGTCTATTTTGACCGTAGGGGCTCTGAAATATTTTGAAAGTGAACTGTCCACGGACAAGTGACAATCACAAACTGTCTAGTTCATATCAAAAACCAAGTTGTCTGTTCTTCATCATAAGCATTGTTTTGTCAAAATAAATACGGTAGTCTTATTTTTTCTTATTGAAGTAACATTGGTATTGCTATACGAAGCATCCATAAAATAGTCTCATTTACTGTTGACTTAAGGATTATGGTTTTTATTTAAGTCTAATTTTTAGAAAACAGCTAACCTTTACTTTGTGAAAATATAAGATTTTTTCCATAAGATTTTTCACTTGTCCACGGACAACTTAGCAATGAAAATCTCCTTGTCTGTGCAGCTTTAAGGACAAGTCGGATAACTGGGGCAGCTTATTTCAGAACCACGCTGATCTGACATTTTTGGTCATATTTAATGCCTCAGTCTGAAAACTTTGAGGTGCTTCTGTGTAGCACAGTTGGTAGCGCATAGGACTGTCAATCTAGAAGTCCAGGTTTGATCCCCAACGGCTGCATTCACTCTTTCTGACTATTTCTCTCAACATTGGGTTGATAATAGTAGACCTATGTTCGATAGCAGCTGGAGGCTAGGAAAGAATGCGATGGTTGTACTGGTGAAATACCAGGAATCCATTGTTAGGTGCTCCAGCCTCCACGATATAACTGAAATAATATTGAAAATGGTGTTAAACTCCATTCCATCAATCAACTTAAAAGGTTGATATTGCCTTTCAACATAATTACACTGCAAAATTTCTTAAAGAGCTCCATGCTCTAATAAAAGCCCATCCCCCTTTTTGGAGATTGATATTGACCATTTTGGATGTGATTTAACAAACTCTTGAAGCCCCTAATAACACCCGGGGTAACCCGATACAGGGAAATCGAAGGATACCAGAATTTAGAGGTAAACAAAGAAAGGCAGATGCAACACAGGTCTGTGTTTTTCACTTTTTATCATCAAAAAACAAAAACATCAGGATGCTGCAAGCTTGAAACATTGAGTCAAGTAATCCAACGATATAATTATGTTAGAGATGAAAAATGACATTTATGTTTAGATGAGAAAAAATGAATTTGATTTAGAGAATTGTGCTAAATTTAATTAAAACTACACAATATGCTCAGTATCCTTGACAAATTATGCATAAATTTCAAAGAATTAAACTGCATTAAAAATATAGGGTATATTCTAAGAGAAAATTGATAATTCATGGTAAAATATGTAAAAATATCAATGTTTGGAGTAAATTAAAATTGGAAGTGTCACAATTTATGATACGGGATACTCTGAGGCATGATGTTGGGAGTTAAGAGGAAGACGATTGAATGATACTGGTGAACTAGGACAATAATTATACTACAGTCATTTTTTATCTTACATCTTTAAACTAATACAGTTGGTTACATGGTGAAATTGACATTCATCTCAATCAAAACCTTTCTAAATCGCTCACTCAGCCCTCGATTCAGATCAAATTCTTCATGTAAAATAAATAAAGCTAGAGATAAATGCTATTTCACTGCCACAAGTGTAATTATATTCTTCTGGTTGGTTCTTACAGAGAGGGGAAGCTATCTATAAAACTTGTGTGCGTGTTTTTTCTAAAGGAAAGTAATGAATATTGCTACTTTTGTTCATCCTGAACAAAATTGGCAATATTGGAATACCTCCCTTATTTTTCAGTCAAAGCAATTCATGGTACTTATTCATTTTCATTCTTAAATCATTCACCTTGTCAATTTGACGATGCTGTTAACTGCACGACTTGGTTTTTGAATATATTTTGTAGTAATACTTGTTTTTACAAATTAAACGCATTAAAAAAGATGTACAAGAAATTCACACATAGCTTGCCACCATAAAGAATTAAAAAATCGAAGGGGAAACACAGAATTGATACAGTGATGACAAGAATATCGAATGCCTGATCTGGACTATGTTGATATCATTTCCTTTGTTTTTATATTTTTATATATATATATATATATATATATTGGTTCTCGGGTTCAAGACAGAAGAGACTTTAATCTGCATTTCAGTCTGTCTTTTCGTCCATGAGCCCTTGAAGTCCGTTTACATGTCTTTCCTCGGTTTGTTCCGGTCCGTTGATTGTTTTTGGAAGACATGAATGCTCGACTTCAAGAAAAACTCGTATATGGCAATTTAAGTCACTTTTTCTGATTGCGTGTACGGACTAACATTTTTTTGATACATGAGTTCGCATTTTAAAGGGTTACAGATTATGTTAAGTTTAGATCCAGCCCATTGGTTTTTGGGTAAGATACGGATTTAGGACTTGTGTATCTTATTATTCGGCCGGCAGGAGACTTTGTGTTGCCAGAAAAGAGTGCTAAGAGTGTAAGCAACAAGTATACCACAATGTTATTGACAATAAAATTTAATAAAAATATTGATCAATGTGTAATGTGGTCAATACATGATAAACTGTATAGTCAATTCGACAGTATTATTGTAAATAAACATCATTTAAGACTAATTCATAAATTATTGCAAATAGAATGCCAAATGAAATTAATCGTTTAAGGGCATCTTAAAATCATTATTCTTATCCACCACAGAAGCTAAACATATATTAATTTGCGTGAAAATGTCTATTCATTTTAAAACCTCCCCTTTCTTATATGTACGGATTTTCGTGAAACTTTCACAGAATGCCCTTGATAATGTGGTGGCAGAGAAAAGAGAGCATTCATGTGAATATCTTTGTTAATACAATGATTCTGTCATTTATGAATGGATTTACATTGAATCTGTCAAAGAATGTGTGATATCGTATGGCTAAGTGCATGTTGTCATAGGTGGTCGGTATAATATCGAGTCATGGAAAGTGGGGATAAAAATGTAAGAAATAAAAACTTGTTTGTTCAACTCCTTCTACATTTATGGATGGATTTTTGTTAAACCTTGAAAGGAATGTTCCTTATCACACGGCCATGTGCACTTATAGTGCTTTTGTAATATTATGCCGCGCAGTGGAAAACGGGCCAATTAAAAACTTTGTTTACACAATTCCTCTTAAAAATATGGGAGGATTTACATGAAACTTTCACAGAATGTTCCTGATTTTTTAACCATGAAGTATTGTTGCACTTTGATAATGTTTTGGTGCGTTTTGGTTAAATGGGCCACCCTGTTTTATTTCTCAATTAACACCCTCTTCTGCATTTACTGATACTCGTAGATATCCATTAAACTTTTACGGAATATTTCCAATTCGATTTCTTACAATATTTCGACTTACCGATTGTACATAAACCCCATTTAGAATTTTCCTTGACATCTTGTAATCCCATACTTATTACGTCATTCACGTTTTCCGATGAGGCGTTTTTTCTTGACGTCAGTATAATATAACTTGAAATATGTAATATAGCTCAATCTATAACTTTTGTTACTGTCATCCATTCAATACAAAAATTACACATTGCAATATGAAATGTTATATAAGTATTTAGATCATGTGTAACATGCCTTTAACATAATAGTTACTTTGCGTTTAATATAATAACGAACGGGGAATGTAACATGACGAATAAAGGTATAAATGGATAAAAGTAACTAAATGTTATTTCAATACATTTAGGCGCGCGGGTTACGAAAATTATGAATTAATCAAATTATCATTATATTATTACAACAATCACTCATATCATTCAATAGACGGTCAATCTTATTCACTTTAGAAGATACTTGCATGTATAGCAATAGAGACTTTACTCTACCATATCAACCATATCTGCCTTTTGAATGTACATGCATAACGAAAAATTAGTTGGCACACCATTGTTCAGCTAAATATCAAAGCTGCTAGTTTAAATCTGCTTTTTCGATATTTTTTTGTCACTAGCCACTTATCTCATTTGATTGTAAATATTGCTTAAAGACCTGGTTTAAGCCTTCTATATTTGACCCCCCCCCCCCCCAAACGAGATATGCAATTAACCACCCATTGTTATCTTAATGGTTTTATGGTCCTTATCTTAATCACTTAATCACCTTGTATACTCTGTGTAGAGATACACATACAGAGGCTGTCAGGCATATATTGATTTTTACTTATTGAGAAAAGTATTTAGTTAATTATTGGTTAAATAATTTTGAAGAAATTATTATCTCATATATTTTATCATTATGATAATGATTATTATCTTTTTTCCGCAATTTTTAACTTGGCATAGAAAAGAAAAGTGATGCATCTTTAACTTTCAATCTTTGTCAACAAAAAAAAAACACTGATAAAAGATGCAACAGTTTCGTTTTTATAAAAATAATTCTTCAATCACAAAATAGCTGTAGCTATAATATAAAGAAAACTCTTGAATAAAATTGCTTAGAATAATTGAAAAGGGATAATTAATGAGCTCCTTTTGCTGTAATGTTTCGATTCTGCAGCAAGATTTTATGGGTTATAAATATTTGGATGATAAAAGTATTTTTTACCAATATATTTTCTTTGAAATAAATTCTTTCTTAACATTGCCACAAGTTCAATTTTCTTATGTAAATAAATTTCTACCTTCAATTGAACTAGAACATTTCATCACTTTTTATTATTTCTTAACTTGCAGATTTTATTTCATCCGTTTTTATAAGTCGAAATGAATAAAGCTTTAAAGACTTTAAAATATCATGATCTTTCTTTCAAGAATATATAATTATACTATAGTTTCACCTTTTTTCAAATCAATTAATGAGATAATGATGACCAATAAAAGTCGATGTCATGTGTAAAATATAAAGGGTGATTGACCCCCTAGGGTGATTCAGAGAGATAAACAATTAGCTTATCAGTAGGGGTCCAGAATATACAACATTCCTTAAACCAGGTCTTTAATATGATAAAATATTACTTAATTTACCCCAAACCAGGATTTGCCCAAAGAATTTGCCCAAAGAATTATCTCCTAATTTTGTTGTACGTGATAGAAATGATTTAATTGTTGTTACTCAATGCACATTTAAGGATACTTCAAATCTTTATTACATCGTCATCTACACCTTCTTCAACCTAAACAGAAATGCTAGTTCACGAAAATTTCCAGTTCCCAGTATTAATCCTCTAAACTCCCCGCATCATTTATTAAAGTTACTCTTAATTCCTAATATCTAAAAGAAATCATACCTCGAGACGGTTTTCAAACAAAACAAGTAATGCTTTCACACACCAGTGAAAAGGGATAACGCATAATGACGAAAAATGACCAAACTTTGTAACTGATCTGTGAATGTATTCGAAATGTTCCAAATTTGGGCAAAACTTGACTGCAAACTGACATGGTCTTGCTAAAAATACGGAAATTCAACTTTTAAGATATGGCACACTGATTATTGGCTTAAGAACGGGTAGAAAATGATCATATACTGTTTCTTAGTTACGGAGGACACACGCCTAAAAAATTAAATTCATCCCATCTTGCCTTTAAATCGAATAATCAAAAAGGAAATACAGACCTGTGTTTTACTGCCCTTCTTTGTTTACCTCTAAATTCTGGTATCCTCCCATTTCCCTGTATCGGGTTACCCCGGGTGAATTAAGTCCAGTACAAACAAAATCAAGGTCACTAAACTTCAACAGAGGTCTGATGCACCTTTTCCCCAATCAAATTTTGGAATTTACGCATATTATGTTTATTTTTGGCCATTTTTTTCAGTGTCTTTACAAATATTGATAGCTCAGTGTGAAACAGCTGTAACTGCCTGTAATACTATGTGTTTGGGCAGTTAAATTTCTTTTGCACTGAGCAATCCATAAAATAGCATAGACTCTAATCATTCTGAACATCACTCGGCCATTTCTGTAAACTGCAACAGATCTGGGATGTATACAAGGCGGATGGATATGTAACAAAATTATGCATTTGTTAGGCTGAAACAGTGTAAGAAAAACGGAAAACAGCACGGAAACAACTAGCGCTATCTTTAGATTGATACTTTTTGCAGTAAATAAAGGCTGAAAATTTTAATTTTTGAGAATGATGAATCATTTTCAAAAATAAAGATTTTTTAGTCATTATTTAAGAATCCAAAGATATTTATATAAGGAAACAATGGTTTCACATTAGTGAGTTAAACGAGTAGCATTGACAATGTTGAATGATTTCCCTGATATCACTATTTACACTTGAGCATTAAACTTCATATTACCTTCACTGCAGAGCTTGTTAACTTCTGTTTTTTACTGAAACTGGATTGCAACTCTCCTGTCCTTTTCATACCAATGTTTGAGGTGTTGGATGATGATTCAAAACGTTCAACCATTGAGTTCTTGTATTTCACAGTCTTTCTGCCAGGGTTCAAAGCAATGGATGTTGAATCAGGTATTTCAGTCAATGGGTAATTATTTTCTACAGTATTGCCAATGCCATTGTATGAAGCGCTGGATTTGGAATAAGAATGTTCATTGCATGAGTTCCGTTCATTGCATGAGTTCTGTTCATTGCATGAGTTCTGTTCATTGCATGAGTTCTTGTATTTTAAGGTCATTCTGCTGATGTAAGATGTACTGGACGTCCAATCCAAAAGTTCTGTCTTTGAGTTCTTGAATTTCACTGTCTTATTGAGTTTGGACCAGCAAGCTGGACAAAGAAATTTCCCGGTTTTCTCTGAAGAAATGAACTGACAACCAATCAGCTCTAACAGGTGTTCTTTAGCTGATGGGCCAGATGGGTAAAGATGTTTGTCCAGGGAAAACCTATGGTAACCACCTTTCTTTTTCTTGAAAGGCTTGCAACAATTGCAACAAACATCCATCTGTCACTGCAAAATCAACAAAAAAATCTTATTAATTTTGGGTAATTTTTATCGCAAGCAATGAAATGATGACCATTTAACAGTGACATGCCCAGGGCACCCATGTTTTTATCCAAATCAGAAATAAAACAAGAGCACTGCTTAGGGGTCCAAATGCTTGACTGGATATATATAGAGGAATGAAGAGAGGAATGAATTGAACTTTGTTCGATTCCTTCGGAACAAAATGTTCTACACCAATAAAACATACAGTTTTTCCCCCGATATAGCCGCGATTTGAGGTCAGAAAAATCTAATGATAAAGATTGATAAAAGTTATAGTTGTAGAGGAGCTCTTCATCTAGGTCTACAGCTAGTTGTTATGTCTGGGAAAATTCTTATCGAAAAAGAAATTTACATCCAAATGTGTATATCTCTCATCTTAGCAAGACATTATTCATTTGACGTCATGAAATCTTGTGCCAAATGACGCGCTTTTAAGAACCAATCCTACAATTTCTGCATTTCGTGTCATTTTTGCATTAAAAGAATAGGAAAGCCGTTTTTTAAATTTTATTTAAAGGTTAATAAATCCTTGATTTATTGAACACCAAACACTATTTCCTTTCGTAGCCCAAAGTCCTCACGAAAATACATTTTTTGTTCACTCAATTTAACATAAAGTCTAACGATCTTACATTTATATATATAAAAAGATAAAATAAACCCTGTATCGTTTTTCTGTTTTGTATCCCCTTTTTTCGCAAATATTTATATGAACAATTAATTCATCTTCTCTTCATTCCTCTCTTCTGCGAAACCCTTAGGGTGTCGCCCACCTAGTAATACATACTAAGTATTTTGTATGAGAAAAAATATCTAACGAGGTTCGATGGATTGATCATTGTCGAGGCTCTGCCGAGATAGATATTTTTTTTCATGCAAAACACTAAGTACGTGTTATATTTATCTTATAACCTCTATTTGCCTTGTTTTTGTAGATGTTTGTAAATAATGGCATTATATATTTGTTCTAAAAAAAATACACTGCAACTCCATTATAACGAAATCTGTTAGAGCGCTAAATCCAATATAACGCGGGGTCCGCTTGGCTCCCGAAATTTGGGGGGGTTGACCATTTTGGGATGCTGCGGCGATGTTACCCGATCTGCACTTAACGCTGTTACGATTGCGATTTTAGATCGAAGGGTGAACCCACTGAGATAAAAATCGATACTGAGCGAAACCAGGTAAATCAATACAATTGATTTTCACACCTCCCGCGGGGCAGTGGTGGCGATAAATACCTCTGGTCAGAGAGAAATGGCTAGTTTGATGGCTGACAGACGTATAGTTACATCACTACCGCTGGAGTACCAAACTCACGAGTACAACAATCTTTCCCTAACTCCAAACTGCTATCTCACTTAGGTCTACGATTATTAACCCACGGGTGAGTGACTTATAGTCAAAAAGAATGAGTGCCGCCGTCGGAGATACATGGAATCCCAATATTGACAGTCCGGCGCGCTACCAACTGCTCTGTGTCGACGACAGGGACGCAATTGAACACAAAGAAAGTTTAGCTCGGATGCGATTAAATCCAAGTTAATAAACTTCAGAAGAAGCCGTGTTTTCGCAAAATGAGCTCATCTCGTTTTATATTCTCAAATCTTGAACATTTACCGCTGTTGACAAACGATTCAAAAAGCGACTCGCCCCTTACCCAATTTATTGGTTTATTACCTCCCTTTGCCAGTCCCGTTGAATTTTCTTATAAATATTACGTTTTTTGTAAATATATGATAAAATTTTGTTTCATTTTCATTAAACTTTTTAATATTATAGTAAGGTTTTAAAGTCCGATTGAATTATTATCGTTGATTCTTATCTCTCACTAAATAGACAACTTATTTGAAATTTAAACAGGAAGCTATATATAAACCTACATTTCCCGCTTACATGTGTCGAACAAAGAATCTGAAAATGGCGCGAAACTGATGGTGACCGCGTTGCTTCGCAATTGCCTGTTCTTCTTTCCTGACGATCAACTATCTAATAATCAAAGCCGTGAAATAACATCTTGTCAAACTCAGGGTTACGAGCGTTTTACTAATACGGTTTTCGAGAAGCTTTCAATACCCCTTGACTCGTGAAGATGATCTTTGCAAATCGGCGATCCAAATGTCGTAGCTACAGATTCATTTAATTGAATTTACGGCATTTTTTCTCGCTCATCGAAGAATGGGGTCCTGCACTCCGAGAGATTCGATAACTTTGATAGAGTTTCGATCAGACGTAGGGTATTGTTTATTTTGATTGCGTAGATAATTATTTTCGAGAAGACAACATTTAAAATATGAAATTCGTTGATCTTATGAAACTTTATGGATTTTACAAACTTTACCTTTTTGAGATCGTCGTTATCGGTGTTTCTCAGCTGCCGGGCGGGTAGGCCCGAGAAATCGGGATTCAGAGATCTAAGAGGAGTCTGCGATCGTTTAACCCTACAAACTAGATTACTTTATCAAAGATAGTTTTGTTTAGCTTGGGGACAACAAAACGATCTTAAAATAAAAAATATCAAAGTAATAAACCGCGCTTGTTCTAAATATGTACATGTATAGGCCTATTTAGATATCCGATGTCGTTATCAATATTGACCCTGTGTCTGTTACGATTGTTCACCGCGGGGGGGGGGGGGGGGGGGAAATCGGCGGCGGCAGGGGGGGGTACAGCGTTATAGCAGATACATCCACTTCTTCCGCTGTTTCATTTCTTGGACCCCGACCACAGCGTTTTAATGGAGTTGCAGTGTATGTGGTATCATAAAAAATATCATACGGGATGTTATCACACGTATGTCTATATAGTTATAAGATAAAATGCAAAAAATCTCAGTTGAAGCATTACTCTTACAAAAAATTTCTTTCACAGTATTCCCCATAAATAGTCTGAATAGCTCTTAAGATGGTAAACATACATGTCTGTCGTTTCCATAGTTTTCTTAAACAAGAGGACCAAGATGGTCCTAGATCGCTCACCTGAGTCTCTTTGACCCCTGGGACATCACATTAATTAGATAGGCAGATGTCAAAAAGAAGATAATTGCCTGAGATCAATACCATGGAACGTTTTCAGCAAAGAGCGAAACAGATATGCCTTTTTGCTCATTGATTCTATGTAAAAAGGGATGCACCCGGTTGGACCCCAAATGTGATCCCAGGGTCTTGATATTATCAAACTTGGAAAAGGTCCATAAGATGATGCTACATACTAAATATGAAAGCTGTCTGCCTACTGGTTTCAAAATGGAAGATTTTTGAAGGCTTTTCTATTTTCACCCTTCGTGCTCAGATGAGCTGTAAGGGATGCGCCCGGGTGGAGCCGAAATATGAACCAAGGGTCTTGATATGAACAAACTTGGTAGGGGCCTACTATATTATACTACATACCAACTAGAAAGCCATGAATGGCTTGTGTCGCTCCACAGGCTTGAATTTCTTGTAATAGCAAATCTAAGTTTTGACTAGATTTTTAGATATTTTGGGTTTTACTGATGTTGAAATGATTTTCAAAGTCTCTAACATTATAAAATATAGAGAAATGACTTCCGCCCATAAAATACATATTTTTCATCCGATTTCAATAATTTTTTGTAGACTGATAAAGGGTCACCCATGGATCATTCATGTAAAATTTGGTTGATATCTATCAATTAGATTCTGAGAAAATGATTTTCAAAGTTTCCACTTTATAACATATAGAGAAATGACCTCCGCCCATAAAATACATAATTTTCATCCGATTTCAATAATTTTTTGTAGACTGATAAAGGGTCACCCAAGGATCATTCATGTAAAATTTAATTGGTATCCATCAATTAGAACCTGAGAAAAGTCACTTTTTACCATATTTGGAAATTAGCCACGCCCATTAAATCCATGTTTTTCATTGGATCAAAATTTCTTGAACAACTTTGAAAGAGGGTCACCCAAGGATCATTCCTGTGAAGTTTGGTTGAAATCCATCCAGTAGTTTCTGAGAAGAAGATTTTTAAAGAAAAAGTTTACGACCGCACGCACGGACGCACGGACGGACGGACGCACGACGGACACAACGCCATGACAATAGCCCCAGTGGCTTTCAGCCAGTGGAGCTAAAAATGATAGCAGTGTGTCCTCTGGTTTCGATTGAATAAGATTTTAAAAGATTTTTGCTCTTTGATTCTATGTAAAAAGGGTTGCGCCCGGATGGAGCCCAAATATGATCCTAGGGTCTTGATATGAACAAACTTGGTAGAGGTCTACTAGATGATGCTACATACCAAATATGAAAGCTGTTTGCCTTCTGGTTTCATAGAAGAAGATTTTTGAAGATTTTCACTTTTTACCCTTCGTGCTCATAAGAGATAAAGGGATGCATCCGTGCAAAGCCCAAATATGACCCAAGGGTCTTGATATGAACAAACTTGGTAGAGGCCCACTAGGTGATGCTACATACCAAATATGAAAGCCGTGTGCTATCTGGTTTCAGAGAAGAAGATTTTTAAAGATTTTCGCTCTTTGATTCTATGTTAAAAGGGTTGGGCCCGGGCATAGCCCAAATATGACCCCAGGGTCTTGATATGAACAAACTTGGTAGAGGTCCACTAGATGATGCTACATACCAAATATGAAAGCTGTCTGCCTTCTGTTTCAGAGAAGAAGATTTTGAAAGATTTTCATATTTTCACCCTTTTTGTTAAGGGTAAAGGGAAAGTTAAGGGTGGATTTCATTTATTTGAACAACTTTGGTAGAGCTTCACCCAAGGAACATCCCTGCCAAGTTTCATCAAGATTGGCCCACTGGTTTAGGAGGAGAAGATGTTTAATGAAATTGTGGACGACGCACGACGCACGTCGCACGACTGACGACGGACATTCTACTATCACAATAGCTCACCTTGAGCACTTCGTGCTCAGGTGAGCTAACAAGAGGGCCATAGTGGCCCTTAATCCCTCAGCCAAGTAACAATCTAAAAGTTTTGAGGAAGCTTTAAAGAAAATGATGGAAATAATGGCAAGCAAAAGTAATAATGTTGGTTCTAATCATAAGAAAAATCACTCTGACAGGGCTTCAAATCAAAATTTTGAAAAATATATAGAAATATAGGACATTTCAGAGTATAAAAATAGGACAAGTATAGGACAATAATTATGGCTATCAACATCCCAATAGCAATCCCTTACCGTCATTTTATTATCATTTCTTATCAAAAAGTATTAGTTTGAAGATTAAATAATGTGAAAAATTTTATGCAACAAAACACAACCCTTAGACTATCAATTACCTGTTAATAGTAGTATACTAAAATCTTTGCTAAAAGCATATGGCTACACAGATACAAGAGGAATTTGAAAGGTTTTTCTTAATTTTAGGTCTATCTGTTACCATGGGCACCAATGTTTTTGTTATGAAACTTAATTCTTTGACAAATTTGATAGAGGTTCACAAAAGAAACATCCCTGTCAAGTTTGAGCTTGATTAACATGGTTAAGGATGCGATAAATTTTTCCTAAGATTTTTCATTACTTTTTGGCATTTCCATCTAACCTGGCAAACCAGAGTTAATGATAAAAAGTCTGTTAACATCTTTGGTAGACTTTTTCTAAATTTTCAGCCTTCTGTTACCATGGTAACCACAGTTTTTGATGGATTTTGAGTCTTGTAACAACTACAGTATTTTCAGCTTGATTGGATTGTTGTTGGGAGGAAAAGATGTATAAAGAAAGTGTTGACAGACAGACAGGGGGACAGTCAATTGTCAAACAACAGACAGCATGTTATTACAATAGCTCACCTTATGCACTTTGTGTTCATTCAGCTAAAAGCATAAACTTTAACAAAAGAGGACCGATATGGTCCCAGTTTGCTCACCAGAGTCTCCTTGACCCCTGAGACAACACATGAACAAGATTGAGAGAAGACTTTTGTACCAAATATCCATGTCAGAGACTTTTTCAAGGTAGATACCCTCGATGATAGTTGAATAATTTCTGACTTAATTTTTATGTAGAAAGGGCCAAGCCAATTTACATGATCATAGTAGCATATGAACTAACTTAGTTTAAGTCAAATTGATCAAGCTACATACAGAATTGACCACAGGGCTTTTATATGAACCTACTTGGTAGAGGTCCAATGGATAAAATTAAATATCAAATATGACAGCTGTCTTCTGTTTGGGTTTCAGAGAACCATCTAAAGATTTCCTTCTTTATTTCTTTGTAAAATGGGATGCACATGGCCAGAGCCCAAATTTGACCATAGGGGCATATGAATATATTGGTAGAGGTCCACTAGATATTGCTACATATGAGATATGAAAGCTGTCTGCCTACTAGTCTGGGAATTAGATTTTAAAGATTTTCTCCTTTATTTCTATGTAAATTGGGTTGTGCCTTGATAGAGCCAAAATACTACCCCAAAGACATAATACAAAGATTGATTGATTGATTGAATGGGGTTTTACGCCACTTTCAACATTATTTCAGTTATATTGCGGCGGCTGGAGACCTAACAATGGATTCCTGGTATTTCTCACACCAGTATTACCATTACATCCTTTCCTAGCCTCCAGCTGCTATCTCACATAGGTCTACTATTATCAACCCATTTGTGTGAGACAAATAGTCGGAAAGAATTAGTGCCGCCGTCGGGGATCGAACCCATGACCCCTAGATTGACAGTCAGATGTGCTACCAACTGCGCTATGACGGCGCCACATGATACAAAGAAACTTTAGATCCTCTAAATGATGCTACATACTAGATATGAAAGCTGTCTGCCTTCTGATTCAGAAGAAGATTTTTAAGTTTTTCTCCTTTATTTCTGTAATATAGGCTGTGCACGGGTAGAGACAAAACATTACACCGAAGAGGAAAGACATGATAAAAAACAAACTTAGTAGAGGTCCACTTGCTGATGCTACATACCAGATGTGAAAGCTGTCTGCTGCCTTCTGGTCTCAGGGAAGATTTTCATAGCATTGCATAGATGTCATGGCACAAGATTTAAGAGTGGATTACCTTTTTGAAGAGCATAACCCAAGGAACATTTCATCAAGTCTAAGAATAGAAAACAAAGAAATTGCAAACAAAACCAGAAGGACTACGGATATTGGACGATTACAATAGTTCACCTTGAGCACTTCTTGCTCAGGTGAACTGAAAAGTGGCAACAAAGATTTGAAATCTAGGGTAGCTCATGTTCATCAAGCAATTGCTTTTCAAATTGGTAATAGAACAATTATCTCAATATAATACAATATATTACAGATACTTCATACAGTTTCACATCAATATGGAGCTGTAGTTAAGTGTATTAATGACCATTTCTTTGTTTCACTATATTACCTCCTGGAAATATAGCAAAGGTGTTCACTATTTAGGACAGTATAGGACAGTCATCAAAATATAGGACAAATATAGGATGTAGGACAGAAGTTGACGCCATGCTCTGACAAATTTTCAGGTAGACAAGGTTAAAAAAGTGTCCTCTTTAGTGTTCACAAGGGTTTTCTAAGATTTGACCCTGTGACCTAGTTTTTCACTTGACCCAATTTGAACTTGTCCCAGATTTCATCAAGATAATAATTCTGCCCAAATTTGAGGTTGATTTGGCTTAAAATATGGCCTCTAGAGTGTCTACAAGGTTTTTCTAAGATTTGTCCCCATGGTCTAGTTTTTGACTTATAGGAGAAGATTTTTAAAGTAAAAATTTACGTTCGGACGCATGCACACACGCAAGCACTCATGGCCTAGTTTTTTACCCCATTTGACCCAATATTGAACTTATCTGAAATTTCATTTCAGGTTCATTGGACTAAAAATATGGACTTGTGAGTGTCCATAAGTTTTTTTTCTAAGATTAAACCTGTTGACCTAGCTTTTTGCCAAACTTGACCCAATTTAAAACATGTCAGAGATTTTATCAAGTTATCATTTCTGGCCAATTTTCGGGTTGATTAGGCTAAAAATTTGGCCTCTTTAGTGTCTACAAAATAATTCAGAATTTTTACCTTGAGACCTGAGAACCTATTGAAATTATTATCCTAACTTTAAATATTCTAAGATCTAGCTTTTGGTACTTTTGATACTTTGATTTTGATAACTTGTTCACTTGTTTACTGGCATTTTCATTAAATTACAGTTCAGTTCATTTAAACTGTCTTTCTTTATTCAATTTTATCCTTTATGGTTCTGGCTGCCTTTTAGTAATAAATAGCCAGTGGTATCATCCTGACATTTACATTTTGAACTTTGATCCACACTGTGCATTTTTATTGCATTTTTCGTATTCAGAACTTGCATCCTGTAAATCTAGTCTCCTTGGCAGTATGCAGGGACACAGGTTTACAACACATCCATCACATCCTTTCCTAGCCTCCAGCTCTTATCTCACAAAGGGCTAGGAATATCAACCCATAGATGAGAGACAAATAGTCGGAAAGAATGAGTGCCCCCGTTCTGGATCGAACCCAGGACCTCCTAACCCAGAACCCAGACTTGCGCCAGACTATCTGATAGACCAATTTGTAAAGGCGGCCACCTCACATTCTTATAGCATGATTGTGATTTAGTACAAATGGTTGTTTTGCTGTTTCAAAGATTGGGACGCGAGGGTTCGTGTTTGACCTGTAACCCAGGTCATGACGCTCAGATTTTCTGAAATACCCCTTTCTGACCCCCATCAAAATGTATCCTGTGTGTCCTTTTGACCCACGAAAAACTTGGGCTCTGCGTTGAGTTTATAACGTTTCGATGTTTGTTAATAAGCCATAAGTTTATCTTGAATGACATGCTTTACAAACATGGCATTGTTTAAGTGAAAAATCGAAAATGGTCATAATTATCTGAAGTCGGGTACACTAGAGCGGTAGGCGTGGCGTTATATTGCATTAACAGCAAATGGTAATTGATTATCCATAGATGTTGTGGGAGGAGTCTGACTTTCAATGGATGTAAATTAGCTATTTCCTCGCAAAGTTGGCTGTCAAATTTTATGCATTAGTTAATCGCATTTTCCGATAGGCATTGACGAAAGTGGTAAATTGACTTTTTTAATGATGATTGAAATGAGTAAATGCTGTAATAATCCAAGGACCACTGCGACCATCAATATGTTATTACAGCGTTTTTTCTCCTTTGACTGGTACCCTAAACAAGAGCTGGCGGAGGACAGAGAAGCTCAACTATTCCTAGTGCTGGATAGTAACAGCAAATCAATATCCACATTGGAAATTCAATACAATTTAAGTCAAGATAAAAGAATCTTTGTCTAGAGGCTGATATTTTGGTCACAGAAGCTTAAGTTTAAAAGAAATAGCTTTAGTAGGAACAGAGATACAACTGACATAAAACAGTTGCACAATAATACATAACCAAGATTTTTAAGGTCAAAAAGGGTTAAAATTCCACTAAATTAAATATCAGAGTAATTAATCTTTTTCTGTGGGCTATCTATCTACAGAAATATTACAGATGTACATCAGTTGCACACAAAAACTTAACCAAGATTTCTAAGTCTGAAAAGGGTTAAAAATCCACTAAATTCAATACCAGAGAATTGAATCTTTGTCAAGAGGCTGATAATATGATCACAGAAGCATGTGCAAAGTTTCCAAGCAATAGCTTTAATAGAATAAGAGATATAACTGATGTACAACATTTGCATGTAAAAACATAACCAAGAATTTCTAGGTCTGAAAAAGGTTAAAATTCGATGAAATTCAATATCAGAGTAATTAATCTTCATCTAGAAGCTGATATCATGGTAACAGAAGCATGTGTGAAGTTTCCAAGCAAAAGCCTCGGTTGAAATAAAGCTACAACTGATATACAACATTTGCATGTAAAAAATGAACCAGGAATTTCTAAGTCAGAAAAGAGTTAAAATTCGCTGAAATTCAATATCAGAGTATTGAATCTTTGTCCAGAGGCTGATATTATGGTCAAAGAAGCATGTGCAAAGTTTCAAAGCAATAGCTGTAGTAGAAATAGAGATATTACAGATATACAACGTTTGCACGTAAAAACTTTACCAGGAATTTCTAAGTCCGAAAGGGTTAAAATTCCATGAAATTCAATATCAGAGTATTGAATCTTTGTCCAGAGGCTGATATTATGGTCAAAACAGCATGTGCAAAGTTTCAAAGCAATAGCTTTAGTAGAAATAGAGATATTACAGATATACAACATTTGCACGAAAAAACTTAACCAAGAATTTCTAAGGTTGAAAAGGGTTAAAAATCCACTTAATTCAACACCAGAGCAATGAATCTTTGTCTAGAGGCTTATATTATGGTCACAGAAGCATGTGCAAAGTTTCAAAGCAATAGATTTTATAGAAATAGAAATATTACAGATAAACAGCATTTGCACGTAAAAACTTCACCAAGATTTCTAAGTCCGAAAGGGGTTAAAATTCCACTAAATTCAATATCAGAGTATTGAATCTTTGTCCAGAGGCTGATATTATGGTCACAGAAGCATGTGCAAAGTTTCAAAGCAAAAGCTTTAATAGCAACAGAGATATTAAACACTTGCATGAAGAAACCTAACCATAGCATTACGCTGACGCTGACACTAAAGCTGATGACCAGGTGACTGGAATAGCCCCCCTATTCTTTGAATAGTCGAGCTAAAAAAGGACCCGTTACCATTGCCAAAAAGTGACATTTTTTCCCCAAAATCATGAAAAAATAAAAATCCTAATTTACCAAGTTCGAGGACCTTTCTAAACCCTTAAAGTGAAAAATAAGAATGTTGTTTCTCAGTATAATATTAATTTGAATGTCTTAAGGGGCAAAAATTTCATTATAGTAGTTAATTGTACACAATACTCAAGATTTTGTCCAAAAGTATTATATTAAGATTTATCCCAGTATCACATGTAGACGGACGGACAAAATCGTTATTTTACTTTCAAAAATTCTGAAAACCATGATTCGTCATGGTATTAGATGGAAAATATGAAATGACAAGAAAAAAATAAATTTCGTTAATTCATTTCTGAGATTTTCGGGGAAATGTTGGTCCATATAGAAGTCAAACGGACTATACAGTTATATAAATTGCAATTTGATCTTTAACTTGTTTTACCATCTAAGCAAAACGGAAATACTTCACACATAAAGCATAGGAGTGTTGAAAGGTGGATGTTTTAAAAAGGACCCAGATGAACATGCAGACTGCTGATTGGTTTACTTAGCTAAACTTTGACTCCCTACAAACAAGTCTTGACTCCAAAAAAATTTGGTTTGACCCCCAAAAATTTGGGTCACTTGTCATTGACCCCTCTATTTCAGATCCTAACACTAGCCCTTGATGCACAGAAGAAAATCATTTTCTTACATGGGCTGTAGCCTTTGGAACAGCATTCCAACAAGTATTAAAATGTGCAGATCTCACCCCATGTTCAAAGCAAAACTTAAAAAACACTTTTTTGATAATCTGTGATATTTTACAAACAACTCTGTGATACAATGTTTAGAAATGAGTAAATTAATTTTTCTATACCTGTCTGTGATTTAATTGTTTTACTTTTAATTGTAATATCATCAACTCTATGTTAGCAAATTTAACAGTATTATATCATGTCTTTCTGTGTCAGCCACACCCACAATGGACCACAATGGAAATAAGAAATATCCTATCTCTTTTTTGCATTATCCCGGGTTTGGATGTGGCAGACATAGTATGAAAAACACACTGTGATATATTCATTTTTGTATGTGTTTTCTTAATATTTTACCATGTACCGTCATTTCCTATTTTATCTGAATAAAATCTATCTATATATCTAAAACACCATTTACCATTGTTGAGAGGTCGCATGTCTGAAAAGAAGTACTTTCTGATATCTCTTGGGCATGTTTTCTTTTTAATTTTAGCGAGTGGCCTCTTATGGTATGATTATCATTTTTACATTTTTCAAAGAATAAGTTGTAGTCAAATTATCTTAACCATTTAGGAGTTTCTAAACTTCAATTAAATCACCTCTGTCTGAATCTTCTATATGACAAACTTGGTATTTTTAGAATCTTTAGTCTTTCAGGGTATGGGAGTTCTGATATTCTTTTAATTAACTTAGTAGCAAGTCTCTGGGCCTGTTCTAAAGTGTCAACATCTTTCTTGAAGCAAGGGCTCCATATGATGTTGCAGTATTCCGAGGTTTGGCTGGCTCTTATTTGTTACCAATTAGACAATGAATTGTTTGGTGTTGCCTTCAATTATCATCAATTGTCAGCTGATTAGCACTACTACATGAATAGATAACCTTATGTTTTTACGCGTATATAAAAATCATTTTTTTAAGATTACAAGAGAATCATTGCTTCTTGTATTCAATGCTCTAAAGCAATTACAGCACACCGTCAAATAGTTAATATATATTTCAAGAAATGAATATGAATTAGCTGACTTAGCACAATTGATATATTAACAATGTTTAATTTAAGATTTTAAAGAAAACTATATTGGTTTCATAAAGCTAGCTGTCCTAATAGCAATTTTGCAGGGGCCAAAGAATTCAGAAAAAGGCACTCTTCCTGCAGGGTAAGTAACTTGAAAAAGTTACTAGTCCTGCTTTGAATGTCACTCGCCCTGCAAATGGCCAATGATCTTGTAAAAAACTTACTTATAAATCTGAATATGTCATTTTAGAGGCAAAATTCATGACATCAAAATAACTTTAAAATACTGGTAAAAAGATTCGGACGAGGGAAATAATTTATTTATTAACATACAATATTGTGGAATTTTCATGTTCAATTCGATGATCGAGTCTTCTACGACTAGAGTAGTACATCTAAACAAAACACATGAAAATCCTTTGAATTCTCGATAATTTACATGTTTTTGGGATCGATAAACATTTACGATGTACAGGTACCGGGATATATCATGCCAATACTGGAAGTTTATTTTTAGAAATCAAAGTATTACATGACTGTCTATCTATCTATCTTTATATACTGCCTAACTCCCCTATCGGGTATTACTGGTAGGGGTGTAACAATAGGTCGAACTATCGCTGTATCGTGATAGTTCACCTTGCAATAGCAATAGGTCGATAGCATTTTTTCAAGTCAATAGATATCGCAATAGTTCCTCTGACTATCGATAGTTTACAATAGTTTTTTTTTTGAAAATGAAAGTAGAACTAAATGTAGTAATAATGCTGCCTTTTTGCATGTTTTTATCAGAGAATGAGGTAAAATCCAATTCCTTTTAAGGGAGTATCTGTAATTAACTGATTTGATCACTTACTGGCTATTGACAATTGATTGATTGAATGGGGTTTTACGCCGCTTTCAACATTATTTCAGTTATATCGCGGCGGCCGGAGCACCTAACAATGGATTCCTGGTATTTCTTCCACCTGTACTACCATTACACCCTTTCCTAGCCTCCGACTGCTATTTCACATAGGTTTACGATTATCTACCCATTGGTGGGCTATTGACAAGGTAAACAGTATCTTACAATACCAATATAAAGTTACTGTCTAATAAAAGGTAGACGCTTTAACATTGAGTTTTATCTATTTTTTCTGTAGAAACAACTATTTACTATCGCAATACTATCATGATACTAATTTTGAACTCAATAGTCACCCCTTATTACTGGCAGGTGCACAGGTACTGTCTACAGTTCGAGTTGTTGCTAACTTCTATCACCGTTTAATTTGTTTGGAGCGCCTTTTCTGTCTTTTATCCATATTTACCCAGACAAAAGGCATTGTTATTTAGTGCCATTAATTCTTCACTCATCCAGGCGGACGACTGACTTGGAATTTCCACTCGTCCTCTATGATTTTTTGCTCGTAAATATGAGCGGACAAGTGGATTCTTTGGACCCTGTTTTGGCAATTTGAAAAATATAACCAGTATGATTAAGCTCAACTAATGACGTTTTGTTTAGTTTCTTGTTTTATAACTTTTTCAGTTTATTCATTATAAGGTATGGACTAGATTACTGCCCCTAGATCTATCGATACTAAGTCTCTAAAAGACAGTGAGTGGGATACCAGTTTATATAAGGTATAGATGCAAATGAGTTAACGAAATTCAGACCTTTTTTTTTCAAAAAAAATTATGAAATCAATACTGGTTAGAGACCAATTTTTGCCAAGTACCAGTTCTCGCCACCACCTTTTTTTACGGTTAAGACAGAAAGGAAACCCTTCTAAATTACAAGTTATTTTTTGACAAGAATTTCTTCTAATCAGAAGATAATTTATTGGGAATGACTATTGCATCTTTACTGTGAAAATGGTCAGTTGGCAAGAACTGGTACTTGGCGAGAACTGGTCTCCGACCAGTAAAGCTTCAACCATGAAATAATAATAACAGAATAAAATATCATTATCCATCAAGTTTTTGTATATTTATTTGTTTTGTATATATATACTATTTTCAACATAATATGTATCATGTGTCTTTTTATATAATTAAAATTATGCATCAAATGATACAAAATTGATAATTCTGTGGCACGAAAGGTTAATTTTAAGGTATGAAATGACTTTTTCTATGTTACAAAACGTCTTCGCCTATGATACGAAACGTCTGGTATTGAATGGTTATGGTACCAAAAACGTCCATAATTCAAGGAATGTGTTGATGGGCTGGGATATAGATAATGTTTTATGCCCTGCCTTGAACCTATATCTTCATGCAAAGCAGGGCATAATTTCCAATAGTTTGCTATAGGGCCAACTTATTTCTGACCCCGGGCGGGTACTGCTGCCCACAACATCAGGGTATCTCTCAAAAGGAAGTGGCTAGCCGTACGGGTCCGTACGACTAGTCTCGTAGGCTAAACGTACGGACCCGTACGGCTAGCCAGTCCTCACTGGACAGGCTAGCCGTACGGGAGTTTTTCAACCAATCAGAATACTGTATTTGATTTCCGATTATATATACCATCTGCGGGTTCATCTATCGATTGTTCAATGATTATTTATCTTTTATTGCGCGTTAGGAAATAGATAGATAATCATAAAACACTAGTAAGTGTCTGTAACAACAATTATGACGGTAAAATGGTCTGTTAGCTAAGTCTTTTGCAATCAGCGACATAAATAAATACTGTATGTCACGTTTCCCGAGTTTGTTTTTCACACCGTTTTGGAATGAAACAAACATTATTTCATGACTTTGAAAGCCCAATCGGCAATTAATTGTTATTAATTAGCGGCCAGTAGCAGATTTTTTACCTCAATATAAGACATACCGGTTTGTCATTTTGTTGAAAATTTTGTCTGATGTGCAAACGTGTCGGGAACTTGTAATAGAATTTACTTTTTTCACCAAATGTTATAGAACGGACGATAACCTGTTAACGTGCCCAGAATAATTTCAACGTGTTACGGAATATTCCCGATACAAAAAGAATATTCGTGGAGGCAAAAATTCACTAGAGACAGGCGCTGAAAAAAATAAGGTAAAAATCTGGCATTCTTTATATTTCCTTATTTGAAGATTGTCGTATCAATTTCAATTGAAGAAATCCACACTTACATATGCTCAGACCTACAGTTTGCCCATTAACACAGTCATACAGGCACTGAATTGCTTTTCTGACTTGTAGATTTTGGTTATTTGAATTTTTTGTATTTCGATTTTAAACAACAAACAAAAAGTCATTTAAAATGTGTGATTTATATAATATTCCAACGACAACGAAAATTTAAATTTCCTTCTTTCTAGCTTTTCCCCACAAAAATAATAACATTGTAAATCTCCGGTAATAAGAGTTTTGAGGAAGATCGTATTTTAAGGTTAATTCAATGCAGGGACTTGGGGTCCGTGTGAATGCGACATTGCGAAAATTTGATTGCCCAACGAATAATTTCCATATCAAGGAAGATATATTTTTACGCTTTTGTCGTCCGGTAATAGACTTAAACTTTTGCACTGAACGTATTTTATATACTTTTAAGTCATATACAGACAGAACGGAAAAATATCGGAGTAAAATAACATTTATTATTCATTCCCGTTCTGTATTCTGATTGGTAGAAAAACTCCCGTACGGCTAGCCTGTCCAGTGAGGACTGGCTAGCCGTACGGGTCCGTACGTTTAGCCTACGAGACTAGCCGTACGGACCCGTACGGCTAGCCACTTCCCTCTCAAAAAGCAGGCTACAAGCTCTAGACTGGTCCACATATCGACTATCAGAATAACCTGAAATAGGCTATTCTGATATTCGACAGTGAGACCAGTCTACACCCGACCCGAAAGCGGGCGAGAAATAAGTTGGCCCATAGTTTTGTGATACTGAACCCGAGGCTGATTCCCCATGAAATTACTTTAAAAAGAAAGGATACGAAAAGCTTATAGTCCGAATTCAAGAAGCATATAGTATGGCGTATTTCGCATAAAATCATACCTAGTATAAATTATATAGTATTGACAAATATGTTAAAAAATTGATTCAACATTCATGAATGTTAGTCCCCGTGCAACTTTATAGGTGTACTTGATTCTTGGGAACCTTCAGTCGGTTGAAGTGAATCGAATAAAATGTAACCGGCCTAGCCAGTAGACTGGTCCCACTGCATCTTCACGAGTCAAGGGTTATCGAATCGATAAGATCTTCTCGAAATACGAATAAGATAAGTAAAACGTTCGTAACCCTTGGTTCGACAAGATGGTCCCACTGTCGACTATCATAATTGACTGGCGAGCCTGTCTCAATCTGTCGATATTGAGACAGGTAAAACCAAATGTTAGTATGGATGTCATTGGTCCATTGTATCCTTTCATTTCATTGGCCAAAATGCATTGATGATTCTGATTTGTCGTATTACATGTATATGGGCGTGGCGTGTCGATAAAGGCCGTGTACAAAACGATATGATAACGCAGACAGAAATAAGGGTTAATTACAGTTAAATTCCCGATTTCAAAATATAGATGAAAGAGACCGCGGTCTTGGAATCGCGTGTCATGTATATTCAGCAGTGAAATAGCTGGGCTCCCTTCTTTCCGGAACACGTATAAGATAAATATCCAAATTCTCTCTTTCTCTTACCTCTATTTTATTAAAATGATTCCCCAGGTTTTTTAAGTTTATTATATTTCCGATGGGCCACTAAAATCATGCAAGTTTATTTAGAATAAAATTGTAGTTGCGCGGCTTTGGAAGCACATCGACGATTAATTATCCAAATCCTTTTCTTATGAAAACTGAGCGGTATTTGCACACTGAGAGAAATTTTCACTTGCTAAGTTTTCTTACATATCAATTTTAATAATTTTGCATTAGAAAAAAATTGGAACCTGAACCTAATGGAAGAACACATACTTTTATTGCACGTTTAAACGAACATGAAGATTATTTTTTGTGAAAATAAAAAGTGTCGACTCGTTTCAATTAATCAATCACGTTTCGCGCTGTCTGATAAGTGATTATGAATTTCCCTATATCGCAACACAAGCAACCGAACAGAAAACTTGTAGAATATTCTCGAAAATTCCTCATTTTCCATTAATTTTCCGGTTCTATACTAGTACTCTCATTTTTTGACAGTCAGTGCAAAAATTTTCCGATGTCACGATGCGTCTGAAATATGTTGTTATTTAAAGATTTATTTTACAAAAAATTAGCTCTTAATTTTTTTGAATTGATAGAATTTTTATGATTGTTCCTTAGATTGTGAAAGCCACTTATTTTGCAATTTAAATTGCCAAAGTAATCACGAAAGATTGATTAATATTATTAGAGAAATAAACAATACATACATGTAGAGAAAATAAACAATGTCATGCCGTATAAAAGTAGATGAAAAGTAGATCAGTGATTGTCGGAAGAAAATACAAGAAAAAGACTTTGTTTGGTTTATTTGTAAAAATGTTTAATGGCGAAGCGTGATAAAGTTTTGTGTTTATGAAAATTTAATGCTTTCCATGCAACATTTCGGTACTTATCAACCACAAACATTACAATCGGAAAAAGAACAAAAAACTCTTTCATGTAACCAATAACCCTGTAACAAGAATTATTCAATCAGTGGTCTCAACGTTTTCCGTTGCAAACGAATGCTAATGTCACATTAGAAAGAATTTGTGTAAATATAAGTTTTTTCTTAACATCAACTTTATCATATCTAAATTTCTTTTCTCGAAAGAAATGAGATTGATCATCAAAATAAACAGTTCTAAAAAGTGAACAAATAGCGGTAGAATATTATATAATAAAGTCAATTCCTTCCCATCACGAGTCAAGGGATATCGAATCGATAGTAAGTAAAACGTTCGTAACCATTGGTTCGACAAGATATTTCCTTCCAGTAAACTCCGCCCATTCTTGCGCATGCGCAATTGTTACCATGCAGAAACCTGCATGGTAAAAATTAGGTTTTTCCTGTCCCAGGGCCTACTTATTTCTCGCCCTATCGTGGCCCGATTTTCGGCTTGAAACCCGCCCTGCATTCAGACTGAAAAAGGTTGCAAACCGTTTTCAAATTATACCCCGCTTTACACGCAAGTATACGGATAAAGCGGGATATCACTTGAACCGGTTTGTCAACCTGAACGCACAGCTGGGTTCAAGTTGAAAATCGGGCCACGATAGGGCGAGAAATAAGTAGGCCCCCAGTATCGGAGGGTAGCGTAGATTGGGACAGGTTAACCAGTCTACTATCATAAAAGCCTCATACATGAGTCGACAGTAGAACCAGTCTACCTAGCCAGGTCCTTACAGGACACAGGGCGAAGCAAAACGAGAGAAACTGTAGTTTACATATCGAATTTTTTTCTAAGTAATATTTCCAAAAGAGTCGATGAATAATGAACACTGAAGAAAAGAAAAAGAATGGACAGACAGATTTTTTCAAAGAGAGTATAATGCTCAGTGCTGGTTGGTATCATGTCATGAGAAAATACCTTTGCAGCTTGTTAGCGACTGGCAGAACAGGGCGAAAACCCTGCTTGCTTTATATACCCAGATACAGTGAGTTACAGGAAAAGCATGCATTTTATACGCGTATACAATTAAATAGCCTAAAGTATAATAACCGGTGTCCTGTCAACTCGGCCTGTTAAAAACTCGGCCCGCGTAAAACTCGGCTTGTGTATAACTCGGCCCGCCAACTCGGCCTGTATATAACTTATATAGTGTTAAGCCTAGTAAACGGATATATAAGCACACTTAGATAGTTAATCAATGTGTGAAATGTACTCAAAGGAGGTGCGAATTCACAATTGATGACTAAAACCTACGATTTTCAAATTCAATACGCATATAACTTATCATCTTTTGTTCTTAGAAAAAAATAATTTGACGCAATTGAGGCAATAAGCCTATATACAGTCTCTAGGAACAGGTAAAAATAAATTTGAATAAAAGGTGAATTATGTATTTAATCATATCTTTTTTTATCTTATGTTTACACAAATGCCAAATAATAGTAAAATAAGATTATTATTATTAAAAACCCTAACGAGTGATTATTTATTAATAAATAATTATCAATTATCAAAAAATCACATAAGGTATCCAAAATATTTACATTGCATCGTCATACATAATACATAAACTGGCCGAGCTGACGGGCCGAGTTGACGGGCCGAGTTATTCACAGGCCGAGTTGACTGTGAACCATAATAACCCATGTGTAATTTGACATACAAAAGATAGGCTCTTTAGAACTGTAAAAAAGCGATTCCAAGTTCCAGGTTTACTAACGTGGGATGGATTTAGCATTCTAGTTTGATGTGTTCAAGAAAAAATGGGTATGATCGTTAAGTGGCGCATTCCAAAGAATGTGGTAATTTCCAAAACAGTATAAGTATGGCAAATTATCATCGATACACTGTGGTAAGAAATCAACTGAAATACACATATAAACACATACCTTATAAATGCAAAGTACTGAAAGCACTGCCGTTATATTCCACTTCCTTAAGATCCAATTTGGTAAACGTTGGCCCAAAGAAAGTTGGATTAAATCAAATTTAAGTAAATGAGAATGTATGACAACATGGTAGAAAACCAAACCACTTGCATTAACTACCCAGATGGTGACGTTACTGTATCGACCTTCATACATAAAGGTAAAAAATGTGCTTTCAAAAAAAACAAAATCAGTTGGTATTAAAAGAAAAAAATTCACAAGTGGAAAGAACACTGATATGAAATATGGATCCCTTAAATGTCACTGTCTGATCACAATTCACAAACATAAAGCCATGATGAAAAAAATGTCAATGTCTCTCAGACTTTCCCAGGTAATCTTCAAAACCTCGTTCCAAGAGTCTAAACTACCACAAATCTGGAAACAGTCGAATGTCACCCCATTATTCAAACAAGAGGACCAAGATGGTCCTAGATCGCTCACCTTAGTCTCTTTGAACCCTGGGACATCACATTAATTAGATAGGCAGATGTCAAAAAGAAGATAATTGCCTAAGATCAATACCATGGAACGTTTTCAGCGAAGAGCAAGACAAATATGTCTTTTTGCTCTTTGATTCTATGTAAAAAGGGATGCACCGTGGTGCACCCCAAATGTGACCACAGGGTCTTGATATGAACAAACTTGGTAGAGGTCTTCTAGATGATGCTACATACTAAATATGAAAGCTGTCTGCCTACTGGTTTCAAAAAAGAAGATTTTTGAAGTTTTCCTATTTTCACCCTTCGTGCTCAGATGAGCCGAAAGGGATGCGCCCGGGTGGAGCCCAAATATGACCCAAGGGCCTTGATATGAACAAACTTGGAAGGGGCCTACTAGATGATACCAAATACCAAAAATGAAAGCAGTGTGCCCTCTGGTTTCAATTAAAGAAGATTTTAAAAGATTTTCGCTCTTTGATTCTATGTAAATAGGGTTGCGCCCGGGTGGAGCCCAAATAAGACCCTAGGGTCTTGATATGAACAAACTTGGTAGAGGTCTACTAGATGATGCTACATACCAAATATGAAAGCTGTCTGCCTTCTGGTTCCATAGAAGAAGATTTTTGAAGATTTTCATTTTTTACCCTTCGTGCTCATAAGAGATAAAGGGATGCATCCGTGCAAAGCCCAAATATGACCCAAGGGTCTTGATATGAACAAACTTGGTAGAGGCCCACTAGGTGATGCTACATACCAAATATGAAAGCTGTGTGCCATCTGGTTTCAGATAAGAAGATTTTTAAAGATTTTCGCTCTTTGATTCTATGTAAAAAGGGTTAGGCCCGGGCAAAGCCCAAATATGACCCCAGGGTCATGATATGAACAAACTTGGTCGAGGTCCACTAGATGATGCTACATACCAAATATGAAAGCTGTCTGCCTTCTGGTTTCATAGAAGAAGATTTTTGAAGATTTTCATTTTTTACCCTTCGTGCTCATAAGAGATAAAGGGATGCATCCGTGCAAAGCCCAAATATGACCCAAGGGTCTTGATATGAACAAACTTAGTAGAGGCCCACTAGGTGATGCTACATACCAAATATGAAAGCTGTGTGCCATCTGGTTTCAGATAAGAAGATTTTTAAAGATTTTCGCTCATTGATTCTTCGTAAAAAGGGTTAGGCCGGGGCAAAGCCCAAATATGACCCCAGGGTCATGATATGAACAAACTTGGTCGAGGTCCACTAGATGACGCACGACGCACGACTGACGACGGACGACGGACATTCTACGATCACAATAGCTCACCTTGAGCACTTCGTGCTCAGGTGAGCTAAAAAGGTTCCAAACTCGACCCATCTAATTACAGACCAATCAGCTTGACTTGTTTCCTCTGCAAAATAATGGAAACCATCATAAGAGACCAAATTACCAGCTATCTAGAAGAAAATGATCAATTAACAGAACATCAACATGGTTTCAGAAAAGGAAAATCCTGTGTCACACAACTTATTGAAACAATCGATGAATGGACAGAAATGCTGGACCAAGGTAAAACAGTGGATATTATCTATCTTGATTTCAAAAAGGCCTTCGATGCAGTGCCACACAAACGACTAATACACAAACTAGAAGGCTATGGAATAAAGGGAAACCTTTTAAAATGGATCAATAGCTTCTTGACGGGTAGGGAACTAAGGGTAATACTCAATGGAGCTACATCTAACTACTGTGAAGTTTCAAGTGGAATACCTCAGGGAAGTGTCCTAGGACCAATATTATTTATAATCTACATCAACGACCTACTTATGATTTACTAAACACAACACGTCGTTTTACAGATGACACTAAAATCTATGCATCTGTTAACAATGCTACAGAGCAAGAGACTTTACAAACAGATTTGAAGAAGCCTGAAGATTGGTCTGAAAATGGGCTACTTGACTTCAATCAAGATAAATGCAAGCACTTACAGCTTGGAAAACCTTTCAACAGCAAATATAAACTATCTGGTAAAGAAATTACACAAGACAACAAAGAGGTCGACCTGGGTATCTGCATTGATAGTAAACTTGCTTTCCGAGATCACATAGACATGAAAATAAAGAAAGCCAATAGGATGCTTGGTATCATAAAAAGAATTTTTTTCATATCTGGACAAAGACATGTTTCTCACTCTGTACAAAGGTCTAGTTAGACCTCACCTCGAGTATGGTAGTAGTGTTTGGCATACAATGTATAAAACAGATAAAATAAAAAATGAAAAAAAAAAATACAAAGAAGAGCTACCAAACTTCTGCCTGACATCAAAGATAAAAGCTACTCAGAGAGACTAAAAAGTTTGGGACTTCCGTCCCTGGAGTACAGACGATTACGATCAGATATGATCCAAACATTCAAAATCTTAAAAGGAATAGATAGAATAGAAACACAGAAACTTTTCCCAAAGAATACAACCACAAGAACCCATACTCGAGGCCATAGTCTAAAAATATTTAAAAAGCGGTGCCACACCAACACAAGAAAAAAATAGTTTTGCTATGAGGATAGTCGACCAGTGGAATTCGCTGCCTGAGGAGTGTACAAAATCAAAAACTGTAAATAGTTTAAAGAGTTTTTTAAACAAAGTGTGGAAATATAATCCAGTTAAGTTTTATCCTGAGTGTTTTTGGGCGGAGGCGGAGAAATCAAACAACAAAGAAAAGGATTCAAGATGTGAAAGCCTACAGATGATCTCAAGGAACAGGTAAACAGGTAAGGTAAGGTAGCAAAGATTTTGGGACCCATCTGGGTCCCATGTGGTGATCTATATGGGATCTATATGGGCAACCCATGTGGGACCCAGATGAGATGTGCAACCGAGATCTAGATGGGCCCCAAAAGGGCAAGCTATCTTGGGTACTATATTGGCCCCGAATGGGGAAAAATTGCCCATTATGGTCCCACATGGTCCCTAGGTATTTAAATGGACACTAAATGGAAAACATATCGGACTAAACTGAAACCAACTTCTAATCGGTCACTGCATGTTTTCCCCTTTTCGACACATTCACAATAAATGAATTGAATAGAACATTACGTTCATGCAAAGACAAATCAATCTCGAGAATTTTGGTGAAAGGGTTGTGTAAAAAGTACCGACAGATCGATTTTAGCAGACAAAATAAGACACCGAACCCTTCTTTGAAAAAGTCACAAAACTCGCAAAATGCAGTGAATTTCAAATTTTTAGTCAAAGAAATACCGTTATATTGTTGAAAAATCACTAAGCTTTCGATGTCTTTAAGGTAGCTGAATAGAAATAAGTAAAGAAAATATGGGGAGAAACCGAATTTAAACTTTTAGGTATTCTCTTTCACGTTAGCCTAAAGAAAATGATCGATATAAATTTCGAACCAAAAAGAAATGCCATTGTTAACTTTTTGAAACACTGGAGAAGAAGAAAATTATCACCTCTCGGAAAAATAACCGTAATTAAGAGTATTATAGTCCCACTTTTGACTCACTTATTCGTAAGTCTGCCGTCTCCCTCACCCGATTTCATAAAAAATATAAATAATGAACTATATAACTTCATTTGCGAAAGTTGGTTGGCCAAAAAAGATCGCGCTTGAGGGACATAAAGATTGTTATTTATTCATTAATAATATAATAGACGTACACAAATTTTTAAACTGTGGGATTAAATTCTGTGAAAATCTCATCCGGACTTTGAAAAATAAGTTCTGGATAGACGTTTTAGAATCGATCATAAAATATGCATCTAGATATGAATTTAAGTCTTGGTTTGAATTAATACATATGCCGTTATTTTACAATAACCATCTTATCATAGGAACAAATGTTTTCTATAACTCCGCTCTATATAATTGTGGAATAAGATACGTTAAAGATCTAATGGACGAAAATGGTTTCTTTAAAAGCTGGGAAAATGTCAAAATACACTGCAAGAACAGTGTCAATTTCTTGGAATATTATAGTATTGTTAGTTCCATACGAACAATGTTTTTAAAGCAAAACATTTCACTTAATGGCAGATCTCTTATCGGTTACCACAATCCCAGTATTAACTGTTTTTTCTACACAATTATAACCTGTAAGAGTTCGAATGCGATATACAAAGTACTTACGCACAATAATGACATACCTACTAGCCAAAATCATTGGAACACTCTTTTTCATAACGAAATTATCAATTGGAAAAAGGCATATATTAACGTATTTCAATGCACGAGTGATACATATACAAGATGGTTCCAAACTAGGCTAACACATAGAATCCTTGCTACAAACTCCCTCTGTTATATATGTCGTATATAAATATCGCTAAATGAAATGAAGAACAAATAGATGCTGAAGCTACGATGTTTATTAAAGAACTGAACTACAGTTACAATAGTAACAGAGACTATATAGAATACATTCCAGTAATATGATAGTCAAAAATTAAAGGTGGTACTGTATAGTACAAGGAGTATAGAATGAATACACAACAATCTCCCCCTTCAAATTAAAAGTCATAAATTTTGAAGTTTCAAAAATAAAAAATTTTAAACTAGAGTGGATATAAAATATCAACCCAAAACTGTGCACACACTGCTTTAACTTTAGGTTCTTGATAAACAAGTAATTAATTATCTGTTAAATTCCAATGTTCCAGCTGGACTTAGTTAATGGCACTATATCAGCAGTAATCACAACTAAACAAGACAACAAGTACCTGTTAATTACATCGTTAATCGGTCGGGCGGTTTTCTGACCCTTGTAGGATATCGTCTTTCTGCTGTAATTGGGATACTCCCACTTTTATCATAATTTGTAATTTCAGACTTGTCTTTATCATCATTGTTTTCAAATGACTTGGGGTCTGTACTTTGTACATTTGGACTCTGGTCATTTTCTGAAATTTTGACACTTGACAGTAATGGTGTAGGTAAACTCTTATCATTTGAGGTTGGCAAGGGATGGTCAATTAACTCAGATTTTCTGATTTGATCTGCGTGCCTTTTCCACCTTAACCCATTACCTACATCAATTGTGTACATTAACGGTCCATCACGCGATAGGATAGAGCCGTGTAACCATTTTTGATTACCTCTGTAGTCACGAACTAACACATTTTGACCAATTTCAAATTCACGTAATTTTCTTTGATCATTCAAAGCTAATTTCATTTGCGAATTTGTAACATGTGTTTGCGTATCGGGCTTAATCAAATCTAACCTTGTCCTTAGGTTTCTACCTAAAAACATCTTAGAAGGCGTTTCTGCGGTTAGAGAATGAGCAGTATTTCTATATCGTAATAGAAAAGTGTTGATCTTCAAATTCAGATCATTTGAAGTCATAGTCATAGCTCGCATACTCGTTTTGAATGTACCCACGAATCGTTCTGCTAAACCATTTGTACTGGGTTTAAACGGCGCTGATCTTAAATGTAAGATTCCGTTATCTTTCATGAACTTTTGAAATATTTCGCTAGTAAATTGGACACCATTGTCAGAGACTAACTGCTTAGGTAATCCATTTCGCGCGAATATTGATCTAAGTTTTTCTACCGTTCTTTCGGCTGTAGTCGATTTCATAACTACAATTTCGGGCCATTTTGAATGCGCATCAACTACTATTAAGAACATCTTGTTTAGGAAAGGACCTGCAAAATCAACATGAATCCGTTCCCATGGCGATGTCGGCCATTCCCACGGATGTAAATTACTTGAATGTGGTGCTTTTTGATGCATTTGGCAACCCGTGCATTGGTTAACCAAATTTTCAATATCATTGTCAATTCCTGGCCACCATACATAACTTCTGGCAAGACTTTTCATCTTTACAATACCAGGGTGACTTGCATGTAGCAAATCTAAAATTTGTTTCCGTAACTTAGTAGGTATAACTACGCGTATTCCCCACATTAAACATCCTCTATGAATTGATAATTCATTTCTACGATTGTAAAACGCTTTAAACATAGGATTTTCTAAAGGATAAATCCAACCATTTTGCGTATTTTCAAGTACACGCGACAAAATAATTTCGCGTTGAGTTTCCCGTTTAATTTCTTCATTCGTAACAGGAAGTTGCTCAATTTGCAAAGCATAAAAAGTTTCTTCGCCATCTTCAGTGCAATCCGAAGTTTGCGATGGTACCGGTAACCTTGACAAACCATCAACATTTCCATGTTTCAGAGTATTTTTGTACTCTATGTCATAGTCAAAACCTGACAAAAATACAGCGTATCTCTGAACTCGCGCTGCCGTCGTAGTTGGAATGTTTTTCTTAGGATTGAAAATTGACAATAAGGGTTTGCAATCGGTAATGAGGGTGAATTTCCTACCGTATAGATAAGGATAGAATTTCTTTACTCCCCAATAAATTGCAAGTGATTCTTTATCGATTTGTGCATACCTTTGCTCGGTTTTAGTCAATGACCTTGAAGCATATGCAACTGGTTTCTCTTCACCATTTTTCATGACATGTGACAAAATTGCAGATACACCATACGGACTTGCATCTGTTGCTAATCTTACAGGTAATCTTGGATCATAATGCGTAAGCACTGGCTCAGATGTAATTAATTGCTTTGACTTTTGGAATGCGTCTTCACATTTCTGTGACCAATCAAAATTTTTGTTTTTCTCAAGCAATTCATTCAGTGGTTTGATAACAGTGGATAAATTGTTTAAGAATCTGTGATAGTAATTCAATAGACCCAGATAAGCTCGCAATGTCGAGACATTATGTGGTCTTGGACTGTTCAAGACTGCATCTACCTTGTTTTTGCTCTTCCATAAGCCATGTTTATCAATTTCATGCCCACAATACTCTATTCTATCTTGGAAAAATGAACATTTATCTTGATTTAGTTTCAAACCAAATTGATCTAATCTTGACAAAACAGTGTCTAACGTTTGTAAATGTAACTCATCGGTTTCACCTGTAATAACCATGTCATCCAAAATACATTGAACTCCATTTATTCCCTGAAGAATTTGTTCAATTGTTCTTTGCCATATCGCGGGTGAAGCTGAGACACCATATGCTAACCTCTCCATAGCATATAACCCTTTATGCGTATTTAAAGTTAGTACTTTTTTACTGGCTTCGTCCATTTCTAGGTGTAGATACGCCTGTCTTAAATCCAATTTAGTGAACTTTTGGCACGGTGACAAATTAGCAAATATATCCTCCACACGCGGTAACGGATACCTATGCTTGATTTACAGTCACCTTATAATCCCCACAAATACGAATTTTTCCCGTAACGGGTTTCACTATTGGCACTATAGGCGTAGCCCATTCACTAGTATTCACTTTGGAAATAATTCCTTGACGCTCCAGATTATCCAGCTCTTCCTCAATCTTCGGTCTCAGAGCGTATGGTACTGGTCTGGCCTTCATAAACCTCGGTTTTGCGTCATCGCGTAACTGTAAAGATCCCTTTAAACCCTTAACTTTACCAATACCGTCACTGAATATAGAGCTGTACTTAGATAAGATACGTGTAAGCTTTTCATTTGTACTTACAGATTCAATCATCAATATCTTATTCCAAATCAATTTAACTTCTGCTAGCCAATCTCTGCCAAGAAGGGTTGACCCATTGCCATTCACAACATGAAGAAGTAACGATTTTCTTTGTCCATTATAGTTAACATTCACCTTTTTAACTCCAACTTGTCGAATTACTTCACCTGAATACGTTTTCAGAATTGATTTTGGGGTTTCCAATTTTATCTTCCCAAAATGTTTCTTAAAATTGGAGTAACTCATCAGACTTACGGACGACCCGGTGTCTACTTCCATCAACACTGGTTTCCCATTAATGTCTATTGTTACCTCAATTTTTGACTTCCTAGTATTCAGCGTATTCGGCGTATTCGGCGAATGCACGTGCAGCACTTCCTTTTGCTCACACTCCCTTAACGTATGAACTTCTGAATGGCATATCGGCGCAATGTGTCCCTTTTTCTGGCATTTGTAGCAGGTAGCATTCTTTAAACGGCATTTCTTGGATTTGTGGTTTGTTTTGCCACAGTGATCACATTTCTTAGTAGCTTGACTTGAAGCAGGTTCAGGTTGACGGGGCTTTTTCTTATTGCGAGGCTGTCGTCTTACAACAATTTTATTTGCACTCTCTCCGTTTGAAGCTCTACTGAGTTCAGCGGCATCTCTAACAGCTGTCTCCATGGCGGTAGCAATTTCGATCGCCTTGACAAGAGTCAAGTCTTTCGTCGATAACATCTTCCTTTGAATAGCCTCATCTTTGAGTCCACACACTAGCCTATCACGCAATGTGTCATCTAAAGTGGCACCAAAGTCACAATGTTCCGACATCTTTCTGATAACTGCCACAAAGTCATTCACACTTTCAGACTGAAGTTGGTTTCTTTTATGGAAACGAAATCTCTCTGCGATTACCAACGGTTTTGGTGACAAATGTTGACTCAATATTTGACAAAGTTCGTCAAATGTTTTTTCGGAAGGTTTTTGAGGAGACGTCAAATTTCTAACAAGGGCATATGTCTTGTCCCCCAATAACGTCAACAACGCAGCAACCCTCCTCTCGTTACGAACATTATTCACTGTCAGATATTGTTCCAACCTTTCCTGGTAAACTGTCCAATTATCCGTATCAATATTAAAAGGAGAAATAGTTCCCAACAAAGCCATGATGACATGTGCATTAAAACATCAGAACAAAGTAAATCCGAAACTCTCGTCGCCAATTTTGTTATATATGTCGTATATAAATATCGCTAAATGAAATGAAGAACAAATAGATGCTGAAGCTACGATGTTTATTAAAGAACTGAACTACAGTTACAATAGTAACAGAGACTATATAGAATACATTCCAGTAATATGATAGTCAAAAATTAAAGGTGGTACTGTATAGTACAAGGAGTATAGAATGAATACACAACACCCTCCTTTTCAAAATGAACACATCTGAAAGCAATTTATGTTCTTTTTGCAAAATAGATGAAGAGACACTTACACATCTTTTTTACGAATGTAATCACGTGCAGCCTATCATACATACTATTTCAAGACTTATAAAAGACTTAAATCCAACACTTAGCATTAATAAATTAAGTTTTCTTCTCGGCTCTCAGTGTAAAAATCTTTAACTAGACAAATTATTTCTAGAAGTTAAGAAGTACATCTACCGATGTAGAAATAAGTCTTTCAAACCCTCGATATGGGGTCTTAAGGAAGGCCTTATTTTCAATCTGAATATTGTGAAAGCCTCAAAGTCCTATGAAAATGACAAGGAAAACGCGACAATTTTAGATTTCATCGTTCAAAATCTCCCTTAAGTAACAGAGGAAAAAAATGCCTACTTCATTATAAGTAAAAAAAAATGATAATAAAAATAAAAACACCAAAATAAAGTAAAAAATTAAAATCATAATAGATAGTCAACAAAAGCTAAGAACAAGGTAAATACACAAGCAAGCTGCACCATACAATTAAAAAAAATTCTTTCGTTCTGACACCCTATTCACACATATACACTCTTACATAAAAAAGAGCTTTATTTACACGTTAAACAATCAAAAGACTCATTTAAAACAAACAAGTTCGCGCGTCCTTCTAAAATGCCTTCTAAATGAAAAAAAAATGGAAAAGAAATATATTTCATCGAAATGTTTTTTTTTTGATATCTAAATGTTTTTAACCTACTCAACCAATATAAACACTAAAATAAAAAATTCGGTTACGGACTGTGGCATGCGACCCGGATGTGGTATACACTGTTTTATTCAAGCTGTGGATGCGATATCTGTGTGCGCAAAAGGGCAATAAAGAATCCTTTTTCAAAACAAATATTCGCTGGGGGAACTGAGTATAGCGACTGCAGCTTACTTGAAGCTGTAGTTGCGTGGTTTTTGGTCTCCCAGCATAACAATAAATCTATGGTGATACAGATATCCCTGGTATACATAATTCGTATTCGTCCGTTTTCACAAATAGTAATGTATCTAATGTTTTGCAAATAAATCGCCATAAATTACTGTTCCACATGAGGTTGAGTAGACATTTGTAAACAACAACAGCAACAACATGTTTGATTTTCTTTCAAATGTTTTGTACTAACAAATGTTACTAATACGTATTTGTAAGGTGCGCTGAGGGATGCCCACGACCCTTGAGTAACCAAGTGACGTGGAAAATAAAGCTAAAAAAAGTAAAGAAAATATTATTTAAGACATCTGTTTGCGTAGATGAGGTGAATTTGTTAAATTTACCCACCCACAAAGTTATTTTTTAAATTTGGGGTACATATGTTCTCATCCAAGTTGAATTGCTTTCCCTGGAGATTTTTTTGATGCATTTGGTTTTTCTATACCAAGTCCATGGTCTATCGGAAATAATCAAACACTTACATCTTTACCGTTATTAAGCATTACTTTTCGTGCTTTATTAGAGTGACCGATTAGAAGTTGGTTTAAGTTTAATATGGGCTTTAAAATACCCATCAGGGACCCTTGTGGTGCCCAGATTTTGATTTTTATGGGTCTCATATGGGAATTATTTGCTGTATAATCAATTTTTACCCATCATGGTCCCATATGGTTCCTATAGTGTTTTCTTATATTGTTCTTTAATTTGAAGCAGTTTTGAAATGTTTTGGTTATTTAAGATAAAAGTACATATGTTAAATTTGCACAATGTAGATCCTCAAACCCTTGACTAACTTCAAAAGCATTATATAATGATGAATCTTCTCATCATCAAAATTTGTGTTGTGTGCTTTTTTTAAAAAGTGAAATAAAAGGAGGAGAGCATTTTGAACAGTTTGTATCCAAGTAATTCAAAATTTTCTGAAATTTAACTCGACTTAGTACGTTCTCGGCGCAGATTTATCAAAGGGGCCGATACGCTATCAATATTATTGGCAGTAATATCAATTCACCATGACGAACAATCTGGGGACGGAGAAAAAATGTTCAACAATGTAAATCAATACTATTTGCAATAATTTTGAAGGTGTTTGAGGTACTTGTATAGACGAACCGCTAATGTAACTGAAAAGTTTACATACCAATCAAATCAACCATTTAAAAAAGAGGAGCTGTGTTGACTACGGAGATTCATTTCAAACTTTTTTGTTGAGGTTAAATGTGCCGAATATTGCTGTTCAAGGGCATATTTTGTAACTAGCCGTCTAAAATTTATTTTAAAAAAATCGCTGCTTATTAACAAAAAGCTACATGTATTAAAATTATTTCACAAAACAATTTTATTAGACACAATAAATTATTATTGAATTGCACTTAAAGGGTAATATTAATATTAATCACATGAAAAATGGACAATCCCTGCATTCAAGATGAAAATGTTTGCGACACTTTTGCGAAACCGTGTCCCATTTTGCGCGTGATCTCACGTTCAACGCGAAGTAATTTTTTCAAACGTTCACATACTGTTTCACTGCACGACATATCATAAATGAAATGATTTTGACTCCTGTTGTATCTCATACCAGAGAAGAAACAGATTCTTATCGGTGGGAAGACGGTTATTATACAATTATCAATTTCTTTTAAAAGTACCACTCTAGATCAGGATGAAAACATTCACAAAATTACTAGAAATATCTTACACCGCTTTGCAGCTGTACTTATATTCAAAGCGGAAACAGTTTCTATACGTTCCACAACGTTTTCGCATCCTGAATACGATCCTCAATTGAATTGTTTCTGACTCCGGCCACATTGTTATATTGTAACATTGTTATCGTACAAAAGTTACCGAAACATAGTTGTTTGTAAAGTCATTGTGTCTCTTGTGACAGAAACTTAATAACTATAACTTTATATGAGAGATGAACTTTAAAAAAAATTGTTACCAAACGAAGATAAGACATTTTTATTTACGAATACCATAACTATACGGAGATCATTAACATACAGCTTAAACGCTCGGTCTATAGAAGACATAGAATCAGAAAATATTTGAAATGAAACACAGACGTTGAAATTACACACTTGTTGGAAAATCTCATATGATTTCTTTAGATCGTACATTGGGTACACTTAGAATACGTTATTGCTGGAATTAAATCTTGAACACATGAATAACACTGGAGTTATTGAAATGTAGACGATGATTAAGAGTTTAAAATTCTGCTTCTTCTCATCTTCGTAAAACTGTTTATATTATAAAATTCTATTGTTTCTGGGCTTAAGTAAGTTGATAGCTCTAAAGTATCTATACTCTCTTTATTAATGTATGTCCGGGATCGAATATATGTAGACAACCTAGAAATAAAAAATGTACATTTTATGAAAAACTAATATCTCACACATGCTTATGACTAGCAAATAAGCTTCTAACAGTAACAAAATTTGTTACTTAGATAATTAAGTACAACTCTATTATAACAACTTTATGCACTTTGGTCTACTCATCATTTGATTTTACAATATTTTTGTAAATCTTGGTGGTGAAACATAAAATTTGATACATTCTTTCCTTCCCCAATTCTTTTTTTTTTTCTTCTTTTTTTATTTGTGCAAAATGAATATCAAGAGTCCGTGGTGTACAACCTGTTTTAATTAAAGAAAAAGGCGCATACACATTATTTTTTGTTTTTACAGCTTTTAAATACCATATTGAAAAGAAAATTTTATTTGTAGATAAAAAATGATTTACTAATCTATTATCTTCAGTATTTCACTATTCGTCATGATTCGATTACAAAGATATCCATTTAATTACTGGAACAATAATAATGGCCGATGATGCTGGGCTCTGTGTAAAAATCTGCATGTACTATGTCTAATTAAAATGTTTTGTTGAAGTGATTAAACAACATGTAGCTTTATTGTAAATAAGCAGCGATGCTTTTTTTTTTAATTTCAGGCGGCTAGTTACAAAATATGCCATTGAACCACATGCATTTTTTTTTTAAATCCAATAACAATGATTTTGTTTTGAATTTCCACTAGATATAGATACATGTATGTCTTATTAAATTTTTATAGAAGTAGATTTATTTTTCGTTTATCTATTAGCAACGAAGATTTTTTTCTTTAAAATTTCAAACGTCATTTTGAAAAGTATGAACCACAATCAAATTCATTTACAATAGGGGCAATCCGGGTAAGTACGGACGATTTTTACAAACGAAACTTTGGTTTAGCATGAAAACTACATTCCGTACAGAATCGTAATCGAATGAATTTATCAAATTCGGAAATCCACTTCCGACGGACTTTATCCTCAAAAATGCTTAATAAATTGGCCGAAACATTGTCTGGGATTATTTTTTCGGGTGTGTATAGATCCGGGTAAGTACGGACATGGTAGGGAAAGTTCGGACAAGAAAACGGGAAAGTTCGGACACCATTATTTGACAGGGAAAGTACGGACAGTTGATTTTTTTTAAAAATAATGTTCATGGAGAAACTTTCATTCACTTACACTTTTGAACATGTTAAGTAATTTTTAATTACAAAATTTTATACTGTAGGTGGGAGTTATTTAATATCTGCGAAATGGCCTCAATGTGAATAGTCTTTACATAAAATCCTAAATTACATGTTTGGGTTGGCCCTATCTTTGACTTGAATGTTGGTTCAAACTTTGGTTTGATAAGCATTTTATCATGAACTAGACCTAAACGAAATATCTTTGCAATTATAGCTGCGTCAAGTCTTCTTAAATATGCTAATGTCCTCGTTGGTCGTTCTCGTTCACTAATGACAATGGCATTCGCGTCGTATGCATTTTCTGGCTCATGTCTAGCAAGGTAACCTTCGCCAACATTCAGAGATTTGTTCCCATGGTGATGCATTCCAACAGCTTTAACAGAGTATACGACGAGCTTCTTCATGCCTAGTTATGATTTAAAAAAAAAAATACACATTTATTTTTCACCCGTTAAACGAATTCACATGAATTCACAAGATATCATAATCACGGTGAAATATTACAGAAACATTTATACTCCTGTGACTGGTGCTGTTTATGAAATAGTACTGATATACACAAAACCATGGCAGACTATTTCGAGGGGTCAGTGCAACACTATTGTAAGTGCCTTATAGGCACTTACAATAGTGTTGCACTGACCCCTCGATTTAGACTAATGTCAGTCTGCACAAGCGTTCAGTCTGATTGTAGCCTAAACTGTCTGCTTTATACTTAATCACTTTTGGGACATCTGGTAAATGTCAAAAATCTAGTAGGTCTATCTAAGATAGTACGGAGTTTTTGGGTCAAACCTAGATGAACTAAAAACTATTTTACATAAATGATTTTTTTTTTAAATTAAGGTAGTCTGCCCCAATGAAAATGCTGAAATCGGGCCGAGGTCAGAAATCTTCGGAGGATATCGTTTTTTATGTTGAAATCGGCTCGAGTCGGATATCTTCGGAAGACCTCGTTATATTTGGGTTTAATCATATATTTCCTTTTTATGTCATCGTCGTAGCAGTACTAAAATGAAGTAAGTGTCTGTACATTGTATAGGTATATACGGCATTTAAGCGCGTTTATTATTGACAAAACAATCATGTCATTATCTTCCACTTGCAATGGAAATGGAAAATAAGACACCATTCGAGAAATCGCGAATCATACTGATTTCAAATTCTTTCATTGGGGTCGACTTCCTTAACTTATATCGAGATAGAATGTTTTTCCTTATTCTAAAAGCTCTCATAAATGCAATAAAGTGGTATTGCTTAATCCTTCTCATACTGTTCAAATATTCCTTCTTCACTCAAAAAATTGTATAGTTGACCGATAGTGTAGACAAAGATCAGTCTGAACGGAAGTTCAGACCGATCTCAGCCTAATTATTGTTGGATAAACTTGAGTCAGACTGGTCCAAAATTCTGTTGCAGATAATATTTGAATTCCGCGGGATAAGTTTTTATTTCATTTCGATTAAGATATAGTAATAAAAATTTGGAAATATTAATGAAAGGAAGATCAATTTAGTGAAGTTACCTTTCGGCAACCAAAACTTCGAAACTAAACACAGCTTAATCAAGCTGAGGTTGCTAAGTTTTGGGTGCAGTAAAATCGACTTGCTTGCTCAAACTCCATTTATTATTATATTTTCTTTGAATAAAAGCTTAGTGCGTTCAAGCAAGTAAAACGTGTAAATAACTATATTTATATATAATGACTATTCAAGCGAAAGGAAACTATCCATATTGTGCGTAAAGTGTTGATCCTGGTCAGACTGTGCGGAAAGCACAGGCTAACTACGGTAGAAACCTTCAATTTTGACCGTTGATGACAATAACTCGTCTTCTAAATGTTACAACATAACAAAATTTACTTGGATTATTTACATTGATAAACTATATATCAACGATATTGTGTGCTATAAAGTCATCATTGCAATTTCTCAGATTTAACTCGTTTATTTGAACTCGGCTTTGTGCTTATTTTAGCATTTCTTTTCTTCTCCTTTTCAATCTTCAAAGTCTCTATCCTAAGTTTTTCATCGATTATATCTTGGCTAGTAAGCAGCCGATGATGAGTTACTGATTTCCTTTTTGGTTTAGTTTTTGTTTTAAACTTTGCAGTAGGAGGGACAAAAAACGATTCTATCTTTGATTCAATACCAACGTCTTTTTCAGCTGTTTGTTCCTGTGCTAGAGTCGAATCATTTAACGATGAAATATCATTCTGGATCAATAGTTCAGTTTTGCTTTTTTCCAATATCGGCTTAACTATGACCCTACCATCAAACATTAGCTCTAATAGCTTTAAAGGGTCGCTGATGTCAAGAATATCAGAGCTTGATTGTGAACTTGTTTCGGCCTCGCTTGAAACACCACTCGAAAGGATTCCATTATAGGTGTCTTCAAAAGAGATATCCAAACTCCCTCCATCATTTAGGCACGGGTCAATAGAATTGCTCTCAGGTACAATAGCAGGGGAAATAATACTAGTATTCACTGGTGAAGCATGTAACATATCGTCTGACAAAATCAATGGAGGTGGTTGGCTAACGAAAGATTGATCCTGAAAGTTTAATGTGAGTTGATCATCCATCTCATCATCTTGATTGTCAATATGTTCAACATGGTTACCCGCATTTGCTTCATTACTTGTCAATGCTTCATTAATAAAAGGCTTATCCGTTGGCTGACTTGGGCCAAAGAGTTTGTCCGGAATGATGCTGCCATCTAGGGGGTATATGCCACACGCTCGAAAACCACTCCGAATATTTGCACCTGTTACGGCTCTGTCCCATGCTTGTCGAAAAAGTGCAGGAAATGTCCATTTATTTACCTGGTGCAAGGCGTTTTCCTGTAAATAAGAAGAGCAAACCTCATTGTATGCACGATTGAGGGGACCAAAAACAGCTTTATCTAGAGGTTGGAGAGCGTGTGTGGTATGGGGTGGAAGAGCTAGTATGTGTATATTCTCTTCCATTGCCTTCATTAAGATACCGAGACTCTCATGTGACGAATGGCCATCAAGGATTAGTAGCTGGGGCCTCTCATTTCCACAAAACTCTAAAAAGACTTCTGTAAACCACTTTTCACCTATGGTATCATCGATCCATCCATTTTGCTGGTAGCACCAGCGTGTACCTACTGGCGCACTTAAGGTATTGAAACCGTGTAAAGATCTTGAGGTCTTTCCTTTGGTAATAAACATTGGGGGCATTCTCCGCCCAGAGGCGTTTACACACGCCATAACAGTTATATTGTTTGACTTTGAGCAAGTTTTGCTAACGCATGTTTTTTCACCCTTTTCTGCAACGACTCTTACAGGATCATGCTCGAAATTTTTACCCAACTCGTCGCAATTCCAAATCAAGTTTGGCTTACCCTGGATATTTAAGCCCTCTACGATGGTCCCAAGGTCATTAAAATACTTCTGGATGACCTCCCTGTTCATCATTCTAGCTCGAGTTGATGCTAGTTTTTCAGGCTTCCTCACAACCAGGTCGGGATGTCGTCTCCTTACTCCTTCCCACCAATCCTTTCCTGCTTTAAAAGTAGTGTAAGAGGATGATATTTTCATTCTTTTACACATCGTACTTGTCTTCGTCAATATCTGTTTTCTAGTTAAACCTATGCCTCTCCTCGCTGCCATTTTTACTGCACCAACGATTTCCTGCTCAATTTTCTCAGGGATATGCGGAGGTCTTCCATTTCTAACATGAATATCATGTTTTCCACTGATCCTATCGCCAATCGTACTCTTCGGGACACCAAAATGGGCTGAGGCCTTTCTGACAGACATAGAGTTCTCTTGCACTGCTTTAACAGCTTTTTCTAAATCTTCTCTGGTGTAATTTTGGGTTTTTCCCCTTTTAGTGTAAACCCACTTTTTTGGCATTCTGAAATGATGAGGATGATGGTGATGATGATGATGATGATGATGATGATGATGATGATAATGATAACGATGAAATGACTATATAGATGTGATATTGTAGGTGCTGAAGATAAGATTTGTTTATTCAATAAATCATCTGAAAAGAGGGTAGAATGATGCAAGACGTCTAGATAGTTTTAATCCACTAATACGACGCAAAAAGCAGAATAACCGAAATATGCATAGACAGTCAGATGTTAATAGAATTAGACATTTAAGCAAGGACACGGGTAGACGAACATCTCATCGGATGAAGAAGCAAACGTTGATGAAGAGAATTTTCACAGTAACTACACACTGAAAGATAGACAACGACTAAGAATAGACAGATCAGCATGTGACTCACAGAAACTCATTAAACGGACAGATAGTGTAATTGCTGAATAGAGACAAGCTACGAGTACCAACAGAAACTAATGGCGACTTACAGGTAGAAAGAAACAAAAACAGATAATCAGCATCCTGGATACCAGAAATCAAAGACAGGCGGAATTATGAACAGACTAAAGAAAACAGGCAGACAACGACTTATATGCACTCAGAAAAAGGGACAGTGAGTAGAAGACGACCAGAAACACAGACAGACTTGTAGTGACTATCAGATAAACAGGTACACAGACGGACAGAATCACAGCCATACTGTATTTTAGAAAACAACTTATATTGTGACTTTACCACTCGAAAAGACAGAGATCTATAAAGACAGGCAGCCAAATATTGACAGATATGATCCTTTAAAATGTTGCTTATTGTGATGATGATTATGAAGATGATGAAGATGATGATGATGATGATGATGATGATGATGATGATGAATTAAAATCAAAAGATGAAAAATTTAGGTTATTTTTTCAGTTTTATTTATCAAATGACTAGATCTAGTCCAAATCGCTAATTGCAAAAAGGGGCAACAGAATGGCGCATTTTAAGCTCAAATAAGGCTGAAGATGCGACGTTTGGTCCCCATTCACGGAACGTTCGTACGTTCTTACTCTGGAAAGTCTAGTGTCCGTACTTTTTCGACCTACAAAATTAGTTCGGAAAGTACGGACACTTTAGTTTTTGTTTAATATTTTAAATACCGCTTTGTTTTCAGGCATATATAATGTATAATAACGATCGGTAAAAGTTCATTATAATATGGAACGAAAAACGGGAAAGATCGTAAATCAATATGATACCTTATTTTATAATTTATTGACACAATTCAAATGTTCCCGCTCTTTAAAGATGAGGGTATGCGGAAGAGGAAGAATGGGATCTATGTTTGTGCGCATGTCTATCAATAAAGATGTGGGTCAATGCAGAGTTATCGTTACTTAAAAGAAAGTACGGAGGGTATTCTAATGGAACGTACCTTCTAAACAACTAGGTTCCGTGCAATTTCCATTTTATAAATTGAAAACCTTTAATGACCGTACTTACCCGCCCGTCCGTACTTACCCGGATTGCCCCTACGGTTTTGTCATATAGAATATTATAGAGTAACCTCTGTGACAAAATCTGATTTGAATCAATTACCAATGCCCTAAAATTAAAAACTAAAAACGGACACAGAAATGAGCGAACAACTTAAATATCATCACTGCTGCTTGCATAAGCAATATTCGGCACTTCTTACATACATGAGTCGACAGTAGGACCAGTCTATTATAGAAGTACACCAATGTCAGCTCACCTTAAGTTACAATTTTAACAATTTAAAGGCTTCATGTAGCTAAAGAAATTTGAAACATATAACAGCTTAACAATTTATTTTGGGTTAATACCAGAAGTATAAAATAATGATTTGCAGATATATATTTTGGTTGAAATTGTCTGATAAAACTTTCATTGGTCCATTATGGGCAATCTTTTCAGTAAAGGACCCATATGGGGCCCACAAGATATTTTGCCCAAAATCTGTCCATAAGAATCCCACATACACAAGACAAATAGTCATTTGGGTCCTTTGTGGGCCTTACATGAGCAATTGTTTTACAAACAGGGTCCACATGGGTCGATATCACCTTATTGCCCAGATTCTGTCCATATGGGTCCTAAAATTTCCTGCTTACTTTGAGAAGCCCGAATGTTACCGGACTACAGCAGACAAAACGTACGCATGGCGTCAGAATGGCGGAAGAGGCTCTTTTCTATAGTTGGCTATTGACATTTGGCTATACGTGGGAAGGTTGTCTACCACCAAATTGAAAAATGTAGTTAAGTTAGGAGAAAGGACTTTTTATTACAAAATGAGTTTGAAATGTTACAGTTTTTTATACGCCCGAACGGTCGTATTATGTTATTGCCTCGGTTGTCCGTCCGTCTGTCCGTCCGTTAGCAATTTTTTGTGTGCGCAACTCCTCCTAAACTATCAATGGGAATGAATTGAAACTTGGCACAATTACTCCCTATGATGTCTAGTTGTGCATAAGACCTTTGAAATTCAAATCGCTCCAGTCATTTCCTGAGAAATCTTGAATTATCTGCCCTTTAATATAACCAAAATCAATGTTATTTGTTTGCGCAACTCCTCTTAAATTATCAATGGGAATGAGCTGAAACTACACACAATTACTCTCTGTGATGTCTAGTTGTGCATAAGACCTTTGAAATTCAAATCGCTCCAGTCATTCCCAAGAAGTCTTGAATTATCTGCCCTTGAATTTAACGAAAATCACTATTTTTGTGTGCGCAACTCCTCCTAAACTCTCAATGGGAATAAGCTGAAACTAGACACAATTACTCCCTATGATTTCTTGTTGTGCATAAGACCTTTGATATTCTAATCGCTACAGTCATTCCTGAGAAATCTTGAATTATCTGCCCTTGAATTTAACGAAAATCACTATATTTTGTGTGCAGCTCCTCCTTAACTATCAATTGAAATGAGCTGAAACTAGACACAATTACTCTCTATGATGTCTAGTTTTGCATAAGACTATTCAATTTAAAATGCTCCAGTCATTCTTGGGTTATCTTGGATTATCTGCCCTTTAGTTGATGAAAAACAAAATTTCTTGTCAGCTCATTTTCTCCGACATTTTGGATGGGAATGAAAGGAAATTTGCCATAATGACTCTGTAGGTTGTCTATTTGTGCTTATTACTAAATATATTTTCATATTTAAAGTAGTTATTTGAATTGATTGAAATTCACTATTTTTCTTTTGTGAGCAACTCGTCATACTTCGAATTGGAATGAACTGAAACTTGCAAAATAACTGTTTGGCATATAGGCCTAGTTGTGCATAGAATCTTTTTCAATTTACACTCAAAAGGTCATACTATGTTATGTCACCAGTTGTCTGTCTGTCTGTTTGAAATATTTTTAGCTATCATTCAAGCTCACGTTACTGACAAGCCAAGGTTACTGACAAGCCCCATCGGGCGTATATGCGCCGCTCTGCGAAGCTCTTGTTAAATATTATTTTCAATTCGGTTAGGAATGTTGTAAAATTCATAATGATAAACTGGACGAAATCAATTGGGTCAGAAGTCAGTCATAGTTTTACAGCTGAATCAAAAAGCAAAATCCCTTTAAATCATGAAAACGTTATTTGTCTAAAGAAACGGATTCTTAAGAAAAGAATTTTTATAATTTACGAGTAATCTGAAAAAGAGGTTTTAAAAATGGTATGTCTAAACCCTATAAATCACAAGGGCGCAGCTACATTTACTCTAGGCATTTACTTACAAAATAAATCATTTTATATTAGCGTTGATTGTTCACAACAAATGAACCACAGGTTACTCGAAGGAACATATTTAATCTGTGGTTACGATGTTTTAGTCATTAAGCAATGTTCAAATCATCAACTGTATTTGCAAGAAAACTTCCCCTCCATCCAGACGAGGACTTGCAGCGAGTAGAATGATCTTTGGCTATACCTTATGTATCTTACTTCGTTATCATCTAAGCAGAATGAGCGTTAGATATACATGATTTATTGACCGACTTGTTGATTTTTGCCTCAGAATAAACTTAACCTATAACTGAAACACGCATTGCACAAGGTAATTACAGTAATATCTAAGCAAAACGAGCTGATATGATGTTTTGTACTTTGCATGATTTTCCCATACTTCACAAATATTTCTAAAAGGTAAGTACAATATCCAACATATAGCCCCAGCTCATTATTCACAAAAATATCTAATCGGTTAGTACAATATCAGACATATAGCCCCACTCATTATTCTCAAATATATCTAATAGGTTAGCATAATATTCAACATATAGCCCCAGCTCATTCTTCACAAATGTATCAAGTAGGTTAAAATAATATCCAACATATAGCCCCCAGCTCATTCTTCACAAATGCATCTAATAGGTATGTATAATATCCCACATATAGCCCTAGCTCTTTCTTGACAAATATATCTAATAGGTTAGTATAATATTCAACATATAGCCCAAGCTCATTCTTCACAAATTTATCTAATATATAAGCACCAATATATAGCCCCAGGTCATTCTTCACAAATGCATCAAATAGGTTAATATAATATCCAACATATAGCCCCAGCTCGTTCTTCACAAATGTACCTAATAGGAAAGTTTAATATTTCACATATAGCCCCAGCTCATTCTTCAAAAAAATATCTAATAGGTAAGTATTATATTCAACATATAGCCCCAGCTATTCTTCACAAATGCATCAAATAGGTTAGTATAATATCCAACATATAGCCCCAGATTATTCTTCACAAATGTATCAAATAGGTTGGTATAATATCAAACATATAGCCCCAGCTCATTCTTCACAAATGTATCAAATAGGTAAATACAATATGCAACATATAGCACCAGCGCATTCTTCACAAATATATCTAATAGGTAAGTACAATATGCAACATATAGCCACAGTGCATTCTTCACAAATATATCTTATAGGTAAAGAAAAATTCCAACATTAATTCTGGGCTTATTCTGATTACCAAGATGCATTTACTTAGGAAAATGCCAAACATATAGCCCCAGCTCATTCTTCACAAGTATATGTAATAGGTAAGTATAATATCCCACATATAGCCCCAGTTCATTCTTCACAAATATATCTAAAAGGTTAGTATAATATTCAACATATGGCCCCAGTTCATTCTTCACAAATGCATCAAATAGATTAGTGTAATATCCAACATATAGCCCCAGCTCATTTTTCAAAAATGTATTTAATAGGTAAGTATAATATCAAACATATAGCCCCAGCTCATTCTTCACAAATATATTTAATAGGTAAGTATGATATCCCACATATAGCCCCAGCTCATTTTTCACAAATGTATCAAATAGGTAAGTTTAATATCCAACATATAGCCCCAGCTCATTCTTCACAAATGTGTCATATAAGTTATTAAAATATCAAACATATAGCCCCAGATCATTCTTCACAAATGCATCAAATAGGTTTATAAAATATCCAACATATAGCCCCAGCTCATTCTTTATAAATACATGAAATAGGTTAGTATCATATCCAACATGTACCCAAGCTCATTCTTCACAAATGCACCAAATAGGTTAGTATAATATCCCACAAAAAGCCCCAGCTCATTCTTCACAAATATTTGTAAAAGGTAAGTATAATATCCAACATATAGCCCCAGCCCATTCTTTACGAATATATATCTAATAGGTTAATATAATATCCAACATATAGCCCCAGCTCTTTTTTCACAAATGCATCAAATAGGTAAGTATAATATCCAACATATAGCCCCAGCTCAATCTTCACTAATGTATCAAATAGGTAAATATAATATGCAACATTTAGCCCCAGCTCATTCTTCACAAATGTGTCAAATAGGTGAGTATAATATCAAACATATAGCCCAGCTCATTTTTCACAAATATATGTAATAGGTAAGTACAATATCCCATATATGGCCCAAGTTCATACTTACAAATATATCTAAAAGGTAAGTGCAATATCCAACATATAGCCCCAGCTCATTCTTGACCAAAGTATCTAAAAATTAATTTTAATATCCAATATATAGCCCCAGCTCATTCTTCACAAATATATCTAATAGGTAAGTATAATATCCAACATATAGCCCCAGCTCATTCTTCAAAAATGTGTCAAATAGGTTAGTATAATTTTCAACATATAGCCCCAGTTCATTCTTCACAAATGCATCAAATAGGTTAGTATAATATCCAACATATAGCCCCAGATCATTCTTCACAAATGAATCAAATAGGTAAGTATAATATCCAACATATAGCCCCAGATCGTTCTTCAAAAATGTATCAAATAGGTTGGTATAATATCCAATATATAGCATCAGCTCATTATTCACAAATGTATCAAATAGGTAAGTACAATATGCAACATATAGCACCAGCGCTATCTTCACAAATATAATAAGTACAAATTTCAAACATATAGCCTCAGCTCATTTAGCAGAAATGTATCTTATAGGTAAAGAAAAACATTAAGCCTGGGCTCATTCTGATTACTAAGGTGCATTTACTTAGGAAAATGCCAAACATATAGCCCAAGCTTATTCTTCACAAGTATATCTAATAGGTAAGTTTAATATCCCACATATAGCCCCAGTTCATTCTTCACAAATATATCTTAAAGGTTAGTATAATATTCAACATATAGCCCCAGTTCATTCTTCACAAATGCATCAAATAGGTTAGTATAATATCCAACATTTAGCCCCAGCTCATTCTTCAAAAATGTATCAAATAGGTAAGTACAATATGCAACATATAGCAACAGCGCATTCTTCACAAATATATCTAATAGGTAAGTACAAAATGCAACATATAGCCACAGTGCCTTCTTCACAAATATATCTTATAGGTAAAGAAAAATTCCAACATTAATTCTAGGCTCATTCTGATAACTAAGATGCATTTACTTATGAAAATGCCAAACATATAGCCCCAGTTCATTCTTCACAAGTATATCTAATAGGCAAGTATAATATCCCACATATAGCCCCAGTTCATTCTTCACTAATATGTCTAAAAGGTTAGTATAATATTCAACATATAGCCCCAGCTCATTCTTCACAAATGCATCAAATAGATTAGTATAATATCCAACATAAAGCCCCAGCTCATTTTTCGAAAAAATGTATTTAATAGGTAAGTATAATATCCAACATATAGCCCCAGCTCATTCTTCACAAATATATTTAATAGGTAAGTATGATATCCAACATATAGCCCCAGCTCATTTTTTCACAAATGTATCAAATAGGTAAGTATAATATCCAACATATAGCCCCAGCTCATTTTTCAAAAATGTATTTAATAGGTAAGTATAATGTCAAACATATAGCCCCAGCTCATTATTCACAAATATATTTAATAGGTAAGTATGATATCCCACATATAGCCCCAGCTAATTCTTGACAAATGTATCAAATAGGTAAGTACAATATGCAACATATAGCCACAGTGCATTCTTCACAAATATTTCTAATAGGTAAGTTTAATATCAAACATATAGCCCCAGCTCATTCTTCACAAATATATTTAATAGGTAAGTATAATATCCAACATATAGCCCCAGCTCATTCTTCACAAATATATGTAATAGGTAAGTACAATATCCCACATATAGCCCCAGGTCATACTTCACAAATATGACTAAAAGGTTAGTACAATATCCAACATATAGCCCCAGCTCATTCTTCACCAAATTATCTAAAAAGGAAGTATAAAATCCAACATATAGCCCCAGCTCTTTCTTCACAAATATGACTAAAAGGTAAGTACAATATCCAACATATAGCCCCAGCTCATTTTTCACCAAAGTATCTAAAAAGTAAGTATAATATCCAACATATAGCCCCAGCTCATTCTTCACAAATAAATCTAATAGATAAGTATTATATCCAACATATAGCCCCAGCTCATTCTCACAAAAATATCTAATAGGTTAGTATAATATCTGACATATAGCCCCAGCTCATTCCTTACAAATATTTGTAAAAGGTTAGTATAATAGCCAACATATAGCCTAAGCCCTTTCTTCACAAATATATCTAATAGGTAAATATAATATTCAACATATAGCGCCAGGTCATTCTTCACAAATGTGTCAATTAGGTTAGTATAATATCCAACATATAGCCCCAGCTCATTCTTTACAAATGCAACAAATAGGTTAGTATAATATCCAACATAAAGCCCCAGATCATTCTACAAAGATGCATTAAATAGGTTAATAAAATATCTAACATATAGCCCCAGCTCATTCTTTACAAATGCATCAAATAGGTAAATCAAATATCCAACATATAGCCCCAGTTCATTCTTCACAAATGCATCAAATAGGCAAGTATAATATCCAAGATATAGCCGCAGCGCGTTCTTCACAAATATTTGTAATAGGTTAGTATAATATCCAACATATAGCCCCAGCTCATTCTTCACAAATATATCTAATAGGTTAGTATAAAATCCAACATATAGCCCTACCTTATTCTTCACAAATGCATCAAATAGGTTAGTATAATATCCAGCATATAGCCCCAGATCATTTTTCACAAATGTATCAAAAAGGTTAGTATAATATCCAACATATAGCCCCAGCTCATTCTCCACAAATGTATCAAGTAGGTTGGTATAATATCCAACATAAAGCCCTCGCTCATTCTTCACAAATATTTGTTATAGGTAAGTACAATATCCCACATATAGCCCCAGGTCATACTTCACAAATATGACTAAAAGGTAAGTACAATATCCAACATATAGCCCCAGCTCATTCTTCACCAAAGTATCTAAGAAGTAAGTATAATATCCAACATATAGCCCCAGCTCATTCTTCACAAACATATCTAAAAGGTTAGTATAATATCAACATAAAGCCCCAGCTCATCCTTCACAAATGCATCAAATAGGTAAGTATAATATCCAATATATAGCCCCAGCCCATTCTTCATAAATGTATTTAATAGGTAAGTATATAATTCCACATATAGCCCCAGCTAATTCTTAACAAATGTATCAAATAGGTAAGTACAATATGCAACATATAGCCACAGTGCATTCTTCACAAATATTTCTAATAGGTAAGTACAATATCCAACATATAGCCCCAGCTCATTCTTCACAAATGTATCAAATAGGTTAGTATAATTTCCAACATATAGCCCCAGCTCATTCTTCACAAATATATGTAATAGGTAAGTACAATATCCCACATATAGCCCCAGGTCATACTTCACAAATATGACTAAAAGGTAAGTACAATATCCAACATATAGCCCCAGCTCATTCTTCACCAAAGTATCTAAAAAGGAAGTATAATATCCAACATATAGCCCCAGCTCATTCTTCACAAATATATCTAATAGATAAGTATAATATCCAACATATAGCCCCAGCTCTTTCTTCACAAAAATATCTAATAGGTTAGTATAATATCTGACATATAGCCCCAGCTCATTCTTCACAAATATATGTAATAGGTAAGTACAATATCCCACATATAGCCCCAGGTCATACTTCACAAATATGACTAAAAGGTAAGTACAATATCCAACATATAGCCCCAGCTCATTCTTCACCAAAGTATCTAAAAAGGAAGTATAATATCCAACATATAGCCCCAGCTCATTCTTCACAAATATATCTAATAGATAAGTATAATATCCAACATATAGCCCCAGCTCTTTCTTCACAAAAATATCTAATAGGTTAGTATAATATCTGACATATAGCCCCAGCTCATTCTTCACAAATATATGTAATAGGTAAGTACAATATCCCACTTATAGCCCCAGGTCATACTTCACAAATATGACTAAAAGGAAAGTACAATATCCAACATATAGCCCCAGCTCATTCTTCACCAAAGTATCTAAGAAGTAAGTATAATATCCAACATATAGCCCCAGCTCATTCTTCACAAATATATCTAAAAGGTTAGTATTATATTCAACATAAAGCCCCAGCTCATCCTTCACAAATGCATCAAATAGGTAAGTATAATATCCAATATATAGCCCCAGCCCATTCTTCATAAATGTATTTAATAGGTAAGTATATTATTCCACATATAGCCCCAGCTAAGTCTTAACAAATGTATCAAATAGGTAAGTACAATATGCAACATATAGCCACAGTGCATTCTTCACAAATATTTCTCATAGGTAAGTACAATATCCAACATATAGCCCCAGCTCATTCTTCACAAATGTATCAAATAGGTTAGTATAATTTCCAACATATAGCCCCAGCTCATTCTTCACAAATATATGTAATAGGTAAGTACAATATCCCACATATAGCCCCAGGTCATACTTCACAAATATGACTAAAAGGTAAGTACAATATCCAACATATAGCCCCAGCTCATTCTTCACCAAAGTATCTAAAAAGGAAGTATAATATCCAACATATAGCCCCAGCTCATTCTTCACAAATATATCTAATAGAAAAGTATAATATCCAACATATAGCCCCAGCTCTTTCTTCACAAAAATATCTAATAGGTTAGTATAATATCTGACATATAGCCCCAGCTCATTCTTCACAAATATATGTAATAGGTAAGTACAATATCCCACTTATAGCCCCAGGTCATACTTCACAAATATGACTAAAAGGTAAGTACAATATCCAACATATAGCTCCAGCTCATTCTTCACCAAAGTATCTAAAAAGAAAATATAATATCCAACATATAGCCCCAGCTCATTCTTCACAAATAAATCTAATAGATAAGTATAATATCCAACATATAGCCCCAGCTCATTCTCACAAAAATATCTAATAGGTTAGTATAATATCTGACATATAGCCCCAGCTCATTCCTTACAAATATTTGTAAAAGGTTAGTATAATAGCCAACATATAGCCTAAGCCCTTTCTTCACAAATATATCTAATAGGTAAATATAATATTCAACATATAGCTCCAGGTCATTCTTCACAAATGTGTCAATTAGGTTAGTATAATATCCAACATATAGCCCCAGCTCATTCTTTACAAATGCAACAAATAGGTTAGTATAATATCCAACATAAAGCCCCAGTATTCTACAAAGATGCATTAAATAGGTTAATAAGATATCTAACATATAGCCCCAGCTCATTCTTAACAAATGCATCAAATAGGTAAATTAAATATCCAACATATAGCCCCAGTTCATTCTTCACAAATGCATCAAATAGGCTAGTATAATATCCAAGATATAGCCGCAGCGCATTCTTCACAAATATTTGTAATAGGTTAGTATAATATACAACATATAGCCCCAGCTCATTCTTCACAAATATATCTAATAGGTTAGTATAAAATCCAACATATAGCCCTACCTTATTCTTCACAAATGCATCAAATAGGTTAGTATAATATCCAGCATATAGCCCCAGATCATTCTTCACAAATGTATCAAGTAGGTTGGTATAATATCCAACATAAAGCCCTCGCTCATTCTTCACAAATATATGTTATAGGTAAGTATAATATCCCACATATAGCCCCAGCTCATTCTTCACAAATATGTCTAAAAGGTTAGTATAATATTCAACATATAGCCCAGTTCATTCTTCACAAATGCATCAAATAGGTTAGTACAATATCCAACATATAGCCCCAGCTCATTATTCACAAAAATATCTAATCGGTTAGTACAATATCAGACATATAGCCCCACTCATTATTCTCAAATATATCTAATAGGTTAGCATAATATTCAACATATAGCCCCAGCTCATTCTTCACAAATGTATCAAGTAGGTTAAAATAATATCCAACATATAGCCCCCAGCTCATTCTTCACAAATGCATCTAATAGGTATGTATAATATCCCACATATAGCCCTAGCTCTTTCTTGACAAAAATATATCTAATAGGTTAGTGTAATATTCAACATATAGCCCAAGCTCATTCTTCACAAATTTATCTAATATATAAGCACAATATCCAATATATAGCCCCAGGTCATTTTTCACAAATGCATCAAATAGGTAAGTATGATATCCCACATATAGCCCCAGCTCGTTCTTCACAAATGTACCTAATAGGAAAGTTTAATATTTCACATATAGCCCCAGCTCATTCTTCACAAATGTGTCATATAAGTTATTAAAATATCAAACATATAGCCCCAGATCATTCTTCACAAATGCATCAAATAGGTTTATAAAATATCCAACATATAGCATCAGCTCATTCTTTATAAATACATCAAATAGGTTAGTATCATATCCAACATGTACCCAAGCTCATTCTTCACAAATGCACCAAATAGGTTAGTATAATATCCCACAAAAAGCCCCAGCTCATTCTTCACAAATATTTGTAAAAGGTAAGTATAATATCCAACATATAGCCCCAGCCCATTCTTTACAAATATATCTAATAGGTTAATATAATATCCAACATATAGCCCCAGCTCTTTCTTCACAAATGCATCAAATAGGTTAGTATAATATCCAACATATAGCCCCAGCTCAATCTTCACTAATGTATCAAATAGGTAAATATAATATGCAACATTTAGCCCCAGCTCATTCTTCACAAATGTGTCAAATAGGTGAGTATAATATCAAACATATAGCCCAGCTCATTTTTCACAAATATATGTAATAGGTAAGTACAATATCCCATATATGGCCCAAGTTCATACTTCATAAATATATCTAAAAGGTAAGTGCAATATCCAACATATAGCCCCAGATCATTCTACAAAGATGCATTAAATAGGTTAATAAGATATCTAACATATAGCCCCAGCTCATTCTTTACAAATGCATCAAATAGGTAAATTAAATATCCAACATATAGCCCCAGTTCATTCTTCACAAATGCATCAAATAGGCTAGTATAATATCCAAGATATAGCCGCAGCGCATTCTTCACAAATATTTGTAATAGGTTAGTATAATATCCAACATATAGCCCCAGCTCATTCTTCACAAATATATCTAATAGGTTAGTATAAAATCCAACATATAGCCCTACCTTATTCTTCACAAATGCATCAAATAGGTTAGTATAATATCCAGCATATAGCCCCAGATCATTCTTCACAAATGTATCAAGTAGGTTGGTATAATATCCAACATAAAGCCCTCGCTCATTCTTCACAAATATATGTTATAGGTAAGTATAATATCCCACATATAGCCCCAGCTCATTCTTCACACATATGTCTAAAAGGTTAGTATAATATTCAACATATAGCCCAGTTCATTCTTCACAAATGCATCAAATAGGTTAGTACAATATCCAACATATAGCCCCAGCTCATTATTCACAAAAATATCTAATCGGTTAGTACAATATCAGACATATAGCCCCACTCATTATTCTCAAATATATCTAATAGGTTAGCATAATATTCAACATATAGCCCCAGCTCATTCTTCACAAATGTATCAAGTAGGTTAAAATAATATCCAACATATAGCCCCCAGCTCATTCTTCACAAATGCATCTAATAGGTATGTATAATATCCCACATATAGCCCTAGCTCTTTCTTGACAAAAATATATCTAATAGGTTAGTGTAATATTCAACATATAGCCCAAGCTCATTCTTCACAAATTTATCTAATATATAAGCACAATATCCAATATATAGCCCCAGGTCATTTTTCACAAATGCATCAAATAGGTAAGTATGATATCCCACATATAGCCCCAGCTCGTTCTTCACAAATGTACCTAATAGGAAAGTTTAATATTTCACATATAGCCCCAGCTCATTCTTCACAAATGTGTCATATAAGTTATTAAAATATCAAACATATAGCCCCAGATCATTCTTCACAAATGCATCAAATAGGTTTATAAAATATCCAACATATAGCCCCAGCTCATTCTTTATAAATACATCAAATAGGTTAGTATCATATCCAACATGTACCCAAGCTCATTCTTCACAAATGCACCAAATAGGTTAGTATAATATCCCACAAAAAGCCCCAGCTCATTCTTCACAAATATTTGTAAAAGGTAAGTATAATATCCAACATATAGCCCCAGCCCATTCTTTACAAATATATCTAATAGGTTAATATAATATCCAACATATAGCCCCAGCTCTTTCTTCACAAATGCATCAAATAGGTTAGTATAATATCCAACATATAGCCCCAGCTCAATCTTCACTAATGTATCAAATAGGTAAATATAATATGCAACATTTAGCCCCAGCTCATTCTTCACAAATGTGTCAAATAGGTGAGTATAATATCAAACATATAGCCCAGCTCATTTTTCACAAATATATGTAATAGGTAAGTACAATATCCCATATATGGCCCAAGTTCATACTTCATAAATATATCTAAAAGGTAAGTGCAATATCCAACATATAGCCCCAGATCATTCTTCACCAAAGTATCTAAGAAGTAAGTATAATATCCAACATATAGCCCCAGCTCATTCTTCACAAATATATCTAAAAGGTTAGTATAATATTCAACATATAGCCCCAGCTAATTCTTAACAAATGTATCAAATAGGTAAGTATAATATCTAATATATAGGTTAGTATAATATCCCACAAAAAGCCCCAGCTCATTCTTCACAAATATTTGTAAAAGGTAAGTATAATATCCAACATATAGCCCCAGCCCATTCTTTACAAATATATATCTAATAGGTTAATATAATATCCAACATATAGCCCCAGTTCATTCTTCACAAATGCATCAAATAGGTTAGTATAATATCCAACATATAGCCCTAGATCATTCTTCACAAATGAATCAAATAGGTAAGTATAATATCCAATATATAGCCCCAGCTCATTATTCACAAATGTATCAAATAGGTAAGTACAATATGCAACATATAGCACCAGCGCTATCTTCACAAATATATCTAATAGGTAAGTACAAATATCAAACATATAGCCTCAGCTCATTTAGCAGAAATGTATCTTATAGGTAAAGAAAAACATTAAGCCTGGGCTCATTCTGATTACTAAGGTGCATTTACTTAGGAAAATGCCAAACATATAGCCCAAGCTTATTCTTCACAAGTATACCTAATAGGTAAGTTTAATATCCCGTATATAGCCCCAGTTCATTCTTCACAAATATATCTAAAAGGTTAGTATAATATTCAACATATGGCCCCAGTTCATTCTTCACAAATGCATCAAATAGATTAGTATAATATCCAACATATAGCCCCAGCTCATTTTTCAAAAATGTATTTAATAGGTAAGTATAATATCAAACATATAGCCCCAGCTCATTCTTCACAAATATATTTAATAGGTAAGTATAATAGCCAACATATAGCCCCAGCCTTTTCTTCACAAATATATTTGATAGGTCAATATAATATTCAACATATAGCCCCAGGTCATTCTTCACAAATGTGTCAAATAGGTTAGTATAATATCAAATATATAGCCACAGCTCATTCTTTACAAATGCATCAAATAGGTTAGTATAATATCCAACATATAGCCCCAGATCATTCTACACAGATGCATTAAATAGGTTAATAAAATATCTAACATATAGCCGCAGCGCATTCTTTACAGATGCATCAAATAGGTAAGTTTAATATCCAACATATAGCCCCAGCTCATTTTTCACAAATGCATCAAATATGTTAGTATAATATCCAACATATAGCCCCAGCTCATTCTTTAGAAATGCATCGAATAGGTTAGTTAAATATCCAACATATAGCCCCAGTTCATTCTTTACAAATGCATAAAATAGGTAAATTAAATATCCAACATATAGCCCCAGTTCATTCTTCACAAATGCATCAAATAGGCTAGTATAATATCTAGCATGTAGCCCCAGGTCATTCTTCACAAATGTATCCAATAGGTAAGTATAATATCCAACATATAGCCCCAGCTCATTCTTCACAAATATATGTAATAGATAAGTACAATATCCCATATATAGCCCCCGCTCATTTTTCACAAATTTATCTCATAGGTTAGTATAATATCCAACATATAGCCCGAGCACATTATTCACAAATGTATCTAATAGATTAGTATACTATCCAACATATAGCCCCAGCTCATTCTTTACAAATATATGTAAAAGGTAAGTATAATATCCAACATATAGCCCCAGCTCATTCTTCACAAATGTATCAAATATGTTAGTATAACATCCAACATATAGCCCCAGGTCACACTTCACAATTGTACCAAATAGGTAAGTATAATATCCAACATATAGCTCCAGCTCATTCTTCACAAATGCATCAAATAGGTTAGTATAATTTCCAACATATAGCCCCAGCTCATTCTTCACAAATATATCGTATAGGTTAGTATAATATCTAACACATAGTCCCAGCCCATTCTTCACAAATATATCTAATAGGTTAGTATAATGTTCAACATATAGCCTCAGCTTATTCTTAAAAAATATATCTAATATGTAAGTATGATAACAAACATATAGCCCCAGCTCATCGTGCACAAATACATCTAAAATATAAGTACAATATCCAACATATAACCCCAGCTCTTTCTTCACAAATATCTCTAATAGGTAGGTACAATATCCAACTTATAGTTTGTTTGTTTGTTTGAATGGGTTTTACGCCGCTTTCAACAATTCCGCAGTTATATCGCGGCGGCCGGAGCACCTAAGAATTTATTCCTGGTATTTCTTTCACCTGTACAACCATTACACCCTTCCCTTGCCTCCGACTGCTATCTCACATAGGTTTACGATTATCTACCCATAGGTGAGAGACAACCGTCGAAAAGGATATTTGCCGCCACCGGGGATCGAACCCACGACTTTCAGATTGGAAGTCTTATGCCTAACCAACTGCGCTATGGTGGTGGCCAAACTTATAGCCCAAGCTCAAACTTCACAAAAATATCTAGTAAGTACAATACCAAACATATATCCCCAGCTCATTCTTCACAAAAGTATCTTACAGGTTAGTACAATATCGAACATAAAGACCCAGCACATTCTTCACAAATATATCTTATTGGTAAGTACAATATCCGATGTATAGCCCCTATCTATTATATATATTTGTGAAGAATGAGCTTGGGTTAAATGTTGGATATTATACTAACCTATTTGATACATTTGTAAAGTATGAGTTAGGGCTATATGTTGGATATTGTACTTATCGTTTAGATATATTAGTAACGTATAGGCTGGGGCTATATGTGGGATGTTAAACAAACCTATTCGATACATTTGTGAAGATTGAGCTGGGGTTATATGTTGGATATTGTACTAACTTATTAGATATTTTTGTGGAGTATAGGCAGGGGCTATATGTTGGATATTAAACAAAACTATTTAATATATTTGTGAAGAATGAGCTGGGGCTATATGTAGGATATTGTACTTACCTTTTAGATGTATTTTTGAGGGATGAGCTTGGGCAATCTGTTGGATATTATACTTATCTATGAGATATATTTGAGAAGAATAAGCTGAGGCTTTAGTTTGGATTTTAGACTTACATATAAGATTAATTTGTGAAGAATAAGCTGGGGCTATATCTTGGTTATTATACTTACCTATGAGATACTTTTGTGAAGAATGAGCTGGGGCTATATGTTGGAAATTATTCTTACCTATTAGATACATTTTATGAAAAATGAGCTGAGGCTATATTTAAGTTATGGTACTTACCTATTAGATATATTTGTGAATAATGAGCTGGGCCTATATGTTGGATATTATACTAACCTATTTGATGCATTTGTGAAGAATGAGCTGGGTCTATATGTTGGATATTATACTAATCTTGTACATACTTCAGTTAAGACTGATCTGAGGCTTTTAGTTCGATATTTTTCTTAATTTTTAGATATTTTGGTGAAGCATGAGCTGGGGCTATATGTGGGATATTATACTACACAATGAGATATATTTGTGAAAAATGAGCTGGGGCTATATGTTGGATATTATACTAACCTCTTTGATGCAATGTGAAGAATGAGCTGGGGCTATATGTTGGATATTATACTAACCTATTTGATACATTTGTGAAGAATAAGCTGGGGCTATATGTTGGAGATTATACTACACTATGAGATATATTTGTGAGGAATGAGCTGGGGCTATATGTGGGATATTATACTTAAGTATGAGATAAATTTGTGAAGAATGAGCTGGGGCTATATGTTGGATATTATACTAACCTCTTTGATGCAATGTGAAGAATGAGCTGGGGCTATATGTTGGATATTATACTAACCTATTTGATACATTTGTGAAGAATAAGCTGGGGCTATATGTTGGAGATTATACTACACTATGAGATATATTTGTGAGGAATGAGCTGGGGCTATATGTGGGATATTATACTTAAGTATGAGATAAATTTGTGAAGAATGAGCTGGGGCTATATGTGGGATATTATTCTAACCTATTAGATATATTTGTGAAGAATGAGCTGGGGCTATAAAATGGATATTATACTAACCTATATGATACATTTGTGAAGAATGAGCTGGGTCTATATGTACGATATTATACTTATCTATCAGATAATGTTGTGAAGAATAAGCTGGGTTTATATGTTGGATAATATACTTACCTATTAGATATATTTGTGAAGAATGAGCTGGGGCTATATGTGGGATATTAAACTAACCTTTCTGTTGCATTTGTGAAGAATGAGCTGGGGCTATATGTAGCATATTGTGTTTACCAATTAGATAAATTTGTGAAGAATGAGCTAGGGCTATATAAGGAATATTATATTTACTATTAGATATATTTACTAAGAATGAGCTGGGGCTATATGCTGGATATTATACTAACCTATGAGATATATTTGTGAAGAATGACCTGGGGCTATATGTGGGATATTGTACCTACCTATAACATATATTTATGAAGAATGAGCTGGGGCTATATGTTGGATATAATACTAAACTATTAGATTTCTTTGTGAAGAATGAGCTGGGGCTATATGTTGGATATTGTACTAACCTATTCGATACATTTGTGAAGAATGAGCTGGGGCTATATGTTGGATATTATGCTAACCTTTCTGATGCATTTGTGAAGAATGAGCTGGGGCTATATGTAGGATATTGTCTTTACCAATTAGATAAATTTGTGAAGAATGAGCTGGGGCTATATGTGGGATATTATACTTACCTATTAGGTATGTTTGTAAAGAACGAGCTTTGGGCTTTATGTTTGACATTAGACTTACATATAAGATACCTTTGTGAAAAATGAGCTGGGCTATATGTTGGATAATAAACTAACCTTGGGCTATATGTTGGATATTAAACTTAACTATTAGATATGTTTGTGAAGAATGAGCTGGGGCTATATGTTGGATATTATACTAACCTATTAGATATATTTGTGAAGAATGAAATGGGGCTATAAGTTGGATTTTATACTAACCTATTAGATATATTTGTGAAGAATGAGCTGGGGCTATATGTGGGATATTATACTAACCTTTCTGATGCATTTGTGAAGAATGAGCTGGGGCTATATGTAGGATATTGTGTTTACAAATTAGATAAATTTGTGGAGAAAGAGCTGAGGCTATATGTGGGATATTATATTTACCTATTAGATATATTTGCTAAGACATGAGCTCGGGCTATATGTTGGATATTATACTAACCTATGAGATATATTTGTGAAGAATGACCTGGGGCTATATGTGGGATATTGTACCCACCTATAACATATATTTGTGAAGAATGAGCTGGGGCTATATGTTGGATATATTACTAAACTATTTTATTTCTTTGTGAAGAATGAGCTGGGGCTATATGTTGGATATTGTACTAACCTATTTGGTATATTTGTATAGTATGACCTGGGGCTATATGTGGGATATTGTACCTACCTATTACATATATTTGAGAAGAATGAGCTATGGCTATATGTTGGATATAATACTAAACTTTTAGATTTCTTTGTGAAGAATGCGCATGGACTATATGTTTGATATTATACTACACTATAAGATATATTTTTGTGAAGAATGAGCTGGGGCTATATGCTTGATATTATACTTACTATTAGATAAATTTGTGAAGAATGAGCTGGGGCTATATGTGGGAAATTATACTTACCTATTAGATATATTTGTGAAAAATGAGCTGGGGCTATATGTTGGATATTATACTAACTTATTCGATGCATTTTTGAAGAATGAGCTGGGGCTATATGTTGGATATTATACTTACCTATTAGATATATTTGTGAAGAATGAACTGGGGCTATATGTTGGATATTATACTTACCTATTAGATATATTTGTGAAGAATGAGCTGGGGCTATATGTGGGATATTAAACTTAACTATAAGACATATTTGTGAAGAATGAGCTGGGGCTATATATTGATATTATACTAAACTATTAGATATATTTGTAAAGAATGAGCTGGGGCTATAATTTGGATATTATACTAACCTATTTGATACATTTGTGAAGAAAGAGCTGGGGTTTTATGTTGGATATTATACTAACCTTGGGCTATATGTGGGATGTTAAACTTAACTATTAGATATATTTGTGAAGAATGAGCTGGGGCTATCAGTTGGATTTTATACTGACCTATTTGATACATTTGTGAAGAATGAGCTTGGGCTATATGTTGGATATTATACTAACCTATTCAATGCATTTGTGAAGAATGAGCTGGGGCTATATGTAAGATATTATACTTGTGTAGAATGAGCTTGGTTTATATGTTGGATATTATACTTACCTATTAGATATATTTGTGAAGAATGACCTAGGGCTATATGTGGGATATTACACTAACCCAAAACATATATTTGGGAAGAATGAGCTGGGGCTATATGTTGGATATATTACTAAACTATAAGCTTTCTTTGTGAAGAATGAGCTGGGGCTATATGTTGGATATAATACTAACCTATTAGGTATATTTGTATAGTATGACCTGGGGCTATATGTGGGATATTGTACCTACCTATGACATATATTTTTGAAGAATGAGCTGGGGCTATATGTTGGATATAAAACTAAACTATTAGATTTCTTTGTGAAGAATGCGCGTGGGCTATATGTTGGATATTATACTACACTATGAGATATATTTTTGAAGAATGAGCTGGGGCTATATGTGGGATATTATACTTACCTATTAGATATATTTGTGAAGAATGAGCTGGGGCTATATGTGGGATATTATACTAACCTTTCTGATGCATTTGTGAAGAATGAGCTGGGGCTATATGTAGGATATTGTGTTTACAAATTAGATAAATTTGTGAAGAATGAGCTGAGGCTATATGTGGGATATTATATTTACCTATTAGATATATTTGCTAAGAAATGAGCTGGGGCTATATGTTGGATATTATACTTACCTATGAGATATATTTGGGAAGAATGACCTGGGGCTATATGTGGGATATTGTACCCACCCATAACATATATTTGTGAAGAATGAGCTGGGGCTATATGTTGGATATAATACTAAACTTTTAGATTTCTTTGTGAAGAATGAGCTGGGGCTATATGTTGCATATTATACCTTTCTATAAGGTATATTTGTGAAGTATGACCTGGGGCTATATGTGGGATATTGTACCTACCTATTACATATATTTGCTAAGAATGAGCTGGGGCTATAGGTTGGATATAATACTTAACTATTAGATTTCTTTGTGAAGAATGAGCTGGGGCTTTATGTTGGATATTATACTAACCTCTTTGATGCATTTGTGAAGAATGAGCTGGGGCTATATGTTGGATATTGTACTACACCATGAGATATATTTGTGAAGAATGAGCTGGGGCTATATGTGGGATATTATACTTAAGTATAAGATATATATGTGAAGAATGAGCTGGGGCTATATGTGGAATATTATACTAACCTATTAGATATATTTGTGAAGAAAGAGCTTTTGGCTATATGTTGGATATTATACTAACCTATTCGATGCATTTGTGAAGAATAAGCTGGGGCTATAAGTTGGATTTTATACTGACCTATTTGATACATTTGTGAAGAATGAGCTGGGGCTATATGTTGGATATTATACTCACCTATTCGATGCATTTGTGAAGAATAAGCTGGGGCTATATGTAAGATATTATACAAACCTATGAGATAAATTTTTGAAGAATGAGCTGGGTTTATATGTTGGATATCATACTTACCTATTAGATATATTTGTGAAGAATGAGCTGGGGCTATATGTTGGATATTATACTAACCTTTCTGATGCATTTGTGAAGAATGAGCTGGGGCTATATGTAAGATATTATACTTACCTATTAGATATATTTGTGAAGAATGAGCTGGGGCTATATGTAGGATATTATATTTACCTATTAGATATATTTGCTAAGAATGAGCTGGGGCTATAGGTTGGATATTATACTAACCTATTAGATTTCTTTGTGAAGAATGAGCTGGGGCTATATGTGGGATATTATATTTACCTATTAGATATATTTGCTAAGAATGAGCTGGGTCTATATGTATGAGATTATACTACACTATGAGATATATTTGTGAAGAATGAGCAGGGGCTATGTTGGATATTATACTAACCTATTCCATGCATTTCTGATGAATGAACTGGGGCTATATGTATGGCATTTTCCTAGGTAAATGCATCTTAGTAATTAGAATGAGCCCAGGCTTAATATTTGAATTTTTCTTTACCTTTTAGATACATTTCTTCTAAATGAGCTGAGGCTTTTTGTTGGATATTATACTTACCTATTAGATAAATTTGTAAAGAACAAGCTGAGGCTATATGTTAGTTATTGTACTTACCTATTAGATACATTTGTTTCTGCACAAATGTTTCTTATATATCCAACATATAGCCCCAGCTCATTCTGCAGAAATGGTCTCTATCATAGCAATTCGAACAATGAATTTGTCCAAACCACTCTAAAATTGTTTAAACCTCATTTTTTCATAAAGTGCTGAACAGCTTTGTTGAAATAGCAACACTTAAAAACATTGATATTGACATGAAAAATGATAAAGGAATGCTTTTGAAACGAATTTAAATGAGTGTGATGAGTTTTCAGAATTAAAGGGATGTAAATACAGCAAAATTTGTTCAGGTTGAACAAAATTAGCAATATTTATTACCTCCCTTTAATTAATAAACTATGCATACAACTTCTATACCTAGTTATAAATAGCTTCCTATTAAGAAATAATCAGACGTTCAACACTTTCAAATATGTCAGTAAAATCATGGATTTTTGCAGCTATTTTCATTTTGAAGGTAGTTGTTATCTTATATTTTCAGTGATTTGCGGCATTTTTGAATAGGTTTGGGTGAGTGTTTGGAATTAATGAATGGAGCACTGAGTGAGCAATTTAGAATGGTTTTCATTGAGGCAAATTTAAACACTCTGAAATCATTGAGAAAAAAAAACATTTGGAAATCATACAAAATGATCACATTTTCATTCAAATCAAATAAATCATCATACAACTTATATTGCTGATGTGGATTTTTAGGATTGTGAAGACACCAAAAGAGAAAAGTATGTATTTTCAAACGAAGGTTATGCAATATTGATAAATTTTTGTTCGGATGAAATTTGCCATATTTTATTACTTCCCATGAATTTTAGTCAAAACTCCTTCTAAAATCAATATCGATTCAAAATAATTAGAAATATAGTATTAAAAAAGTAAAACTTGTCATTTTCTCGAAATGTCAAAATAATAACTGCTATGCATAATGTATATTGAAATGAACAGTTAACCAATCACTTGTACTTTTTTAACACAATGTTATTTGTTCTTAACTGACAATTTAATCATATAATTATGTTTTCATATCAAAATCATGTGGGACCTCCAGACAATTTGTCCCTTTGAGCACCAGCATTTTATATAGTCTGGGGAAGGAATCGAACCTCCATACATGATTTTGATTAAATGTGGGCAAAAAGACCCTGTTTATGAAATAAGGCAAAACAGAATGAGGATTTATAATATGAAAAGTCTCCATGACAATGATATCCTTACTTAAAAAGTGACTGATTAATGTCTTGTCGTAAAGTCTAAATCATGACGGTTACACTGCATAACAAATAGGAATTATCAATACTATCTTGAATTGAAGCAATGCATCTGAACTGGGTCAAAGGAAATAGATACAAAGGAATCTCTGGGTTTTCAAGCAATCTCATATTTCACTCAAATCTAATTTTAAAGATATTATAGACATAAGAGTCATGTCGGACAAGGCCATCCCCCTTGCGAAAGCTTGAATGTAAACTTAAGGCTAATAGATTAAGGATTATTTTGTACTTTACGAGATTTACCCCCCTATGTCTTTAAAATAACAAAGGGCATAAAGTTTCAAGTTGATAGCTATTAGATATGCTGAGGGCAAAATCTAAGTATTTGAAATAACAAAGGGCAATGACTCCAAACCATGCAAGCAAGAGTTAAAGTTCTTATGCACTGCACTTCTCCTCCATGAGAAATATGCACCCATAAAGTTTCAAGTTGATAGCTATTATACTTTAGGAGATATTCCCCTAGACAAGTTTAGTGACAGAACCATGGAATGATGGACGGAGACCATTACTATATCTCCTCATTGATTGATCCACGATGAACTTGCTTAGTGTAAGTGACATGACAATTGATTACCACCCTGATCGTAACTTCAAGTCGCATATATGCGATAAATGTTAGAAATTGTGTCGGCTTGATAATCATTTTAGTCATACCTTTTAGGTATCACGAATCAACAATTTAGCTAACCGACAAAGCAAGATTATTGGAATCATTAGATTTTCATTACATCGTGCTCAGATGAGCTAAACAGGATGTGCCCTGTTGGAGCCCAAATATGTTCCAGAGGGTCTTGATATGAGCAAACTTGGTAGAGGTCAACTAGATGATGCTACATACCAAATATGAAAGCTGTCAGCCATCTGGTTTTAGAGAAGATTTTTGAAGATTTTCCTAATTTTAACCTTCGTGCTCAAAGGAGCTAAAAGGGATGCGCCTGGGCAAAGCCCTAATATGACCCAAGGGTCTTGATATGAACAAACTTGGTAGAGGTTTACTAGATGATGCTACATGCTAAATGAAAGCTGTCTGCCATCTAGTATAAGAGAAGAAGATTTTTAAAGATTTTTAAAGATTTTTCACTCTTTGATTCTCTGTTAAAAGGGATGCACCCAGGCAAAGCCAAAATATGACCCAAGGGTTTTGATATAAACAAACTTGGTAGGGTTCCACTAGATGATGCTACATACCAAATATCAGGGCTGTCTGCCTTCTGGTTTCAGAGAAGAAGATTTTTAAAGATTTTCCTATTTTTATCCTTTTTTTGTTTAGGGTAAAGGGAATGTTAAGGCTGGATTTCATTTATATGAACAACTTTGGTAGAGCTTGTCACAAGGAACATCCCAAGTTTCATCAAGATTGGACCACAGGTTTAGAAGTAGAAGATGTAGAAAGAAATTGTGGACGACGGAGGATGCACGACTGACGACGGACACCGGACATTGTACGATCACAATAGCTCACCTTGAGCACGTTGTACTCAGGTGAGCTAAAAAGTGATACATTTATACTTTCATTTAAGAAAGCTGACTGCTAGAAAACAAGACTTTGAAGTCTCTTTAGAACTATTTTGTTTTAATTTACTTGGTCTTGACCAAATTGCACTAAAATACTTAATCACCATTATCCTGCATACCCTTTAATTTTATTCTTGCCAACATAAAGGTGATTGCATTAAGTAGACTTTTGTCACCCTGTAAAAATATTTGTCATTATTAATTCTAAATTATTAATTTCATATCTCAATATTAATTTCGTAATTTAACAAACAATGACAACTATTTTTACAGGGTGAATAGCAAATTATAGAAATTGATAATTGGAAACTAAATATTGTCTTGACTTAGTTCATTCCGAAATTATCCCAAAATAAAGAACTCACACACATATGTTAGAGATCCCCCGGTGATACTTTTCTAAAAATAATTTCAGGTACAATTTAAAAGATGGTCATACATTGAACATTCATGACAAGTTTCATATGAATTAAATTGATTGTGGGAAGATGATTTTTGAAGATTATAAAGGAAAATCAAGCACAAGCTGCCATGCCCATATTTTGGGGTCAATGAAAATTTCTTTAACAATTTAAGAAAAGCATCACCAAAAAAACAACCATGTCAAGTTTCATTGAAATCAGCCCAATGGTTTGGGAGAAGAAGATTTTAACCTGAAAAATTGCCACACCCTGCCAAACCCATATTTGGGGGCAATCAAAATTTCTTGAACAATTTAAGCAAAGGGTCACCCAAGGAACATCCATGCTAAGTTTCATTGACATTGGCCCACTGGTTTGGGAGGAGAAGATTTTTTAAGATTGGGGGTCAATCATTTTTTTTTAACAATTTGAGTTAAGGGTCTCCCAAGGAAAATCTATGCAAAGTTTCAATGAAATTGGCCCACTGGTTTGTGAGGAAAAGATTTTTTAGTGAAACAAGAGGACCATGATGGTCCTAGATCGCTAACCTGAGTCTCTTTGACCCCTGGGACATCACATAAATTAAATAGGCAGATTTTAAAAAGGAGATCATTTCTACATAGGATCAATACCATGAAATATTTTCAGCCAAAAGCAAGAAGGATGTGCCTTTTCACTCTTTGATTCTATGTTAAAATGGATACACCCATCATGCTCAGATGAGCTAAAAGGGATGCGCCAGCATGGGACCCAAATATGACCCCAGGGTCTTGATATAAACAGACTTGGTAGGGGCCCATTAGATAATGCTACATACCAAATATGAAAGCTGTATGCCCTCTGGTTTCAAATTTTTAAAGATTTTCATTCTTTCAATTCTATGTAAAAAGGGTTGCACCCAGGTGGAGCCAAAATATTATCCCAGGGTCTTGATATGAACAAACTTGGTAGAGATCCACTAGATGATGCTACATACAAAATATGAAAGCTGTCTAACTTCTGGTTTCGGAGAAGAAGATTTTTGAAGAATTTCCTTTTATTACCCTTCGTACTCAGAGGAGCGAAAAGGGATGCGCCTGGGCAAAGCCCAAATGTGACCCCAGGGTCTTGATATGTACAAAGTTGGTAGAGGCCAACTAGATAATGCTACATACCAAATATGAAAGCTGTCTGCCTTCTGGTTTCAGAGAAGAAGATTTTTTAAAGATTTTGTTTCTTTGTAACAAGAGGGCCGTTGGCCCTGGGTCGCTCACCTGAGAAAAAAAGCTTCATTACCTAGGTATGTCCATGCAACCACAGAAAAAGAGATTTTCACTTATTCAATCAGATAACATTTGAAATAATTCTCCCCCCTCCCCTCTGCTACTTCCCTGGTCATTATTTATTTAAGCTTTTTTCATAAAAGGTCTGTGATCAGCTAATCTATGCCAGATATACAGGCTGAGTCTGAGACTTTTAAAGTTTTCTTTAATGAGTTGATCAATCCATGTCAAATATAAAGGCTGTAGGGATTCAAAATTCTCAACAAAGCACTCCCCCATCCCCCAAGATGCTCTGCACCTGGTGAATCTACAGTCATGATTTTAGCTAATTCAATTAATGTCCATATGCTGATCATCCATACCAATTTTCAAGTCTGTAGGACTCCTAGTTCATTAGAAGAAGTATAACGATTTCAAAAATGATACAAAGTACTACCCCCTCCCCAAGACACTCAGCACCTGGTGACCCTACAGCATGATGTTAGCTGTTTTTATTAATGTCAATATATTGATCACCCATGACAATTTTCAAGTCTGTCGGGTTCCTGATCCAGGAGAAGAATAAGGTTAAAGATTTCAAAGTACTACCTCCTCCCCCCTATTGCTCAGCATCTGGTGGCCCTACATTCATGATTTTAGCTAGTATATTTTAGATCCATATGCTTATCATCCATGCCAATATTGAAGTCTATAGGGCTCCAGGTTCATTAGAAGATGAAGGTTAAAGTTAAAATTTTTTCACCAAAGTACTACCCCCTCCCCCCTGGTGCTCCTCACCTGGTGGCATTACAGTCGTGATTTAAGCTATTTTTATTAAAGTCTATGAGCTGATCCTCCATGCCAATTTTCAAGTCTGTTGGGCTTGTGGTTCAGAAGAAGAAGAAGGTTAAAGATTACAAAATTTTCACAAAAGTACTTCCCTCTCCCCTCTGGTGTTCCGCACCTGGTGAATCTACAGTCATGATTTTAGCTATTTTTATAAATGTCCATATGCTGATCATCCATGCCAATATTCAAATCTGTAGGACTCCTGGTTCAGAAGAAGAAAAAGGTTAAAGATTACAAAATTTTCATCAAAGTACTACCCCCTCCCCCTGGTGCTCCACACCTTGTGGCCCAACAGATAAGACTTTAGCTGTTTTTATTAAGGGCTATGAGCTGATCATCCATGCAAAATTTTAAGGCTGTAGGGCTTCATGTTCAGAAGAAGAAGAAGGTTAAAGATTACACAATTTACCCAAAGTACTACCCCCTCCCCCCTGGTGCTCCGCACCTAGTGGCCCAACAAATATGATTTTAGCCATTTTTATTAAGGTCTATGAGCTGATCATCCATGCCAAATTTCAAGGCTGTAGGGCTGCTGGTTCAGAAGAAGAAGAATTTTAAAGATTTTATATTTTTAACTTTGGTTACCATAGCAACCAGAGTTTTTCAACGATTTCAATTCTTTTACCAATTCTTAAAGGGGATCACCTAAGGAACATTTCTGCCAAGTTTGGTTAAAATTGGCCAATTAGTTTAGGAGGAGATGTCGTTTAAAGAAATTGTTGCCGGCCGCCGGACAAAAGGTGATCACAATAGCTCACTTGAGTATGTTGTGCTCAGGTGAACTAAAAAGGGTTGTGTCCGGGCAAAGCCCAAATATTACCGGAGGGTCTTGATATGAACAAACTTGGTAGAGGTCCACTAGATGATGCTACATACTAAATGAAAGCTGTCTGCCATCTAGTATAAGAGAAGAAGATTTTTAAAGATTTTTCGCTCTTTGATTCTCTGTTAAAAGGGTTGCGCCTGGGCAAAGCCAAAATATGGCCCAAGGGTTTTGATATAAACAAACTTGGTAGAGGTCCACTAGATGCTGCTACATACCAAATATGAAACCATGCTTTCTGGTTTCAGAGAAGAAAATTTTTTAAAATTTTCCCATTTTTCCCTTCATTTGAGAACTTTGGTAAAGCTTGACACAAGGAACATTCCTGTAAAGTTTGATCAAGATTGGCTTTCCAGTAAAAGAGGAGAAGATGTTTAAAGAAATTCTGGACGACGCCCAAGCACGCCAGACTCAGAACATTGCATGATCACAATAGCTCACCTGGAGCACTTCATACTCAGGTGAGCTAAAAATTATATAAATAAATGTACAAGTTGTGAAAATAAAAAAAAGTTGCAATTAGAAATTTATTATTCTTAAATGCCTTTAAATTCATCATGTGCAGGAATTCAATTGCACTTTATTTCTGTACAAATTGAAATCAGTATAGTTGGAAACATCCCCCCCCCCCCAACGTCAGACATGGCCATCCCCCGCCGATAAAGATTGATAGTAAACTAAAGCCAGTTTCATTTTGGCTTCTTATGCACTGTGTTTGTTCTCAATGAGATCTATCCAATTATAAAGATTTAAATTGATAGCTATTATACTCTCTGAGATATACAAAATCCATGTCTTTGATTTGATTTGAATTGGGGTTTTACCTCGCTTTCAACATTATTTCAGTTATATCGCGACAACTGGAGCACCTAACGATGGATTCCTGGTATTTCTCACACCAGTACTACTACCACATCCCTTTCCTAGCCTCCAGTTGCTATTCCACATAGGTTTACGATTATCTACCCATTGGTGGAAGACAAATGTCGGAAAGGATAAGTGCCGCGGCCGGGGCCATGTCTTTGAACAACTAAAGGCCATGAATGGCTTGAGTTGCTCAAGAGCTTGAAATTCTTGTAATAGCATATCAAAGTTTTGACTAAATTTTAAGACCTTTTGGGTTCTACTGATATTGAAAATGATTTTCGAAGTTTCCACTATATAACATCATGGAGAAATAACCTCCGCCCATAAATTACATATTTTCTATCCAATCACAATAATTTTTTGTAGACTGATAAAAGGTCATCCAAAGATCATTCATGCAAAATTTAATTGGTATTCATCACTTAGAAACAAAGAAAACTCACTTTTTTGCATATTTGAAAATTAGACAAGCACATTAAATCCATGTTTTTCATTTGATCAAAATTGCTTGAACAACTTTGCAAGAGGGTCACCCAAGGATCATTCCTGTGAAGTTTGGTTGAAATTCGTCCAGTAGTTTCTAAGAAGATTAAAGAAAAGTTTATGATCGGACGGACGGATGGATGCATGACGGGCACAAAGCCATGACAATAGCCCCAGTGGCCTTTGGCAAGTGGAGCTAACAAAAGGCAATAACTCCAAAATTATGCAAGCAAGAGTTGTGGATCTTGTGCACTATACTTCTCCTCAATGTGTCTATTCATACATGAAGTTTCATGTTCATAGCTATTATACTTTCAAATATATGCTCTGGACAAAATCAAATGCTTTAAACCATCAAAGAGCAATAACTCAAAAACTATGCTAGCAAGAGTTTTGGTTCTTTTGCAGTGATCTTCTCCTCCATGGGATATATTCATACATGAAGTTCCATGTTGATGGCTATCACACTTTCAAAGATATGCTTCAGACAAACTCAAGGTCTTTAAAATGAGAAAGGGCAATTAATTCAAAATTATGCAAGCAAGAGTTATGCTTCTTTTACACTGCGCTCCTCAATGAGATCCATCCACCTATGAAGTTTTAAGTTGATAACTATCATACTTACAGAGATATGATCCGAACAAAATCTAAGTCTTTAAAACAACAAAGGTCAATAACACTAAAATTATGCAAGCAAGAGTTGTGGTTCTTAGGCACTGCATTTCACCTCAATGTGATCTATTCATACATGAAGTTTCAAGTTAATAGCTATTATACTTTCTGAGATATGATCCGTATAAAATCTGAATCTTTTAAATAACAAAGGTCAATAACTCAAATTTATGCAACTAAGAGTTGTGGATCTTGTGCACTACACTTCTCCTTAATTAGATCTATCCACCTATGAAGTTTCAATTTGATACCTTTTATAAGTTCAGAGATATGCTCCTGACAAAATCCAAGACTTTAAAAAAACAACAAAGGGCAATAACTCCAAAAGATTATACAAGTAAGAGTTGTGGTTCTTGTGCACGGTAATTCTCCTTAATGATATCTATCCACTTATGAAGTTTCAAGTTGGTACTTATTATACTTTCAGATATATGCTCCGTACAAGTTTACTGACAGAATGACGGAGTGTCAGAATGACGTATAGAGACGATTTCTATATCCCCTATGCCCAAACGGCGAGGGATAACTAAAGGGTGCCGCCACTAGAGTAGGTCCGGGTAATTCCGTACACGCGGGAAATTCCGTACACTTGAATTGATTACGTACTTCTTATCAAATGCATTTCAAATTATTTTAGAAATAAACCTGGTTTTAAACAAGCCAATATACCTCAAACCATATATCGGATAATTACCACGCAATCGTAACCTTATGTTTTGCTCATCGCCGATTTAAGGCGGCACTACCTGAGTCACTCCCTAATTCTCAAATACCCAGTCAGATAAGTACGAAAAGGTCACTCGGTACCATCTGTCCAAAATTTCTATATATGTACCCAATGCTTACGTAAATTGTGAATCATAGTTTAAACTTATTGAAGAATAAGAAATACTTTTCACTCTCCTGGTAATATTTTATTGTGAAACCTAGTTCTTTGTAGATAAAATGAGATTTTTCATACTGTACGGAATTAGCCCACATTGAGAAAAGAACAATTGTAGGGCGAGGCTAATTTCGCACATGCCAATATTATTTTACCCATCAAGATCATAACAAATGATAATTGACATTATATTTGTTTAAGATAATCAAAACCTTCTAACTACAGGTTGAAAAGGCTTGACTAACTTGCATTTGCCCAGCGGCCCCAGAGCAACTAGTTTTTCTTCGAGAAACAGTTTAACCTATTGAAGCAGTAGTCAGGGTTCCCACGCTCCAACAGTTCTAAAATTCCCTGACTTTTCCCTGACATTTCCCTGACAAGAAAGTGATTTTCCCTGACATTTAATGGACGTTCCAGTGCGTGTATTCATATTCATTTACAATTTTGCCATAAATCTACAAATGCATGTATGTAAAAATAGCTCTAGAAATGCTCCTTATAATCACCCCATCTTGAGTACTATAGAGTATATAGATAATCAATACATTTTCTTCATTCAATTTTGCTTGCGTGGGGTTTAAAAGCCACTTTCCAAACGAATTCATAAATAGCACAAGGGCTCAAAATCTAACCATTTATGGTACTTATCTAGCCATTATTAATATTACATCCTATCCAAAACATCATAGGTAATTAGTAACCAATTTGTGAGACACACTTCAATCTTGTTAAGAGAATGTTAGAAGCTGTAGGGATCAAACTTCTGATCCAAGAATGAGCAGTCCTAAACTCACTTGTTGCATGAGGAAATGCATGTTTAATAAAGAGGCCCAATGAGAGGCAGAGATTCTCTCCTACCTCCCTTAGGAAAAAGAAAGCCCTTAGGGTTAAGGTTTGTAAAAGACAATCAGTTTAAGTAGTAGGAATCTAGTACTTTGTTATAGCTAAAAGGCAAACAAAGTTTTTACATTCAATTGGAAGAATTGTTTGGATGGGATTGAACGCGTCTTTCAAAATTTTTTGTTATATAATGCAGTGACTTGAGCACCTAACAATGGATTCCTGGTATTTCTCACACCAGAACCACAATTACATCCTTTCCTAGCCTCCAACTACTATTCAACATAGGTCTACAATTATTAACCCATTGGTGGAAGACAAATAGTCAGAAAGGATGAGTGCTGCTGTTTGGGATCGAACCAGGGACCTCTAGATTGACAGACTGACGCGCTACCAACTGGGCTCTTACTACAAAAGAAACTTTATCCCAGGATATAAAAGAGCCAAGGTCTTGTTGTGTGATGAAGATTATTTTTGATAGAATAATAGTACATAAAGTAATAATGCATACAGTTCACATATACAAAAGTAAACTCTTTAAATACTGGTTGGTCTAATGCAAAAGTAACCATATCATATATCAAAAGTCAAAGCCTTTGGTGTCTGTGACAGAGAGGTACAGTGTTTGTATGTGGCAGAGAGGTTTTGAGTCCCTTAGTTCTTTAATTATATTTTTATAAGCCAACACATTTGACTCAAGTACTGGTGAATTCTCCAGGAAGCCAAATCAAGGGGATAAAACTAAGTTGGATGTAATACACATACACGTTAGAACAAAAGCCTTTGACATGATTGAGATACAATCATGAATTGTAACTGTATGAGTTATATCAAAATAAAAGCATATTATAATAAGTAAGACAAAAATCTATCATACCTTCATTGAAAAATGAGTTTTCATAATCATGTAATAAGGCATGTTAAAGTGAAGCAATTATTATTTAAGCAATTTAAGGACCACAAATAGGATTCTTTAATTCAGATTTCACCAGCTATCTCTTCAATAATGATGTCCAGTCTGAAGCTAACAAACCTTATATTTGCAACATTACTACAAAGGAAAATTTGATCAACATCTTTTTCGTATTGTTGACACCTGGTGACCATCAGACAGATTTGCAGAAAGAATTGAAGCTTGATCACAATACCTTTACATTTCAAGATGTGCATAAATTAATGAATTTAAATTATGAAATCATCTTACCTACTCATTGTAGTGTGGATAAAAGTACCATGTTATTGTATTTAGTGAAATCAATTCATTTATACTCTTAACATGTTCCACTGAAGCTCAAAACTGGAACTACCATACAAACAATGATAGATGAAGGAGCTTATAGACATAAATAACTTTAAAATTAATACAGCAATGATACATTAGCCCTTTCAGTAAAGAATTTGGTGACAAAATCTTAAGAGACTGCCTTTGCCTCAAATACTCTTGAAATGAAAAATTCCCTGACAGGCTTTTCAAAATTCCCTGACATTTCCCTGACTTTTGTCTTATTTTCCAAATTTCCCTGACACTCAACAAAATTCCCTGACATTTCCCTGACTTTTTCAAAAATCCATTTTTCCCTGACTTTTCCCTGACGCGTGGGAACCCTGGTAGTTCCGGTGTTTTGATCGCCTACTGACGTTTAAAGTTTTCTCAGTGGATGCGCAAAACCGTCTACCAAGCATGAGGTCCCATTATTGCCTCATAGGCTCGCCACACTTAATACTTAGAAGCCCACGTTTGCCTTTTATGAACATTAAACTGTCTAAATTATGAATATGCCCCATCCACCAAACTAAGCTATTACTTTTACCGCCCCGTTATTCATAACCGATTTTCCCGACGAAGTGTACGAATTAACCCGCTTATGTACGGAATTGGCCGGTATCAGCTACGGGCCTTTATTGTAATTTTTCTAAACATATGGCATAGTTTTTAGAGTTGAATAAGGAGTATTTGCTAGAAGAAATATAATAGCATTAGGAAAGTGTGTTATTATGATCGTCCTAAAAGAGACGTTCTCAAAATAATCGAACCTATCCAAATATGTACGGAATTACCCGGACCGACTCTAAAGGGTGCAAATTATTAATTTAACGTAATAAGATCTATACCGATAGCAAGGGCGTAGCTCCCATTACGCACTTTACGCAATTGCGTACTACAAATAAATCCTCTTTCAAAATCTCGTTGATGAATGCTGTAGTTACGATGTTTGATTATTCACCAACGCTCAAATTATATTAACGGAGAGTGGGTGGGCGACATAAGTCTCCTTTACCCTATTTATTCTTTGGTGGTCGCCTTCGAAATGCGTAAAAAATCAAAGTCCTGGCTACGCCTATGAATATTCCCAAAATTCCAAGAGGTTGTGTAAGAGGAGTACCTCACACCAACATTTAACTGGTGATTTTTATGGTATTCAAAAGCTTCCTCGAGTCTCTCAAATAATACGGTCTGTTCGCCTTGCTTTTCGATTTTTTCCTCATTTCTTGTCAATGCATCCGTCATCTGCCTTTTCCCGCGCTTATTTTGTATCTCCGTCTTTAAGAAGAGTAACAAGGGGGAAATACTCTTCATTGCGTATGAAAACCTTCCCACGTATAGCCAGCGAACTATAGAAAAGAGTCGCATCCCAGAATGGCAGCCGGTCCAATAGCAGAAAGAAATCAAGGTATTTGTGACACTTCAGAGAAAATATATTTTAAACCGGTCATATAAATGGAACAAAAATGAGTTTATAATTGAAGCCGAAAATTATTTGGAAAATATATGTCTATATTCAAGGAATAAGATGCACTAGACGAACTGCTTCGCTGTGTAATTCAGTGGGTGGGGTAAGAGGAATCGGTAAAAAAACCAACACTTAGCATTAGTGATTAATCAATTTCAAATGATGAGTATATAAACATTCATTTAAAAGGGGGTAATTTTAACTGAGACTTATTTCTTATTTAAATGTCAAACAAGATGGCCTATTCGGTCAATTTTGTGGGATCTGGCAACTATTCACGAATTCGAAAACCTTAAATCTCGTTCTCGTTTCAACGCGAGATTTGAGCTCTGGGGTATTTCTCCCCGAGATCGCTCTTTGTTCTATGTAAAATGTAAAGCCGAAATACGACAAAATATTATTTCTAAAAATAAGAAAAAAATATAGATACATCGAGATAAGGCCGATAAACGATTTTGACTTCAAAAAATATAATTTTTCGCACGTTTTTATCCATATTTTACCTCATAACCGCTACAGTGGCGAGGGCGCCGGGAGTCATATTCCAAGTCCGTAAATAAACATTTCTTAAGTATTTTTTAAGATTTAATGTAATAAAATCGAAGCTAAGATATATTCATTAACTTTACTATCATGACAAGACAATTTTAGGCCCTAGACAATGAAAAATCGTCGATTTATGTTTCGCCCAGGCACTTTCGCTACCAATAAGTTTCGCTACTACTGCAGTGCATTTCATAATAATTTTAGTTCATCTCATTTGATTATTAATTTTCACACAATAACATTCAAAATGTTTTATTTCCAATCTATGTGAAATAAAATATATCTAAAATACTTTTGTATTTCCCTTTTATTTATTTATGTCTTTTTTTTCTGATTTCAGTAACAAATCAAGTTTTCATTAATGAAATATTGACAAACCCTTTCATCTAGATTGCTCCACAGTGACTAGTCTAGCTGACATCTCTAAATAGTGCTGACAACTAAATATCATTTGACTCTCCAATCTCAGAGACTGCATCAAGACCAAAATTCACAACTTTGTCAAACTAAAGTACACTCTCTTGGTCCAAATTTATGGTCAAGCATGGCCACAGGGCAGAGTATAAACCTATGTGCAATAAGCAACTAGAGGCTTAAAAGCAACTACAACTGTAGTTCTGTCGCAAAGCAGACTTAAACCCCCATAGGTGCTTTGTCCAAGTTCCGTAATTCTTTTTCGGACAAAGTCCAACAGTGACATTTACCTTTAACCCAAAAGCAATAGGGCACCTCCTTGGGTCATGGGCTGAGCTATCGTACTAAGTTTCGTGATTGTAGGTCTCATTATTCTTTAATTAGAGTCGGGAAACGAAAAAGGTCTACAGAAGGACAGACAGACTCTTGAAACTAATATACACCCCCTCAAGAAGACTACTTTGTGTGTGGGGGGGAGGGGTGGGGTGTGTGTGGGGGGGGGGTAAACTACTGGGTAAACTAGAACCATGGTAAGATGAACATTATAACAATTTCAGCTTTGCATGAAGGGTTGGCGTGGAGCTGCCTAGGCAGCCATATAATGAATAGATTTGCTTATGATAGAAATAAAGTTTTATGTCGCTTTCAACAAACTTTCAGTTAAAACATAATGAATAGAGAGTATCACTTATTGTCTAGAGACAGATTCAGTCAATGTGCTGTCCACAAAGCAAAAAGTGAATACTCTGATCATACCATGATAATGCACAGGATGATCCAAGTCTTAACCATGTACACATCTGAAACTGTTGGATATGTCAGGCCAAAGCTTATATTATTTATTTGGGCTTAAATGCCATTGTTAACAGAATTGCAGGTATGTCCAGGAACTGCTGCACTATGTCCAGGAACTGGTGCACTTACAATGGCTTACTGTTCTTCAAATTGAAATTTGGTAGAGTCTTGGAACAAACCCACAACCATTGATCTAGATCTCCATGATATGTTAGTTGAGTTTACTAAGCTTGTTTATCAACCCAATGTCAAATGATTGTAACAAATAAAGGACTGTCTGCAATCAGATGCTGATATTGTTGCAGCAAATTTGAAATACATTTTTCAAGTTGCAGCCTAAATGCATATGAATCAATCAACAATCAAACACAACACATTTGCAAGTCCTCAATGAAAGCTTGACAAGCATTTGAATGGGGTTTATGTCACTTTTTTAACAGTAATTCTTTTCTTCAGAAGCTTGGGCACCTAACCATGGACTCCTATTATTTTCCACTCAAGCACAACCACCATGGGCATAACCTGCATTTTCAAATTCATGCACATAGTGATACATCAGCAACCATAAGAAAATAATTAGACTAAAGTGGAGCCCAATGAAAATATTTTCCAAAGTACCGACACATCCAACTCCACTTGGACTGTCAATGTAGAGTTCCTGAGGTTCAGTTCCCGACGGTGTCACTCTATCATCCTTTCGGACTCCCAACAATGGGTCGATAATCATAGACCTTTGTGGGGTTTATTCCCACTTCGTCTAATCCCATTTCGTCTACACTATAAAAATATAGATTTAGACCAAAAATTCCAATTTGGTCTAAAACTTTTTGACACCTTATTGTATCAATTTCCCATTTCGTCTACAAAATGGTTTTTGACATGCTATGAGAGTCTTAGAGGTCTTAAAATCATAAAAGTGTTATTATACAACCCCCCAACACACACTTGCAATATTTTTTTTCAATAAATGAATATTTTTTTATATAATTATTGAATTATTTTTCTTCTAAACGATATAAAAAAATATTTTTTGGATAAATTAAAAAAAAAGTTAAGATAATTTTATATGAGAAAATAGCTAAAAGCATTATCCAAATCATTTATGTTATTTAGAAGATAAAACATAAAGGATAACTCTTTTTTTCAATATAGAATAAGAAAATGTATAAAAATAATTATTATAAGGCATAATTATTAATACAAATGAGTTAATGATCTTTTAGACCAAATAGGAATTTATCAAAATATTGGATATAGACGAAATGGGAAATTCACTTTTAGACCAAATGGGATTAGACGAAGTGGGAACAACCCCTTTGTGGATTTGGAGCCTGGAGGCTAGAAAATTATGTAGTAGTAGTACAGGTGTGAGAAATACCAGGAATCCATTGCTAGATGCTCCAGCCGTTGCAATATAACTGAAAGATTGTTGAAAACTTAAAGATTATTGAAAGCGCCATAAAATCCCATTCGAACATAATAAAATTGTGAATCATAGGGATTGATGATAATGAGTGATCAAAATATTATGACTAAAGCTTGAATAGACTGTTGTCACTGTGTCAAGACCATTCCTCATCAAGTTAACTTCAATCTCAGAGCAACTTGACTGAATTGTTAACGGCGCATTCTGGACAACAGACAGTCAAGTAACACAAAACCTTACCATTGGGCTAATGTGCTCAGGTAAGCCAACAAGATACAGCATGTAAGCTTCATAATGCAAATAAGAGGGCCAAGATCACCTCAAGAGCACTAACAATGATTTTGTCATTAAGGCCCCTTTTTCCGTGTATCTGACGGAATGCTCCTATTTTCAATGGGGTTCATCTTTATAAGCAGACAAATATTCTGACCAAGTTTCATCAAGATTGGGCAAAATGTTTGCCTTAAGAGTGCTAAAAAAGATTTGTCATTAAGGTCCATTTTCTCATGATATCTACCAGAATGTCCCAATTCTCAATCCTTATGACAAAATAATCATCCTGATCAAGTTTCATGAAGATTAGACCAAAGCTTTGGCGTCTGGAGTTCTAACGAAGTAATTGTTTACAATGCACCACAAACATTCAATGATCACAAAAGCTCACCTGATGCATGATATGCTCAGGTGAGCTTACAATCCAAGTCGCAAAAAGGGCATAACTCTTAAAACAATTCATGTAGAAATACACCCCCCCCCCCCCCCCCCCCCCCCTGGTAGTATGGATAGAGCTTTTGTAATGGTAAAAATACATGCAAATGTTCATGAAGATAACTTCAATAACAACAGCGATTTGAAAAAAGTTAATGTCTGTCACACCAATTCCAACAATAACACCAATGTGATGACAATAATACCTGGGGTTTTCTCCCAAAACAGCTATGCTAAAAAAAGTTTGAGTTAGTTTAAGATTTTATTTCATTTAATACAACAGAAATATAAATGTATTGCCCTTAAAAAAAATGTAAACTATCAGCATTAATATTTTTACATGTGACCCGTCAGGTGAAAAGGGACCATCTGGGAACTTAGTAAAATGAATATTTGAAAAAAGGTTGAGTACAGCATAGGTCAACCAGAGGTTGCACTTCAAACATTCTGTCCATGGAAGATAGATTGATTATTTTAGATTCAGAAAATAAGCAAATTGCAAAAGGTTTCCACCCTAGTCAGTCTGCGCAATGCGTGCAGTCAGACTAGGGTCGACACTTTACACACTACCCAGATGGTCCCTTTTCGTGTGACAGGTCACATATATTGAAAACATCTAATTGTACATGTTGCTATAGCAAAATTTCTTTTATTCACAGCAGAGAAATGGATCCCCAACCCTTAATAGGTCAATATTTTTCATTGGGTTGTCTGGTCATCCACTCTGTCTTTAAACTTTTTTTCACCAAAACACAAAAGCTGGAGCACCTAACCATTGATTCTTGATAAATCTCTCACCACTACTACCATGACATTTTTTCTAAGCCTCCAGTTGCTGAGCCCACATGGTTTTACAATTGTGCACCCAAATGTCGCTAGGGATGTGTTGTGCCTGCAGGGATCAAATCTTGAACCCATAATTAGCAAATCGATGGTCCAGCCCCTTTTCATGTATAAAAAGAGTCATTTGTTTTCACCAAACATGGTTATTGAAATAAAAACAAATGGGCAAACTAAATGTGGTCACTACATATTGAATACAGCTTATTCAAGCTGTAGTTACAACATTTCTTGCTCATTAACAAGGATGTTTGAAACAAAATGGTGGAAAGTGGCAGAGATCAACAGTCATCTCATTACAAAGAGTGCTTTGATTTTTCAATAATTTGAATGTCAGCAGCAATCTGGTAGTTAGGATCCTCTGGATCTGTAAATTGGCAACAAATATTTTCTCCCTTTCCCAGGATATTTTCATTAAGAGTAGTACAATGAAGTTTGATTGTCAGCAAAACATGGGCTGTTTTGACTAATCCAGAAACTGACCAATGTTTGCATCTGTCTACTGAAAAGAGAAAAAAACCATCACAAATATGAATTAATCAAAAAGGTAATAGGCAATGAGAAGAGAGGGGTTTGATTCTGAAAAAAAAACACATTGACATTAAATGGAATTCTCTATTAGCTTTGTATCTTGAATAGGCTTGAAGATATTGGCAAGGTTAAGATTTCGGGTTATGTTTTCGGACAGACGGATGGACAGACAGACGGATGGACAGACAGACGGATGGACAGACAGACAGACATGAGTAAAACAATATGCCCCCCGATCTCTCGATAGGGGGCATAAAAATTGAGCTATTGTTATCAAATTAGGCATTGATGTGTACTTGATGTTGTGGGCATGCAAAAGATCCAAGTCGAAAAAGGAGCATAACTCTTGGGTTGCACCCACAAAGGGGTACTGTTGTTGTTTTTATCTATAATTTCCATTATAAATATCATTACAAGACTCCAGGGCTCTAAAATATTTTACCAATGCAGTTGTATAAAGCAAACTATATTGTATGTCCTTGTGGATTTGAAGTATTCTGGAACATTCTACTGTTTTGTAAATTTTGGCAAGTTATAAAGACATTGTTCAAATTTTGACCTTGACATTTGATAATATAATAACCACTGGAATCAAGTAAATGGGAGCTACCTTAATACATTTCCTAGCCTTGTTGGTAGGTGCACCACCCACAGTCATATTACTGCAATAATGTTGAAAGTAACCTTAAACTCCATAAACACAAAACACATGATTAAATCTTGTAACTTGAGAATTATAATTTCATTACTACATGTTTTTTTTATTTTTTATATTTTTTTGCAAACAGCTGAATTGAATAATAAACAGATGATGAAGTCAGACAATCCAGGTAAAGCAATAATACATCCAATTTTCAACACAGCCTGACAGGCTACATGCATTGTGCAGGGAAATAAAATTTAGAAGATAATTTGATTGACAATTCTTGCTATTTTAATAACAAACTGTTTCCATAGAATGAAGATAATGGCAAGGTGAAAAATAAGTAATACTATAAAATATTTTGAGAAAATGGGAACTTGTTGGTCACAAAGTACTAGTTTTTGCAGAATCTTAGTTTCTTGTCTTTATTTCAAATCTTGAAGATCTATGTTTTCACTACCTTAACCAAACCAGACATGAACCAAACAAAGTTTTATGTGGTATATTTATACAAGTTAATAAAAAATATTGTATTATTCCAGACTTGTTGGTGGGCCATGCTATTTAGATGGGAGACTAATGTAGATGAAGGGTTGCTTGCATAATAAAGCTTTGACCAATGATAGTTTCGGGAGTTAAGGGTCTATTGTACATCATATTGTCTTTGTTCTTTACTGATTAGTTTACTGATCAATAAATCAAGGGCTGACATGGTGAGTTTCCATGGAGATTATATTTGGTGCATTGAATATAGGGATTTAACTGTAAAGGTTTTAAACCCTTAAACCAAGTTATTTTCAATCATCACAGATCATGATAGTTTAATATCAAAAATGGTTATTATAGCCAAATTCTGGACTGGTACCAAGTGGTCAATGAAATAAATCATAAGTTTGATGTTGGCCATAAACCAGATAAATATTGAAAGACAATGCACAGTTAGAACTTTAAATGTATTTTGTTGAAAGGAGGAACTACTACATGTCAATAATACTTTCAAAAAGAGGAAATATATTTTCAAAGGTTATATCTTGTATTGAACACATACATGCTCAGATCCTGAGGCAGAGACTGGGTTGAAAGGCATCCCCACTCCTGCGAAAAAAGTCCATGAAACGATCTTTATGGTTTGTTGGTATACAAAATGTCATAACTACAGCTCTGTTCATCCTGTAGTTATGACCTTTTGCTTGTCCAATTATACACATAACTTATCGGCTACTCCCCATAATACCCTCCTACCAAAACCCCTGAAAAAAACTAGGTATCTCAGTCGCAAATCCAGGATTTCTATAAAGGGTTTGTTTCCCTTGACTTACACGGTTCTAACCCTTATTCTGCTGAATTTAGATATTCTTCAACAAATTTCCTTTTTTTACATGTAAACAAGACTGCTCCATGATTTTTAACACAAAAATCAAATAGAAAGCTATGGAAGACAGTATATGCTAAGATCAGACTGCAAAGCTGTTTAGACTGATCTTTGTCTATACTGTCTTCCATAGCTTTTTTTCCATCAGGAATATTTTGTGGGGTTGTTCCCACTTTGTCTTATCCCAATCAATACTCATTGAGAAAAAATCTTAGATGCTTCCTTTATTTATGTTTTTTTGCAAAAATAGATTGGTCATCTGCCTGTGAAGATTTCTAAGCACGTGGACTAACAAATGTCAAACAAGCTGGGAAAGGTTGAAGTAGCAGGGTATGGATAAAAGCCCTCCCAGACATTATCCCTCAGGACATTATACCCTTGACAAAAGCCCTCTGGACCAAATCCCTCCCCTAAATCTATCAACCCGGACAAAAGCCCTCCCTTTATATAGTCAGGTTGTGTTTGTCAATTGTGTCTATGGACAATTAAACTTCCAAAACATTTCAGAACCACTGAGTATGACAGCAGCAAACCAGTAGAAAGCAATCATTTATCTACTACAAGTTCATGGCAATAAATATTCTATAAAACTGATTACAGTTTGTATGATCTACTACTACATTTTCTAAAATTTCACAGAATTCTAATTCATAATGAAACATAACTTAAGATATATTTTAGTTTTGTAAGACTGAGGATTTTTGTTATTGACAAAACTCCAATTGCAATGATTTTAATCATTATGTCATCATTGATATTGCTGGGGAACAAGCTCGAAATTTAAAACAAGAATCTGCTGAGCTAGGGACGTGAGCCATGTGACATGACTTTCCCCAGTTCAACAAATTAAAAATTCTGTGACATCATTTGTGTACTTTGACTATTTTCTAGGATAAATAGTTTTTCTTTCAAATTCACGATTTTTAGATAAAATATATTCTTTTTTCAAACAAGGTATTGACAGACCTGCGACACACACACACACACACACACACACAAAAATAAAAAATAAAATGATGAAAATCAAAATGAAGAAAGAAGTTTGCTGTTTTCTAACCCAGATAAGGTAGAATTGTCCGTCGAGTGCACCCCAAAAATTGGACCGCAACGGGTAAATAAACGACGAGTTAGTAATGTTTTTATTAGAATTCATTTGATTATATTATTATCTTACCAAAATCAAATTACCCTAACCATGTCATGTCATATTAATGCCGAAATTATCGCTCAATTTTTCCATTTTTCGTGCAAGTTTTCCGGGAGTTGTTGTTGTTGTCTATATAGACTGGTTCCCAAAATCAGTAAGAGGGCCGGTAACCAAACTAACCCCAGAGCTCAAGTCTCGCGATCTCGTTTTTATCGTGATTTCAGGATGTCAAATAGGTCAATTGCCAGATAAGGCAACTTGAAATTCTAAGAAATGTGGCAAATTATCCGAAAACTATGAAATGCTGTAAAAGCACATTATAAATCTGATTACAGTTTTGGATGGGCCCCATACATAATCTATCTAAATTTGATTTAGAAATCAATTTTTCCATCAAAATTTTAGATTTTACATGTAAATGAATGGGACATGGGCCATTGGCCCATTTCAATGGCCCATCATGAAATTGATCCAAAAATATCCCTGCTCGTACATTTTCCAAGGGAAACTACTCCATCCATGGCAGTTTAAAGGTCAAATGAAAAGCTTTATTGACCTTACATTAATACAAAAAGATGTACTAAAATAATCTGATGCGATATTCAAAATGAAAATAATATATACGATAATGGTAAAATCGACGATTTTCTCTTATCACACCTGTAGCCCGCTATTGAAACTGACCTGTGATGTGATTGTAGTTATGAAGGTATTGGCGGAATAAGCAGATCATATAAACTTACAGATTTTAGTTCAACCTATTACAGATTTTTCACAAATTTGTCGTAAAAACGATTGTCAGTAAGATGTTGCGGCAAGATGGAAGGGTCTTGTATATTTAAAATGTCTGGATATAGCATTATTAATAGTATTAATTATCCTAAGTGACTAAGATCGGGACCCGAAACATCGACTACTCAAAGACAAAGAAATATCTTCTGCTGAACTGATTGGTTATTCTTGCGCATGAATTGTCCGGTAAACACGCCCCGTCAAAGGATAATAAACCAATTAACGCCTTTTGAAATTTCCGGTGAACTGGTTGGGTAAAATTTTGTCAAGTGTCAATTATTTTCATGTATATCATCGGAAAACCACGCCCCGTCAATAAACCAAAGTGTAAACAGGAGTCGTAATTACTGTGATAAGTAAAATTACTTATTTTGGTGTCCAATGATGAAAACATTTTGCTGTTGTAAAACCAAGATATCGTACCTACAGTTTAAAACAATATTATTGAATTGTGATAATGTACCCAATATTTTCGCTTACAAAAAAAGCTTGTTGAGCAGCTTCTGATCAGCTAAAACAGATGTTTCAGTACCAATTTCTAAATTCTTCACTAAAGAACGTAAGGCTAGTGCGTAAAGAGTCGACCCTAGGCAGATGGCGCAGACCGAGAAGGTTCGAAAATTTTCCAACTTTGATGATTTTCTTAACAAGAATAATTAAGCTGTTTGTTCCTTCCCGTGAAGGAGTTTATTTAGAGCGACCTCTGACTGACCTGTACTTGAACAAATCCGTACATCACGTAATTATTTTATGGAGTTCCCAGTCGGTCCCTTTTTCGCGTGACGTGTCACATATAATGAAGTTGAAGTTTAATAAATGGCCTCTTTGAAATTTTGCTCTCTGAGAAATTATTTCGAGGGTTCGAAATCAAAACTTGAACAGTACGAAAGCCAGAGAGAAATCTGCCTGTTATAAATCTTGTCTGAGGGCGTAATAACATGACACACAGTATGCACGAGCGTAATTAGAAATGTATTATTCGTTGAACAATATCGTCGATGAGTTATTAAATCATCGCAAGTACAGCCTTTTGAGCTATATTTGCGACATATTGATCACTCATCATCATTTTTTTAGTCCATTTTCTCTGATTTGGCGCATTCTGTCTGTCTGTCCGCCTCTTTTTCCATCTCACTCTTTTAGCCTGTTTCTCTCACTCCTTTATATCTCTTTTCTTAATATTAGACAAAGTGTACAACGTTTAAATAGTTTTTCAACATTTAAAATATTGTTAAAACTTTTTGTTAATTTTTTTTTTAAATTTTTCTTCATGTAAACGATATTTAACCTGCTCTACACTTATAACAGCTTGAAAATGTGAACATAAAGAACATAAAGAAATGTTTTGAGTGCCGAAATAAAACAAAAAAAGTGTATAAATTAAAAAAAAAAGGTGTTTCAGAAATGATTTTGAAAATAATGGGCATATTAGAAGAAATATCAGTACAGAGATTCGCACACGCAGAAAGGGTTCCCTTCGGTAAATCATTTGTCATGTAATCGGCAAGATGTCACAATGCTTCCGACAAACGAAACTGCACAGTTACATACAATTAATGAAATATTATGACTTAGTAAACACAAATGATATCCTTCAATGATTCATCCTACATGCCGCCAAAGACCAATTTTTAATCGGCGATATACCTAGACACAACAACAGAATATCATTAAATTCGTGTTTATTTTTGTATTTATTTTTTCTAATTATTTATTCATCGGAATATCTTGACAAATTCAAATAAAAACATGGGTGAAAATGTGTGGATTAAAGTTATGAGAAAAAATCGTGGAAACTGAATATGTACCGACAAATAATTGTAGTTTGAAGAAATTTCAAACCATCTTATTGTCAAAGTCCTATTGAGGTAGGATTTTTATTCAAAGTCTCAATTTAATTTTGCATAAAATATTTGAATGACTTTGTAGTTTAACCACCCATCAAATGTGTAATGTCAAGCCTATTTTTATGTTTGTTTTGATATCTGTATAATAAACAAAGTTGAGCTAAATAATTTGTCACTGTGATATATGACTCTAGATTACCGAGTTTTTCACCAAATTTACTAAGTAAACAGTCTGAAAAATGCCGACTTATATTTGTGAGAGAAAAACGTTTAGTTGGAATTCATATTTTTAACAAGATAACATCGTTATGTCAACGATGTGACATGCACTCTAACCATACCATAGTTTCCGACTTACGGTTATTCGGACCATTTTGTTAGACTCGTAACTAAAATAATCTCAGATTTAGGGTAAAAAGTAAACATATTTGTAGTTTCCGCTTGCTAAGGTTTAAACTGTTTTGACTGCACAAGTTTATAGCTGTATAACAACATCGAACCTTCGTGTTGTTGTTCGATAGCTGTGATATTCCCGGTGTTCGCCGTGTTTACCTTTGAGAGTAATGCCTACAATTACGTCACACTCAGTGCGCAAGTGCGAAAATATGTTTTCGGCCAGGTGAAAATTTCCAATAAATCACGGTAGTACTTTAGTAATTATTATCCCCTTGGGTGTGTGCTTTTCGACGCAGACTTTTTATACCTTTTTATTTCAATTAAACTGATGGAAACATATATTAAGTTTTTGTTCGAAAAGTAGCTTTTCATTTGATCTTTAATGAGGTTCACAGTCAACTCGGCCTGTGAATAACTCGGCCCGTTAACTCGGCCAGTCAACTCGGCCTGTTCATATATTATATAGGTACATGTATGACGATGCAATATAGATATTCTGGGGACCTTATCACGGTGCATTTTTTTTATTAATAATAACTCGTTAAAAAGGTTTTTAATAATAATAATCTTACTTTACTATTGTTTGGCATTTGTGTAAATATGAGACAAAATAGCTATAATCAAATACTTAATTAGCCTTTATTCAAATTCGTTTTCAAAATATTTTTTTTAAGCACAAAAGAAAATGACAAGTTATATGCGTATTCAATATGTATATCGTAGATTTTAGTCATTAATTGTGAATATATACCTACATTGCATACATTGATTAACTATCTGATAAGAGTGCTTAAATATCCATTTACTAGACTAATCACTATATAACTTATATACAGGCTGAGTTGACGGGCCAAGTTTTACACAGGAAGAGTTTTACACGGGCCGAGTTTTCAACAGGCAGAGTTGACAGGACACCGTTTAATGAAAAGTACAATGTTCAAAAAACGAAAAGGGTTCTAATGGTGGCCTGTCATTTTGATTTTTTTCAACATTATTTGAAACAGTTTTAATTGATTTTGAAACTTAAAAAATGGAAATTATCATCTTTTCTCAAGACCTCAACTCTTGAACTGAATCTGGAAGATGAATACACACTTGGCAAGAGTCAAACAGATTCCATATTATTTTACATACCAAGCATTCTGTTATGCATCTGGTAAAATGTCTTCTAATTTCTAAAGTTCTAAACCATAGATCTTTTTATTGTCCTCTAAACTGGTTGAAAGTGCAGTTTTATGCAATTTAGCACTACTTTCAGAGCTAACTTTTTTCTGAATAATTTAACTTCCTAAAAGCAAAACGTAAGTGATGTGACTAAGCAATGACCTACTTCTGCAGCAGAGAACTGCAGAGTCTGAATTATTGTTTCTTTTGCAAAAAAATATGTGAAATTGGGCTGAAATTTAGGCTTTAGTAAAAACAGGTACATTTGCAAATTGTAAAGAAAACAGTGTGGTAAAAGATGATTCCTTGTGACAAGCAATTTCTTCTTTTAACGCAATGTTTTTATTTGGCAAGGAAAAAGAAATTGTATGGGAATGGCATTTTTTTTTCAAAACTGAAATGTCTGGGAAAAAATTTGGTAAATGTTTTCTGGTAGCGTCTTTTTCACTTCAGTTAAATTACCCGTAGATCAATTGAAAGACATTTATGAAGCGATATATTTTGAAATTTTATCGTTCTGAGCTGCATGAGTTACATTTGAATGATGTAATGAATATTAACACTATTCTCAAAAATCAGATTAAATTTTTCCATAATTACAGATTTTGGGTATAGCCATATTTCACTGAACCCTGACGTTTCTAATAATGTTTTAACTCTTCTGCTCCAGTTTTTAATATCGGGATTTTCATAAATTTCTGAATGTTGGTACTGTAGTATTGATGTAATGATGCAGTTTTTTTTTTCTTGGTATGTAGTTTTAGCCAATATTTGATAATACGAATATGTCTATTGATTATAAGGGGAAATCTTCCTACTTTGGATAACAGAGACAGGGAGTTAGTTGAATTCTTTAAACATTTACATACGCTTCAAAAAACTTTTTATGAAATCGTTCTAAATTTTCAGCACTGTAGAAACACAGATGTATTGAACTTTCGTGGAAGAAAAATACTTGCAGGGCAGTGATTCGCCTATTGTATTTTCTTGTGATGTAAGGGAGACAACAGTTAACTGGCTTTCTTATTCTTTTTCAGATGCGACAGTTTATGTGGGAGGACTTGATGAAAAGGTGTCAGAGGCAATTCTATGGGAATTGTTCCTTCAAGCAGGCCCTGTGGGTATGTATCATAATTAAGTAAATCAGCTGAACAGATAAAAAAATATCTGATATAGGGCACAGGGTTGGAGAAATTAGTGGAGGATACAGAGCGGGTTTGGGGGGAAATCCTTGATCTGCCACTGGGAAATACATATTTTCCCGCTTGTCCCAGTACAAGTCAAGGATGGTTTGGTACTGGTGCTTTATCAGAAAGAACTAGTTCACAAAAAAGAAAATCAGTCAATTGTGAGAGAACATTTTTTATGCTTCCCGAAGGGAGAGCATATAGCCGCCGCTTCGTCTGTCCGTCCGTCCGTAATTCCGTCCGTCCGTCCGTCCATCCCCACCTATTTCTCCATAACCCTTGGGCCAAATCAAATGAAACTTACCATGTGAACTCCTTATGATATAGTGATGATGCATCTGTGACGGTTTTTGGATTTGAGGCCTCTTCACGGGAAAAGGGGACTTAAGGTAAAAAACAGTTTTTCCCAAATTTCTCCTAGTCTAACAGTCAAAATTTAGTGAAATTTCATATTTGAGTAGCAAATCAGATGCCCTTTACTATAAACAATTTGAAATTAACGTAAAAAAAAAATATATCATGGAAAAAGGGGGCTAAATGTTTGTTACCTTTACGTAAGCATGTAACATAGTTATTCCGTCCGTCCATCCCCACCTATTTCCCCATAACCCTTGGGCCAAATCAAATGAAACTTACCTTGTGAACTTCTTATGATATAGTGTTGATGCTTCTGTGACAGTTTGTGGATTTGAGGCCTCGTCACAGGAAAAGGGGACTTAAGGTAAAAAACAGTTTTTCCCAAGTTTCTCCTAGTCTAACCGTCAGAATTTAGTGAAATTTCATATTTGAGTAGCAAATCAGATGCCCTTTACCATAAACAATTTGAAATTAACGTAAAAAAAAATATATCATGGAAAAAGGGGGCTAAATGTTGCCTTGTTACCTTTACGCTAGCGCGTAAAATACAGTTATTCTTTCATTTCTGCTAGTCTTATGCTCAGAATTTGATGAAATTTCACATTTCAATGGCAAATCAGATGCCAATTACCATAAACAATTTGAAATTTGTGTCTGAAAATATGTCATGCAAAAAGGGGGTTTAATGTTTGTTACCTTTATGTTTGCTGTATAAGATAACACCTTATTTAATCTAAGCAATCTATGCAATCTGACCACAGAGCATATCTCCTAAAGTATAATAGCTATCAACTTTAAATTTTATGGGTGGATAGATCTTATGGAGGAGAAGTGCACTGCACAAGAACTACAACTCTTGCTTGCATAATTTTGGAGTTATTGCCCTTTGTTATTTTTGATACTTAGATTTTGTCTGGAGCATTAGTGTTGATGCTTCTGTGACAGTTTGTGGATTTGAGGCCTCGTCACAGGAAAAGGGGACTTAAGGTAAAAAACAGTTTTTCCCAAGTTTCTCCTAGTGTAACCGTCAGAATTTAGTGAAATTTCATATTTGAGTAGCAAATCAGATGCCCTTTACCATAAACAATTTGAAATTAACGTAAAAAAAAATATATCATGGAAAAAGGGGGCTAAATGTTGCCTTGTTACCTTTACGCTAGCGCGTAAAATACAGTTATTCTATCATTTCTGCTAGTCTTATGCTCAGAATTTGATGAAATTTCACATTTCAATGGCAAATCAGATGCCAATTACCATAAACAATTTGAAATTTGTGTCTGAAAATATGTCATGCAAAAAGGGGGTTTAATGTTTGTTACCTTTATGTTTGCTGTATAAGATAACACCTTATTTAATCTAAGCAATCTATGCAATCTGACCACAGAGCATATCTCCTAAAGTATAATAGCTATCAACTTTAAATTTTATGGGTGGATAGATCTTATGGAGGAGAAGTGCACTGCACAAGAACTACAACTCTTGCTTGCATAATTTTGGAGTTATTGCCCTTTGTTATTTTTGATACTTAGATTTTGTCTGGAGCATATCTCCTAAAGTATAACAGCTATCAACTTGAAATTTTATGGGTGGATAGATCTCATAGAGGAGAAGTGCTATGCACAAGAACTACAACTCTTGCTTGCATCATTTTGGAGTTATTGCCCTTTGTTGTTTTTGATACTTAGATTATGTCTGGAGCACATCTCCTAAAGTATAATAGCTATCAACTTGATATTTTATGGGTAGATAGATCTCATAGAGGAGAAGTGCAGTGTACAAGAACTGCAACTCTTGCTTGCATAATTGCGGAGTTATTGTCCTTTGTTATTTTTGATACTTAGATTTTGTCTGGAGCATATCTCCTGAAGTATAATAGCTATCAACTTGAATCTTTATGGGTGGATAGATCTCATGGAGGAGAAGTGCAATACACCAGAACTACAACTCTTGCTTGCATAATTTTGGAGTTATTGCCCTTTGTTATTTTTATTACTTAGATTTTATTGGAGGCAAATGTTTGACAGTACAAAAGAATCTTTTATCTATTAGGCTTCAGTTTACCATCAAGCTTTCTTGGCGGGGGATGTCTATGTCCAACATAGCTCTTGTTTTTGTGACAATGCCTTATTCGGGGAGCATAATCCGTCTCCGACGGCTCTTGTCTTTTTAGAGAAGAAAATGCTGGACTCCAGAATTTCCTTCATTAAAAATATTGTTTTCTACCCTTTGGTATAAACATCATCATAATTAATCCCTTAGATCTATTCAATACCATCTATAGATTTGTCCTGGTATTGACTTGTCCACAGACAAATGGCATTGAACTATGAACTTGTCTGCAGGTAGAAACACCTGTGTCGGACAAGTTAGACTTGGGAATTCCACACAACTTCAAGCCTAAAATAAAAGAAGCTTGAAATGTGAAATATTGAAGTGGGAATGTTCTGGTTTACAAAGATCAGAATATATTGGTTTGGAACTGACACACATTCTTGAAATACCGCTGATCCCACTGACATGTCAGGTAAAAATCATCATGTCATACTTTACTTTTCTGTCTGGTAAAAGTTTACCAGACCAACTGTCCTGTAAAAAAAATGGGTATTTCTTGATGTCTGAACTGATCCATTCACTTTAACCCTTTCCTGTTTTAAAAAATTTTGGACCTGTCCAAATTCAAAGGCTTTGCAGACGAAAATTTAAAGAAGATTTAATTTGAAAAATAACCATTCAGTAGGATAGAAAATAGTGTGGAAAAAGAAGAAATTGCTGGACAGAAGCAATTTCTTTTTTTTTTCACCATGTTTTCTCAATCATAAAATCACAGACATGTAAAAAGCAGGGATTAAACAGCAAAGGGCTAAACATTAATTTATCCTTGTCTATCAGTTGTCAGTGAAACCTTTACATTTTCCTCTGTCCAACATGTTCAACTTTCTCTCTGTCTCTCTTTCACTCATTCTCAAAACATACACACATGCACGCAAGCACGCACACACACACACACACATGCACCCACACACACTCATATTCTTCACATTATTACATGACAATTAATCAATACAAAAACATGATTCAATATGCAATGTCACATTCACATGTCTGTGAATAAAGTGACAGTGCTCACTCATATCTAGCATGGAGGTTCCTCGCATCAATAAAATTCTTTGAATGTCATGGTCATCTGTTTGGTCAATACAAATTTTCGAGGTAAAACTTTAGAAGAAGCTGTTTTATTTCTCCACTTTGTGTCTTAAATTTGTAGATACCCATTAAAATTCTTTATTCTTTTGTTATAGTTCAGTTTCTACTTCTATCTCTTAAACACCAAAAATATAAATGTTACCGTCACGCGAAAAGGGACCATTGGGGAATTCTGTAAAATGAATTATTGAAAAAGAGTTTTGATCCAGCACAGGTCAACCAGAAGTGGCATTTCAAAAATTCTTTCACTGGAAGGTAGATTGATCATTTTAGATTTTGAAAATAAGCACTGTGCAAAATGTTTGTGACGTGTCACAGATAAGTAAATGAATAATTAGAATCAGCAGAATTATATAACATACTAATTATCAATTATCATAATTTGAATTTTCAGTGAATGTGCATATGCCAAAGGACAGAGTGACACAGACGCATCAAGGTTATGGATTTGTGGAGTTTATGGGTGAAGATGATGCAGACTACGCCATCAAAATAATGAACATGATTAAAATGTATGGAAAACCCATCAGAGTTAACAAGGTTTGTATAAGACTCAACTAAATGATGGTCATGCCATTAACCCTTGTCACGCTGAACCCGGAATATTCCTGCTTTAGTAGGAGCTATAGACAAACATCAGCCTGTACTTATAAAATGTGCAGTCTGATGTTAGTCTACACCACCTGTTTCTCACTTTCAAACCATAATTGACAATAGATTTAGTTTTTCACATGAAAATTGACCTACAGTCGGAACTTTCAGTGCTTTTTGCCTTTTGATTTTGATGAAAATTTTTAGCCAAAATTTATTCATTTTGATTGGTTGATTAAGTTTAAATAAAGCCAGTGCCATCTAAATATATGTGAAACCTATTAGAATTGGCAAGCTGGGTGAAAGAATACACTGAATGATGGTTTAAAAAACTAAGTCACAGGATAGCAAAAATTGCAGTAGAAAATGTGCTTGTTTCCTACTGTTTATTTTTAAGCCCCTGCATGGATAGATTGGGGGCAAATTGTTTAGCCCTATGTGTTTGTTCATCTGTATGTTCCCCCAACCTTCATATTGGCCCCCTTACTTTTGATTGTTTAGTTTTAGTCTTTAAATTCACATGTGTATTGAAAGACAAGACCTTTCTGTTGATACCAATGTCAAGATCATCAGTCAAGGTCCAGATTTTTATGCCCCCGCATCGAGAGATCGGGGGTGGGGGGGGATATTGTTTTACTCATGTCTGTCTGTCCGTCTGTCCATCCGTCTGTCTGTCCAAAAAACTTAACCCGAAAACTTAACCTTTGCCTTTTCTCCAAAAGTATTTGACATACAAAGCTGTACATCAAAGTCAAGGTTATGTGACAAGGTCAAGGTCATGTGACAAGGTCAAGGTCATCTGTCAAGGTCAAACTTTAAAAAAAAATGCTGTTACGGGGGCATTGGTGTTTCACAAACACATCTTGTTTTTTTCAGGCTTCAGCTAATCAGAGGAATCTGGATGTTGGTGCAAACATATTTATTGGTAACTTGGATCCGGAAGTGGATGAAAAATTGTTATACGACACATTTAGTGCTTTTGGAGTTATTTTACAGACACCAAAGGTAAGACTTTTATTAACCCTTTGCTGTTTAATCCCTGCTTTTTATGTGCCTGCGATTTTATGATTGTGAAACATTGTCTTTTTCCACATTTTTTTCTAACCTACTGAATGTTTATTTTTCAAATTAAATCTACTTTAAATTTTCGTCTGCAAAATCAGTGAATTTGGACAGGTCCAAAATTTTGTAAAATGAGGGAAATTGAATTGAACAAATTCTTTGTTTGATTCATTCTGATCAAATAATCTATAGCGCTAAAGTTCGGTATTTCGCCTATTTTAGGAAAACTTGATGCCCTAGGAAGCTATGCTGGGAATTTTGCTAATTTCATTTTAGGTATACAGCTGATATCTTGTTCTAGGTTTATTGAAAACACTTATCCTATTAAAAATCTTGTTTATGAGATATTTGTAAAATTATCTGGTAGCTAGCCATCTGGTTAGTAGTAAACCTCTCCCCCATCGCTTGGATACGCGCATTCAAAAGAAGCTATGACGTCACTGTATGTATTCCGCCATGTTGTCTTTAAAAATTTGGATTTAGTAGTGTGTAAAACCACTCTGTTAATGCAGGTAACTGTTGTTTTATGATATAGTCACATAAGCGTAAGAGGTTTAGAATACAGGGATATTTTACTTTATTTTGAACTCAGAAATTAACCCAGCAGGCCGATTAGAGTGAGTATAAACATACTGTAGAGCTCATATGTTTAAAGCATATTTCAACAAGTTATTTTGTCTCTGTTGATTTTGGTCCCCTAGATGATTGGAAAAATTTCTAACATGTTATTCATTTCAATTCATCTTCTCTCATTTCTCTCCCGCGAAACCCTTAAGGTGTCGCCCATCTAGTAGTTCTGCAATATCATGAACTTTCATAATGTTGACGAGGTAACCTAATGAAAATCAGAAGGAAACCCTGGTAATCACTATTAAAGTGATTACTTTCAAATGTTGCGGAACTATTAGGGGTCCACAACCTTAAGTCTTTTCACCTTTTTCGACCCTCTCTATGGATCAGTGGTTGTGGTGGCAAACTCTTAATATGAGCAAAATTGGAGGCCACGCTGGTTTGAATTCTGCTGATCACTTGGGTATGAGTTTGGGCCAGTTGCTTAAATAAATGATTTTTGTATCATGACCTTTCAGAAAAGGATGATAAACTATCTTTGATCTAGAATTAATTTAGAGTGTGAGGATATTGTATAAATTGTCATTGAATTCCAAATTTATTAAACAAGTTCTATAAACAAAAATGAGTCTTTGCCAAGTTTTTATCAGTTTAGATGACAAGTTTAATAAATCCAGTATTTTACAAGTACAAATATGGTATCTTATTTACAATATGACCTATAATTTTGCGATAAATCAAGGAAATTCCCAAAATTTATTGATTTAAGCTATTCTGCAGAACATTTAACACCGTTTTGGAAATGATGTAAGTAAATGCATTATGACGTCATTTTACAATGAAAATATAACATTGCCATACATTCTTGGCTCTTTTGCATCGATATTCCACCCATGTAATAACAAAATTTATTCAATGTGCCAATTTCATTTCTCCGATATTGGTCATATTATAAATGATATAAACTTCCAAAAATTATTGTAGATCATGAGAGACCCTGATACAGGCAACTCTAAAGGTTACGCATTCATCAACTTTGCAAGTTTTGAGGCGGCGGATGTGTCGATCGAGGCTATGAATGGACAGTATTTGTGCAATCGTCCTATTACCATTTCTTTTGCATTCAGGAAGGACGCTAAAGGAGAGAGACATGGCTCTGCTGCAGGTATGGTCCTTTACCAGGGGTGGGGAAATATGGATTTTTATGCCCCCGTATCGAGAGATCGGGGCATATTGTTTTACTCATGTCCGTCTGTCTGTCTGTCTGTCCGTCCATCTGTCTGTCTGTCTGTCCATCCGTCCGTCTGTCCGAAAACTTAACCCGAAAACTTAACCTTTGCCTTTTCTCCAAAGGTATTTGACATACAAGGCTCATATTTGGCATGATGATAGATCTCAATGATCCGCATCTGCTGGTACCAAAGTCAAGGTCATGTGACAAGGTCAAGGTCATCTGTCAAGGTCGAAATTTGAAAAAAAATGCTGTTATGGGGGCATTCGTGTTTTACAAACACATCTTGTTTTTCTTTGGTACTTTTCACTGTTCTATCGAGAAATAATGGGAGATTATCACTTGGTAATCTCACCGCAAAGGTAGTGAAATAATCACAAACTTATACCCTGCTTTTGAAAATTTCATCCAATTTGACGTCATCTTTGCTGGGCAAAATAAGTAACGTCACAATGAATATTGCATAGCAATCATGCGCAAAATGACACGCTTTATGAAAATATGTCCCAGAAATTTCACATTTTCTCTCATTTTTGCAATAAAGAAATAGAATAATCGTTTGTTTTTTGAGTAAGATCGATTAAAATTACATTTTATGAACAGCAAAGCTATATTTTCATGAGTGAAAATATAGCTTTTATTGTTCACTCAATGAATATAAATCGATCTTACACTGAAAATTGATTATCCTCTATCTCTACTTATTCAAGATCAAAATAAACATGTCTGCAAAAAGAGAAAAGAAGAATATTGAGAAAACATACAACATATACATTTGTTATGTACTTTTCTGCAGGAGGAAAAGCCTGTGCTAGCAAAGTTGCATGTGGAATTTTCACATCCCTGTCTTTACTCTTTGTGTATACTGTAAATCAGATTTAGTTAGCTAATACAAGTGACCGATGGAACAAGTGAAATCAACATTTTCAATTCATTCATGTAAATTTAAATTTTTGATGTTTTGCATTGTGCATTCTGAAAAATTGATTGATTGATTACTCAACAATTTTGAGTTTGTAGCTATTTTGAAAATTAAGGCACAAAGTAGTTCTTTAAGAATTTTTTCTTGTCATGGGAAAATCTTGACATTTTTAACTCTACTGTTTTCGGAACCCGAGGTATTGCTAGGGCCTTAGTGTCGTTGTTGTTGTTGTCATGCAAAAACTTTGACATTTTGTGATAACCTTTCAATGGTAAGTGATAAGGACTTCTTTTTATACCCCACCGATGAAATCATCAGGGGAGGATATTGTTTTTGCCATGTCCGTCCGTCTGTCCGACATTTGTTCCACCCTATTTCTTGAAAACTATTGACCGGATTTCAATGAAACTTGGCACACAGCTTCACTACAATGAGGACATGCGCATATCGTCAGGGTTACCTGGTTCAACTGTCGAATTTTGAGTAACTGCCCCTGACTGTTTAAGCCATATACATACAGAGTGATATTCGTTTCCTCGCTATTTCTTGAAAACTATAGACCCGATTTCAATGAAACTTGGCGCACAGCTTTACTACAATGAGGACATGCGCATATCGTCGGGGTTACCCGGTTCGACCATAGAATTTAGAGTTACTGCCCCTGACTGTTTAAGCCATATACATACATAGTGATATTCGTTTCCGCTCTTTTTCTTGAAAACTGTATACCAGATTTTAATGAAACTTGGTACACAGCTTCACTACAAAGAGGACATGCGCATATCGTCCGGGTTAACCTGTTCGATTGCCAAATTTAGAGTTACTGCCCCTGACTGTTTAAGCCATATACATACAGAGTGATATTCGTTTCCGCGCTATTTCTTGAAAACTATAGACCGGATTTCAATGAAACTTGGCACACAGCTTCACTACAATGAGGACATGCGCATATCGTCGGGGTTACCTGGTTCAACTGTCGAATTTAGAGTTACTGCCCCTGACTGTTTAAGCCATATACATACAGAGTGATATTCATTTCAACGCTATTTCTTGAATACTATAGGTTGATGTAGATAAAAGATGACCTGTACCTAAGTTTGATATTAACTCAATTGACAATGAAAATATTTTGGGGGGGGGGGGGGGGGGGGGGATATCAATTCAACGAATTTGCTTGTTCACATGATGATTGCCTAGGATAAGGCCTTTCTGTTGGTACAAAGTTCAAGGGCATCAGTCAAGGTAGAGGTCAATTTTCCAGAGAAAATTTGTGAAAAAATGGAAAAACTTTTTTTTTTGCGCTAACTTTTGAATGGTAAGTGATACGGCCTTCGTATTTCACATGATGATTGCCTGGGACAAGCACTTTCTGTTGGTACCAAGGTCAAGGTCATCAGTCAAGGTCATTTTTCAGTGTCAAATTTGTGAAAATGCAAAAACTTTGATATATTACGATGACTATTGAATGTTTAGTGATAGGGCTTTCATATTTCACATGATTATTGCCTAGGATAAACACTTTCTGTTAGTACCAAGTTAAAGGTCATCAATTAAGGTCATTTTTGAAGGTCAAATTTGTCAAAAAATATGCAAAAAACTTTGACATTTTTTGTGATATCTCCTGTTCTACTAAGGCATTCTTTTGTAACATGGCACACATATTCACCATTAAAAGAGCAACCTGTTCTATCAAGGGGGATAGTTTTAGAATCATTTTCAGCAAATTATGCCTTTTTGCTACTTTGTTGTTTTTTTCACCTTCGATTAGTTTTTGTCGCCATCCAGCACTTACAGCCAAGCGAAGGCACCCATGGCGGTGCTCTTGTTTGCTTATGATATTAAATTCAAGATATGAAAATATTGTAAGCTTATTTCATGGAGGTATAAAACTTAATGATATATGGTCATGACCTTTTAAACATATAGCAAATTGTTGAAATGTCCTAGTTACAGTTTGAATAAGCTTTAGTTTCCATGATTAAGTTGCCTATTGAATAAGTGACTTGATGGAGGTCAATGTTTTGTTTAGTTTAAAGGAAGTGTCAACTAATGTTTTGACAATCTGTCAGTTCAAATTCAATATCAAGGAAACATAGATATTACAGACTTTCTTTGAAGTTATAAACTTGCAAGTTTAGAATCTAGATACACTGCAACTCCATTATAACGAAATCTGTTAGAGCGCTAAATCCATTATAACGCGGGGTCCGCTTGGCTCCCGAAATTTGGGAGGTCGACCATTTTGGGATGCTGCGGCGATGTTACCCGATCCGCCGTTAACGCTGTTTTGATCGCGATTCTAGATTGAAGGGTGAAAACACTGAGATAAAAATCGATACTGAGCGAAGCCAGGTAAATCAATACAATTGTTTTTCACACCTCCCGCGGGGCAGTGGAGGCGATAAATGCCCCAGGTCAGAGAGAAATAGCTAATTTGATGCGCTGACAAATATATAGTTATATCACTACCGCTGGAGTACCAAACTCACGAGTACAACGATCACGTCCTTTCCTAACCCCAAACTGCTATCTCACTTAGTTCTACGATTTTTAATCCATGGGTGGGTGACTTATAGTCAGAAAGAATGAGTGCTGCCGTCAGACATACACGGAATCCCAATATTGATAGTCCGGCGCGCTACCAACTGCTCTTTGTCGACACCAAAAAGTCTAGCTCGCATGCGATAAAATCCAAGTTAATAAATTTCCGAAGAAGCCGTGTTTTCGCAAAATGAGCTAATCTCGTTTTATATCCTCAAATCTCGAACATTCACCGCTGTTCACAAACGATTCAAAAAGCGACTCGCCCCTTACCCAATTTATTGGTTTATTACCTCCCTTTGCCGATCCCGTTGAATTTTCTTATAAATATTACTTTTTTTGTAAATATATGATAAAATTTTGTTTCTTTTTCATTAAATGTATTCATATTATAGTCATGTTTTACAGGGTTTGAAAATTCAAAGCCTGATTGAATTATTATCGTTGATTCTTATCTCTCACTAAATAGACATTATTTGAGGTTGAAACAGGAAGCTATATATAAACCTACATTTCCCGCTTAGTTGTGTCAAACAAAGAAACTAAAAATGGCGCGGAGCTGATGGTTACCGCGTCGCTTCGCTTTTGTCTGTACTTTATTTCCTGACGATCTACTATCTCATATTCAATGCCGTGAATTAACATCTTGTCAAACCCAGAGTTACATACTCTTTTACCGATACGGTTTTCGAGAAGAAGCTTTCGATACCCCTTGCCTCGTGAAGATGATCTTTGCAAACCGGCGATTCAAACGTGGTAACAACAGATTCATTTAATTGAATTTACGGCATTTTTTCTCGCTCACCGAAGAATGCGGTCCTGCACTCCGAGAGATTCGATTACTTTGGTATAGTTTCGATCGGACGTAGGGTATTATTTATTTTGATTGCGGAGATAATTATTTTCTCCTATTTTCCAGAAGACAATATTTAAAATATGAAATTCGTTGATCTTATGAAACTTTATTGATTTTACTAACTTAACGCTCGTCGTTATCGGTGTTTCTCAGCTGCCAGGCGGGTAGGACCGAGAAATCGGGCGATCGTTTAACCAAACAAACTAGATTACCTTATCAAAGATAGTTTTGTTTAGCTTGGGGACAACAAAATGATCTTAAAATAGAAAATATCAAAGTAATAAACCGCGTTTGTTCTTCAAATCATTGCCGAGTTTTAAAAATATATATTGCGATGGCCTAAATATGTACATGTAAAGGCCTATTTAGATATCGGATATCGTTATCAATGTTGACCCTGTGTCTGTTACGTTTCCGCGTTACGTTATTGTTCATCGGGGGGGGGGGGGGGGAATCGGCGGCGGCAGGGGGGTTACAGCGTTATAGCAGATACATCCACTTCTTCCGCTGTTTCATTTCTTGGACCCCGACCACAGCGTTTTAATGGAGTTGCAGTGTACTCTATTTCATGTTATCTGTTGATACTTTTATTAAGGGAAAAAAAATGAAATGCAGGATAGAGTAAACACACGATATATGAGCTTGCAGTCAAGGTGGTTGGGTAGAGTTTATTCCTGTTTACAAATAAGAAATATTCCATTTCAATTTCAATCATAATAATTGGGTACATTTGCGTGAAATTTATTTTTCCACAGATCTTTATTCAAGGGCAAATTATCCAGAAAGCCATACTTATCTCTTCTCTTTTGACTTATCATCATTCTCAAGTCTTATATTATGGGCAATAGGTAGGCAGGAACCATTAGTTGTTGCGCATCTTGAGAAGGTCATTTATCTAGGTCATAGCTTTTGAAAATTTTCTTTTGTAGGAGTAATAATATCTCACAATTAAGACTTCCTTTTTCAGAGAGAATGATGGCAGCCAAGAACCCACTTTCCCTCACAGATAGACCCCATCAGCTATTTGCTGATGCCCCACCCCCTCAACAGCCCCCTGGTCCCCCAGTAGGGGGAGGAAGTGTCCCTCCACCCCCTCCCCCAGCACAGATGAACCAGGGACCAGCACCAACTCCCAGTCCGGGTAAGGTTTAGCCTATTACGATTTATGTGTACAGAATTTATATTATGTTCTTTAATGCTTTCCGGTGGTTTATCGAGAAATAATGGTAGATTATCACTTGATAATCTCACTGCAAAAGCAGTGAAATTATCAAAAACTTATACCCTGCTTTTGTGCATTTCATACTATCTGACGTCATCTATGCTGGGCAAAATAAGTGACGTCACAATGAAAGTTGTATAGCAATCTTGCGCAAAATGACGCGCTTTACGGAAATATGTCATAGAAATTTCACATATGTCACATTTTTGCATTAAAGAAATAGAATAATCGTTTAATATTTCATTTTGTGTACAACAAAAGCTATATTTTCACTTGTGGCTCTGCCACCTGTGAAAATATAGCTTTTGCTGTTCACTCAATGAAATATAAAGCGATCTTGCACTGAAACAAACGATTATCCTCTATATATAACATACGCTGCCGAAGTAAAATAACCCTGGTGAATAATTTGATGTTACACTAGTGTTACTGACTTAGTTGATTAACTATGCAAATGAGCTGAGAGTGTTAAGCAACAATATTTTGTTGTCTTGAAAATATATAAAGACTGTGATGAAGTAGTTTTACACATGGCCTTATATGTGGCGCAGAAAATTATAGTCATCAAATCCAAAATGGTTTGTCAATTTATCACAAAAATTTGGATCATATATTAAATAAGTTATCAAATACAGTCAAACCAGTCTTAGTTGTCAGCTTTATTCAGCAAGCAACCTGTATTAAGCAAGCAGCCACTGAGTTTCCAAATGAGCAAATAACACTGAAATTGATGTGTATTAAGCAAGCACCTGTTTTAAGCACGCACTTTTTGAATGTCCTTTTGGTGCTTGCTTAAGACAGGTTTGACTATGTGCCCATTAAATACCAATTTTTAGCTCACCTTAGCACAAAGTGCTCAAGGTGAGCTATTGTGGTTAGGTGGATGTCCGTCGTACGTCGTGTGTCGTGTGTCGTCAACATTTACCTTGTATGCACTCTAGAGGCCATATTTTTTGCCCAATCAACCTGAAATTTGGTCAGAATGATTGTCTTGATAAAATCTCAGACGAGTTCGAAATTGGGTCAAGTGGGGTCAAAAACTAGGTCACAGGGTCAAATCTTAGAAAAACCTTGTTTGCACTCTAGAGGCCACATTTTTTGTCTGATCAACCTGAAATTTGGTCAGAATGATTGTCTTGTTGAAATCTTTGACAAGTTCCAATTTCGGTCAAGTGGGGTCAAAAACTAGGTCACAGGGTCAAATCTTAGAAAAACCTTGTATGCACTCTAGAGGCCACATTTTTTGTCTGATCAACCTGAAATTTGGTCAGAATGATTGTCTGGATAAAATCTCGGACGAGTTCGAAATTGGGTCAACTGGGGTCAAAAACTAGGTCACAGGGTCAAATCTTAGAAAAAACCTTGTATGCACTCTAGAGGCCATGTTTTTTGCCTGTTCATCCTGAATTTTGGTCAGAATGATTGTCTTGATGAAATCTTGGATGAGTTTGAAATTGGGTCAAGTTGGGTCAAAAACTAGGTCACAGGGTCAAATCTTAGAAAAACCTTGTATGCACTCTAGAGTCCACATTTTTTGCCCGTTCAACCTGAATTTTGGTCAGAACGATTGTCTTGATGAAATCTGGGACTAGTTGGAAATTTGGTCAACTTGGGTCAAAATTTAGGTCACTGTCAAATCTTAGAAATACCTTGTATGCACTTCAGAGGCCACATTTTTTGCCCGTTCAACCTGAATTTTGGTCAGAATGATTGTCTTGATGAAATCTTAGATGAGTTGGAAATTGGGTCAACTGGGGTCAAATACTAGGTCACAGGGTCAAATCTTAGAAAAACCTTGTATGCACTCTAGAGGCCACATTTTTTGCCCGTTCAACCTGAATTTTGGTCAGAATGATTGTCTTGATGAAATCTTGGATGAGTTTGAAATTTGGTCAACTTGGGTCAAAATTTAGGTCACAGGGTCAAATCTTAGAAAAACCTTGTATGCACTCTAGAGGCCACATATTTTGCCCGATAAACCTGAAATTCAGTCAGAATGATTGCCTTGGTGAAATCTAAGACAAGTTTGAAATTTGGTCAACTGGGGTCAAAAACTAGGTCACCAGGTCAAATCTTAGAAAAACCTTGTATGCACTCTAGAGTTCACATTTTTTGCCTGTTCAACCTGAATTTTGGTCAGAATGAATGTCTTGTTGAAATCTTTGACAAGTTCCAAGTTTAGCGTAGTCATTCATCATTCTATTTCTAATACTACTTTTGAAAATTCTTGACAGTTCATTCAGGTGAGCGAATAAGGGCCACTATGGCCCTCTTGTTTAAACTTGTCAGCCTAAATCAGATAAAACTTGGTAAAGCCTTGTTATATCAGTATGTAGATGACTTGTTTAATGGATTTGTATTTCATGACCAGTCATTCAATATCTACCATTAATTACAAGAAGTGACAAACTTTGATTTAAAGCATGGTTCTAATTAAGGTTTAAAAAATATAGAAAATGCCTTGTTAAGTCAGAAATAGAACAGGTGTCTGTGTTACTTACTTAAAATTACTAAAGACATAGTTGGGATTATTCAGTTGTAGACTGAGTAAGGTCAAACATTCTTGGATAATGGATAAGTGAGAGAAATTGTTAATTCTAAAAAAAATGAAAAATATGTGTTAGTTTTCATGGGGAAACCTAACTAGAATAGTAGTTATACCCACCAAAACTATGTTTAACCCTTTCCTGTTTTATCCCTGCTTTTTACATGCCTGTGATTTTATGATTGCGAAAACATTGTGAAAAAAGAAGATTGCTTCTGACAAGCAATTTCTTCTTTTTCCACACTATTTTCTACCCTACTGAATGGTTATTTTTCAAATTAAATCCACTTTAAATTTTCGTCTGCAAAACCTTTGAATTTGGGCAGGTCCAAAATTTTGTAAAACAGGTAAGGGTTAATGTGTATAAAGGTGAAAGTTGTCAGTCAATCTTTCTGTCTGGAGCTCTTTTGTGTGGGTTCAAATTTTCAGCAACCAATGGGTGGATTTCATTCAAACTTTACATATGGGATCAGTATCAAGCAGGGATGTGCAAGTGAAATTTTGGTTATGATCCTTTGACTTTTGTTAGGCTTATGGCCCTTTGATTGAAAATGGCTTTTCATTTTTGACAAGCACTTGTAGGGGGGTATTAGTCAGCTTTGCGAGAGTCTAGTCTCTTTAATGAAAGAAAAATTGACTGTTAAAGCAGATTTAAGGCTAAAAAATGGTGAACGTTTGAACCAACAGAATAAAGCGGACATGTCAGATGATCCCTAGCCATGACTGAAAAGAGAATTATCTACTTTTCCACTTATTTCTTGCAGTTTCAAAAATTTGAAATTTAAAGTTTGAACACTGAAGATTTTATAAGTTTTAAGTCCATGAGGTATTGATTTTAAACTCTGGATTTCTCACAATTATGACACCTAAAGCTAAGCTTCTGTATGAAGCCTGATGCTTGGCTTTTTACTTTGTAGAACTCTATGATTAAAATGGTGTCAGTGTGTATATTGATAGATATGATATTCATATGTTTGTTTTCTCTTTCATTTCAACAGCTGGACTTCCCCCGCCCACAACAACATCAGCTTTACCTCCTCCTGTACCTCCCCCTATGGGAGCCCCAATGCCTCCACCCCCATCATCCGGAGCTCCTCCCATGATGCCCCCTCCAGTCCCTCCCACAGGGATGCCACCATTCAGTGGACCCCCATCATCAGGTATGTAGAATTTAAACCAACCCCCTTTAGGGAGAATCAAGTTTTCATTGTACCTCCCCCTATGGGAGCCCCATGGGGAGCTTGACCCATGATGCCCTTCCAGTCCCTCCTGCAGTGAAGCCACTGTTCCATGGACCCCCTTCATTGGGTATGAATAGTTTTAAACTGAGCACCTAGAGGGAGCCTAAAATTTTTATTCTACCCTCTATCAGAGCCCCATTACTTTGCCCCCATCATCCGGAGCCCCTCCCATGATACCCCCTCCAGGGATGCCCCCATTCAGTAGACCACCTTCTTCAGGATTTAAATCAAGCCCCTTAAGGGAGCCTCAAAATATTTATTCTCACCAATGGGTAGATAATCGTAAACCTATGTGAGATAGCAGTCGGAGGCTAGGAGAGGGTGTAATGGTAGTACAGGTGAAAGAAATACCAGGAATCCATTGTTAGGAGCGCCGACCGCCGCAATATAACTGCGATATTGTTGAAAGCAACGTAAAACCCATTCAAACAAACAAACTCAAAATATTTATTGTACCTCCCTCTATGGGAACCCCAATGCCTCTGCCCCATCATCAAGAGATCCTCCCACGGGGATGCCATTATTTAGTGGCCTGCCTTCATCAAGTATGTACTTAGAATTGGACAGATATTTAAGGATATGTTACAAGCAACAGTTTTCTTGCAAGTTTGATGCCAAAATCAATAATTTCATATTTAATCAGTCAAGCCCTGGGAGTAATGCACTCCTTGGGTTGTATTTTTAACCCTTTGCTGTTTAACCCCTGCTTTTTACATGCCCGTGTTTTTATGATTGAGAAAACATTGTGAAAAAGAAGAAATTGCTTCTGACAAGCAATTTCTTCTTTTTCCACACTATTTTCTACCCTACTGAATGGTTATTTTTCAAATTAAATCCACTTTTAATTTCCGTCTGCAAAACCTTTGAATTTGGACAGGTCCAAAATTTTGTAAAACAGGAAAGGGTAATATTATCTGACAATGACTAAATACATTGTGACGCATTATTGATGGGTGATTTAAATGTTGTATCTGCAGCTTGTATAAAGATGTAAATACAATCTTTTGATCACCCAGCAGCAATTTGTCATTGGTTTCAACAAATTGGCAATGATAAATGAGCCTGTGTATGACATTTACAACAATTTGACATGTGCTTAATGAGCCTTCATTGAGAATCATAGACAGGTACAAAAGTTTTTTTTAGATGATTACCTGCTTGTCTAATGATACTTTGAGACCTTATCTTTCTATGAAGCGCAAAGCTAAGTATCTGGTCAGACTGTGCAGAAGCACAGGCTGGCCAGAAGCTTTGCTTTGCGCACATGTGAAACTGTTGGAAATGTCACATTCTGGCTCAAATAGTAAATTAAAGTGGTATAGAAGCTAATGGCTTGACAGTAATGATGTGTTTGTACTTTTGTGTAGCAATGGTTTATTGAAAAAGACTGAAAGTGTTGAAAGTGGTGGTAAACAGATATATGCAAACTTTATTGCCAAAGTGAGGGTTAATTCATGATCTGAATTTATTATTTCTCTTCTAAATCATGTGTTTTGGATACCTGGGGATAAATCATGATCATCTATTAAATATTAGTGGATGTGATGAAAGTACAATAATATAAGTTAAGTTTAATGAAAACAATTTCTGTAAAAAAACTGTATCACTGTCATGATTCAATTAATCCATAATAACATAATGAAACTTACCAGTTTGATTACAAATCAATCCACCATTTTAGGGGCCTTTGTTCTATGGTTTAAAAAAGAATATAATGTATTCAATCCATTTCAGGTCAAATGGCCCCTCCCCCGTTTATGCCCCCTGGAATGGCAAGACCTCCACCCCCTGGGATGCCCCCTCCAGGTGGAATGCCGAATATGCCCCCTGGGCCCCCAAGACCAGGTAAGTCTAAAGGATTTGGGGTATCTTCTTGTGTTTCACAGCAGATTTTAGGGGTATATTTGCTGAGTTGGTTGTTCTTAAAAAGCTTATCTCATAGTTTAATCCCTGCCATACTGATAAAAAGACTTAAGTCTGAGCAAAATTGGCTGAATATCAAAGTACTGAAAGTATAAAATGCACAAATTGTGAGTATTTATTTTGAAAATATAGATTTTAAATTCTTCCGTTTTGTCCCATTTTAAAAAGGAAAGTCAGGTTGTAAAGACTGAGTTCAGGTTGCACATATGTGCAGGCTGATCTTTGTCTATACCTCCTGCCAAAGTATTCTTATTTCAGCATGGCAAAGGTTAAGACAATTCAGAACTCAAGCCAAGTCAATTTGTCTGAAATTTCCCAGGAAACTTACCCTGCAACTAAATATTTATGCCCCCTTCAAAAAAGAGGGGTTATATTGCTTTGAACTTGTTGGTCGGTCGATCCGTTGGATGGCAGGCCATCAATCCATCCATAGACTGTTTTTTGTCGGGAGCATATAAAATTTTTTTTTTTGCAAGTTTCACTAATGAAACTTCATGGGTAGATAGATCTCATTTAGGAGTAATATTCAAATGACAATGCTTATATTTGACATGAAGGCTCTCAACAAAACACCATGTCCAACTTGCTGTGTCAGGGGCTTTAGAGTTTTACAACACATCTTGTTACTATTGTAAAATCAAAATTATCGAAGATAATTGTCTGTTTCAGTGTAAGATTGATGTATCTTTATGTGAGAAAACAACAAAAGTAATATTTTCACAAGTCTTTCGTTCTTCACTTTGTTTGTTCATATATCATACATGAAAAAGAAATAATAACTTTATTTCTAGATTGCAACAATTAGATGATTTCTTTAACCCTTTCCTGTTTTACAAAATTTTGGACCTGTCCAAATTCAAAGGTTTTGCAGATGGAAATTTAAAGTGGATTTAATTTGAAAAATAACCATTCAGTAGGGTAGAAAATAGTGTGGAAAAAGAAGAAATTGCTTGTAAGAAGCAATTTCTTTTTTTTTTCACAATGTTTTCTCAATCATAAAATCACAGGCACGTAAAAAGCAGGGATTAAACAGCAAAGGGTTAAAGAAAAATTCTCTAAAAGTGTGTCATTTTGCATGAGATTACATAGCATGTTAAGCAGATGACATCAGTATAATTGACATGCTTAGATGAAGCCAATAAGGGTGAAATGAACAAAACCAGCTCTACGTTTTGGATGGCAAAACAATGCAAACTGTTTGTAAGTAAAACCACACGTTTCTTGTGCACTAGCATGCATTGAGGGGCTTAATAACCAAACAGTGTGCAATGATTTTGTCATCCTGAACACGGGGCAGAGTTCAATTTTTCGATAATTTCATTGGTTTTGTATTGAAATAACTTAATCTACTTTGAAATTTAACAACAATCAAATATTATTAAAGTTAATCAAATCTTGAACATTTTTCAGGAATGCCCATGCCCCCTGGACCCCCTTCTTCAGGGCCACAGTCATCTGGTGGACCAGGGTTCCCCAACCAGGGCCCCCCTGGAGGCCCTCCCCCTGGGATGCCTCCAATGCCCCCTGGTGGACCACCACACCCAGGAATGCGACCCCCTCCCCCTGGCTGGAGAGGACCCCCACCCAGGGGACCACCCCCTCCCCCATTTGGTAAGTTTTGGACACAGCTCCTTTATTTCTTGACAAGGACCCTTAAGGGAAACTGTAAACCCTATTAAAACCTTTAATATGGTGTCAGGCATATATTGTTACCTTTGTCCTTCTGTGAGTGTGGGCCACTGTCGTGATGCAGTTGGTAGGACGTCAGACTGTCAATCTAGAGGTCCTGGGTTTGATCCCTAACAGCGGCACTCATTCTTTCTGACTATTTGTCTCTCACCTATTGGTTGATAATTGTAGACCTATGGGAGATAGTAGCTGGGGGCTAGGAAAGGATGTGGTACTGGTGAGCAAAATACCAGGAATCCATCGTTAGTACTCGAGCCACTGCAACATAACTGAAAAAATTTTGAAAGCAGTGTAAAACTCCATTCAATGAATCTGTGAGTGTGTTTGTGTGACCCATTCTTGTCCAGAGCATAACCTCTGCATACCGATGGTTCAGCGCGAAACAGTTGTAACTCCCTACAAACATATAGGCAGTTACAACTGTTTCGCTCTGAGCTATTGACTTATATGGATAGATTTCAAAATAGTTTTTTACAGTTCTTCCCCTGGAAGACCATGGACATAAGGGCAGTTACAACTGTGTCACACTGAGTTGTCAATTTGTGATACTGAGATACATTTGATTATTGAAGAACTTCATCTTGGTGAAATTGATTGATTGGTCAAAACAATAAAAAATTTACAGCTTTATAACTGATAGTGTCAATTTCCTGATGCACTCTGCAATACATGTATAAGCAAATATATTGCAAGAATTCTCTTGAGACTTAAGGTAGTGGACCCATAATAGTTATGCAACATTTTGGAACTATTTATCATTCACAATGTTGACTGAGGTTTCCCAATAAAAATCATTGGGAAACCTTGGTTAACACTGTTAAAGTTCAATACTTCCAAGATATTGCGGAACTATTACAGGTTCACTACCTTAACCAGTATTTTGTTTATTATAGCATATTTCTATTGTACACAAAGATGTGGAAAACAGTGAAGACAGAGACTTACAATCTGAGCATACTCAGGCTGCTTTGTACTTATTCTAATTATTGAGAGAATCAGACTGTTTGAAATGTTCCAAAAGAGTCATTTTGTTTAAAACAAAAATCAAATTCAGTAAAAAAGGGGTTTCTTTGATTTGATTTGAAAACATAATTTTCATGCTCCCTCATAATCGATTGATTGGTGAATGCTGATTTACTATTGTCCATATGTCTGTCTGTCTATCTTTTGTCAATCTGTCTCCCAAACTTAAGCTGTCCTTAATTTTTTTCCCATAACTTCAACACTATTGGTTTGAAAACTATTTATTTTGCGTAGATATGGAAAGAAAGATTACTACTTAGATTAATCCCTCTTGATTTCAATACTAATTAAGTTATAAAGCCCTTTTTTGGTGAAAAGGTTCATCTGATCAATATGCATCTTTAAAGGTCAAGGACAAGTTTATCTGACAAGGTCAAGTATCAAGGTCAAAGTAAGAAAATGAAGTCTTTAAAGGGTCATTATTGTTTTACAAACACATCAATTATTATTCAGAAAAAAAATCCAATTTCAGGAATGCGTGGACCCATGCCTCCCCCAGGAATGCGACCCCCACCCCCAGGTATCGGGCCAAGAGGACCTATGCGAGGACCAATGCCTCCAAGGGGGATGAGGCCCCCACCCCCTGGTATGAGAGGGCCTCCAGGCCCCCCTCCGCCTCACCAAGGGGGCTATGATGATAATTACTGAGATTTCTATAGAAAGACTTTCAATACATGAGGTTACCAGTCTAACACTGACCCAAATGCAGAGGGGTAGGGAATTTTTGATGAAAGTTGATGAAAAAAATACCCCAAATGATTACATTTTTTTGCATCATGCCTTCCTTTTGATATGATATACATCTTGTAACTACAGCTTTAAACAAGCTGTAGCTACAATGTTTTGGAAGAAAACCGATGATATGAGAGAAATGAGGGAAGAATTATACCAAAAAACTAGATGTTCTTTAACTCTGACAAAAATTTTAGGCTTTACGCCAATGACTTCATTTTGCTTTTAATATCTTGAATAAAACTTGCATTGGGAATGTCATTTATGGGTTATGTAGTAAATTTTCATATTTGTCGTTGTAAATATGTCATTAAAATCTATTCATACATAATTGTCGGTTTAGACTTTTTTATTTTACAACAATTGAGAAACAAGTTCTTACATTTGAATTAATCCCTCTTGATATTGCTTCTTAGAAAATTCACCAGTACTCAAGCAGAGTGTGTGGGCCAATAAAGAACTAAGATTGTTAGCCACTCCAGGGAATTAAACTCCGGACTTCTTGGTAAAGAAGCTAACGCTCCAACTCCAGACCACAGACAACAGTAATTATTTCGTTTGTGTACTCCATCCCAATAAAATGATAAACCCTCTTTCTTATGCCCCTCTCGTGAATATAATTAGGAAAGCATTGTGAAAAATGTCATGGCGCTGTTTCCGTCGTGCTTCGGATTGTCTGGTTGTAAACTTTTTCTTAAAAAATCTTCTCATCTGGGCCCGAGGTTATAAAACTTTTCTCAGGCTCGGGCTCAATTTTCTCATGAAAAACAAGATGTGTATAGATTATTGACATATCAATGGTATAATTCAAGATTTCCCATGGCAGAGCTAAGCCTAAGGATGAGTTTGTTACATTTAGACAGAAAGTCGACATTCTTTATATCGAAGGTTGGCAACCGAACCCTGGTTACGTCAGATGATGATGATTTTGTAACCAAATGTGTTCACTTTTGCTAAGCATGTCTTTCCTTTTGTTTTAAAAATACAAGTTTTTACACACGTTCACGACAATTGTTGACTTTCGTTTGAGAGAACCAAAACTATTGAAAAGTAAACTAGGCTAATTACATCACGACTAAGCCACGCCCTGCCCGCTGGGTAGAGGGAAAAGTTCCCCTTATATCAGAAATTAGCCTTATGACAAAGAACCATCATAAGAGGCTAAGGTTTATCATCAGAAACTATACTGGTTTACAAGTTAATCCTATAACTATATAAATATCTGTGTGATAATATCCCATATGATATAACATGGATATTTTTAGAACAATGACATAATGCGGTTATTTAAAGAGACTTGCATTTCTGTTAGAACATTGACGAAAACAAGGCGAATAGAGGTTATATGATAAATATAATACATACTGAGTGTATCGTATGAAAAAATATCTAACTCGGTTGTGGGAATTGGTAAAAGCCTCGACAGCCTCGACAATTATCAATTTCCCCTATCCCCGTTAGATTTTTTTTCCATACAGAACACCAAGTAAATATTATATATTTAACACTATTTGTAACAATTCACATAAATTACACGAAGGTTCCTCATCAATACACCTATGAAGACCCAAGAAATCTTATGTATTAGATAAGGGCTGAAAAGTACACTATACAAAAATAAACCTGCCTGAGGAGCAAGTGCAGCTTCAATTAATATTGTAGCGAGACAGCCAACCGACGTACAAGATCCTATAGCAATAAAGTCTTTCCAAAAAGGTGGTGAAAGACTATGTTCTCCGTTGAGTTGTCTGTGTCAGGATGTTCTAATTCATAAAACGTTCGCAAACGTTTCAGAATATAAGGGTACAGGTTTAAAAACAAAAGCGGTGGACTCCAACGTAAAAATAATCAAGAAAGGAGTGTAAAAAACGACTGAGGCAAGATTCAGATTAAACAATAATATAATTAGTCCCTTTACTTGAGACTTTAATCCTTTTACATAATAAAACAGAAAAATAGTTCAATTTGACAATTTACAAACTTAACAAATACTAATGAGTGTTTCAATAATGAAAGTCAAATCTAAATACCTTCAATTCAATCTAGCCAGTCAAAGAATTCCGAGATCAGTTTTTAGATAATGAAAATGGTTGAAAGCAGTTTTAAATACCTTTACAGGATCTCGCAGTAAGCTAAAATGTACTTTAAATTAAATCTTAATGACAGTTCTCGTTAGTTTTTAAAACAGTGAAATTCGTGGTAAATAATGAAAATCAGCGATTTAAAACAATCAGAAAATTTCTCTACGTGTTTACAAAAACAAACTTTAGCGTTAAATTCTTCCTAATTTTGCTTTAAACCAAAGAAAAATGAAACCAAAGATAAAAATCGAACAAAAATGACGTAAAGTTCTTGTACCCAAAAAATTCAGAAATGGAGTCCCTGATGTCACGAAAAACCCTAGCTTTTATAGTTGCGTCTCACAAAGATGCTAGAATTCGTGCACGACGTCCCGAACTTGCGAGATTTGCTAGCAAAGCGTCTCTCGCATGCAGGAAACGTCGTGAAAACTCACGATGAAAAATGACTGCGTGCACAACATTGCGTGAAAACAAGGGTGGTTCGTTTCATCGAGCAAATACTAATAAAGTCTGCCTTAGAATTATACAAAACAACAACAATCCCGAAGACAAATGAATAATCTTTCGAGCTATTACAGGTTCAAGGCAATTTTTCAAAGTTTAAATGGGAAAAGTGGGCTAAACTTGCTACGCGTTCAGCGAAACAAATACAAACCAATAGATTACAGCTCTATACTGTCATGCGTCTAAAAATAGAACCGAAGTATCGCGAGAATCGATTACACCGAGAGGTAAACAATCTATCCAATACACAAACATGTACATTCTCTCTGCATACACGACAGTCGGGTAAAGAAATAAACAAAGTTTATCACTCCACAAGTCTGTAGAGATACAATAGGTTCTATATAAAAGACACAAGACGTAAGTAGATAAGGCCTGGGATAACCAGATCGTCACATCACCCCCTTCCGAGAGTGTTTAGTTCCATCAAACACTCATAGAAACAAGTAATGAGAAAGCATCAGTACATCCCAGTACATAACCTTCTAAATAGCAATAATAAATGACGATAAAATTTTACGACACTTAACCACTTTTCATGACAAAGTCATCGAACCACCTTAAAGGTGAAATCTGTGCGGACTACCTTAAAGTAGAATAGTGTTAACACTTTTGGTAACCAGAAGTGTTCTCACCAATCTAATTCAACGCTTGATTAAACATTTGCTGTGTGTGATATTACTTATCCAAGAACATTTTTAAAAATTGAATACTTGCAGAAAATTTAAAAACTTGCTACAAGAACTCTTACAATAACACATTTAATAATGTTCCAAAAAACACGTTACCATGCATATAAACAAATACCCTGAGATAAATTAAAGTGTGATATTGACTAATTCAATGTCCAGTGTTCACATGCACTGACCATAAATGACTTTGCATGTGGACACTGGGACTAGCAATGGCTAACCTTTGCGTAGCAGTATGAGCTGGGGTGACAACATTACAAACCAGAAATTTTTAAATTCATAGAAACATGAAATAAAAATTGGCTGTTCACGAATAGAATCAGCTGGGCTCAAAGACACATTTTAATTTGATAAATTTGGATATTGCAAGGAAAATTACATGTCCATGTTAGTTTCCATGCATTACCCGAAAGAATGACAGTCAAATTTTTACCTTCACACAATAAAGTACAATGTATGACATTTTAGAATAATCAATATGAATGACCTTGACTAGTTGAAGACAATTCGTGATTTACAAATACTGAAAAGTTAATGAGCACATAAAAGTGAGGTAGAATGGACCACACAAGAAAGAAAGTCATTGGAAAGATCTGCTTTTCATCTCTTTAAATAGAATATTTAAAGGGATGAATAGAATATATCTCCAAATATAATAATGCTACCAAAAAATAACATTATGAGAAAAGAACAAATTGCTTGTTAAACTGTGGAATAAGAACCACTTGAAAGATATATTATGCATGAAACATTAAGATAAAAGAAAAAGATTTACATGATTTACGCTCTCTATACAACACTAGTTCCCCTCTCAATCGCTCTTACATCCCTTCGCACTAAAAAAATCTACATCCTCACTCTATGCTCACACCTTTCAAACCTATCTCTCCACAATTCAGCTCACTTTCTCCTCTTCCTGTCATCATGCCTGTCCTCGTCTCTCCTGTCATGTCTGTCTCGCTCATCTCTCCGGTCATCATGGGTTCGCTTGCGGCTCTCCTCGGCCCTGGGTCTGTCGCGGTTGTCGTCTCTCCTCCTGTCCTCACGTTCGTCCGATCGTCTGGTTTCACCTCGCTGGGTTTCGTCATTCCTCGGTCTGGATTCTCTGGCTGCAGCGAGCGCGCTGATGGACCTAGCCAGGCTGTTAAGAGCCTCAGTCTGCCTGGAAAGGGCGTCTCGTACCTCCTCCATCAGAGTCCGGCTTGAAGTCATGGCCTCTGCAACCGCCTTCCTCATCTCAGCTCCTTCCTCTCGGATTGCTGCAGCAATGACTTCACTGCTGTTTGTAGAGCATGAAGAAACAGGAGACACTGGTCTGAGCCCCTTTCGTGGTGCCTCCTGTGGTCTGGGCGTCTGCTGCTGCGGTTCAGCCCGCTGGTCCTCAATCACTCGGCTTTCTCCCTGTCCAAGTATCTGTGGGAGAATGTTTTCTATCTGGCCCGCCTGCGTCTTGATCTTTCCCACCCACTCATCGACTGGAAGGGGTATAGGCCTGGTTGGAGTGTGGATGGCCGCAAAGGTATTTGGTACAGCCATGGTTGGTATGGACGGCGCAGCTGGAACACTATTCACCACAGACTGGCTACTGGAGCTGTTCGATCCACCAGAACGAACTGAGGCTGTATCATCAGTATGCTGGGCCAACCATTGGTCTGGGAAAGTGGCATCTACAGCGGCCTGGAGTGGGTCTGTTCTCGGTCGCATCACCCGCATCCAGTGTTGTCTGCTTTCCTCCTGACTTAGCACCCGGTAGTCAGCCTCTCCGATCACATGTGGGTCTGCAGTTCTAACCAGGCAGGCTTCTGTGTCCAGCTGCGGGCTGTCTGCTGCCATAAGCCTGTGCTTCCTGTACGTTGTGACATGCGCCATTAGGTCCGCCTCTTCCATACACCTGAACAAGCACAGGCTACAGTAGAAGGGCACCTCATCCAAGCTCAGGTGGACCTTCAGGATGTGGTCTTCTATTCTGTACTTCACATCAATTGTCTCCTTCCCCCTCTTCTCGTAGCACCTGGTACACTGGTAGGCCCTCCCCTTCCTCCTTGCTCTCTCTTCTACACTCACAAAGTTGGTTGCCATGTTGACTCTTCTACAACGATAAGTATTTGGCGCTTTATAATTGCTGTCTGCTAGGCGCTCGAAGCGCTCGAGACTTGCCCACATTTTACGTGCTGACCTTTAATTTTGCGAACGACCTTTTTCCCATTAGACACTTGCATGTTTGACCTGCACGGTAAGCTCTCACTCTTAAATGAAAAACCAGTACTCTTTTGACTCTATCATACAGACAGTCTGCAATTTCTTTATTAGATGAACCTGACTTTTGCTTTGCACTCTTATTTCTTTACCCTTTACTAGTATGCTTGTAATCCGATCTCACTTTGGAGGCATCTCTCCCCTCAACCAATGCACCTACCCAAATAGCCCTCCTAATTACCACTACCCTTTTACCTCCCAGGTCACCATGGTAACTGGCTATCTGGTCACCGAATTGAGTCTTCAGTTCTCACAAGTACCTGGCTGGCTAATGGCACAACAGCAATTCCTTCGAACAGTCAGCTCACCTGCCCAAGTGTCCCACTCGTCACCTCTCCTTTGACCCCCTTGGTCACCATGGTAACTCACCTTGACACTTGCAGAATGACTGCACTATTCTTCTCCCAGCTGCCAGACCCAACCATTCTCTCTGCTAGCAGGTATCGGAATCTGAAACTCTTACCTCATACCGGTATACCAAGCATGGTTTAGTCAGTTCATCTCATCAACTTTCAATCACAGGCTCTATTTATTCATTACCCCTACAATTTCATAGTATGAAAAGAAAACATCAAAATTCATATACATGTAGTTTCACGGTGTAACAACAATATAAACTGAATCGTATAACTGTTAACTGTTCAAATCACTGGTTAACTGAACTAGTTGTCTGTGGAAAACTTGTCCCTGAACTTCTTTATCCACTTTGGAAAGTTGCGCCCCTCGAATGACTTCAACTTGTCATGATGCACCACTTTTTCTGATCCGGATTGGTCAAGTTGAATCAGGAAGTTTACGTCATTAATCTTCTTCTTCAACAAGTAAGGTCCGTCGTACGACTTCTCTAGCTTCTGCGCGACACCAACCTTTCTCGCTTCAAGAAGCATCCAGACTAGGTCTCCTTCTTTGTAGTTTTTGTGCGCTAACTTCACATGATAACCTGGTAAGGCGCCTTGTGTGGTTTGTTTACTAGCTGGACCACTTTTATCTTGCGAGTTCTTCTTTTCTTGAAATTCTATTCTACATATACTGTGGTTGTTTTCTTTATGCTCCAAATTTTCTTGGTAAACAAGTGTTATGGGCTGTTCTTTAAGTGGTTCTGCTACACCTACAATTGCATTCTGTCTTAGCTGCACAGGGTCTGGAAAAGGATTCATTACTCTTACTTTGCTTGTCACAGAGTTAGTATTGTTGACCAAAGAGGCTGCCATCTGCAATGGGTATGTCTCTTTAAATCTGTCTGTTGGTTCTATGATAAACTCTTTCGTTCCAACCACTTCATCTCCTTCCAAACTCTCAACGAAGACATCTACAAGGGCCTCACTTTTCGGTGGGATAGTAAAGTCGCTGGCTACTATAACTTGGCGATTCTTGTCATTCCTGCCCGTCCCAATACATGGTATTTCATGTTCTCGTAGCTTGGTGACGCCTTTACTCATCATGATGTCGGCTGGGCCTGCAGGGTCGTTCAGTAAGACATCCATACCTAGGAGACAGTCGTCTTCAATTTCCGCCACTACCATTTCCTTGTTCATGCTAACTGGTCCTAGTGTTATGTTGAAGCTTCCGCGTCCGATCTCTTTAATAGGTGCACCGTCCGCGCTGACAAGGTTACTGGACGGAGTTAGAGTTGGTCTGCACTGTCGGTTCAACATTTCATACACTCTGTAAGATATAACCGATTTTGTAGCTCCAGTGTCGGTAGTGAATAGTATAGGTCTATCTTCTATAGATCCTTTAACGTATAAGCTGTTACTACCTGGCTTCCTTCTTCTTATTACTTCAGGTCTTGTTTGTAGTTTACTTTGGTCTTGAATGTTGATGTGGGCCTCCCCTTGACCTCCAGGTTCGGCCCCTAGTAGTTTAAATGATTCTTATTTCTGTGTTCGGGATTCTCCTTTTGACCTTGGAACTTTGACCGGTCACTTAAATCTGTGTCTTTCTTGAACGGACAGTCTCTTATAAAATGTCCCCTTTGGTTGCATGCGTAGCACGTCATTTCCGCTCTTCCCTGTTTTTGTGTCTCCTTTTGGTCAACTATCTTGTCTAATTTTGCCAGTACCTCGAGCATGATTGACTGTAGGCTCTTCTCTTCACGATGCTCCGGCTTTGACTTCATCCATGAACTGTCGTTTGTATTTGAAGTCTGCGATCTTACGGTCGCCCTTCCTTTACAGAATCTAATCTCTTCATCATCATTCTCGTCATTACTAGTTGCTTGGTCATCCTCGCAAACTTGCTCTTCCTCTGCAATCTGTCTAGCAAACTTTCTCATTTTCTTGTCCCCAAAAGGATCTCTGTCCCTGCCTTGCCTAGTTTGTATAAAACGCACTATGTGATATACGGCTTCATCAATACTGTGCGGGTCTTTGTGGTACTCAACTTCAAATTTAGCTTCCTGATCTCTCAAACCATCTAAAAACCTTCTCACAAGGTCCTCCTGTCTGATATTATCATTTCTGTAGCCGTAGACCTTCGCATATAGACGCTTGAGGTCCGCCGCATATTCCTCGGTAGTCTCGCCATTTCTTTGATCCCTCCGGCTAAATTTGGCGGCGAACGATCGTTGGGTCTCGATGACTCTGAACCGACAATTTAGCTCATTTACAAGTTCTCGATAACTGTGTAGGACCGTTCTTGGTAGCTGGGTAAACACAAACTCCCCCGCAGTGCCTTGAAGTTTCGGCAACAGCTGGTCTATCATCTCATCTTCACTCCATTGGTACCTCTCAGCTAGAACCTCAAACCTGTTCACCCACACTGACCAGTCTTCTTTTCCTGTGAAGGGTGGAATCTTCACGTCATAATGCAGAGGCGTCTGTCTTCTTGTCATATTCAGATGTTGTGGTTCAAAAGCACCATATCTCAAATTGGCTAGCCTTCTCATCGGACTCTGTCTTCTGTCATGCCTAGTTTGTCCTAATGGCGGGTAGCACACCTGGGATGTGTCGGTATTCCCTCCATAATATTCTGTTATATTTCCCAGTGGGCCGGACATATCGATCCCTACTCCCCTGTGCTCTTCTGCAGAAGGCTGCATGAAGTGTCTGTCTTGCTGCAGGCTGACATGGGTGTACGCTAGCTGTTCTCTGTTTCCACGATTTGCGTAGCTGTTTTGCATGTCTAGGCGGCTTGTAGTTTTATGGCCATGGTCAAGTTGTACTTGGCTAGGTAAAGAGCTTGACTTTTCCAAAGCGTATTCACTGCTCGAGCTCGGGACCCTTGTATTGGCATCTATTGAAGTACCCACATCTCCGGATGCTAACTAAACTTCTTTCCCTGGGGGTCTCCTGTTTCTATCAGACACATTCGTTTGTACATTTTCGGTTCGGGAGTAGAGGCTGGACTCATCACAGTCTTCTCTGTGTTGGGTCTCGCATTCTGACTCTTGATCAGTAGTCTCTTCTGCGTCTGTAACGTTTTTTTCTTCTTCCCATTCTGCAGGGCTCGTATCACTGGATCCAACGAATAAAGTTCTGTCTTGGATCCCACTTCTGACACCAGGTGAAATTAATGTAGCGAGACAGCCAACCGACGTACAAGATCCTATAGCAATAAAGTCTTTCCAAAAAGGTGGTGAAAGACTAAGTTCTCCGTTGAGTTGTCTGTGTCAGGATGTTCTAATTCATAAAACGTTCGCAAACGTTTCAGAATATAAGGGTACAGGTTTAAAAACAAAAGCGGTGGACTCCAACGTAAAAATAATCAAGAAAGGAGTGTAAAAAACGACTGAGGCAAGATTCAGATTAAACAATAATATAATTAGTCCCTTTACTTGAGACGTTAATCCTTTTACATAATAAAACAGAAAAATAGTTCAATTTGACAATTTACAAACTTAACAAATACTAATGAGTGTTTCAATAATGAAAGTCAAATCTAAATACCTTCAATTCAATCTAGCCAGTCAAAGAATTCCGAGATCAGTTTTTAGATAATGAAAATGGTTGAAAGCAGTTTTAAATACATTTACAGGATCTCGCAGTAAGCTAAAATGTACTTTAAATTAAATCTTAATGACAGTTCTCGTTAGTTTTTAAAACAGTGAAATTCGTGGTAAATAATGAAAATCAGCAATTTAAAACAATCAGAAAATTTCTCTACGTGTTTACAAAAACAAACTTTAGCGTTAAATTCTTCCTAATTTTGCTTTAAACCAAAGAAAAATGAAACCAAAGATAAAAATCGAACAAAAATGACGTAAAGTTCTTGTACCCAAAAAATTCAGAAATGGAGTCCCTGATGTCACGAAAAACCCTAGCTTTTATAGTTGCGTCTCACGAAGATGCTAGAATTCGTGCACGACGTCCCGAACTTGCGAGATTTGCTAGCAAAGCGTCTCTCGCATGCAGGAAACGTCGTGAAAACTCACGATGAAAAATGACTGCGTGCACAACATTGCGTGAAAACAAGGGTGGTTCGTTTCATCGAGCAAATACTAATAAAGTCTGCCTTAGAATTATACAAAACAACAACAATCCCGAAGACAAATGAATAATCTTTCGAGCTATTACAGGTTCAAGGCAATTTTTCAAAGTTTAAAAGGGAAAAGCGGGCTAAACTTGCTACGCGTTCAGCGAAACAAATACAAACCAATAGATTACAGCTCTATACTGTCATGCGTCTAAAAATAGAACCGAAGTATCGCGAGAATCGATTACACCAAGAGGTAAACAATCTATCCAATATAACTCGAATACGCTATTGTGACTTGTGATTACAATACATTTGTATACAACCCACGAGTCAGAATAGCGAATTTTACTTATACACAAACATGTACATTCTCTCTGCATACACGACAGTCGGGTAAAGAAATAAACAAAGTTTATCACTCCACGAGTCTGTAGAGATGCAATAGGTTCTATATAAAAGACACAAGACGTAAGTAGATAAGGCCTGGGATAACCAGATCGTCACAATATGTTTATTTTGTGTTGTTTAGTTTATTATGCTCCCTGAAGGAAGAACATATAGCCACTGCTTCGTCTGTCCGTCCGTAATTCCATCCATCCCCAGCAATTTATCCATGACCCTAGGGCCAAATTAAATGAAACTTACAATGTGAACTTCCTATGATATAGTGTTGATGCATCTGTCTCAGTTTTTGGATTTGAGGCCCTGTCACGGGAAAAGGGGACTCGGAGTAAGATGGAGTTTTTCTCAAATTTCTTCTAGTCTAATGGTCAGAATTTACTGAAATTTCATATTTGAGTAGCCTATCAGATGCCCTTTAGTATGAACATTTTGAAATTTTCATACAAAAAATATATTATGGAAAAAGGGGACTAAATGTTTGTTACCTTTACCTTAGCTTTAAAAATAGTTATTCTTTCATTTCTCCTTCTTTTTAGAATTTGATGAAATTTCCCATTTGAGTAGCAAGTCAGATGCTCTATCATAAACTATTTGAAATTTGTGTCTAAAAGTATGTCATGCATAAAGGGGGTTTAAATGTTTGTTACCTTTATGTTAGCGCTCTGTGTCTCACATTACAGTACTTTCTCCATAACCCTTTGGTCTTTTCAAATGAAACTTGGCATGTGAAATCTCTATGAATCAATGCTGATGTATCTTTCCTGGTTTTTGGATTTGAGGCATCATCACGGGAAAAGGGCACTCAGGGTAAAATACAGTTTTTCTCAAATTTCTCCTAGTCTATTGGTCAGAATTTACTGAAATTTCTTATTTGAGTAGCCAATCAGATGCCCTTTACTATAAACAATATGAAATTTTCATACAAAAAATATATCATGGAAAAAGGAGAATAATTGTTTGTTACTTTTACCTTAGCTTGTAAAATTCAGTTTTTCTTTCATTTTTGAGTAGCAAATAAGATGCCTTTTACCATAAACTATTTGAAATTTGTGTCATGCAAAAAGGGGGTTTTAATGTTTGTTACCTTAATGTTAGCTCTCTGTGTCTCACATTACAGTACTTTTTCCATAACCCTTTGGCCTTATCAAATGAAACTTGCGATGTGAACTCCCTATGAAACAATGCTGATGTGTCTTTCCAGGTTTTTAAATTTGTGGCATCGTCATGGGAAAAGGAGACTAAGGGTAACATGCAATTTTTCTCTCATATCTCCTTGTCTAATGGTCAGAAGTAACTGAAATTCCATATCTGAGTGTAGCAAATAAGATGCCAAATTGAAATTTTTGTACAAAAAATATATTATGGAAAAAGGGGGGCTAAATGTTTGTTACCCTTTGCCTTAATTTCTCCTGGTCTTATGTTCAGAATTTGATGAAATTTCATATTTGAGTAGCAAATCAGATGCTCTTGACCACAAACTATTTGAAAATTTGGCCTAGCTGATGGGTCACATTTCCCATTAGCAAATCCCAAACCTATAGAAGCAATCAACAGCAAACTTTTTCCATTGATTGCATACATTTTTTTGTGACAATGCCTTATTCGGGGAGCATGATTCGTCTCTTACAGCCCTTGTACTAATTTATTTTAGTTGATTGCGTCGAAAGCTTAAGCTTATAGAATCACTCTCGAACACTAGATCCTGATGTTTGCACGTCCCTCGGAGAAGCATTAGATTAAACCTACTGCTACCAAATTTTACAGCTGGATGAACCTGGGCTGGCTATTAAGTGTTTTGCCTATAAACACACCCGACAACAGTTGGGCTTGAACCAGGGATCTCCAGGTCACTGGTCGAGCGCTTTTACCGTCAGGCCACTGAGGTAGTCATTTTATGTAGAATGTTTTATTAGAACTATCTGATTAAGTGTTTGACAGCCAATAATCATACAATTTTACTATCTTTTTGCGGCCATGCCTCTGACCGGAGCTTTCTTCGGCCGAATGAAACTTCGATATCAAATTTTTCTAAAAATAGGGATAACTAATCAACAGGTCAATTCTATAGTATCTCAACACTGAAAGCTTTTCCAGCCAGAAAATATACAGATATCCGTAAAACGTGTTTCCGCACTGCAATAGTTTTGATATAAATTGAACGATCTCTCTGACCAATTAAGTGATCATATTTTCTGCTACACTTTCAGATAGAAATGTAAACGCTCAAAGTTTTATACAAATACAATTAAAACACTAATAGGGGTTCAAAACTATTTATTCTATTCTATGACTGATTGTCTGACTTTCACTTTCTGTTTTCAGACATTATATTTTACCATGCAATGAAGCCTGTATTGACTGATATCACCTGTCTGATAACATAACATAAGATTTGTCTATTTTAAGAAAAAATAGTGCGTACACTTTCACCTGATTTTTTTTTATTATTATTTTTAAAGGTTAATTGTAATGAAGTACAAAAGGTTACATGAAAAATAGAATAATATAATAAGTATCGCGGAAAATATAAATGTTGAATTTCAAGATTTTTAACGATTTTTCGCAAAAATTTGGGTCATATTGTAAATAGAATATAAAATTTGTGCTCATAAAATACAGAATTTATTAAACTCGTCATCTAAAACAGATATAACTTCGGCAGCCTCGTTTTTATCTGTTTATAGATGACTCGTTTATGAATTCGGTATTTGATGACCACTCATTCAATATCCTCTATATATGAAATTTAATAAGCGTGTAAAACATATGACTAAATTATATTCTTAAAGACATCGTTGGTAAACAAAATGCGATATATCTGCGAAAATGTTATCAAAACCCACCTTACAAAACACATGCTTGTCAAAACCACGAAATTGTGTTCGCGGCGGGTAGAAGGGCTGGGCTTAATTGTAAAACATTCGATTTGCAGAACCTGATATAGAGCTCGCATTTGCCTGTTTATGCGATTAGAGTGGCATAATTTTGAAACTTCAAGCGATGTCATTGATCTAAAAAGTATGTCGAAAATTAAGGCTTAAGATAAGGAATTAACATCTATGATTCTAGCATATCCCAACGGGCTTTTTAGTCTCCCACCGGTTACCGGTTGGGGGACTATAGGTTTGCTCGATTCCGTCTGTCCGTCCGTCCGTCCATCTGTCCGTCACACTTTTGTCCTGGCTATATCTTCTAAACCATATGTGCTAGCAACTTCAAACTTGGTACACTTATAGATCTCATTGAGGAGAAGTGTCATGTTCAAGAACCGTTACTCTGCCACGCCCTCTTTTTGAGTTATTGCCCTTTGTTGTTTTTACCCTTACATTTTTGTTCGGAACATATCTCCTAAACTATGTGTGCTACCAACTTCAAACTTTGTACACTTATAGATCTCATTGAGGAGAAGTGTCATGTTCAAGAACCGCTACTCTGCCACGCTCACTTTTTGAGTTATTACCCTTTGTTGTTTTTACCCTTACATTCTTGTCCGGAACATATCTCCTAAACTATCTGTGCTAGCAACTTCAAACTTGGTACACTTATAGATCTCATTGAGGACAGGTGGCATGTATAAGAATCATTCTTCAGTGCCCACTTTTGGAGTTTTTGCCATTGGTTGTTTTTACACTTATATTTTTGTTTGGGACATTTTGTTCAAAACCTAATGTGCTAGCAACTTCAAATTTTGTATACAGTTATAGATCTAGTAAGTAGGAGATACATTATAAGAAAGGATTTTTTGTTATCCGGTGGGGGACTCCTGTATTGCATCGCAATACGACATGCACTTGTTTGTAATGATTTCTTCTTTGTGAAGAACTTTGGGAAAACACACAATGACTTAGCTAGGGCAGTAAGTCTATCACATACTTACCGTTTTTCTGTTTATTTATCGTCGCTACCGTAGGATATGCCCATATGAGCGACGTCCCCAGAAGACGGTTAGTTGTTACGGGGGATACATGACAAAACTACAGCTGAGATCCACCATGGTACTACTACTCGATGGTAAAAGACCTGTAAAACTGGCCCTCGGTTTTTCATCTCAGTCAAAAGACAATCAAGTTCGCCAGCCCGAGGATCGAACTCACGATATCAAAATTCAATTGCTTTGAGATCAGGTGCTTTACAAACTAAGCCAATGTGCATAGGCGTATCTAGGACTTTGAAATTAAACGAATTCAGAAGGCGACAAGCAAAGAATATATAGATGAAGGCGATATGATAATGGACAAAAGATGAACGCCATCCGTTTGCTCCCTTTTTAGCTTGGCTGATTTCGGAGAAAACCCGAGGTATTGCTATAGCCTTGGTGTCTTCGTTGTCGTCGTCGTCGTGTGAAAACTTTGACATTTTGTGATGTCTCTGGTTCTACTGAAGGCATTTACTTGAAACTTAGCACACATGTTCATCGCCAAAAGAGCAACCTTTTCTATAAAGGGGGATAATTGTAGATGCATTATGTTCAAATTAAGCCCCTTTTCGACTAAGATTTTTTTGCCAAACATAGGTGCTTTTGTTGTGATTTGAGCATTATTGAATAATCAAAACATCGTAACTACAGCTTTAATAAGCTGTAGTGTCGATTCTTTGATCATTCATCCAAGATATTCTTGAACAGGTGGTCATTTACTTTACGCTATTGCGTAATTGGAGTTACGCCCTTGATGTGGCTTACGCTCTTGGTCTTTGTGATGTCTCTGGTTCTACTGAAGGCATTCACTTGAAACTTAGCACACATGTTCATTGCCAAAAGAGCAACCTTTTCTATTAAGGGGGATAACTGTAGATGCATTATGTTCAAATTAAGCCCCTTTTTCAACTAAGATTTTTTTGCCGAACATAGGTGCTTTTGTTATGATTTGAGCGTTATTGAATAATCAAAACATCATAACTACAGCTTTAATAAGCTGTAGTGTCGATTCTTTGATCATTCATCCAAGATATTCTTGAACAGGTGGTCATCTACTTTACGCTATTGCGTAATTGGAGTTACGCCCTTGATGTGGCTTACGCTCTTGGTCTTTAATAAGACTTTTTAATACGCCTTTCGAACATGTGATCTATATTTTGATCCCTTTTGCCATCTTGTCGGTGTCCTTCTTATTTTGATTCATTACTCTATCACCTTATGTCCCATTGACCTGGAATTTGCGGTTATATTCATTGCATGATTTCGGAGAACAGAACATGAGAACCATAACTCTACTTGACTATTTTGTGAGTTATTTCCCATTGTTGTTCTCAAACTTGAAACTCTAGAATATATCTCTAAAGGTATAACATCAAGCCCATGAATCTTCTGTTGTAGTTTAGCCTCGCCAGCATGCCCTGTGTATTTTGTAAGTTTTAATTTGTAGAGAATAGTTTAGAGTGTAGTAATGGCTCATTGTTGATTTTTGGTGGACGTTTACGTACACCAGTGTTAATACCATGTAAGAACAATCCTGTCAGTTATTAATAGATTTTCAAAACAGAAGTGCTCACTTAGATTCAATTTACTCTTTTTCAAGAACTGTATCTGTCTGACAACTATGCATTTTAAAAATGGGGTGAAACAAGGAATCTTCATAACTTGTTGAAACCTCAAAGACATCTTTTAAGTGTGAAATCAAATGCAACTCTGAGTTCAGGTGAACGTTTTCCTTGCGTAGAACTACTTTGCAGGCAGAGTGAGTAATTTGCCCCTTTTTTCCAATGGTCTATGGGAGGTCACTTGGTAAATGGAATTACTGGAATGGTAACCTCCCCTGACACTACTTAGGTATATAAAACAATGGCCAATTAATTGAAATTACGGAATACACATGAATAGCGATACAGCCCGAGCAGGTAAAGTAAAACATTCAGGTCGTATGATAAAGGTTTGTGCAAAGGGGTTTTACTTTACTTTTCAACACAACACAGCCAATCTCGAGGAGACAAGTGTCTGCAAATTTTTACCTGTGGTTATAAACACCTTTTCTTTCTTTATTTGAGAATGAAACTCGCGGAAAAATAATTATTTTATAGAATTTTTTAGCTCACTTGAGCACATCGTGCTCAATGTGAGCTTTTGAGATCATGTCCGTCGTTAGTCGTCCGACGTCAAAAATTTAAGTGTTTACACTCTAGAGGCCACAAATATTGACCAATCATCATGACACTTTGTCAGAATGTTCTGCAGGTCACAAGGATTAACCCTTATGAAAATGGGAAGGATCAGTGCCATATCACATGGAAGGGGGCCTAAAGGACAAATTTCTTGTTTACACTTTAGAGGCCACATATATGGTCCAATTATCATGAAACTTGGTCAGAATGTTTGCTAAGGTCACAAGGATGAATTCTATTGAAAATGGGATGGATCCGTGTCATATCACAGGAAAAGGGGCCTTAATGACAATGTTTCTTGTTTACACTTTAGAGGCTACAAATATGGTCCAATTATCATGAAACTTGGTCAAAATATTTTTCAGGTCACAAGGATGAACGCTTTTGAAAATAGGAAGGAGGCATGCCATATTACAGGAAAGGGGGACTAAATGTCAATTTCCTTGTTTACACTCTAGAGGCCACGAATATGATCCAATCTTCTTGAAACTTGGTCAGCATGTGATTCTTGACACAAGGATGAAACCTATTGAAAATGGGAAGTATCCATGCCATATCATGGGAAAAAGGGCCTTAATCAAAATTTTCTTGTTTGAACTCTAACAAATCATAAAATTGCAATCATGACTTTTTAGCATGGTCCTCTTGTTAAGCAGATAACATTAACATTATCATAATTTAATTATGAGATTACGGAGAATCGATTTGCATTACAAAATAAGAATAATAACCTAGATCATCTAATTGTCATTTCTTTCCTTTTCTACTCAATGGATCAGACAATCACTCTTTAAACTACACCCGGCATAATGCCGAAAGTTATCAAAACTTTGTAATTACAGGACATTGGTTGACGATCGACGATATATGTTGAGAAATGTATATCTGAAAAAAGATGCGAACTTGGGTCAGGTCATTTTCCTTTTTATCGTAATTTTACATGAAAAATTCCTCCCATTCGCAACAAATGAAAGAATCACTCTAGTATGCAAACAGAAAGGTTCACCATCAGTACTTTCAGTGCTTTGATTATTTGTGGGATTTCTCATAGCCGTATGTTCGAAAGTATAAAAACCTACAACCATGAAATTTCACGGATGACAAATATAGAGATGGATGTTTGTTAGTTTGTTTTAGTGTAAGATCGATTTATCCTTCATCGAGTAAACAAAAACAGCTTTATTTTCACGAGTGGCTAAAAATACAGCTTTTGTTGTTAACAAAATGGAAGATTTATCGACCTAACAGGAAAATCAAACGATTGTTCTATTCCTTTGTTGCAAAAACGAGTCGAAATTTGAGAATCTTGGAACAAATTTACTTACAGCGCGTCATTTTACACGGGCTTGCTAAGTAACATCATGACGTCATTTTTTATTTGGCTCCGCTTAGATGACGTCATAAAGGGTGAAATGAACGAAAGCATTGTACCAGATTTTAGTGGCTCCATACAAACGAAAATACACACAGGTGAGAAACCACATATACGAGACATTTGTTCAAATGGCCTCTCTTAATCCATATCCACAAAGAAGGCAACGAGAATTCAAATGAATGAGGAAGACATTTGCGGAAAGACACACTGACACATTTGCGGAAAGAGCTTCTCTTAATCCATAGTCATTTTAAAGAGCATGCCAGAAAACATACGTGTGAGAAAGTCTATAAATAAGTCATCTGCGGTAGGACCTTCTCTCAATCCATATCCATTAAAAAGCATGCCAGAAAACATACGTGTGAGGAAGTCTATGAATAAGTCATTCTCGGAGGGACCTTCTCTCAATCCATATCCATTAAAGAACATGCGTTTGAGAAAGGCAACGAATGAGACATTCGTAGAAAGATCTTTTCTCAATTCTCAGCCTTGAAAAGACAAACAAGAATCATTTTTTTGGATGAGTAAATTTTTCAAGAGAGTAGCCATGTGCTAAGGCAATCGCACTTTGTGCTCCAAAAAACGCAGTGAAAAATAAACTCGACCATAGTAATTGCTACTCTTTAGATCTAAGAAACACTTATACTCTGCAAGATAATGAAAGGGTCAAGTCTACTTTCTGTGCGTTTGTAAATCAATAAACCATAGACCCCTATCCTTTTTAGATTGCATATAAAACGCGTACTTACTTTTAAAAGAACCTAAAATATTTAAAAGTAGACTGGCCAAATTACGTCACGGCTTAACCACGCCCTGCCAGTTAAATAATAACGCAGAAACCTCACATCAAATTACATTACAAAATCAATAAACGTTGTAAGTGAAAACACCTTTTCATATGTTTCCATCTTAGCTAACTAAGGATGATGCACACTACATACTCTTTACATGTATATATGTTACAGTGAATATGTAAAATCAGTGATTTTGTTAATAAACTGAAAATTTCAGGGATTTTGTCAAATCACTGATTCCGTAGGGCTTTTATATATATATATATATATATATATATATATATATATATATATATATATATATATATATATATATATATAATTATTTCGTAAATATATATATAAATGACTGTAAATGAGCTGAAGTTTTTCAAGTTGAAAATGGACAGACCTAAACCAATATGTTTTAACATCTACAGGCTTAATACGGGTGTAATGGTAGTACTGGTGCGAGAATTATCAGGAATCCATTATAAGCTGCCCCGGACGCCGCGATATGACTGAGAAACCGTTTGAGGCGGCGTTAAACCCTATTCAATTAAAGAAATCTCGGATATACACTTTTAATGTTTGGGTACGTTTATAATCTTAAGTTAGGTGATCTTCCTTCTAGGGAATGTTTGGGTTTGCTAGATTGTGATCCACCTGGCGAAATGATGCATTTACATTTATTTTCGTTTATTTATCGTCGCTACCGTAGCATATGCCCATATGAGCGGCGCTCCCAGTACACGGTAAGTTGTTACGGGGGAAAGTGCAAGGATACATAACGAAACTACTGCTGAGATCCGCCAAGGTTCTTTAACGTGCTCAGTGTAAAGCATCGTCTCACGGGGCCTCATCCGAAAGACGATTAGTTTGTTAGTTAGGGAATCGAACCCAGGCGACCGACTTACAATTATTTTGAAGTCCGGTGCTATGTCGACTGAGCTAATCGGCCTAATGAGATGGAGGCAAAATCTTCAGATATCAATTTCCTAGAACCAAAAGCGTGGATTTTTATCTGAATTTGAGAAGAAAGAATTATTCCTCGGTGGCCCTTTATCATGCAATAAATTATTCCAAAAATACCCCTTCTGTGACCAGAGGTCATTTCCATATATGGTATATATTATATGGAAACTTTGAAAATTATTTTCTCAGAACTGAAGGGGTGAACTCAGTGATAACGCATCTGACTGTAAATCCTGGAATTGAAAGTTCCAAACGCGGTTTGGCCAACTGTCAACTGATTCTGACAAAAGTCAATATGGCAATCATTTGTCTCCCATCAATTAGTGTGTGATTTAAAGTACGCCTAGGTGAGATTAGCATTGTTGGTTGGCATGAAATGAGCCTGTGTGTGACATTTCCAACATTCCATGTGTGATAAAGTGTCGTTAAACAGTCTGGACAATCGTGCTATGCATGAAAATTTATCATGAGTAAAGAACATCGACCTAGGTCCGTAACAATATTTCATGTGTAGTGAAGACTCTGATCAGACTGTGTGACTGCATAGGCTTATTTGAGTCTTAACGTTGGAAATGTCACGCACAGGCTCCACATAGGCTATATGTGGTTGCACTTGTGGGAGATAGGTCAGGAAACCATCGGAAGGTACCCGCGATATAACCTCAATATTGTCTAAACCCCAAACAAACAAACGAACGAACAATCGATGATTTGACACCCAATTGACGAGTATGCCTTATTAGACTTCATATCATCTAAATGACAGTGGTCGATGTCAGGTCAAAATCGAACTATATACGACAATGAAAAGTAAATGGATAATGACCGGAGATCACGTGACTACGTATAATGGATGAAAAAGTTAAAATAACACGGTCGACAGGATGCCCAGTTCCGGTCAGTTCTTTCGATTGTTTCGTAAAACAATTGAAATGACGTCACCGAGTTTTAATTTCATCCTGACTGGTCAACGGAAATACAGTTAACAAAATCGTGAATTTTTACGAAATAATTATTTTAGAAGATTATTAAATGAAATTGAATGAGTGGAAGGAGCCATGTTTGAGTGAAAGTCAAGAAAGGTTGTCCAATATCGCTTTTTTTGACCAGTATGAACAAAATTGGTGATAATTATTACCTCCCTTTAATGAAATACGCATAAAAGTTCTATGAATAGCTTCCTATTTCTTTTAGAACCAATTAGACGCCTACAATTTCAATATATTAAGTGAAATGGTGATTTTTTTTCTATTTTCATTTTGAATGTAGTTGTTGATTGTTTCTCTTTAAGTGCGTTTTTAATGGAGTGGATAAAATGAATGCATGGAACGCTGTGTGAGCGATTTAGCCGAAATGGTTTGATTGAGATGAGTGACAACTTCACGATGTACTTAACTGTAGTCCTGAATAGAATAGTGAAGATCAGGGATCGAGATTACAGTTAAGAACATCGATAAATTGACAAGATGAATACTTTAGGATTGAAGTTGAATAAGTGTGTTGAGAGATTTTTAGTGAAATTCAAGGGAGATAACTCAATATCGCTAAGTTTGTTCAAGATTAAACAAAATGAGCCAAATTTATTACATCCCTTTAAACAAACAAGCGTACTTTTTTGTCTGTGTGTCTTCATGGACCCATCAGGCACTTTATTCCACACCAACCAATAAAATAGTAGAATACTTAATTTCGATTTGCATTAAATTGTTATCGGTCTAGCCGATTTCGAAATGTTTTAAAAGATTTCTATCGTTTTTGATCGATTTGAGTGAGTGTTTGGAATGAGAGAATGGAGCGCTGATTGAACGCTTTACAATGGTTTTGATCAGAAATAGTGTCAATTTCACGATGTTTTAACTGTACATGCATAAAACTTTTTAATGCTCAACTGAGAATTTTACTCTAACATCGACTCAAGAGCAGAGCTGTATTACTACAAAACTAGAGGCACTGATTCGCTCCACGGGCATTTCTTTTTAAAGAGCCAAGAATGATAAACAAAATCGACACCTCGCCCTTGATAAAGTTCAACTCATCATGTACAGTGACTTCCCTGAAAAAGAACGCGGATCGCGTCTTGCAAAGCTCGTTTCGCGGAAGTGCCATTTATTAGCTCTACCGACCAAAGGTCAGAAGAGCTATAGCGATGGCGTAATTTACCGTCGGGCTGTCTGTCATTCTGTCTGTCTGTCCGTAAAGAATTCTCGTTTACGATATTATCAGATCTGGAGACAGCTGGGGGTAGGGTTAAGATGAGGTTGAGATATTTTGGTCATTTTCTCAAAAGGTGGCCATGGGAATCGAGATATGGATCCTTGTCGGGCTGTGGGGATTCAACAAGCTAACCAAAGTTAATTTAAGGTCAACCGTGGCTTGTAATCCCCCGAAAATAGTTATTCAGGAAAGAAGAGTGCTCATTTAAGCCTCGGAAAATTATCTTAAAAACGACAGGGTTACCATCCAGGGCCGATACTTTTTGCACATATATATTTGGAAACAAATTGATTCCAGCAGTAGTCAATCTGAGATAGATAGTTTGACCATTCAATGTTCAGAAATTTGGCCATGTGTAAAATTTTTCGACCATCACTACCCAGAAAGTCCCTTTTCTCCTGAAAGCTCGCAAATATCTATAGTGAAAGGCTAGGCTCTATCTTTGGAATTTCAGACATTCAGAAATTCCTTCATGTATTATTATATAGGTTATCTTTGTTACGGTTTATGATATATATAGTACAGAGATAAAATCTCTAAAATATATATAGTGAAGAGATAAAATCCCATATTTCATTACAATATCTGCTTTTTGATTCTTCGCATAATCAGCCTTTATATACCTATTTTGCAAAAAAAATCAGTTTTGTTTTATTTTATCAAACAATTCATGTCACAAAAGTAAATTCGCTACGCGTAAATGAACTTATCTTTATTATTATTTTTTTAATCATTAAACTTAAACCAACTTCTAATCGGTCACTCAAATAAAGAAAGGAAAGTAATAATGTTAAAGATGCACGTGTTTGTTGAATTCAGGGCTCAATGTTATAAAACTTTTCTTATGCTCAACGGATAATTTTCTCAAATTTCAAATTTAAATAGATGTATGAAAATAGAAGATAATATTAATAAGTTGTTATTTATAACAGCTTATTAATATTATCTTTCATGTTAATACATTAGAATGAGTATATAATCAGAATTACGGCTTTAATCTCGGATTGAAATTTGAGAAAATATTGAATTGAGAATGAGAAAAGTTTTATAACCTCGGACCCTGATAGCTAGTTCACTTGGTAGACATAAAAAACAAAATTTATCAGAATTTTCTCCGGTGAAAGCAATTTAACCCTAATGAGGACATATGTACTCCAATTTTCATGGGTGTTATTAGGGTTTTAGTTTCTTACATACATGAACTGAAATTTGTAAAGTTGAATTATTTTCATTTAAAATTACGTTCAAACGTTCTAAATTACAAGAAAAAAACGTTCAAAAGAAACCCATTTTAACACAGATGTCTTACGGAACACCTGTATGCAAAATCATACAAAATAGGTGCTAAAATTTTCGTTCGTGGAAATATGCATAGAAATGCCTGTCCAATCAGAAACCTAGATTTTGAGGTGAAGTTAAAGGTTCAATTATTCATCGATAGTAAAATTGGTAAAACAACCATTCTACATAATCATATGAGTAAAATTATGAAATAATGACAATTTTTTTCATTTTCATTGAGATATGAATTTTGGACCCGTCTTGAGTTTCTAAAAAAGGGTATAGTAAAAACGCAAAGTATATTTGCGTAATTTTGGAGCACGATCGCGTATATTTTACGGGTACACATTCACTTCGTTCAACATGAAGAAGCGGTGTGATCTGTTTGCAAATTATACCCCGCTTTGCAAGTGCACGGGCAAAGCCGGGGGAATAATTTGCAAACAGTTCGCATCGTTGTGCCATTCTGAAAGCAGGGCAGGTTTGACATTCGTGTTTTTCATTGTCTAAGAACATCCAAGAGGACTTTCGATCAAATTGTAAGAGCAAATTCAAACGTTTTAACCACGCACTCTACAGTATTCATGCAAAATTTCAGAAATTTTGAGTGTACCTTGAGGTTCATTAAATTTTACAGTTCCCCACCTTATCTTTTTTTAATTTAATTTTATATCTTATGCAAGATAAAATAGATATCAGATTGTTTAAAAACATTGTAGGTCGGCATTCAAAAGCCTCCAAGACGCAAAAACCGTGTTAGACTTTGAATCGTACAATACCATAATAATATCAATCGCAATTATTCTTTAAAACTACTTTTCGAAGTAATTGAATGTTAATTTGTGCATGTAAGATATAAGTGTTGTTGTTGTTGCTTATTTCAATGAAGCAATCCATATTTTGCCACCTCTTATGTACTTTTTATTGTAACAACAAAGAAAATGATTAAAACAAAGTAATGAAAAATAATTTTTCTATACTGCTTTTCAATACTTTATCGAGAAATAACGATCGATTATCACTTGATAATTTCGCCGTCAAAACAGACTAATGGCCCGAAATTAACAAAGTGCTTTTGTTCATATAGAGGATAATCGTTTGTTTCAGTGTAAGATCGATTTATATTTCATTGAGTGAACAACAAAAGCTATATTTTGACGAATGGCGGAGCCACGAGTGAAATATAGCTTTTGTCGTTCACGAAATGAAATATTAATCGATCTTACTCGAAAAACAAACGATTATTCTATTTCTTTAATGCAAAAATGAGACAAAATGCGAAATTTCTATGACATATTTTCGTAAAGCGCGTCATTTTGCGCGTGATTGCTATGCAACGTTCATTGTGACGTCACTTATTTCGCCCCGCATAGATGACGTTAGATAGGATGAAATGCACAAAAGCAGGGTATAGGTTTTTAATAATTTCACTGCTAGTGATAATCTACCGTCATTTCTCGATAAACCACCAAAAAGCATTAAAGAATTTGCCTTATTTGACCTAATCTAAGCGGAAATAAATAAACAAATGATGTCAAGACGTTTCTAAGAAAGTACGTGCAAAATAGCGCGCTTTAAGAAAAAATCGCCCCAAATTCTCACATTTCGTCTCTCTTTTTGCAGTAAAGAAATAGAATAATCGTTTGCTTTTCGTATAAGATCATTTTTTTTTTTTATTTTGTTAACAATAAAAACTTTTTTTCACCTTTTTTTTTACACTGAAACCAACAATTGTCCTATATATACTGAGCAAAAATAAAAAAGTATCCACCCAAATAAACTTCGGATCTCTTTCAAAATATGCACAGAAATTCTATGGAATATATTTCAAATCACGCCCCGGTCATTTGGAATTAAATTTGGAAAGTTTGATGTGATTTGATGAAGGCGTTGCCGAATTGTAGGCGTTAACATAGCCAGGGGGTCGTTTTCAAAAATCCTAGATTCTCATTTCGATATTAATTTGATTTTTGTGAGATTTTTTATTATTTTCAAATGCAATATTAGGGCGGAAGGTATCTTGGATTGATAAGACAAGATTGATAAGACAACCTGATACCAGCTGCCGCTTCATGTCAATGTTAAGTCAAATGAACACAATCAAACATACAACATGTTACGCAATTCCGTGTTAAAATGGTGGTTAGGAAGAGTGAAAGCAAACATGTCAACGTGAATGGACGCATTTGGCGCGACGTCTTCCCATTTACCTTATTGAGTTAAGCGGGCGAATAAGGATACTACGCTATTTGAAGGGGGCAGCAAACGTCTTTACTGTTCTCTTTCTACTAAAGTCCGTAAAATTTAATCAACGTTAAACGATTTATGATTATGCATTTGGTTAAGTTTATCTTAGTCTCGTTTGAAAACTGTGTGGTACGGAACACAACAATTGTTTGATTTTCCTTACCATAGAGCTTTAAAGATTACATTCATTTGAGAAGAAACTCAAGATAGGACACGTGACGTACGTCGACGTAGAAAACTAAGATTTAGGCATTTCTTTAAAAACACCAAAATTACATTTTGCTTAAATAAATTATGATGTGTGCAATAGAAAACAAAGCATTGCAAACACATTGTTACATTAATTGATAATTTGATCATACAGATGTAAAAGATATTGGCAAATGAAAAGTGTATAATTTCTTTATTTGCTGAGTATAAATCCGATGATGAGGCTAGTCCATCATCATCATAAAAGCCATCTCTGATAGGACAAAGGAAAAGTTTAACCGTTTACTACTCAGTCAGAATGAAAAAAAGTATCATTCGATGTTTTTGGTGTTCCGACTGCCTTTCCGAATGTTTTTTTTTCTAGATGGCAGCCAAGAAAAAGTATAGATTACATAAGAATCCCTTTGCAACCATTGGTCTATTTTTTATCTTATGTTCAGGACCAAAAGTTTAGTGCAGCTCTTATTATTTCTTCAATTTAGTGTCTAATCTAAAAAGCAAACATACTGAAATGAAGATGGCAGCCAATTTTAAACACATAATTTAGCTTACTTAACTGTTATAGTCTCTGAAACTAGTTGGTTGGGCATGTCACTCCTGTGTAAGGGAGGATGTATCAAGTTATTCACCATATATCCCTGATATCAATATTCTGTCTCTTTCGTTTCACCTGACGTACTAGGGTAGTTTTAAATTGTCTCCAAAAATACGTGATAAATGAAATTAATTTGAGTATGAGATGGCAGTCAGATCATAATTTGAATTCTTCTTATTTCTGTAAAAAACATCTTTATTTGTACATGTTTCTGTCGAAGATGGATGTATATTGGTATCATTTTCTCCATCTGTCAGTCCGTCTGTCTTTATACACATGTTTGTTCATTTCTTGTTTCGATTAAGAACATCGTGGAATTGAGAAGGGTTAGTAGCAAAAGCGACTTTTGAATGATTTGAATGTTTTCTTTTATCGAACATGAGCATAATTATACAATAAAATGACTTATTGTTCTATTAGAAGATATGAGTGTCTTCAGGACCAATCAAAAGCTTGCAAATCCACTCAGGCTAATGGAATAATTGAATGATTGGAAAATTTTGAATGATTTCGGAGTGGTTTTGGTCGATTCAATGACTTTTTTTAATGATTTTGGGGCATTTTGAGTTAGTTTTTCAAAAATGCCATGAATGGAACGCTGAGACGTCGCGCACGTTTTAAGGTAACTGCGGACAGATAACATAGTCGAATTTTCGACTTTCTTAAAATCTCACAATAATTTCAGAGATTTGTATTTGAAGTGCGAGAATTAGCGAACACGCAATGAAAAGGGTCCGAAGCCCGTTCATTTGACGTCGTGACGTCATTAAGGGGCCAACCCCTTTTCGACCCGCCAAAATCAATATTTGCAAATATTTTCTGAATTAATCGGTCGATTTGCACGAAAAAAGTTTCATTTTGAAAGTCTAAGAACACCCGAGCTATTCGTTTAATTTCTGTGCACATTCAAATAGAAAAATAGGCCCGAAACGCTAACTATTTCGCGAATTTTAAGATTTGACGTTCCTTTTTTCATTTCATTTTTTGAAAATAAGTAGAAATTTCTCAAAATTTCGTCCGGTGACCTATGCTGATTTTTTGTTATTTTGTAGCGAAAAGAATATGCTTTGCATTAATCATATAAAAATGATATGTCTTCGGGTTAGATTTTTTATTAAATTCGATTTTGAAGTTGTTGGAACAGTTTTCGTCGGATTCGGCGTCGCACTAAAACCATCTGCACTATGCTTATTTGGCGCCAATCTCCGTGCAAAAACTTATTCTAAAATATTTGAAATTTAGGTTTATCGTAAAATATAGGTTTCAAAAGTATTAAATCTGAATGTGATTTTAAGAAATAAAAATAAAACACTTATGTTTTTTCCATTTAAAAAGACAGCTTTTATGAACATTTGACGCGACGTTGAAATAAACTCTGATTTGCGTTATCTTCGCGGAATCGAATTTTACAAAAAATCTAACCCGAAGACACATGTTTTTTATTTCAAATTTCTTCAGCGGAATGGTTTGGCAGCAACATATCTAAATTTCAACATAGGTCACCGGACAAATTTTCGAGAAAAAAGGCAATATTTCCAGTGACTGTACTCGAAAACAGCAACGCAGAAGGCATTAACATTTGATACGTTACACTTAATTGTATTTCTTACACTTATATCTGCATATCAATAGAACATAAGATCCGGCATCTTTAAACGAAGCAAATGGCGTTTTCGGGATGAAAATCGGTTTATTATTTACGAAAAAATGGACAATTACTGATTTTGGCCCCTAAAAAAGGGGTCGGCCCCTTGATGACGTCATGACGTCAACTCTACGTTATGAAATTCCTTTCTATGACCGAAATATGAAAGCGGGTACTTCAAAGTATAGATTTATCGCATTAGGCATGATTTGCTGACAATTTAAAATTTGGACCTAAAATGGCCATCTATGTGTCCGCAGTTACCTTAAATCGTACGTCTACTGTCAAGTTCAATCTGCTTTTTCTTCCAAACCTGTTAGCCGATTTTTATTTTCTTTATAGCAAATGAACAACAAAAAAGCATACTTTAAAATAATATTTGTTAGATGAACTGAAGGAAAACAAATTCTCGTTACATTTAGTTTCTTTGTCACAAAAACTCTTAAATTACGTCGGTAAAACGTAACAAATTATGTGTTGGTGGATTTCCTTCAGACACTTAAAATGCGTAAAATAGTTCGTGAAAAATGTTGAGAATATCTATATTTGGGCGAGAAGGTTCATCAACTTAGAATATGAACTAAGACGTCTGTCAATAAATAAGTAACAATTGATAGAGATTTATTTAACAATTCAGAAGCTGTAAAAGGTCAAATTTTACTGAAAAATCGGCGTGAAATTTCACAAAGTTTTCTCAATATCTTTATCAATAATTGACAAATTTTTTGAAATTTCGAAATAAAAATATTATTTTTTTCTAGTTTTCGATGATGTGGTCCAAAATACTAAAACGCGATATACAACAAAATAAAAAGTAAAAAACTGTGTGGACAACATTTCTGCATTATGCGAATTTTATAGCCAGTTTTCAAAATGTTTCGCTGCAGCGTTTCATTATCAAAATGAGTATCATATATCATTTTATATATTTGAAATATTATTTTTTCGTACAATCACCGGGAAAAACTTTGAGATACATTTGAAAATATCAAAAATATTAAGATTTGTTTGTGTGGACAAACTTTTCAAAAGCGTTATGTTTTTAACGTCATACGTCATTACATTGCGCGCTGTATATTTTTTATCAATCAATGATTAAATTAAAGCTGATTGGTGATAAAATTGCTTCCTGCGGGAAAAATATCCTGTCTTACTCGGTATACTACTTATTTAGTAATTTAAATAAAAATACATGGCAAAATCAACATGCGATAAACAAGAAGCGCTTCAGTAAAGTACATGGTGTAATAACGTCTAAATAGCAAATCGACGTTACAAAATGTTAAGCATTACCGTGCGCGACGTCTGAGTAAATGATTAAGAATGGTATTGACTAGACTTAGTGTTAAGTACATATTTCACCGCAAAACATTTCCTTCATTTATAGACATACTTTCATGAAACTTTCACAGATTGTGACAAAACTCATTTTGTTGTTGATTGCTGATATAATGCCTAATAACGGAAAAAGGGGGCTTGATGTAAAACTTCTTGGCAACACATTCGTCTTGCATTTTATGGTGGGTTTGCATGGAACTTTCACAGAATGTTCCTCAATGTGTGACTATATGTGCTTATCAACTCCGTTAGATGACATCATTCCAAATCACGAAAAAGCTGCATAATTTTCAATTGTCTTATAAATGTAACTCCTTCTACATCAATGCAAGGATTTCATCAAACTATTGATTGATTTGTAAGAAGGTTTCACATAATGTTCCTGGTGATGGGACAATCATAGCACATAATTGTCCATGCTATATAGTCACTGTCTTTAAGGGTAGTTTTTGATGACACTTTCAAAGTATACTTCATGATATGAATTTGAGCATTTATCCAACATTTGTCGATATATAATACTGTGTCACAAAAAAGGAGTCATTCGTTCTAAGAATGTTTTAGTGACGAGTTTATTTTGTCAAACAGGACGCATATTTTTATATTTAAGGACGATTTCGGGAGTTCGTTCTTGCGCAACGTCTTTGCGCATCGAACTCTTCAAAAAGGAGTATGCGCTCAAAACTTGCTCTTATCTCGGACGTAACAAAAACACTACAAAACCCGTCTTAATTTCTATATTTCGCAGAAAATTCTTTCATGAAGACGATTAATTTTCCTATCACTAAAACATAAATATAATAATAGGTTTAACCTATAGACGGGAAAAGTAATTTGAAGAAAGAACTATTCTTGATTTACTAATTTACTCAACTTAAGCTACCGAATTTAACCTCCTGCACCCCAAACTTTTGCTGTATCGACACGTATGAATTATGTATGAAATTCCGGCAATATTATGTGTCTGTCTGTTCCAACCGCTCTTTCTGATTTTCGCTTGAATGGGGTTTAAGGCCGCTTTTTGTCATTTTCATATCATAGGCGAACAAAACAAAGAAAATAGAATCCTTTGTTGACCTATTTCTACTCCGAAGATATTGTCACTGGAAAAAATAAGTGCAGTTAAAATGTGAATTAAACTTCCCCATGTGCTGTACAAAACATGCACATGATAACTAATTTTTAGAAGACCAAAATAGGCTATTTATCAAATCGATGGCTACTTGATTTTTCTCATTTATTTCTAGATTGATTTCCACAGTCACAGTCATTTAGAATAGATAAGTAATATAATTGGAAGAAATTAACAGAATATGAGTGAAAGATACTCAATACAATACTTATTGGTTTTTCTTCGTAAAAATTGTAACTTTGAATATGGGCGCACGTATTATAGAAACTGCGTCAGGTCTAAATCCTAAAGGATGCGATTCCGACAAGATGTTGGTCGGCATAGCTTTAGCTAAAATAGCTGTATTTACAATTTTCTTTTAAATATCAAACTGCGAATTTTATTATAGATTTCATCTTTTTCAAGTCTTAACCGGGAATATGGCTATAGATTTAATCTCTTTCAAGTCTTATCCCGCTTTTCAACCCGACGCTAAAGCGTAACAACAATGACGTTGTTTTAGCGGGAAAAAGTAGCGTCTCATTTGCAGAGGGTAAAAAGAAAACGTCATCCAGACGAGATTCTAAGCAAAAATGTGTAACTTTTTACATGAAAGGCTGATTCTTATCCTAATTTTACGACAACAATCTAAATTTTGATAATGATCGACAGGAATAAAATCGAAGAAAAAATTGTTGATAAATTAAAATAAATGATAAAACAAAATGGCGAAATCTCGCGAGATCATCATCCTCCATGTAGGCCGCCATTACGACACAAAATTATACTTTGATGGTATATGTATTTTATTTTGATTTTGATTATTTTAATGTTTTACAGGCGTTATCTAGAAGCAGGAAAAGCCGCAAAGCGCCCTTCGGGCGCTTTGCGTTACTTTTCCCGTATTATATAAATTATCGCAACCATTTTATTTTATAGAAATAAAGGATATGACGTCAGCGTCGTTTTTTGTAGGTATTTGTGACGTTAACGTTCCCGCGCATAATCAGACACCAAACAACGTTATCAGTCGTATAGCCGATAGCTACATGGAACCGTCACATTTCATTTTGAAGGGGTAAATTTTTGAAAGGTTGACCATGATAAAAGATCCTTTCGTTGTCAAATGACCTTGTCAGATTTTTAATTTTCAATGTTTGGATTATTTTTTAACAGACCTGGGTGTATTTGAAATTTTATTAGGGCATTGGGGTGTGAGCGAGATAGATGACCTTGATCTCATCATATGACTTCGATCAGGGAATTTGGTGATGCTTATTGAAAATATCAATTATTATTCCATAAGTGAGTATTCTTTTAAACAGGCTTGAAGATTTTTGAAAACACTATATTTTTGCGTGATTTAAGTAACGTTGGCCTTGACCTTTTAATATGATTTGACCTTGGGAAGTGATACCCTAATTGTTGAGGAATTCAACTCCATGATCGATTAATTTAAGAAAAATTGAATATCATTGATTTTGTTCATAAAATTGGCAAGAGAAAAAGAATCTAGAGTGTTTTTTTTTTCTTAGCGTCAAAACTGGGTGACCTAGAATTTTGCATTTTTTTTTCTCAAAAATTAGCACGTTGACCATACCTTTTTTATATCAATATCTCACGAACTTATAATTATCTACAAAATATAGAAAAAATAAAATTTTCTATCTCAGAGTTTTTCAGAAATTTGATCAAAAGTTATAAATTTTGAAAATATGCTCGTTCATTTTCGATATACCAGTTTTACGCATTGGGAAAAAGTACGTAAAAAATCATTATTTTTCCTTTAAATCGATAATTGTGTATTAGATTCAGTGCAAATAACTTCCTTTCTATGAAATTAAAATAAAAATTGATATTATTTGTTTGATAAGATTTGATTGTGTTACGGTTTTATGTAATTACCAAGAAATGAAAATCTGCGAAAATCGGACAAAAATTTACTCGATACCTATGACATTCTATGACGTTTCACGAAAAATCTGATTCGGTGACCCCCTTTTTTCTTTCCATTTTTGCAATCGGCATACTTTAATCTACAAAATATGAAAAAATGAAAAAATTCTATCTCAGAAAATTAATTCTAGCAATCGTCTTTAAATTAAATAAATCCAAATTTACATTTCCATACAATAATAAAGTTATATTTTGGAATTAGTCGATTAAGAAAACTTCCATAAGGTCAAATGGTGGCAAAGTTTTCCTTTTTAAAAATTAAATAACTTAATGTGAGGTAAATCGTCCTAAACAAATTCATATATGAATTTCTAAACGTGTCAGCTACGTAGGGATTAGCACTGCTGAGCGCTTCAAGAGAAATATGAATAAAACAGACTTAAGCAAATTTAAGATATTGAAATAAGCAAAATTGGTGGATTTGTTTCGGATTCTTTTACATTGATTTTTAATTGACGGACATTTTCGGTCGGCATTTGAAAGTATTCCTATATCGAACTCAATAAATATGGCATATTCGTATAAATACTGGTTGCCATCTCGCTTTTAGAATTTCGGGAACATCAAATGAGCCCTAGATAACCAAGAAGAATATTAAAAAAAAAACAAATATGTTTCCCTTTCATTTTGAAAACGTTTATTAGAGGGTGAAACCAAAGATAACGAATGTAAATAATAATACATGATTCTATCGCGGAGGGTCTTGTGAACAATTAATTTGATTAATCTTTTATAGACCCCCCCCCCCCCCGCCCGAATCAAATTCATGTTTAAAATTCCGTATTTTAGAAATTCAATTGCGACATTAATTAATAGAACGGTAGATTAAGCACTAAATATAGGTGTCTGGTCCTTCAAATTAGTTAAAATGTAAAGCAATGTTTGCATAGGGATTCGAGTGTAATTCAAGCATCTTCTTGGCTGCCATCTCGGTTAATTATTCCTTTGCACTCTCAGAAAGGATTTTTAGGATGGTTCGTCTCCTCTTGTCTTATGCTCTGCAATAAAAATTGGCAAATTCCATATTCAAGATTTGCTGCCATCTACCATTCAGGATGTTTTATCTTCAAATAGACTTAATTCTTTTTCAGCTTGTAGCTAGCACACCAAATATTAGTCCGGCAGAAATTAAGCTGGACCTAGTAGTGTGGTATAAAGTTTTTTTCTTGATTGATTCTGGTAGCTAAGACATTGCGCATCAAGAATCTGAATGATGACATCTTGTCATCATTGAGCATTTTGAGAAAATGGAGATGGCAGCCAGGGTTATTGTGAAATATTCAAACTTATCATTAACTTGCTAAAAATATTTTTCTGAACCTACTTTTTTACTTATTCTGGTCACCAAGACGCTTATTAGAACTCAGAAAATAAATTAATGTGTGAATTGAAATTTGAATTTGGACTTGTAATCAAGATGGCAGCCAAATGGAATTTTGTATTAGTAAACAGTGTAAAGAGCCATGTTATGACAGACTTCAACCTCTTATTGATTTCCACCATTTTGTTCAGAGGCTGAAACCATTTTCTTTTTGAAAATTGGTAAAGAATTCTAGTCATCTGATTTGATTTTTTTTGGAAATTGAACTTGGCAGCCAGGAATGCATACATGCAAATTTGTGCTAGAAATAAATTGTCAATCTGGAAGATTTCTAAGTCCAGTTAAGCTGATTCCTAGATTGGTTCTTCTAGCCAAGGCATTCATAAATAATAACACTGATTACACCTTTTAATCATTGATTTTTTTTAAATGGAGATGGCAGCCAGGACTTTCATACAAAATACAAGCCCAGCATATTAAGGATGCTATCTACATATTCTTTTACATATCACTTCGTATTTTCTTAGCTTAAAAGAACTAGAAAAACAAAACATGCTTAAATTTAGAATTGTAACCAAAGTGGTAGCCAAGTAAGAATCTGAAAGTCATGTTGAAACCAACAACAACCTTTTAATAACTTTAAACATTTAGTACGCAAGTCATCTGATCAATTTTGAAAGTAGACTCATAAAACCAACCTCTAATCTAATTTCTTTCTGAAATCTGAAATTTGAAATTAGTCAGGAAAAAATTAATGTGGATTTCCACCTAAAAACAAATAAACTGTCCACTCGCCATTTTTGCTATTAACATGCCCTGACAAAATAGGTGAAACAACGACTGCCTAAAACAAAAAATGAATTTTAATAATATAACATGCCATTGAATAATTTGAAATGTATTTGGTTGAATCTAAATCTGAGATCATGCTTACTTGAAACTTGGATGGATGACAGCCTTTATCATGTGTTTTTAATTGGTTAACAAAAAATTTTCATTTGTGTATAACATTGTGTAAATATTTGCATTATCTCTGTTAATCTGATATTTTGAGGCCCATATGGAAGATTGGGAAACCAAATATGCAGCCTCTCTAAATTAAGTTGTCATTATTATCATTATTATTATTATTATTATTATTATTATTATTATTATTATTATTATTATTATTATTATTATTATTATATGTCGTAAAACCTAGGATAAAAGTCAGAAAAGTGAACAAAAATGTATTTCTCTAAATGAAACATTTTGTTTTTAGATGTCTTTTGCTTTTTAATATTCAACATAGCAGCACGAATGAAAGAAATAAAAGGTTTTAAAAAAATTTTATCAGTTTATATCAAGCCTTTTGTATTGTATTTAATCAAGAGTTTGCTGTAGAACTTCCCTTTTAAAAATGCAGACTTTTTATTGGAATCTTGTTATCATGTTGATTACAACGCAAGCTATTTTAAGTATAAAGACTCATCTGAACAGAGGAAAAGTTTCAAAATTTTAATGTTTATCGTGTTTAACTTAGGACCTTGATCATTGCACAGTGTCGGACTCTCAACCATAGGCACCATGGTTCGATCTCCGGCCAAGGCAAATATTATATGAACGTGTGTCCACCAGTGCTCTAAGCAATGCAGTGTTGCTGAAATACTAATAAAAGTGGCTGTAAACCCGAGTAAAAAAACTCAACTGATTTTGCAGCTTTCCCTTACATAACATTTCTTTGGTCATCAAACTTTCTGCCAAGCTCAGACAAACATTAAATTTTAATTCACAATGGACAAATTTTAATAATTATTGAAAACATGGAATGGCAGCCAAAAAGGCAATTGATTGAAATGATCATTTGACCTTCCTATGTAAGAATCAAGTTGTAAACATTCGATATTTTGGGTTCTACTTGTCGTTCTGAGCAATCTAAAGAATTTAAAATTTGACTGAAAAACACTGTCTACGCTTCTTATTATCTTTTATCTTATTATAGTGGCCCATGTATCTTATTCAGAATTTCAGTATTCATTTCAATCATGGAGTGCTTATTTCAAGATTACAACATTCTCAATGCGAGATGGCAACCAGTTTTAAATACTAAATTAGCTTGTATCCAATTACATGTAAAATAATAAGATCAGAGGGGGCATCATACACTCCTCGAAGCGATATTGCGAAATATGGTATGGAATTATTCATTTGACGCAGATCCAAGACGTTAATTTGCGTTATCTCTTGTCCGACTGGTATTTTAGGGTGAATTTCAAGATGGCAGCTAAAATAACTTATATGTAAGAAATGCTTTTGTGGATGTCCTTTCACATTTGTATCAATATTTTATGTCTCAATCATCTGTTTTATGAGTTCCTTACTCCATCCTTATAAATCATGGTCAATTAGAAAATCATTACGTACAAATTTCAAGATGACAGCCAGTTTTAAAAATTGTCTTTTTTTTCTTTTAGTCTGTGGACCAGTAAGAGTCACCTTATAATCACAAATGAATGTCAAAGAGTGATATTTATTTGTTCATTGGAACTCTCTGAGCCTAAATCAGGACGATATGTAATTTTGGGCATGACTTGATTTCAAATTACAAGATCTAAGGGCAAAACAAGTGGAACTCTATTGAGAACCATCAGCATAAAGATAGGGTTAAAGACGCTGTCATCCACATTCCTGGCTGCCATCTCAAAGTAAGAAAAACGACTCTTTTGTAGTGAGAGATACAATCCGCTTGATTAAAGGAGGGTGGAAAGAGAATAAAATTTGATTTAAATGAAAAAGAATTTAGCAAAACTGTGTAAACTCCTATTCAGCAATGTTGCCAAACAATCAACCGTTCTGTTTTGCAGCCATCTAAACTTATAACACAATTCTGATTATCAATTTGAATACTAGTATTTGCTTTATCAGAAAACAGCGAGTTAGCTGATTAAAAGTAATATTAAATAAAAGCATAAAGGTCATTTAACATTTGTAGTTAATCAAAATGATATTATTCTCATTTATGCATTTCTGGCCGCCATCTAGTTAGGAAGTCAATTTACAAGCGGTGATGGGGCTATCTATCTGATTTTAAGTAGACGGGATTGCAGCTATCATTTAGAGACATAACAGGAATTAAACCAATTCAAAAGTTTGGTTTGTCAAAATCTATTGTTCTCTAAATACTGTATAATATTACTGTTTGGCTGCCATGTTGTCTAAAATAGTTATTGTTTCTTTCGTTTTATGGGTTAATTTCCTCATTATACTTAAAAGTATGATCTTTACGACAAAACTAAGGTAAAAAATGCATAAAAGCCTATCATCAAGACAAGTAGAGTGATAGCATGTACTTGTTCAAGGGGTCCTGGCTTCCATCTCGATTTTCTCAAAATGCTCAATGATGACAAGGTGTCATCACACAGATTCTTGATAAGTAAGACTTGGGCTACAAGAATCAGCCAAGAAAAAAAACTTTATACCACACTTCTAGGTTCAAGAAAAATATGCCATTTTTCTGCCGGACTATATATATGATTTTGGACCTTAAAGATCAAAAATGAAGGTTGCTCGTATACAAGTTGTTCCAATTTATTCACTTATTTGCATTGGCTGCCATTTAGACACCCCAAAAAGCTGTCGGGATCCAAAATATCGATTATAAACAACTTGATTTAATCTTGGGGATAATGCATTAACAATTTCATGGCACAATCAGAGGGGATTTTTGGCAAAGTACATGATGACCCTTCATTTTTCATAGAATGCAACAGTAAATAGCAAAATTTCTATCTTAAACTGGCTGCCATCTCTCATAAAGGATGTTTGGATACCTAAATTATCTTTAGCTAATAGTCATCGTACCAAGAACGCAAAATATAAATATTTTGGTCTTTAAATATGATTCAAAATCAAAGCGTGCCCTTAAAAAGCCCAGGTTAATTTGTATTTTAGTGGCTGCCATTTAGAAAAACACTGAGAAAGGCCGTCAGGACCCAAAATATTGACTGTTAACAACTTGATTTGAACTCGGAAAGGTATAATCAACAAGGATGCCATGCACTACATTTACAAACATATGTGTATAGCTATATCGAGAAAAGTAGCAAGCTTTCTTTTTTATATAAGTATATCAAGCCTACCTTTGAAACCAGTGAGTATTTACAAATGAACTGTCCTAAAACACAGCGTATCCAACTCTCTAGAATAAGAACATCATCGCGTAATCTAAGAATTGAAACGGGAAGATATGGAAATAATAGAATTCCTAGATCAGAACGTACTTGTCCCTGTTGTCAAGCAAACCAATTAGAGGACGAGAACCATTTTGTTCTAGTATGTTCAGCATTTACTGATATTCGAATAAAATTCCTTAAACCGTTCTTTTATAAAAAAGAAACCCCGAGTTCTTTCAAGTTAATCAAACTACTAAACTGTACTCAAAGATCAACGTTTAGACGACTATTCAATTTCTTGAAAATCGCGTTCGACCGACGCAATACTATACTTAACAAATAATATTAACCGATTAAGAAGAAGATATTCGATACATTTTTATGTTCATTACTTCTGTCTTTTTGTTTTTAATTGATGTATAATTTCGATTTTGATCTTGAACGTTTGAAAGCAATAGACAAGTATTGAGTAAACAATACAACTCTTATCAGTTACTCTCCGCGATATCTAATTTTTATACGCCCGAAGGGGCGTATTATGTTATCGTCTACATCGTCTGTCTGTCCGTCTGTCTGTCTGTCCGTCTGTTTGTCCGTTAGCAAATTCGTGTCCGGACCATAACTTCCAAACTATAAGGCCTATGATCTTGAAACTTCACAGGTGTATAGATCTCATAGCTAGGATGTGCAGAGCGCAATAACCCGAACTATACCATTTATACTTTTTGAGTTATCGCCCTTTGTTTGATTCAGTTAGCAAATACGTGTCCGGTCCATAACTTTGAAACTATAAGGCCTATGGTCTTGAAACTTCACAGGTGTATAGATCTCATAGCTAGGGTGTGCAGTGCGCAAGAACCCTAACTCTACCATTTATAATTTTTGAGTTATTGCCCTTTGTTTGATTCAGTTTGCAAATTCGTGTCCGGTCCATAACTTTCAAAATACAAGGACTACGATGTTGAAACTTCACATGTATGTAGAACTCATAGCTAGGGTGTTTGATTTCATTATCTCAATCTGATTGAATTTGTGAATATTTTAGTAGTACTCGGGTACATATAATTACTTGAAGAATAGTGATGATATCCATAAGTAATCCACAGTTCTTTAATTGCCTAAGAACACATTTTCCCAAAGACATATAGGAAAACAAAACAAAACAAACACTATCATCATATTAAATTCAATATACTATAGTGTTAGAAAATACATCCTAAGGATCAATAAAAAGTTCAAAATATCACCCATTTATTTCTGAGCTTCGGGCGTATAATGCCACGCCCAGCGTTGCTCTTGTATTTTTCTCTTACTTTGTTTGAAAAAAGTAAATGTCTCATTTTGGAACAATGGAATTTTCAAATGGCAATCAATAGAATACACTTTTAAAATTAAAACGTTTAGAAAAGCTATTGCGAAACAAACCTACAAAAACAATATTAATATCACTATTATTTCTACCGAAAATAAATTGTATATTGTTAATATATTTGTATGACGAGATACATGTTATTGTATAAGTCAATTAAATAGAGGATAATCGTTTGTTTCAGTATAAGATCGATTTATATTTCATTGAGTGAACAACAAAAGCTGTATTTTCATGAGAAAATATAGCTTTTGTTGTTCACGAAATGAAATATTAATCGATCTTACTCGAAAAACAAACGATTATTCTATTTCTTTAATGCAAAAATGAGACAAAATGTGAAATTCTAGGACATATTTTCGTAAAGCGCGTCATTTTGCGCGTGATTGCTATGCAACGTTCATTGTGACGTCACTTTTTTCACCCCGCATGGATGACGTCAGATAGGGTGAAAAGCACAAAAGCAGGGTATAAGTTTTTGATAATTTCACTGCCTGTGCGGTGAAATTATCAAGTGATAATCTACCGTTATTTCTCGATAAACCACCGAAAAGCATTAAAGAAATCTATCTATCTATGTGATCCGTCACGCGAAAAGGGACCATCTGGGAAGTGCGTAAAGTGTCTACCCTAGTCAGACTGCGCGGATTGCGCAGACTGACAAGGGTAGAAACTTTTCGCACTGAACATGCACTTATTTTCAGGATCTAGAAGGATCAATCTACCTTCAAGTGAAAGGATTTTTGAAATGCGACCTAAGATTGACTTACGCTGGACCCAATCTCTTTTTCAAATACAAGTATTCATTTAACAGAATTCACAGATGGCCCCTTTTCGCGTGACGGGTCATATATCTTATCCGTTCTTCAAATGAAAACAGCTGTGTCCATATTCGCTAGCTTAGGATGATGCCCACTACCTGCTCTATATATGTTATAGTGAATATGTAAAATCAGTGATTTGTTAATGAACTGAAAGTTTCAGGGATTTTGTCAAATCACTGATTTCGTAGGCTTTATTTATGAAAAAATGACTGTAAATGAGCTCAAGTTTTTCTTGAAAATGGATAGACCTAAACCAATATGTTTAAACAGCCACAGGCTTAAAACGGGCGTAATGGTAGTACTGGTGCGAGAATTATCAGGAATCCGTTGTAAGCTGCCCCGGACGCCGCGATATGCCTGAGAAACCGTTTGAGGCGTTGTTTAGCCCCATTCAATGAAACAAATATCGGGTTTACACTTATAATGCTTGGTACGTTTATTATCTTAAGTTTGATGACCATCCTTCTAGGGAATGACTTGGTTTGCTAGATTGTGATCGAACTAGCGAAATCATGCCTTTCATGTTTGTTTATTTCCGTTTACAGTCAAACCTGTGTTAGTGGCCACCTGTATTCAGCAAGCAACCTGTATTAAGCAAGCGGCCACCGAGTTCCCAAATGAACCAATTGCATTGAAATTGACCTGTATTAAGCAAGCGCCTGTCTTAAGCAAGCACTTTTTGATTGTCCCTTTGATGCTTGCTTAAGACAGGTTTGACTGTATTTATCGTCTCTATCGTAGCATATGTCCATATGAACAACGCTCCCAGAAAACGGTTACTAGCAGTTGTTACGGGGGTAGTGCAATGACATGACGAAACTACTGCCGCCATGGTTCTTTAACCCTTTGCTGTTTCATCCCTGCTTTTTACGTGTCTGTGATTTTATATTTGAGAAAACATTGTGAAAAAAGAAGAAAATTGCTTCTGAAAAGCAATTTCTTCTTTTTCCACACTACATGTATATTCTACCCTACTGAATGGTTATTTTTCAAATTAAATCCACTTTAAATTTTCGTCTGCAAAACCTTTGAATTTGGACAGGTCCAAAATTTTGTAAAACAGGAAAGGGTTAACATACTCGGTGTAAAGCACCGACTGACGGGATCTCGGTTTAACGTCTCGGCCGTAGGACGAATTAGTTGGTTAGTGTCGCGGCTAGCCCGGGAATCGACCTTTAATTGTTTTGTAGTCCGGTGCTCTACCGACCTAGTTGATCGACCATATAAGGTGTAGAAGAAAACTTAAAAAAAAAAAAAAACAATTTCCTAGAATCTAACGTATGAATTTCATCTAAATTTGAGAAGAGTGGATGATCCCTGAGGTGACCCTATATCATCATGCAAAACATTATCCCAAAACTACCCATTCTGTGGCCAGAGGTCATTTCCATATATGGTATATGTAATTTGGAAACCTTGAAAATCATTTTCTTATAACTGAAGATATGAGTTCAGTGGTAAAGCATTAGTCTGTCAATCCCGAGGTCGAAAGTTCGAACCGCGGCTCGGCCAACTGGCATCCAACATTTGACAAAAATCAAAGTGACACACAGTCATTTGTCTCTCTCAAATGGGTGTATGATAAACATTACAGTTAAAAACATCATGAAATTGACAAGGTGAATGATTTTGGAATGATATGGAGTGAAATTGAATGAGTGTGTGGAGCGAGTTTTGAGTGAAATTAAAGGGAGGTTACCTGATACCGCTCATTTTGTTCTTCCTGAACAAAATTAGCGGTTTCGGATTACCAACCTTTAATAAAACATGCATAAATGTTTTGTAAAAAGCTTCTTATTTCTTCAAGAACTTATCAGACGCTTACAATTTCAATTATGTCAGTGAAATCGCGATTTTTTTTTTCGAACTTTATTTTCTTTAAATGTCGCTGTTGATTATATCATTTTCAGATGGTTTGGAGCATCTTTTGAATGGTTTGAGTGAGTGTTTGGAATGAAGAAATGGAACGCTGAGCGAGTGATTTGGAATGGTTTTGATCGAGATGAATGTCAATTTCACGATGCTGTATCCCACAGTGGAATTAGAATGGTTAGCTTGGATTAAAGGAGCAGTCTTGACAATCAAGGAATGCATGCAAATTTGTTAAAGGGTTAATTCACGTTTTTGAGGGCGTTAACATTTGCAGAGACCCGAAAAATGGTTTATCTCCCGAGTGCAAAGCACGAAGTTGTTAAAGCATTATGAGGGTCTATGTAATTTTTCGAACCATTTTAAACCATTTTTCGGGTCTCTGCAAATGTTAACGCCCGAAAAAGCGTGAATTGACGCCATTGTTGCATAAAAAGATAGATAAGAGTAAAATAATTCCATAGAAAAGATATAAAACCAGTTACAAACCTACTTATTTTCCGTCATGAATTACGCCGTCCATCTTGTTTATACCGACGTTGCTTGGTTAATTTTTGACTTCACACAATTCAACGCGGGAATTAGGGCAACGACTTTAGTCGTGCTCTATAATAACGTTGCACAAGGAAACTGATAAAGTGTATAGGCCCAGATCGAGAATATTTAAGTGAAAAACGCCGGGCGTTAACGGCACGTGAATTTACTAAGTAATCCACGTTTTCTCTCGTTAAAGCCCGGCTTTTGTCCGTTAAGGTATGCCTTTAACGACCCGAAAACGTAAATTTTAGGAAAAAGTATGAGTTGAGAATAGCCCTTTTAATTCCGTAACTTTATATTTAATGCAAAGTGAAGACTCTGATCAGACTGTGCGACTGCACAGGCTGATCAGAGTCTTAACGTTGCGCACATATGAAATTGTTGGAAATGTCACACACATGCTCAAATGTGGTTGTACTGGTGGACGGAAGCACAGGAAGGTTCACCAACCGCCACGATATGATTTCAAAAATGTTAAAAGAAGCGTTAAATCCCATACAAACAAACGAATAAAAAAACGATCATAGGGCATTCAATTGACAAGGAAGCCGTATCAGACTTTTTCATATAAATGGCAGTGCTCAATGTCGGTTTAATATCTTCGAACTATATACGGTAGTGAAAACCAAATGGATAATGACCAGAGAACGGACTGCTTAAAGTGGATGAAATAGTTAAAATGACACGGTCGACAGGATATCCATATCCGGTCAGTTCGTCCGATTGTTTGGTACAATAGGCATGACGTCAGCCCCTTTATATTTCGTCCTGGCAGGTCAACGGAAATACAGTTTGCAACATCGTGAAATTGTCGTGCGAATTGTTTTAGAATGATTTTGAAATGACATGAGTACTAGGGGCGTGTTTTGAATGGAATTAAAGGGTTATACGATAAATGAATAAATAGGATACCGCTATTTTTGTTTAAGATGAACAAAATTGGTGATATTAATTACCTCCCTTTTATAAAATACGCATAGAAGTTCTATAAATAGCTTCCTATGACTTTGAGAACCAATTATACGCCTACAATTTCAATATATTCAGTGAAATGGTGATTTTTTTTCATTTTTTTATTTTGAATGCAGTTTTGGATTGTTTCTTTTTAAGTGATTTTGGAGCGTTTTTGAATGGTTTGAGTGAGTGTTTGGAATGAATGAATGGATCGTTATGTTTTTATTAAGATGAGTGTCAACTTAACGTTGTTATTTACTGTAGTCCTGAATCGTGAAGATCAGAGATCGAGGTTACAGTTAAGAACAACGTTAAAGCTGCTCTTTCACAGATTTGGAAAATGTGATTTTTGAAAATTTTCGTAAAATCAATCGGAAATAACAATCTCTTCATGTTGAAGCCTTTGAAATAATAAGATTCAATATGGTAATTAAATGAAAGAAAGACCGATATTCCTGAATTTAGCGAAATTCAAGCATGGAAAAATAAAGCAACTACTAACGCCTTAAAATTCATTCTTCAATTTCGAGCAAACTATTTATGCATGTGCATTCCACATGTATGGCTTATTCAATCAAATATTAAGGTTAAAGTAATTGACAGCTGTAAAGTTCATATCAATACTAGCAGTAATGAAAGATTATTTTTCAAATTAAATCAACTTTTAATTTTCGTCTGCAAAACCTTTGAATTTGGACAGGTCCAAACTTTTGTAAAACAGGAAAGGATTAAAATGTACACCAGCTTATAAAATCGTAGAATGTTTCATTGCGATCTGCTTTGAATGGTGATCGTTCTAGCCGTTTTCGAAATATTTTAAAAGATTTCCAAACGTTTTTGATCGATTTTGAGTGAGTGTTAGGAATGAAAGAATGGAGCGCTGCGTGAGCGAATTAGAATGGTTTTGATCGGAGTTAGTGTCAAATTCACGTTTTTTAAACTGTACATGCATAAACTTTTTCATACTCAACTGGAAATTTACTCTAACACCAACTCAAGCCCAAAGCTGTTATTCTACAAAACTAGAGGCTCTGAGGCCCGTTTTACTAAACTTCTTACGTAAAAAATTAATCGTCAGTCAAAATCATAAATCGCGTCTGGTGTTTTATTCATTGTTAAATTCTGCATTGCACTATCTGATTGGAATCGTCTTCTTAAGACGATTCCAATGAGATGATACATGGCGGAATTCCACATTTAGTTACTTTTGTAGAAGCAATTTTAATTTTTGATTTGGTCGTAAAATGTTTAGTAGAACAGACTCCTGGTTCACCCCACAGACATTTCTTTTTAAAGAGACAAGAATGGTTAACAAAATCGGCAACTCGCCCCGATAAAGTCCAACTCGTCAAGTAAAGTGACTTCCCTGATACAGATCTCAGATCGCGTCTTGCTAAGATCGTTTCGCGGTAGTGCCATTTATTAGCTCTACCGACCAAAGGTCAGAAGAGCTGTAGCCATGGCGTAATTCCCGTCCGTCTGTCTATCCTTATGTCTGCCTGTCCGTAAACGATTCTCATTTACGCGATAAAATCAACAGACATTATCAGGGCCCAAGGTAATAAAACTTTTCTCAGGCTCAGGCTCAATTGTCTCAAAGTTTAATTTGAAATTAATGTATAAATAAATGTGTGAAAATAAAAGATAATATTTCCACATGTTAATACATTGAAATGAGTTATAAAATAGAATTACCGCTTTAATATCAAATTGAAATTTGAGAAAATTTTGAATTGAGCCCGAGAAAAGTTTCATAACCTCGGGCCCAGACCTTGAGACAGCTGGGGGCACGGAAAAGATGAGGTTGATATATTTTGGTCATTTTCTCAAAAGGGGCCATGGTAATCGAAATATGGATCCTTATCGGGCTGTGGGGATTAAAAAGCTAATTAAAGATGATTTTTTTTTTTGCATTCAGTTAATTTCCGAATTCAGATTGGTCATTTTATCCTACCGTAAATTTTGATCATTAGAGGTCAACCGGGGCTCGTAATCCCCCGAAAATAGTTACTTAGGAAAGAAGAGTGCCCATTTAGGTTCGGAAAATTGTCTAAAAGCGACAGAACGACCATGCAGGGCCGATACTTTTGTATCTAAAAAATAAAAATATTTGAAAAAAAAGGAAATTGATTCTAACGGAAGTCAACCTGAGATAGGTAGACTGACCATTTAACCTTAAGAAAATCGGCCATGTGTGAAATTTTCGAGCATCACTACCCAGATATTCCCTTTTCTCCTGAAAGCTCGCAAATATCTATAGTGAAAGGCTAGAGTCTATGTTTGGCATATCAGACTATCAGAAATTCCTTCGTGTATTATTATATAGGTTATCTATGTTACGGTTTATGATATATATAGTGCAGAGATAAAATCTCTAAAATATATATAGTGAAGAGATAAAATCCCATATTTCATTACAATATCTGATATTTGATTTTTCGCATAATCAGCCTTCATATACCTATTTTGCAAAAAAAAAAAAATAATAATTTTTGTTTTATTTTATCAAACAATTCATGTCATAAAAGTATATTCGCTATGTGTAAATGAACTTATCTTTATTCATTTTTTTTTAATTATTAAACTTTAACCAACTTCTAATCGGTCACTCAAATAAAGAACGGAAAGTAATAATGTTAAAGATGCACGTGTTTGTTGAGTTCTGATAGCTAGTTCACTTGAAGACATAAAAACAAAATTTATCAGAAATATCCCCGGTCAAAGCAATTTAACCCTAACGAGGACATGGGTACTCCAAATTTCATGGGTGTTATTAGGGTTTTAGTTTCTTACATACATGAACTGAAATTCGTAAAGCTGAATTATTTTCATTTAAAATTACGTTCAAACGTTCTAAATTACAAGAAGAAAAAACGTCCAAAAGAAACCCATTTTAACACAGATGTCTTACGGAACACCTGTATGCAAAAGCATACAAAATAGGTGCTAAAGTTTTCGTTCGTGGAAATATGCATAGAAATGCCTGTCCAATCAGAAACCTAGATTTTGAGGTGAAGTTAAAGGTTCAATTATTCATCGATAGTAAAATTGGTAAAACAACCATTCTACATAATCATATGAGTAAAATTAAGAAATAATTTACAGGTTTTTTTTTTTTTCATTTTAACTGAGATATGAATTTTGGACCCGTCATGAGTTTCTAAAAAAGGATATAGTAAAAACGCAAAGCATATTTGCGTAATTTTGGAGCACGATCGCTTATATTTTACGGGTACACATTCCTTCGTTCAGGGTGAAGAAGCGGTGTGATCTGTTTGCAAATTATACCCCGCATTGCAAGTGCACGGGCAAAGCCGGGGGAATAATTTGAAAACAGTTCGCACCGTTGTGCCATTCTGAAAGCAGGGCAGGTTTGACGTTCGTGTTTTTCATTGTCTAAAAACATCCAAGACGACTTTCGATCAAATTTTAGAGCAAATTCAAACGTTTTAACCACGCACTCTATAGTATTCATGCAAAATTTCAGAAATTTTGAGTGTACCTTGAGGTTCATTAAATTTTACAGTTCCCCTCCTTATCTTTTTTAATTTAATTTTATATCTTATGCAAGATAAAATAGATATCAGATATCAGATTGTTTAAAAACATTGAAGGTCGGCATTCAAAAGGCTCCAAGACGCAAAAACCGTGTCAGACTTTGAATCGTACAATACCATAATAATATTAATCGCAATATTCGTAAAACTACTTTTCGAAGTAATAAAGTGTAAATTTGTGCATGCAAGATATAAGTGTTGTTGTTGTTGTTTATTTCAATGAAGCAATCCATATTTTGCCACCTCTTATGTACTTTTTATTGTAACAACAAAGAAAATGATTAAAACAAATTCTTTAATGCTTTTCGGTGGTTTATCGAGAAACAACGGTAGATTATCACTTGATAATCTCACGGCAAAAGCAGTGAAATTATCAAAAACTTATACCCTGCTTTTGTGCATTTCATCCTATCTGACGTCATCTATGCGGGGCGAAATATGTGACCTCACAATGAACGTTGCATAGCAATCACGCGCAAAATGACGCGCTTTACAAAAATAGATCCTTGAAATGTCACATTTTGTCTCATTTTTGCATTAAAGAAATAGAATAACCGTTTGTTTTTCGTGTAAGATCGATAAATATTTCATTTCGTGAACAACAAAAGCTATGTTTTCACTCGTGGCTCTGCCACTCGTGAAAATATTGCTTTTGTTGTACACTCAATGAAATATAAATCGATCTTACACTGAAACAAACGATTATCCTCTATGTAATGAAAAATATTTTTTCTATACTGCTTTTCAATGCTTTATCGAGAAATAACGATCGATTATCACTTGATAATTTCGCCGTCAAAACAGACTAATGACCCAAAATTAACAAAGTGCTTTCGTTCATTTTGCCTTATTTGACCTAATCTAAGCGGAAACAAATAAACAAATGATGTCAAGACGTTTCTAAGAAAGCACGTGCAAAAATAGCGCGCTTTAACCCTTTCCTGTTTTACAAAATTTTGGACATGTCCAAATTCAAAGGTTTTGCAGACCAAAAATTTAAGTGGATTTAATTTGAAAAATAACCATTCAGTAGGGTAAAAAAAATAGTGTGGAAAAAGAAGAAATTGCTTGTCAGAAGCAATTTCTTCTCTTTCTACAATATTTTCTAAATTACAAAATCTTAGGGACGTAAAAACCAGGGATAGGACAGGAAAGGGTTAAGAAAAAAAAATCGCCCTAAAATTCTCACATTTCGTCTCTCTTTTTGCAGTAAAGAAATAGAATAATCGTTTGCTTTTCGTATAAGATGAATAATTTTTAATTGTGCGGAAGCACAATTAGAGTGGTTCTGCCCGGGTTGTGTCTAATGAAAATTTGCAAAAAAACCTTTTTTCCAACTCATATCAATTTTGTCAACAGTTTGTTTCGAAAATTGCTAGCATAAATTGAGCTTCTTATTTTCTCTGGTTGTTAATTAGTGTTTTATTTACAGTGCATTCCATGAAGGGTTTAATAGTTCATTAATTTAGCTGAATAATAGAATATTAACATTAGTTTACTAAAATGCAGTTGTAAATTTGCACTTCGTACCTATGAGGGAAAAAGATACAGAAATGGATTGTGGGATGAATTACCTAATACCCTCTCTTTAGAATAACCCCTTATAATTCACCTGTTAACCTCTTCACTATTTACAAAGTGTAAGTGCATTGTGTCACTCCTCGCTCTATAGCTTTATCTTGGTGTATTTGTCTATGTCTGCCTGTGATTTATCTACATGTACATTTCTGAAAACTTGTTACTACAACTTTTCAAGAAGTGGCACGAGGTAAATTTTCCAAAGACCTACAATACTGAATGCTTAGCGTGTTTTACAAGGAGCTTTTTAGCATCAAAAGAATGGAGATATATTCCCGTGTATATTCAAACCTAAAACTATGAATGAAGCAAATTCCATTTCTTATATTTGGCAGTTAGATGTTGAATTAATTTTGAAAACGTCCTTGATAGAATATTTGTCTAATGAACGTTTCCCACATGTTTTTGGGGTAACTTTAAAAGTGGCATGTATGGTTTGACTAAATCTGCAACAATAACTTGGTTTGGATTTTTTGTCTATTTATTTATTTTTTGTTTCAATGCTAATAATACATAAACTCCTGAAACAACAATAAGCAGTACAGTCATTCAGTACCGCACAATTACAGTGCTTACAGCACTTTGATTTATTTTGTAAACAATAAACAATTTTTTTCACCTTTTTTTTTACACTAAAACCAACAATTGTCCTATATATACTGAGCAAAAATAAAAAGTATCCACCCAAATAAACTTCGGATCTCTTTCAAAATAAGCACAGAAATTCTATAGAATATATTTCAAATCACGCCCCGGTCATTTGGAATTAAATTTAAAAAGTTTGATGTGATTTGATGAAGGCGTTGCCGAATTGTAGGCGTTAACATAGCCAGGGGGTCGTTTTCAAAAATCGTAGATTCTCATTTCGATATTAATTTGATTTTTGTGAGAATTTTTATGATTTCCAAATGCAATATTGGGGTGAAAGGTATCTTGGATTGATAAGACAACTTGATACCAGCTGCCGCTTCATGTCAATGTTAAGTCAAATGAACACAATCAAACATACAACATGTTACGCAATTTGGGAAGCACAGATTTACCCAATTCTACCTGAACGGTCCTCGTCAAAAAAACCCCAAACCTCTAAATTCTCTATTACAGTTCCTAGTTGACAACAAAATCACTTTGTATTACTTCGTGACGTTAGCGTGTGAATATCAATGAAAATACTCGCTGTGACTTAAGTGGTATTGGGCTTAGTCTTAAAGTTTGTTCGTTTTGAAAGGTCGAAACATTTGATTCGCTTCCGTGTTAAAATGGTGGTTAGGAAGAGTGAAAGCAAACATGTCAACGTTAATGAATGCATTTGGCGCGAAGTCTTCCCATTTGCCTTATTGAGTTAAGTGGGCGAATAAGGATACTACGCTATTTGAAGGGGGCAGTAAACGTCTTTACTGTTCTCTTTCTACTAAAGTCCGTAAAATTTAATCAACGTTAAACGATTTATGATTATGCCCTTGGTTAAGTTTTTCTTAGTCTCGTTTCAAAACTGTGTGGTACGGAACACAACAATTGTTTGATTTTCTTTACCATAGAGCTTTAAAGATTCCATTCATTTGAGAAGAAACTCAAGATAGGACACGTGACGTACGTCGACGTAGAAAACTAAGATTTAGGCATTTCTTGAAAAACACCAAAATGACATTTTGCTTAAATAAATTATGATGTGTGCATTAGAAAACAAAGCATTGCAATCACATTGGTACCTTAATTGGTAATTTGATCATACAGATGTAAAAGATATTGTCAAATGAAAAGTGGATACTTTCTTTATTTGCTGAGTATAAATCCGATGATGAGGCTAGTCTTATCTGAAAATAAGTTTGATAAAATCGGCTTCAGGAAGATAAACATTTATAAGAAATTCTCTTTCAGGATATTGAATTATAGTTTTAAACGGGACGCCTGAAAATGGTATAAATTTTGTTGGTTGTTTTCATTACCCCTTTCAACAGTCTTTCAGTAGAATCATGTCGGCTTGTGCGTCTAGAAATCTAAATAGCTCGCTTAGCAATACGAGTCATAACATGCGTAAATACCACCGACACCATTCGTTCCAAATTATACTAAATCGTGCTGTTATAGAATTTACCCAAATAAAACTTTTAATACTTTTACTTTCGTAAATTTGAAAGCGTCCTATTGGTTTGTAAAGACAAGCAGTTCTACTTACAGAAAAGTTTTCATGCATCATCAAGAAGGGGGGGTTGTAAATCCCTAAATTAGTTCAGCGTGAACGGAATTAGCGAAATTTTATTGCCTTCTTTTGACAATGTTAAAAACTCGCTCGAACTTCTCATTTACTTGCTTTCTTAATGTATTTCAAAACTACTCGTATTTATTCTCGATCTTCTCAACTGCAAATAATATATACCGGTGGATGTAGGTGTCTCCAATGCGTTCATTATTTTCTCAACTGTGAGCCTTTGTTTAACGCATTTCGAGCTTGCAAAACATATAAAGCTCATGTTCATCAAAACATTAAAAATTCAACACTATCTGTCAATGAAGAGTCGAAGAGTTTTGGAAAATGAGATCGTCGAATCTTTTTACACGTAGTCAGCACTTTTTTTAAGTTTTAAAGTATTCAAAGTACTTTTGACTTACATGTATTTACTTCGAAATTAGACTGATTGTGACCATATATTTCCCATTTCTGTATGATCCGATCGAAATTCAACACGTGGTACTGGGCGGGATATAAAATGTTGAATATGATAACATTTACTGCATCCCCATATTTCTGCAGCATAGTCTTTCGATAAGAGTCTGTGATAACAAAGATTAGCGTTTTCATTGAAAAGGTTAGTTAAGTGATAGTATAACGAGTTAAAGGGCTATTTTTTCATTCTGAGGTTTACTTTCTTGAAGGTAAGGTTGTGTTATTATTAGAATAAGAAAATGTAGATATAATTGAAGCAAAAATAAAAATTTACATTTTCAAGTGAGCCTGCGTGTAAGATTTCAAACAATTTCATATGTTCGAAACGGTGAAACTCTGATCACCCCCATGCAAATGCAAAATTATTACCCATTCCCCCTAGAAAAGTTAAAGTTTCACATTAGAAATCTATATTCATATAATGTAAACATTGAGCAGCATAGACAGCCACCTACTGTATAGTTCCGCAATTTAGAGTGAGTAGTCAAAGGTCAGTTTTGTCTATACAGGTATAGACAAAACTGACCTTTGATCACTCACTTAAACTTGTGGATCTATAAATATAATGTAACTTGATGGTGTGAAAGTACTTTGAGACCAAAATTATCTACCAAACGCATAGCGGAGACTCTGTTCAGACTGTGCGGGTGCACAAGCTGGCCGAGTCTTCGCTGTGTACATATATGAAATTGTTGGAAATATCACGCACAGGCTCATTTTAAAGTTCGGGTGCTGTGCTCAAAAAGAAACGAAACAAATCAATGTTTTAACATTTTTGTATCAGGCATACAATCCTTAATTTTAGAAAATCAATTGCTACACTCTTTAACGTAGTTAAATTTAGCAAAAATTGAAAAATCTTCATTTCAGCGATTGAAAGTAATAACCAATGTAAACTGTCGTGATTTCCCTTTGAAAAACGGAATGCTTTAGTTTGACCCACCAGCGAAAAATATCTCGTGGGGTCAGAGAAAGGAACGACAGCTTCGAGGTCAGTTGGGTTTTTTTTTTCGTTGACCAATAGACTCATCTTATTTACAGCGGCGACAATACGTCAGTTTACGAAACATAATTAATGCATTTAGTGAAAGTTCGAAACGGATGCAACAAATGCGTAATATTTATGTCAATTTTCTGAACCGGGTCGAACGCGCCATCAATAAATAGAAACCAGGATCCTCTAGTTCACGTTAATTTAGTTGTTGCAGTGTGCTATGAAATCCCACGGTCCATTGACACGTCATGTAAAAATATCCAACCCCCTCCCCCCCCCAAGCTTAAATATTACCAATCGGATCACTTTGATGGTTACAGGAAACCATTACAATCTCCCGCCATCTGCCACATTTTGTTCAGGGAATGGGAGACTTTGGTGTGTTATCTCCCTTGTTTGCTTAGTGGATTAAATCAGAGGTGTTCCAAAATCGTTAGCGGTCCTTTACCAATTTTCCTTGGATTTTATCCATAGTTTCTTTGGAGAAGTTGCGAATTTTATTTTTGTACATACAAAATACTTATTTATGCAATTTGTATTTATGATACAGTTTTTAATAGCAAAGAAGAAAATAAATATATTTTTACGTCAAATGTGTCTTATAAATTGCTCAATATTTGATTTAGAGCTTATCTTTAAATCTTACAGTGCAAAGAAAATAAGGATAAAACCCAAGGTAACCACTGATTTGGACCCTTCCTCCTTTGGGAGTAATTCAAGGGAGATAACCAACCGATATCCCCCCCCCCCCCCCATTAACGGTGAAGTAAACAAAGATAAGGGCGGCCTCTGATTGGTCCATAATAGATAAAGATCATATCTAATCATTTATTTTCGGAAATTTATATTGTTTCTACAAGTTTGATACAAAATGTTAGAGGAGAGAGTCTATTTCGGTTCTTGAGAGGCATTTTCCAGACATCGGGGTATTTTCCGGAACCGATTGCAAAATTCGGTGGGTGGGGAGGGTAGGGATATCTTAAAAATGACGTCATTACTCATTGAAAAAATGGAACATGCTACATGTATATTCAAAATAGTCTATTTGGATGCGCGACAGATTTTTCTTTAATTTGATATAAGGCTTGACTTCCCGTCAATTTTTGGGGATGAGCTATATAGGCTTTTGTTATAATGGTCGACAACGGGAAATGTAATAGTTCGCTGTAACCTGATGCGCTCTTATTATTCCCGAGTTATATTTCGTAGAATCGGCGAGGGTTCCCTATTTATTCATAGATAGTCGACATACTAAAACGGATTTAACCCTTTCCTGTTTTACAAAATTTTGGACCAGTCCAAATTCAAAGGTTTTGCAGACGAAAATTTAAAGTGGATTTAATTTGTAAAATAACCATTCAGTAGGGTAGAAAATAGTGTGGAAAAAGAAGAAATTGTTTGTCACAAACAATTTCCTCTTTTTCTACAATATTTTCTCAAATACAAAATCTAAAGGACGTTAAAACCAGGGATTGGACAGGAAAGGGTTAAATGTATTGGCTTTACGATAAATAACCCAAAACTTTTGATAGAATCGTTATTCTTGAAAGTGAAATTGCCGAATAACGTCACGATTTAGCTAAGCGCTGCCGGGTCCAAATGACAAACAGTAATATTAACATTTGTCATCGATGCTCTTTTTGTCGTGAAGTCGAAATTAGGTGCACGTATCCTAGATATAATTGCCTTTAAACTACATTTAATGGTGACGTTTTCGCACTTAAAATTGTCATTATGACTTATCCCCAATGTTCCTGAAATTTCACTGAAAGTTTCAAATACTTTTTTTTTCTTTCGTCTTTTTTCGTAATTGCTGAAAATCGCATACCGAAAATATTACTGCAAATTACCGGGAAAACATAAGTAAAACTTTGCAGTATCCACGTTGGATGGCGGTTGATGAATACTCATCTCTAATACATCAAAACAAACATTTATTGTTTAGTAGGGCATTTAAGGCAAAGCCCCACTCCAAAACAAATACAAAAAGAACATGAAACGGACACGGCGGAAGAGCAAAATGATGGCAGCTACGAAAGTATTTACTGATGTCATTGTGACTTACTCGGATAGTGACAAGATAGAATACAATACAATACAATACAATACAAATCATTTTATTTGCATTCAAATGTGCTTTTTGCACACATGGCAAAATTACAAATATAAACAATATAATTGTCAACATGATGTAGGAGAAGTAAGTGGAGAAACTATATTACCTATTACTCTTTAGAATTTCATTTTGTCGCAAATTATTTGCTTCAAATATAAATTTTGCCAAATTATATATTATTTTCCTATTTTCGGATGACATTAGACTTTCGAATGTATACATATTAGGCCACCTACAGAAGTAAGGTTTGAAAAACTGATTACGAAGATTTCGGTAAAAAGGACAAACAAGTAACAAGTGAAACTCACTTTCAACAGTATTTTGGTTACATAGTTTGCAGATCTTAGATTGTTGAGGAACATTTTGATGTCTTCCCTTTTCAATTTCTAAATCGTGAGATGAAGTTCTAAAACGAGTGAGGGCATTTCTTAATCTTTTATCATATAAAAAATCTAGGTAAGTTTCTTGTTCAAAGGAGTGTTTAAACATGCTATAATAATATAGTCGAGATGAATTGTTAATATCTGAGTACCACGATTGATAATATTGGTCAAAAATACGCTGTTTGATTGCATGGAAATTAATTAGGTCTGGTCTTTGATTAATCATACATAGCGCGTTGGATGTATGCACCACGTACGATGAACAAAAAAAAATGGGTACAGCACAGATCATTGGAATATACGCGATGTATATGCTTAGATATTTTTATCCTAGTTATTTTCTTAACATATACTTTCCGCTTACATAATGTTTCTGTCCTCTGTACGTTTTTCATCCATAGCGGATGCGAGTTCTGAGCATACCCAACGGATGCATTGAGGATACGGCGGAAGTTTATTCGCTATACAAGTTTCGCGCAGCTCAAAACTTTCTGCGCCAATAAAAACTCATTGAACAGATGCTCGACAAACAGAGAACAAGATAGGGGTATGTACAACAGATGCAAAGCGTCTTTTCAGCGGATGTAAAGATTAAGATTATGCGTTTAATAACGTCGATGCATCCGTTAGACAGAATAGTTAAGATGCCAATGTTTCCTACGACGATAAGCCTTTGTTTTGTCCTCGGTAATTATTTTGACACCTTAGACAAAGAACTTTGTTTCTTAATTGAAGGATTGATTTCGCAAAACAAGTCCAAAATTATTTGGTTTATTTTTTTAGGTCCAGAGTTAGTGAAGAAAAGGTACTTGTTGGCTTAGCACAAATACAGGAATCAAGTAACAGTGGTTAAATTCTGGCACAGAATGTCAAAGGGGAACTATTCATAGTAAGTCTTAATGGTCTTAAGGATCATATTGTAGGAATCATGTCGAGCGACGTACTTTGGGATATTTCCGCGATGGTCATATTTTCGCTTATTTCGCCATCCGCGCTATGCGGCGAAGGAAAACATTTGAAAATACCCCCGGAAAATGTTCAATCAATACATCATATACCTTTAAAAATAGAAAAATTCACATATGTACGAGTATCTGTCTTCATGGTGTGTCAATTACAATAATCGAATCGGATATAAATTGGATAATTGAATCGTTATTGAAATGTGAAATTTTGACACATCTTTGACAGTTTGAAACTGATTAACATCGCTCTTGTGAATCAGGGTTCATGAGAGCACAAATGTACTCGAAATAATTGATGCAGTTATTAAGCTCACGCGATATCCGCGATAGTGTATATAAACACTGGATCAGTCCATGTTGTTGAAAATAATGTTCATGTTAATTAGTTGTCTTTATGATACTAAAAACATACACCTGTTTATCGAAGTTGCGCAGTCGAGTGGATAAGGACCACAGAATATTAAGCAAGCGGACCGAGTTCGATCCTGCATCGCGACATAAAAGTGATATTTTTTTCAAATTTATAATTAAATACCATTCTTTTGAATTATGTTAAATGTTGTGCTGATTTTGAAAATGCTTCAATTGTCTGCACTATTTTTTTTTTTTTTTAAGATTGAAAAGATATATGCTATATTAACTTTAACGTGGGGATGGATATAAAGCCGAGCTTACGCTGAAACTACGATTTGACAAATGGACGATTCAATATTTTAAAGATCGCACTCTTGTAAATTGAATGCAATTGCCAAAACGATTGCAGACCAACGGCAATTGTTTCATATTTCGATGTTTAGTCGCATAGAATTGAAATCGCTTTCTCCGAAATGTAGTATCCCGTATATTTAATCATACATGTATAATACATGTCTAGAAAATAAAGAAATGCATAGAAAAGAAATTTATCAGCGTGTATTTGCTGGTCTGAAAAATTTAATTTTCTTGAAACAACAATAAAAAATCATTGCTGGTGCTGACAGGATACGAACCGGGAGCATTTAAGTAATAATCAGATAATAGTCTTGCATGCGTATCCACTGAGCCATCGCAGTCATTTACTTACGTCACGGATTTTATTTCTATTATATCAGATTATTACAGGTAGTTTACATATTCGATAAGTAACCTGCACTACCTTGAGAATATATCGATACAACCGCGTCAATGATAGCATTATCGTGCGCAATTTATACTTCCCTGAAATACTTGTTTGAACATCGAATAGTAGTTTCCCGTATGAACTCTTCAAGAATGATCGACTTGAAAATAAAATTTATTAGCGAAATGCATTACCTCCCTTTAATTCAATATGCACAAAGTTCTATAGATAGCGTCCTATTTCTTAAAGAACCTCTCAGGCGCTTAAAATTTCAATTATGTCAGTGAAATCGCGATTTGGTTCTTGCTTTATTCAGTTTGAATATAGCTGTTGATATTATATCTTGTAGTCATTTTGAGCGTTTTTGAATGGTGTGAGTGAGTGTTTGGAATGAATGAATGAGACACTGAGTGGGCGGTTTCGAATGGTTTTGATTGAGATGAATGTCAATTTCCCGATGTAGCTAACTGCAACACTTGCTTCTTGACTATGTAAAATTGATCTTTTGATTTTCTAAATCGTATTTCAGTAGTTCTCATGTAATACAAATTCAAAATGTTCCCCACATTGCCTAAATTATATCTTTAAAGAAAGTCAATTTTGAATTACCTTCCCAAGGGCTTAAAATGGGGTATCTTGTTCCCATTCAAATGCTCAAATAATACATTCTCGACAAAATATTTTTTCAATGTATGCATAATGATTAGATTCAATATTCTCTTTTTTCAACAGTGAACCAATAGGTTGCCACAAACATCGTACATGTTTAGAAAAGATACTCTTATTGGTTCTAGCAATTTGTCTGGTGGCCATCATGGTACTCGCTATTTTATTGTCAAAGCCAGTGAAACCACCGCTTAAACCAGGTACGTAAGATAAATGGTTTCATTAGGAAACCTCGGTTAACATTGTGAAAGGATATGAGTTCCTAAATGTTACGGAACTATTATGGGTCCACTACCTTAAATTTCGTTCAAAGCAAATTGCTAATTTGAAGACATTTCGACCCAGCCTGGTTCTCGTTTTATCACACAACGGTAAGGTACGTTATGCATATAGTGTATGCTCAGATCAGATTGTATGTCTGTGCAGTCTGATTTTAGCCTGTGGTTTCAACCTATTTATTTTACATCGACTTGGAAACAAATTCTTACAATTAAGATTAATCCCTCTCGATCCTGCTTCCTGGAAAATTCACTAGTACTCGCACCAAATGTGTTGGCCAATGAAAGATTTAAGAACTAAAGCCGCTCCCGGTAATCGATTTCGGGACTTGTGGGTCAAGAGGCCGACGCACTACCTCTAGACCTAGGACACCACACATTTTTAGCCCATAACGTCAATATCTGCCAAAGACCAGCCCGATTAGCTCAGTTGGTAGAGCACCGGACTTCAAAACCATTGAAGTTTGACCGCGTGGGTCCGATTCCCGGCCTGGTACACTAACAAAACTAATTGTCTTTCGGATGAGACGTTAAACCGAGGCCCCGTGAGACGGTGCTTTACACCGAGCACGTTAAAGAACCATGGCGGATCTCAGCAGTAGTTTCGCCATGTATCCTTGCACTATCCCCCGTAACAACTAACCGTCTTCTGGGGGGCGCCGCTCATATGGGCATGTGCTACGGTAGCGACGATAAATAAACGAAAATACAAACAAATACATCTGCCAAAGCTTTGTATACAGTTAGTTACATCGTGAAATTAACATTCATTTCAATCAAAACCATTCCAAATTGCTCAGTCAGCACTCCTTTCATTCCTTTCATTCATTCCAAACGTTCACTCAAACCATTCAAAAGCGCTCAAAATTTCTAAAAAAAACCGAGATCAACAACTACATTCAAAATGAATAAGGACGAACCAAATCGCGATTTCACTGACAAAATTGAAATTTTAGGAGACTGATTGGTTCTTCAAGAAATAGGAAGCAATTTATAGAACTTTTATGCATACTTTATTAAAGGAAGGTAATACACATTGCTAATTTTGTTCATCCCGAACAAAATGAGCGATAATAGATTACCTCCTCTAAATTTCCCTCACAATTCGCTCCTCTCACTCATTCAACATCATTCTGAAATCATTTCAAAATCGTTCACCTTGTCATTTTCACGATGTAATTAACTGTACAATAGGAAAATACTTTGATCAGTCTGATAGGGGTGAAGAAGAAATAGAATAAGCCTGTCTCGGCTTGAGTTTATAAAACTTTTCTCAGGCTCAACTGAGAATTTTCTCAAATTTTAAATTTAAATTAATGTATCAATATGAAAGATAATATTAAATATATTAATTATAACAACTTACCAATGTTATCTTTAAAATAAGTATTAAAACAGAATGAAGGCTTTAATCTCAAATTGAATTTTTAGAAAATTTTGAATTGAGAATAAGAAAAGTTTTATAATCTCGGGCCCTTAGACAATTGAAGTGAAATGTCGATCGTTTTTAACTCAAAAATGCAAGCATAGTGATTTGCGAACTTTTGGTTAATCTCGATAGTGTTCAAAGACTGTTTAAGTCTTTAAGTCGCAGACGAAAGGAATTCATCGTTTTTTTCTGGGTTTTGATTGATAAACAAATGTAGCCACATCTGGACTAAGAGCTCATAACTTACGATAAATAGACAGATATTTAAGTCTGGAATAACAAATCTGCTAAGATACAAGTAAGATCATAGTTTTATAAAAACTTCACCGTGGCACCAGGTATTATCAGTAATTCAACTGATTGTTATAAACCCGATTCCACATTTTTAATGCAATCAGGCAGTGGTGGGTCCAGAGGGGGTTTAGAAGGTACAAATGAACCCCATCTGTATCCAAATTAGTCCTACTTCCTGACAAATTCAATCAAAGTTTTGTAACACAAGGAAATCGGGCACCTGTTTGTAGTATTTGAACCCCAGGAACTTTGAATTCTTTAAAGTTAAGATATCTGATATACAGAATTTGAGCAATTAGTCCCATGGTATCCCTATCTATATAGATAGGGATACTATTGAACTTATAACTCGAATTTTGTGGGTAGACATTTTACCCCTTTATAAAAAAAACCATGTATCCCCCGCTGAATCAGGGACAATACATAAGGGAAACCAAGCGGGGAAAGCAAATAAATTGTTTTCGTAATTCCCATTTCAAACTCATCTGACTTTGTTTGTAGAGGTTGTCAATACTTCGTGACAGTTTATTGCTTATCGAACACCCGTTTGTCCACACATTCTCAGAAAACATCTCCAGCTGGAATTTGGAGAGAATTTTGCATGGGTGTAGCTTTAGCTGCAGAATTGATTACTGAACTAAATTCTGTCAAATTCTGCCAAATTGCTTGGTTGCTATGTCAACATTATTTTACGCAGAAATGGGAGAACAGAAAGCAAATCTTGAGACAAACAATATAGATATTAGATAGGGGTAATACATTTGCACCATTTAGCGTCCTTTTTTAGTTCAATTTAGATTATTCCTCGCAAACATTTATTCACATTGAAACAAGGAAGGAAATCGCTTAAATCTCCTAAAACAATATCCTTTCACAATTTTAAGTTAATAAACAAGTTCGTACTTTTATTTTTCTTAGATATATGCCTCACGAAGGAATGCGCAGAAATCGGTGAGTTATCTACGTCTCTCTTATCACGACGGAAAGTCACGTGACATGACCATTTAAAAAAAATCATCAATACTTCTGTCAATATGTGACCAATTTGAATTCCGTTTAAAGCAGAGAAGATGGGAAAATGTCAGGTTTTTAGCCTGATGTGGCAGATCTTTTAACAACCTTTTAACAACCTACTGTTAAAAAAGTTATTGACGATCAAGTAAAAAATTACTTGGACGTCAAAAACTTATTTATCAGCAGATTTTTTACGCATTCTCCACTTTTAGCATTTCAGGATAAGTCCAATACAAACAGAATTATTTGGAAAAAAAAGTCGAAACATTCATTTCACGTAATTCCACATCGTGTTTATTGTATTTTAATATACCAAGAAATATTAAGAGCAGTATCATTCTGAAATATAAGTTCATCTTCCCAAATAAGTGATAAAAACTCAGCGGTGTTCACGGACAAAGGAAGTTTACAACCACGTTTTAAAGAGAATACGATTTATATACAAATAAGTCAAAAAATTTTAGAAGCTTAGAAGCACGATTAATGCAATACACATTTGTAAGAGTATCACAAATTGGCATTATTAATATCATCATTTATATTTTCATTAATCTATCATTACTATGTTCATGTTCAATGTCTAAAAGCGTGTCTAGTATACTAAAACGCAAGGAAAACGCACCACCTGAAAAACACTTTCAATTTTCATTTTGTTTGTTTGTTTGTTTGAATGGGTTTTACGCCGCTTTCAACAATTTCGCAGTTATATCGCGGCGACCGGGGCACCTAACAATGGATTCCTGGTATTTCTTTCACCTGTACTACCATTACACCCTTTCCTAGCCTCCGACTGCTATCTCACATAGGTTTACGATTATCTACCCATTGGTGAGAGACAAACGTCGGAAAGGATATTTGTCGCCACCGGGGATCGAACCCACGACTTCCAGATTAGAGGTCTTATGCCTAACCAACTGCGCTATGGTGGCGGCAATTTTCATTTTGATTAAAAGTTCAGTTTCACTTTTCTCCCTTTTTATCGTCCTTAAACTGACAAGGAATCATTTTGAATTTGCATGATCATCAGATATTACTGTTTGTTTGGTGAACGTTAAAGGACCTTTTAAATTAACGTTTTTGTGAATCAAAGTTCAAATTGCACCGAATGGAAAATAGTTTCTAAGAAAACGAAAATACAGAATTATATTTCAATTTTTCAAGCCGTCACGCGGAAAGGGACAATCTGAGAAGTCCTTGAAATTAATACAAAATGGAAAAGGGGTTAGGTCCAGCAGATATTGAATTTCAAGAATTCTTATACAAGAAGTAAGAATAATCAGATAATCAGCCAACTGCGAGTTGTTTAGACAATACTCAGCCTGTGCAGTCTGACAAGGATCGACAATTTACGCACTGCCTTTTCATGTGACGGGTCAAATTTCTTTAATGAGTGGTCCGAAAGTAAGTACGAAAAACGACTGCGAATAAGATCGAGCAATTGTGATTTTCCTTTAATCAAGGGAAAGGTGACAAGAAACCCATAATTATGCTTATTCACAAATATGACTGAAAGTCTTTCGAATAAATCTTATAACTACTTTAATTGATAAAAAAAGGATTCCTTTAAACGATCGGATCAATATGAACTCAAAAGCAAGGACAACGCAATTCCCATCTTAAGGTTCATGTAAATTGTTTGAGACCAAATTTTAAAACACTTCATTTGCCAAGAAAAAGTAGTATCTGCAGGTAAATTATATTTCAAAATGAAGCTATTCATGAGCATAAGCAGTTAAGCAACAAAAGACTGCAATAGCTAGAGCGGTATAGCCAAAACATTGTGGAAAAAGGCCATTTTGTACAGAACAAGCAAGTGCAAGACTGTTGGATAAAATTAGCCCATATTTTAACAAAGTCTAGACTAAAGAACTACCCAGGAACTACTACAAACGTTGGTGTAGAACTCGGGCCCAAAACGTAGTCATGCAATCAATTTATTTCGACTTATTTTATTAGCACATATGTCATATATGTCATTCTAATTTTGTAAACGTGTATATCTTTCTAAGGTATGGTGTGTTATTACAACATGAATAGACAATATATAGTTTATTTACCTGTAAGGTTCTTTAGCAATATATCCATTTCTATTTCACTGAATGTTGTGTCTCTGAATTAATACAAATAAATCATTTCTATAAATTTAATCAACCATATTGAAAGTAAGATACAATAATAATGACGTTAGCAACGTCGCTTAGAAACGACGTCATGAAGTCTATAAATAGATTAATGATAATATCACATTTCTTCCATGTTTTAAAAGATTTGAAGTCTAATTGCCATTAATTAAATTTAACTTTTAAATAAATTAATTTTGATTTATTTCTTATGGTCTAAGATATAGTCTTTGAATTTTGATGGTAATCGTCTTAATCGTTTTGGTAGTTCTCTAGTTTGTTTGGAAGGTTTCTGTGTCATCTTAGGTTCTGTTTGTCTCTGATCATCAGTTACATCACTGGTTGTTGGTTCATTTCTTTGACTGAGTTGACCTTCAGAATATTGGATATTGACTTCGGGTATCTCATGTGTAATCTGTTTTTTCTCAGGTATACGCAGTAGCCGTTCACGCCATTCATCATTATTTTCAAAGAACCGCTTAAATTTGGATGCATCTCTGTAAACAATTCGCCCGTCAGATTTCCGTTGTGCCTGGATGCTGGATCCATTTACTTTCACAACAAAGTAGAACTCTTGTTCATATGCTGAAGACCATTTATTCTCTTTCTCCTTCTTAAGCAATACTTTCTCTCCGATCTTGAAATTGTGAGCTGTGGTTCTTGGATGCCGTTTCTGATTGTCCCACTTTTGCTTATATTCCTTATCCTTGTTTGTGATCTCTTTCTCCATTTTACTAATGTTCATTTGTGATTCTCTTGGACAATCCAATTTTGTTCTCACTGTTCTTCTCATTAAAGCTTCATAAGGAGTATACCCTGTTGCTGGATGTGGGGTTGACCTATATCCCATAAGCATATTCTGAATTGCTATCTCTGGTATCACTCCCTCACTGTGTGCTATTTTTTCTGTTTTATTAAAAACTTTCATAAACCTTTCTGCTTCACCATTGGCTCTTGGATGTTCAGGAGTTATTCTATGGTGTTGAAATCCATATTCTTTTGCAAATGTTTTGAAGTCATTTGAATTGAACGGTGGTCCATTATCGGTTTCAATTCTTTCAGGAATTCCATACGTAGAAAATACCTTTCTAAGACATGATGATGTTGTTCTGAATGATGTTGATCTAATCTGTTCAACAACTGGATATCTGGTTCTTTTGTCAATTATAACTAAGTTATAATGACCATCAGGATAAGGTCCTCCAAAGTCAACTGATAATGTATTCCACACAATATCTGGAATTGTAGTTGGTTTAACTGGCTCTTGTTTCTGTTCATCGGAAATAACCTGACATTGAAAACATTTCGATATCGCATTTTCCACCATATTATTGAGTGTTGGAAACCAATATTTGTTTCGCAACATCTGCTTTGTTCTGGTCATCCCAAAATGACCCATGCTGTGTGCAGCTCTGATCGTATCTTTCTGTAACCTTTCTGGAATCACCACCTGTCTATTCCTTAATATCAGTCCATTTGCCAGGTATAATTCATGACGTACTTGATAAAATGGCTTTATCTCTGGTTGATGCTTGTAATGCTCCCATTTATTGCCTCTCATAATATCTTTAACCAATTTCAGTGTTTCATCTGTAGAAGTAGCCTCTTTGATAGAATCTGTGACCACTCCATGTTCATTAAAGACTATCATCTTTATAACACGTTCCGTGTCGTCATTCTCTGTGTCATCTAGTGGGTGTCTAGATAAATAATCCATGGGGTCTGCGGCATCTTTACCTGGTTCATAGATTAACTCGTAATCTACATCCTGCATTTCCATTATCCATTTCTCTATTCTTGGAGGAAGCTTTGTACATGATCTATTGAACATGGGTATAAGGGGTTTGTGTGATGTCATTATCTGAAACTTAGGTGCTCCTAATAAATACATGCTAAATCTTGATTTAGCCCATTTTACTGCTAGTGCATCTTTCTCGGTCTGACTGTATCTTTTCTCAGCCACAGTCATCGATCTGCTGATATAATGTACAGGTTGTAACCCTTTTCTAGTTTTCTGGAAAAGTCCAGCTGATAGTCCCTCATGAAAACTTGCTTCTGTACGTACAATAATAGGTAGTCTCGGATCAAAGAAAGCCATTGTATCCTCATTTGTGATACTGTCTTTCAACTTTTGAAATGCTTCTTGTTCTTCTGGACCCCAAGAAAATGGAATTTCTTTCCCTGTCAGTCGTCTTAGAGGAGCTGTAAGAACTGCATATCTTGGAATAAATTTCGAAAGGTATCCAATCATACCCAGAAAACTGCGTACTTCCTCTCTTGATTCAGGAGGCTTGCATTCTTTTACTGCTTTAACTTTCTCTATTGTAGGTTTTAGACCTTCATTAGTAAACCTGTATCCATAAAATTCTAGTTCTTGCACTCCAAACTGACATTTTTCCTTGTTAAGCGTTATCCCAAACTCCTTTGCTCTTTGTAGAACTGTTTCTAATGTCTTATTGTGTTCTTCAAGGGTTATACCACCAATCAATATATCATCTCGTTGGTTCAAACAGAATGGAATATCACCAAATATCCTGAACATCGCTTCATCAAACAAATCCTGTGAAGCTTTGGCTCCAAATATCAATCTCTTAGGTCTCATGTTGCCCCAGGGTGTACTGAATGTTGCTATTGATCGCGAATCTGGGTGCAAAATCAGCTGGTGATAACCTTGACGTAGATCCATCTTTGAGAAATATTTGCAAGCATGAAACTTACATGTAAAATCCTCTACCACTGGTGCTTGCATGATTCTGTTCCTTTCCATATACTTATTTGGAATTCTCAAATCCACACTCGCTCTAATCATGTGAGGCTCAAGGTTGTCTTTCTCGACATTAGCATATCTTGGTTTTGGTTGAACAACTAAGGGTGAGCACCAAGTGATTGGTTCTACAGGTTGAACCTCTTCATAAATCTTCTCTTTAATACATTCGTCCAACCATTTTCTCAATGGTGCTTGAAGGTAGTAAGGTACCGGTCGTGGTTTCTGAGCAACAGGAACAGCGCCTGATTTCATAGAAAATTTGACAAGGAAGTCCTCATTTTTCTTTTTATCAAATATTTTACCTATGCCTTGGAACACATCATTATATACCTGGTATAGGTTTCGTGGTTTTCACTGCATTCACTGCAAAATTTCTTCTAATTCCTAAATCATTCTCAGCTTTCAATGAACCATCCGGTCTTATTTCTAGCATTCCTAGTTCGATAAGCGTTTTCTTACCCAACAGTGGTGGTGAATTAATCCTTCCTTTAACCACTATAATGGATGCCTCTGCACCTCGATAAGTATTCCTCAGTATAGCCTTGAATACACCTGATACAGGTAATTCATTCTGTAAAGTGCTCAACTTAGTATTACATCTCTTCAGATCAATATTACCATCTATTCTTTTTCTTAGTGTTTCATATTGGCACTCATCCATAACATTTGCATCTGCACCACTATCAGGTTCCATTCGTACAACAACATCATTTATGACAATAGGGACTGTTTTCTCATAATCAGTTATCTTGTTAATATGGAGTTTAATCTTACCAACCCGCATGTGATTAACTGAATGTTCTACAAATTCTAAGTCTTGGTATTCAATCTCAGAATCATCAGTTTGCTGATCGTCGCTAGTTCGTCTGATACTTTTCCTAAAATCTTGCCTATGTCCATGGTTTTGTTGTCTATTTTGGTTTTCAAATAAACAAACATTTGCGAAATGATTTTGTTTTCCACATTTATTACATGTTTTCCCCCATGCTGGACATTGCTCTTTCTGTTTTGGATGCTTTCGATCACAGTATTTGCATCTATCATATCTTCGATTATATGTCATTTGCTCTCTGTTTGGTTCATTGTTCCTTTTGACCTTAGCAATTTCGTCTGGTTTGCTCATTGCTTGAACTTGCAACGTTGTATCTTCAATCAACTGCATTGCTTCTAGAGTTTGCTGTAGGTTCAATTTCTTATAAATCACTTTCCGAATCAATTCTTGGCTTTCAGAAGTTATCATCAGTTGTTCGAGTATTCTTTCATCATCATTTTCAAACTCACAACCAGTTGTCTTTTCCCGTAATCTCGCTGCATAGGACGCTGTAGATTCCCCACTCTGTGGTCTCATCTTCAAAAAGATATATCTATTATAAAATTTATTTTTCTTCGGCGAAAAATAATCACTTAGCTTTGTCTTCAAAAGCAAATATTCATCTTCAGTACTTATTGTGCTCGCAAGACTCTTGTCTAGCTTCCGCACTTCTCTTCCACCATATAATAACAAAATGTCCTTTTTCTGCGATGGTTCTGTTATTCTAGATACACGAAAATTCAGTTCAACCTCTTCTATCCATTCTTCCCATTTCTCAGCATTTGCAATGTGGTCTTCATCCACATGAAATGGGAAAATCCTTAGTGCATGGCTATTCTCTGCCATCATCTAGTTTCACAATTATCTCTAGATAATCTAAAATAATCTATTTATGGTTCTCCTCGTCGCCAATGTTGTGTCTCTGAATTAATACAAATAAATCATTTCTATAAATCTAATCAACCATATTGAAAGTAAGATACAATAATAATGACGTTAGCAACGTCGCTTAGAAACGACGTCATGAAGTCTATAAATAGATTAATGATAATATCACAATAGATACATAGTAATTTATTATAAGATTATTGAATAGAAAAAACCTATAATTTGAAATAAATCGCTGAAAATAATTCACAATATTATGGCGTGCTGTTACACCATACCTTATATCTATTTTGAAAACAGACAAAACCGGTTTGACAAGTATGTTGACAAAATAAATGGAAATTGATTGTTTCAAAAAAGCATTTTGAGACTGAGTTTTATATCTGGGTAGTACTTTAGACTGTACCTTGTTAAAATATAAGTCAATTGTATCCAACCGTCATGCAGTTCCTTGTTCTGTACAAAATGACCCTTTTCCACAATGTTTTGGCTATACCGCTATAGCTATGGCGGTCTTATGTTGCTTAACTGCTTGTGCTCGTGAATACCTTCATTTTGATATATAATGTACCTGGACATACTGCTTTTTCTTCGCTAATGAAGCACCCTTAAAATTGGCTCTCAAACACTTTACATGAACCTTAAATTATTTCCTTGAAAGCGAATTTCCACGATGTACTCTTATCCCTCCGGCTCCGGGTAGCATTCAACAATCAGCCCTGTGATCAGGATGGAAAAAACGTTTCGCGAGTGCTTTGAAAAGATACCCCGATTTGCGCGTTCACATACGTGCAAAGCGAGGTATCATTTCGAAAGCGCTTCGCTGACCTTTTCATTCAGAACGCAGGGCTGTTAAGAGATACTATAGGTGTATTTTCAAAACTGGGCTCTGACGTAGGCGTTGTGTCCATGACCATAGGTAAATCGAGTATAATTAAAAAGCAAATGATAGGAATTTAACCCGATCCCTTCACTGAAATTATGTAAGTACATGTTTGAGTGAACTTTACGCTTTCAAACAGCAATAGCATTGGTTTATAAGGTAGATTTTAATTTTCTTAATGCGTTATTTTAACCTGTTTTATCTGAAACAAATGGCACGAGAATCTAATAGTAAAAAGTTGATTTTACGGCGCACCGCGCAAAATCTACCTATACCTTTGAATATGTGACACGTCAGACGATAAGGGTCATCTAGGTAGTGTGTTAGAGGGTATATTCTAGTCATACTGGCTGACCAGGATCGAGACCTTAATTACTTGGCCAATTTTCTTAATCAAGAATGCTTATTTTTCCTTTCCGTGGAATAATTCTTGAAATGAGACTCAATTGGAACAATATAGTTTGTGATTACTTCCATTTTATTTTATTTCACGCAGTTCCCAGATGATTCTTTCTTTCCAAACGGGTCTCATATACGAAACATTATTTCCTTTTTTTCAGCCGCACGCGTGACTTCATCTATAGACTTCAGTATAGACCCATGTGATAATTTCTACGACTTTGCCTGTGGCATGTGGATCAAGAAACACGTAGTTCCGGATGATAGACCAAACCTATATACACACGGTGTTGTGCACGAAGAGGTCATGGTCACTGTGAAATGTGAGCACGTATTTAAATAATTTTTATGCTCTTTATGTTATATCTATGAATTAGACCACGCTTGAAGCGAATCAGCCAATCAGAGAACAGTATTTCAAAAGTATATATCACAGATACAATCCCGAGCGTTGTATTTACAGATACGCGGTTGTAGTGTGTCTCGCACGTGAATCTCGACAGGTTTTGGCGGGCCGATTCATTTCAGAAAGATGACGAGCATTTTATACAGCTCTTTTTCCGAAAGACTTTTGACAGTCGCAAAGTGCAAAAGATCTGAAAATGGTAACAGAAATAGATTCATAAGTTATCTCGGCATCTTCGCTCTTGATTAGAGTAATATCACTGCGAGAGCTACTCTTTTTCATTATCTAGAGAACAGTTAGTCCACGCTTGAAGCGAATCGGTCAATCAGAGAACAGTATTTCAAAAGTATATATCACAGATACAACTCCGAGCGTTGTATTAACAGATATATGGTTATAGTGTGTCTTGCACGTGAATCCCAACTGGTTTTTGGGCCGAGTAATTTTAAAAAGATGACGAGCATCTATACAGCTCTTTTTCCTAAAGACTTTTGAAAGTCGCAAAGTGCAAAAGATCTGAAAATAGTAACGGAAATAGATTCATAAGTTATCTCAGCATCTTCGCTCTTGATTAGAGTAATATCACTGCGAGAGCTATAGATCTGCAATTTAGAGTGAGTGTTCAAAGGTCAATTTTGTCTATACAGTTGAAGACAAAATTGACCTTTGATCACTCCCTTAAACTTGTGGATCTATACTCTTTTTCATTATCTAGAGTTTCGGGTGAAAAAAAAACGAATAGTACAAGAAAAGCGTGGTCTAAGTCAGATAGAAAATCTCGTGCCGCAGTATACGAGAAATAGACACTCGATAACGCTCGTGTCTATTTCCCATATACAACGGCACTCGTTTTCTGTCCTTAACTTATAAAACGACCACAATTCAAACATTAGAAAGATTTTACCCTTTTTTGGTGTAAAATAGTAAAATTCATTTTTCTAGATGTAAAGAATGATAAGTAATAGTATTGACGTTGGGAGAATTTCATAGAAATCGACGCGCGTCATTTAGCACGTGGGTGATATGACGTGAAAAGCATCAACGTTCCCGCTAAAAATGACGTATGACGCCTTAAATGGGCGGGGCTATCTGTGTACACAGTAAAAATTCATGACATATTGATTTTATTTCGAATACGAAAGATACTTTATAAGTGTCATTCAATTAGGAGGGATCACTATAAGATAACAACTTAGTTTATACTAGACCTCAAACGAATATGATCGATTCACTAAAAATGGCCAGTACGACTCCAGGGCAGATAACTCTGGCATGAAAACGAGCATGGAAAGGTACTTTCAAATTTTGATATAATGACTATTCAATATTAATCTACAACATATGTGAACAAGAAAATAATTTATTGGTCGGAAAAAAATGACGCCATATGTCCATTGCTACCTGTAGAGGTAAAATTGACGTCATTACAGTCGAAACCGACATCCTTTGAAAAGGAATCGGGTTAACTAGGATCGATGCAGAATTCCATATGAATTTACTAAATGATTTAACTGATCTTTGATCACCTCTTTGAACATGAACATCCAATGTTCTTCCCCTATTATTTATGAAAATTAAAAAAATATACAAAGTTTTAGGGGTTTTTCTTTGTCACCAATTTGACTTTCCGTTTATCTTAGTTGAGAGTTGGAGTGAATATTTTCCACGCACAAAAAAAGCACTCCAGAGATATAACCTAAAAGCATGGATTTCAAAAAGTGTGAATTTTCTATCTTTCTCAGATCTACTAGAAGGTTCCACAGAAGACCATGTAGAATCCATTCGGAAGGCAAGAGACTTTTATGAAGCGTGTATGAATGAAAGTGAGTAGAAACTTATTAATATTTTCCGGTGGGTCGAATTTGTCAAAATTACGTCACCGCTAGTAAGCTAGATTGGGCTCTGCAAGGGCGGATCAAGATGGGGTTCTGGGGGGTCAAACGAACGCCCTATGAAACCTCTTTCTTTCATTATCATTCGGAATTTGAATTACGCTTATACCCTTTAAGAAAAAAAGCTTTGTCAGACAGTATAGACTAATATGTTGCACAGTTTTTGTGCAGTCAAATATAAGGATACACTGCCTTCTATTAGTTATAGTGCGGTTTTATTGACTTGAATCTGGCCCCTGCTATTTAGATTAATAAAAATATGATTATTCCTACTTGGCTTTGCACGTGCTTTCATAGGAAAGAATAACAAACGATATTGAACGTATTATACATTTGGTTTATTGATAATATGTCGGTAATTGTTATTTAAGCATTTTTTTCTCAGAGGTCAAAGTCGGGTCAAATTAACCAGGCTATACTTTCGTGGAAAATAATCGCGAGGCAGAATCGCGATTTTGAAGACGGATCAATTTAATTATTCATTGTTAATGCGAATAACTTTACATGTAAATTGGGAAAAAATGGATGAAGTAATCTTTGTGTCAATACTTAGAATACAGAAAAAGAACGTTTCCTTTCTTGGGTTTGGATTCTTGTTTGGCATTCATGTGAAGTAATGGAAAATGGCACATACATCTTAAAATACAAGTTTACTCCTTCTTTTTCAGCCCAGATAGAACTCGTCAACATCTCGGCTATGATATCATTATTGAAAGAGTTCGGAGGGCTACCGATGTTGGGAGACTCTCCAGGAGGGAGGTGGAATGAGTCTAATTTTAACTTCATGGAGGATCTCATCAAAACTCAGAAGTTTTTGAACGCCCCTCTGATACATTTATATGTAGGACCTGATGACAAAAACTCAGGTACTAGGATTATACAGGTTAGTTATTCTGCGTAATTAGTGAACTGGCAGGGCGGGGCTTAACCGTGACGTAATTTGGCGAGTTCTTTTCAATAGTTTAGTTTCTTTCAAATTTTAGTCGGCAATCATCATTAACGCGTGCTTATAACTGTATCCTACAACCTAAAGAATTCACGTGCTTTGAGAGAGTGAACACATTTCATCGTTTGGTTACCAAGGCCTCGTAACTTCAGCTTGGTTAAGCTGAAGTTACGAGGATTTGGTTACCAATCTACGAGTTTAGGTCAAAAAATATTTATGTCGACTCTGTTTAGAAGTAGGTTATTTTAGATAAAAGCTGATTTCCCTTAACCTAATGTGCAACGACCCGTTACTTAGGCTCCGCCCTGCCAGGGCATTAATCATGAATAATACACTATTGAAGACGGATAATTGATTTGATTTTATTTCATTTGATTTGATTCGAATCTCGTCCTCGAGAGGATTAAAATGGGTATAATCCATAATAAATGCCCTGACAGGGCGGAGCCTAAGTAACGGGGCGTTGCACTTAAGGTTAAGGTAAATCAGTTTTTATTTAAAATAACTTACTTCTAAAGAGGGTCGATATAAATAACTAGATACCTTTAATCGTCGATTGGTAACCAAAATCCTCGTAACTTCAGCTTAATCAAGCTGAAGTTACGAGGGTTTGGTAACCAAACGATGAAATGTGTTCACTCCCTCTAAGCACGTGAATCCTCTAGTTTTGAGGATACATTAATTGACATGCGTTCACGATTATTGTCGACTTACTTTTCAATGAACCAAACCTATTTAAAAGTAAACTCGCCAAATTACGTCACAACTATGCCCCGCCCTGCCAGTTCATTTACATCGCAGAATACCACAGCATAGGCTTTTATTGGAAATATTGATTTTAGAATGGTTTTCCCCCTCTTATCTGTACCTCTGTAGGATTACAGCACCTTGTTTTGTGGGAAAATTTTCAGTAGTCTTTCGTAATAGTTTTAGTAATTTTAGGTAGAGAGCAGTCGGTTAAGTCTGATTTTAGTCTATTCTGTCTGCCAAGCCTTTGCCTACAGAATAAAAAATGTTCATTCTAAAAAAAAAATCCAAAATCATTTTTAAACAATTAAAGTATTTCTTTCATATTGACCAAGTCCAAATGGTTTTGAAATAAAAGTCTAAATGCAGCCAATGTGATTAAAATTAAAATGGCTTGAAATCCTTTAACGTTTGCATTATTGTTGGACAAACACAAAATTTAAAAAAGGCAATTGATTTTTTTTCGCATTCTAAAGGCGTTATTCTAACCAATAGTTTACTTGATATGACCTGTGATTAAAATTCACGGAAAAAGCAGTTTTAAAATCAATTCCTGGCATATATTCCATCAACCTATAAGATAAAAATATACAATTAACAACATCGTGAAATTGACAAGGTGAATGAATTTGGAAATGAAATTGAATGAGTGTTTGGGGCGAGTTTTGAGTGAATTTAATGGGAGGTAAACCAATATCGCAAATTTTGTTCAGGAAGAACCAAATTAGCGATATCATTTACCCCCTTTTAATAAAACATACATACAAGTTCTATAAATAGCTTCCCATTTCTTCAAGAACCAATCAGACGCTAACAGTTTGAATTATGTGATTAGTGAAATGGGTTTTTTTTTTCTAGCTATATCTCTTTTAAATAACATTGTTGTTTTCATCTATTTCAATTGGTTTGGAGCGCTTTTGAAAGGTTTGAGTGAGTGTTTTAAATGAATGAGTGGGGCACATAGCGAGTGATTTGGAATGGTTTTGATCGAGATGAATGTTAGTTTTACGATGTCGTTAACTGTATAGCATTTTTATACACATTATTGCATAAAATGTGGGTTTTCGGGTCGTTATGGGTATACGTTAACGCACAAAACCCGGGCGTTAACGGGAGAAAACGGGGATTAATTAGTAAATTCACGCGCCGTTAACGCCCGCCTATTTTACATGAATATCCTCGATTTTGGGCCTATACAGCTAAGCGATTTCAAGGATACTTATCTTTTTTCTTCAACATTTATTGTCTTCAAAAATATAGATAAACGCATTTTATTTACAATACGTCAATTTATACGTTCGGTTTTGACAAGTATACATAATGATAAGTAAAACATAGCGAAAAAAACATTTATGGTTAACGTCAATTTTGAGTGTATCTAAGGACGTTGATTTAATACCCGCGTTAAATTTTGTGACGTCATGAATCTACCAAGCAATGGCGGTGTAAACAAAAGTAACGATGCAATTCATGACGCCATTTAGCCGGCATTTGGTAGGTTTGAGGCTTGTTCTGAAACGTTCCTATGAATTATTTCGCAATCTCCGCTGAATAAATACTCTAGCCTTTCTTTTTTATGCAATAATAGCATAAATTCAGGTTTTTTCGGGCGTTAACATTTGCAAAGACCCTCAAAATGCGTTCAATCATTTTTCGGGTCTCTGCAAATGTTAACGCCCTCAAAAAGGTGAATGAACCCTATGTTATATATAACAATACCGTAAGTAGTTTATTATTAAAACAAGAGTTGTCCGCGGACAACGTAGCTCGCCCAAACAGCTGCTTGTCACAAACAGCGCTTGACCGAAGACCGAAGTTCAAAGTGGTTTCTTTCAATGTTAAAGTCCATGATTTAATATATATCTGTTTGAGTAGTAATTAAGAAATATAAAAACTTTTATGTTTTAATTGCATGTATAAGGTTAGGGTAAAGTGAAAGCCTACAAGTAGATGAGGTTACCAATGGAATTTCTTTGTATCAAACATGATTTTTCTAAGTCCACCAAAGGTCAAGATCAAGGTCAAATTGTGAAGGACCTTGGTCTCTGTAGAAGCCTATCACCTAGTGAGTATATGTATGAAGTAATAATGTCCCTGAGTAAAGCATTTAGAAAATATAAGCAATGTTAAATTTTTGGTTAAAGTTTCTCAGTTTAAGTTTTTCCAAGTCCATAAAAGGTCAAGGTCAAATTGTCAAGGCCCTTGGTTTCTGGTGAAAGACTTTCATCTGGTGACTATGTATATGAAGTAATGATGTCCCTAGGTAAAAGCATTCAGAAAATAAAAGCAAGGTTAAAGTTTTTGGTAAAAGAATTTCGGTTAAAGTATTTTTAAGTTCATAAAAGGTCAAGGTCAAATTATCAAGGACCTTGATCTCTCACAAAAGCCTATCACCCATCTTCACGAGTCAAGGGATATCGAATCGATAAGATCTTCTCGAATACCCCTTGACTGAATGAATAGGTATTTTCTGTACGATTTATTTTTAGCCGACCAATCAAAAGGTCAAACGCGATTTCTGTGACTGCCAATCAGAGAGCTTCTTACAAACGACATCGGTACCTTTTAATCCCTATGGCAACCTGTTGTATTCCGACGACTGTGTAGATAACCCTTCATTCTTGGATAAAGAAAATGCGTCGCATCGAAGACGCTAACTTTTAAGTACGTTTTTATTCGGTGACAGATAGATTTATAAAATCAACCGATGAAAATATAAATCAGTTCCTTTTTATCAGAATGATAGGATAAGTAAGCCGAAAGTTTCCTCATTGTCCACCGTGAATGTTTCCGAAGCTCTCTCTCTCCCCCCTTAAATTACATCAAAAATGTGAGTTGGGAATTCAGACATTATCTTTCACACGTTTTGTATTTTTGCCGACTAACAAAAATAACATGAAAAGATTTTGAGTTAATCTATCCCCCATATTGTTCCATAGAAGAACATTTTGGATAGCCTTCACTCTTCCCCCCCCCCCCCTCCCCCCAAAAAATGTATGAAATAAAAATAAATAAAACTAATGGCCAGTTTTTATGGGTTTTTTTTATTGAAAGCAAATATATTTCGATACTACATAGAATATAGTCAACGCGTGGCAAAACTACTTAATCATAACTTGAATAAGCTGTAGCCACGAGATTTTGGACTACCCCACATTAAAACACGTATAAGAGATAAAAATCAAATAATCCCTTTTTAATTACAAATACATGTGTAATTCGATTTGGATTGGACATTGCGCGCGATGGCTTTGTTTTAAACGTCGTGAATAATGTGTTTCATAGCAAATCTAAGTTTTAAATTTATCGTAACATTGTGACTACCTGCAATATAGGTACTTTTCAAATCAAAATTAATTCAAATAAATAAACAAATAAATAAGTAATGAAGACAAATTATAACAATAAACAAATAAATTGATTAATTCTTCGGCTCCCACAATATTCTCACACGAGATTTATTTTACAAAGATAGAGGATTTTTACTAAAAATTGTTCTATTATTTTCTTTATTTCTTTTCATGTTTTATTCTCTTTATTTCTCTTGTCATTTAATGTGTTTAAAGAACAGTCTGCTGGAAAAGAAGGAGAAAAACTCCCGAATAAAAGAATTCATATGAAATTTCAAGTAAATTATCATTTCTAAATTATTTCTATTTATAAGACGGCTTAATTATTGAATTTATTCCAAATTTTAAATTTCGCGTACTTCAATATAGATGCATTCTACTATAATTTGGAGTATGCCATCGATAAGGTCTAAAACATTGAAAACTTAAACAGGTATTGATTGATATAATAACTTGAAAATTCAAATAAACATTGAAAAATCGTAATACACTGTCATCGAGGGTAGAAAAAGAAGAATTTGAGAACCTTTCAATGTACCATCAAATTATTAAAAGGATATGCTGTCATTTGAACAGATATAGGAATTTCGATCAGTTTTTGTGATTGTGTATTTCAGTCTTGCTAAGTGTCACAATTACCTAAAACTGAAGGGGTTAAGCGCAATTCTAAGGGTTAATTTCACATCTGGAAAGTAGCCTCCCGCTGTCGGACCTTTTTGTAAGAAGGTTACTGATTGGTCCGCCTCGTTTTCCGTTCTGTGACGTCACGCGTACAGAAATTACCCATTCAATCAGCCAAGGGTAAGATAAGTAAAACGTTCATAACCCTTGGTTCGACAAGATGCCTATCACCTAATGAGTATGTATAGAAGTAATGGTGTCCATAGGTTAAAGCATTGAGAAAATAATAAGCAAGGTTAAAGTTTTTGGTTAAAGTTTTCAGTTAAAATTTTTCTTAGTCCACAAATGGTAAAGGTCAAGGTCAAATTGTGAAGGACCTTGGTCTCTGGTGAAAGCCTATCACCTGGTGAGTTTATATATGAAGCTATGATGTCCCTAGGTTAGAGCATTAAAAAATATATGCAAGGTTAAAGTTTTTGGTTAAAGTTTTTTGGTTAAAGTTTTTCTAAGTCCACAAAGGGTCAAGGTCAAGGTCAAATTGTCAAGGACCTTTGTCTATGGTGAAAGCCTATCACCTAATGAGTGTGCATAAGAAGTAATGATGTCTCTATTTTAAAGCTTACAGAAAATATAAGCAAGGTTAAAGTTTTTTTGGTTAAAGTTTTTGGTTAAAGTTTTTGGTTAAAGTTTTTTCGAAAGCGTCAAGGTCACAGTCTAAAGGTCATTTCGACATGGATGTTGGTCTCAAATGAAAACCTATGCCCTAATGAGTGTTTCTGTAAAAAATAAAGCCTCTACGATAAATATTGATAGAAATAAAAAAACTTTAACCTAATGCGGACGCGGACGCCGACACCGACGCTGACGCCGATGCGACATCCGAGGGTATGACAATAGCTCTTCCTAGACTTTCGTCCCGGGCGAGCTAAAAAGGAAGTCCAATTTCCAGTCAGGTCAAATAAACCTACCAATTGCTTAAATCTATCTTCTGTATAGTGGAAACATATTGACATAGACCTGGCCTTTGTAGTTTAAATAAATTAAATACCGGTCGTTTCCCTTCGGCAAAATACGACTTACCCGCGGAATTCAATCGTAAAGTTGGAGCGCATGTGTTAGCCCGTTATACCGTTATCGCCCGTGCTTTTTCACTGTAACGGCGATGGTCACCCTTATGAACTAGTGAATCAACACATCATTTGAATCTCCTATTTAATATTCTTTAGATGCGGGTGAGAAAAATACAAATTTTCAAATTTCTTTAAATGCAATATATGTTTTTCAATGGAAATAAAATTAAATCCCCCTCTCGGTGTCACAGAAGAGGAACAATTGTTTTTGAAATTGAATCGGCTGCTCCATGACTAGCGCCCTGTATATAGGTAATACTATAAAGTCCACGCACACCTGTAATGTGTACAGTATAACGGAATGTCCATGCTTGATCGTCTCGTGCCGAAGTATCTTCGTAATTGTATTCATGGACCTCATTATTTATTCTGCATAAAGGTCAGGTTCAAGTTAGTATGCGCCCGCTATACACAAATCTATAATTTCAATGAGCCAGTATTTTGCCATGTATCTTGTAATTAAACAGATATCAAATTTGATAAGCACCTGCATTTTATGGTTTAAATAATGGTTATGGTGAAACTTGTAAAGAATACATATTCAAAGTGTTTCTTTTTAGTAGTAGATACATGTATATTGCTGCACCGTTTTTCATATAAATTTATATTTCGATTTATGGAAGTCTAAGACGGACGAAATGTTTCTCTTTTAGTCAACTTTTTGCATTTAACAGATTCCAATTCCCTGGAAACTTCCCTTGAAGTGTTAGATATACAGTACAGTCCTCATGGCTTTTTTTTACCGTAACGAGAGACTCCATGACTGAATATGCATTGATTCACTTTTAACTACATGGCGTTCGCAGTGGAACATCGCACTTTCGCATAGAAATTTATCAAATCGGGGGTGATCGTGGTTCATGGTTGTATCCAATCATTCAGCGAGTTCCCCTTCCATCTCCCGTTTGTCGTTAATTCATGATTTTTTCTCAGCCCTTTCTTATTAGACCGTACACGCGTCATGTGCTCCTAATTCGATTGTACGTTCAGTGATGTCTCAAATCAGTCTGCGCATTCGTATACAATCCAAGTCCAAGCCAGGATTAGCTTTGTAAATAGACAAATGCTCAAAGGTGAACAATTGGGGTTTCTTAGACGAGTAAAGCCTCTTTTCGCCTTAATCAAACATCAAACTTATACACCAGCCCCAAGTTGTATAAAATGTGACTATTTTTTTTAAATAAAGACTAGAAGTTATTTTCAACCAACCAGAATTGTTGTTTCAATTGGTACAATTGAAACAACAATCCTAATTGGCCATGTAATTAACCAATGATTTTCTTTAATACAACCGATTTTTTTTTTCATTTTATTTCTTTCAGATTGACGAGCCTCCATTAAGCATGCGGGCTAACAGCGACATTCACCATGGTCCTGTTTATAATGCCCTCAGAGACTCGTTTGTGTATTACGGCGTTAGTATTGCCTCGTTTTTAGGGGCCGATCCAAAAGTAGCGGAAAGCGACTTGTATGAAATTTACGATCTACACGGCGTTTTGAATAATGTAAGTAAACCTGTCCTACGTTTAAGATGTCAAAACGTTCGCAAATATTCAAAGATAGTTATCAATTTGCAAACAACGTTTTCATAATGATCACAGGACAATATGTAGCATATTGAAATTCTTATTGCCATAACAACAATATCTTTATATCTTCACTTGAAAGGCTTGCTTTTAATTTCATGAATAATATCTAAAAGTATTGTATTAAGGACTAATTTCCAAACTAAGTTTCGATAAGAAAAATTGTTAAATGTTTTTTTTAAAAACTCTACGCACTTTATATGGCCTATTGGAACATTTGATTGGGTGTTTATACATTGGTTTATTTGACCCGAATTTGACCTCTGTGGGAAAAATGCTTAAATAACAGCTACTGGCATAATTTATCAATTCACAAAATAAGTATTACATTACAGTATTACAATAAGTATTACATACTACCGTTTGTTAGCCAATTCTATGAAAGCACGTGCAAAGCCGTTTAGGAATAATCAGATTTTCATTAATCTTAAAAGCAGGGGTCAGATTTGGGTCTATCAAAACCCCGCTATACTTATAGAACTCTCCTTTTTCAGATAAGTAAGACGAATATTGAGAAAAGAAACGTGTCTTCCAGGTACAACAAAATGACAATAGCTCAACTCAATGCAAATTATAACTCTAATGTGAATACTTCGAATTCAACAAATTTGCAGGTTTGTATAAATGTTTATATATATCATACGTACTTAGTGTATAATATGAAATAAAAAATATATAACGAGGTTGGGAGAATTGAAAATTGTCGAGGCTCTGCCGAGACAATTATCAATTCTCACAACCGAGTTTGATATTTTTTTTCATACAATACACTAAGTATGTATTATATTTATCCTTTAACTTATATTTGTCTTGTTTTCGTCGGTTTTTCTAACTGAAATGCAAGTTTCTAAAAATAAGCGCATTATATCATTGTTCTGAAAATAACTATGTGATATCATAAAAAATATCATACGGGATGTTATCACATGGATACTTGTATAGTTATAAGATTAATCTAATTATTATATATTAACACGGATGGTTTTGCGAAGGTGAGTTACATGGTTTGAGTCTAAAATTGGCAACACAGGGGCCATAGTACTCAATTATGGGGATCTTAGGGGTCCTTTCTTAAATTTGGGAATCCCTGCTGTAAGTAAAGACTTTTTCTTTTGGGCTTTATCTTGTATTTTGTAGATTTAGAGCTTTTCCCTGGTTAAAGGTAAAGAAAATGATAAAAGTATTTCATTTGGTACTAAAATTCAGGAAAGAATTGAATATTGTTTAAAGCAGTCTTCAATTCTTTTCAGAAGTTGATCCTCAGGGAATCTATGGGACTCTCATCACATAGTTTTGAGAGTCCTGGCTAATTATTTTTTTGCGTATCATATGCGCAAAATATGCGTCCCTTAAAACCTTTGCATTATGCCGACATCTCGGTATTGTTCCCTAGTTTATTTTTAGTTCACAGTATTTCAGTTATATTCCGGTGCACCTACCTATGAATTTCTGGCATTTCTCTCACTACTATAACCGATACTTTACCCAAACCATCAGTTGCCTTAATAATTAACTATTCAACCAGATGATGTATGAATTATAATAAGCGATTCTAGAGTTTTTAAAATCATTTATCTCGTTATTTTTTTTATTTTAATCAGTATACTTAGTATTTCAATTGAATGGGCTATGCCAAAAAAATTATCTTATCAAATGAGCATGTGTGTTTTTGTTTGTTTGTTTGTTGTTTTTTTTTTTTTTTTTTTTTTTTTTTGTAAAGGATTCCATGCACACGTTCATGTGATATAGAAACATCTCCACAATGATATCAGTTTTAAGAAACTGCGTGTTCTATCTGCCTATGGACACATTCAATGTAGGGGATTTTTATACGCCGCCGGAGGCGGACGTATATTGGCGTCATCTTCTCCGTCTGTCCGTCCGTCCATCCATCCGTCCATCCATCCGTCCATCCGTCCGTCCATCCGTCCGTACGTCCGTCCACTTTTCTTGTCAACGCAACTCCTCCTAAGTTTCTGGCTGGATCTTCTTGAAACTTGGTCAATGTTATAACCTCAATTGGTAGATGTGCATGAAGGAAGGATTTTATGGTTCGTTGATATTTGCCTGAGTTATGCCCCTTAACAACTAAGAATATGGGTCCACTTTTCTTGTCAACGCATCTCCTCCTAGGTTTCTGGTTGGATCTTCTTGAAACTTGGTCAATGTTATCACCTTAAGTGGTAGATGTGCATGAAGGAAGGATTTTATGGTTCATTGATTTTTGCCTGAGTTATGCCCCTTAAAAACTTAGTCTCTGGGTCCACTTTTCTTGTCAACGCAACTCCTCCAAAGTTTCTGGCTGGATCTTCTTGAAATTTGGTCAATGTTATCACCTCAATTGGTAGATGTGCATGAAGGAAGGATTTTATGGTTCGTTGATTTTTGCCTGAGTTATGCCCCATTAAAACTTAGTCTCTGGGTCCACTTTTCTTGTCAACGCAACTCCTCATAGAGTTTCTGGCTGGATCTTCTTGAAACTTGGTCAATGTTATCACCTGAATTGGTAGATGTGCATGAAGGAAGGATTTTATGGTTCGTTGATTTATGCCAGAGTTATGTCCCTTAAAAACTTAGTCTCTGGGGCTTATTGCCTCAGTTATGCCCCCTTAAAATTTAGTCTCTGGGGCTTATTGAAATTGCAGCCTTGTGAATGCAACTCTTCCTAAGTTTCTGGCTGGATCTAAATGAAACTTGGTGGATGTTATAACCGAAATTGGTAGATGAGCATGAAGTAAGGATTTTATGGTTCATTAATTTTACCCTAGATTATGCCCCATTAAAACGTAGTATCTAGGGCTTATTGAAATTGCAGCTTCTTGAAGGCAACTCCTCCTTGCTTTTTGTCTTTATTTAAATGAAACTTAGTCAATGTCATCACCATAATTTGTAGATGTACATGGATCAAGGATTTTATGGCTCATTTATTTCCCTGAATTATGCCCCCTTAAAACTTAGTGTCTGGGGCTTATTGAAATTGCAGCCTTGTGAAGGCAACTCCTCCTAACTTTTTGTCTTGATTTAAATGATACTTGGTCATTTTGAATTTGGTTCTGTCAAAATAAGTAGTGTCTACAATTATTTTCGTGAAACAGCAGCAAAGTTGCGGCGTATTTTGTGACGATGGCTCTCTTGTTGGTTTCTTTTTATCACTTTCTTCAAGGTAGTGGACCCGTAATAGTTCCGCAACATTTCGGACCACATATTCTTTCACAATGTTAACCGAGGTTTCCAGATGAAAATCATTTTGAATCCTCGGTTAACACTGTTAAAGTTCTGCGATGCTGAAAAACTGTTACGAGTCCACTACCTTAATCACATTTTCAGTTCAATTGGAAGACATTTATCCAAAGCGTTCTAGACATCGCCGAAGAAAACATCACACTAGAAGAATCAGAAAGCATCGTTCTAAATTCAAAGAATTATTACAGTGAAGTATTTCAAGTGTTGAGCCGGTATAAACCAAGGTGATTACACAAACCTCTTTCAGTTAAAAACTTCGTGAAATTTACAATAACTGCAATCAAAACCATTCAATATCACTTACTCAGCGATAAATTCAATCATTCCAAACACATACTCAAACCATTCAAAAACGCCTTAATCCATTGAAAAGTACAGAATCAACAGCCTCATACAAAATAAATTGGTGAATAAAGAAAAATCGCGATTTCACTGACATAATTCAAATTGTAAGCGTCTAGTAGGTTCTTGAAGAAATAGGAAGCTATCTATTAAACTTGAATGCATGTTTTATTAAGGGGAGGTAATTAATATCGTTAATTTTTTTCATCCTGAACAAAATTTTCGATATTGGATTACCTTCCATGAAATTCACTCAAAACTTGCTCCACACACTCATTTAATTTCATTCCAAAATCATTCAAAATCATTCACCATGTTGTTAATTGTTAAGGACAACTGTTTGTCTCTGTTTTGGATCGCTTTTTCTCACCAAGCTTCCCTTGTCTTCTTTAATGAATAGCGATCAGATATATTTTTGTCTTATACATGTGTAAGATCGCATTCTGAATGACCTTATAGCTACGTCATCTAACGCACGCTTTATCCGTATAACTATCAACTTATCATTCTAAAAATGGGTTTTAGCGTACAAAAGTGGTGTTTCAGTGAGATGAAGTATACAGTTTTTTGATCACGCACAGACAGATTAATCGAACACAAAACAAGAGTACCATGATGGTACTGTATCGCTCACCTGCGTCTCTTTGACAGACTTAATGACAATCAAATGCCGAATTTTCAGGAAATTTGATAATTGTACTTTTATGATAGTCATATAAATAATCCCTGTATGTGACCCACACTTTTCAATAGGGTTCATCCTTATGTAGACAGATATTCTGACTACACTTCATGACTCATGCTAAAGTATTAACAAAAATATTGACATTATGCCTCCCCCCCTTTTTCAAATGGATCCTTCCCATTTTCGATAGGGAATATCCTTGTTACCTGACAAATATTCTGACCAAGTTCCTTCAAGATTTGACAATAGTTGTGGCCTCTGGGGTGTAAACAACAAAACTGTCATTAAGGCCCCTTTTCCCTGATTTGATTCCGATCCTTTACAATTTCTATAGGGCTGATACTTTTGACCTGGCAGACATTCATGAAGATTGAGCCATATTTATGGGCTCTAGAGTATAAACAAGAAAATTGTCATTAATGCCCCTTTTCCCTTGATATGGCATGGGTTTTTTTCATTTTCAATAGGTTTTTTCCCTGTAACCAGACATATATTCTGACCAAGTTTCATAAAGATGGGGTCATAATTTTGCCCTCTGGAGTGTTAACATATAATTGTCATTAAGACCATTTCCCTTGATATGGTATGGATTCTTTCCCTTTTGTATACGTTCCATCCTTGTGACCTGAGAAATATTCTGACCAAGTTTCATGAAGATTGGACCTTATTTGTGGCCTCTCGAGTTAAAACAAGAAAATTTTCACTAAGGCCCCTTTTCCAGTGATATCATTCGGATCTCTCACATTTTCTATAGGGTTCATCCTTGTTATCTAACAAGCAAACTGACCAAGTTTCATGAAGATTTAGCCGTATTTATGGCCTTTTAAGTGCAAGCAAGGAAATTGTCATTAAGGCGCATTTTCCCGTGATATTATCCGGATCTCCCCCATTTTCAATAGGACTCATCCTTATGACCTGCCAAATACTCTGATCAATTTTTATACGCCCGTCGAAGACGGGACGTATTATGGGATCACCCGTGGCGTCCGGCGTCCGGTTGTCCGGGCGGCCGGTTGTCCGGGCGTCCGGGCGTCCGGGCGTCCGGGCGTCCGGCGGCGTCCACTTCTTTGTCCGGAGCATAACTCTGTCACTTGAAGTCCGATTGACTTCAAACTTGGCAATTATATTCTTCTCATCATTGCGGAGTGCAGTGCACAAGAACCATAACTCTACCTGGCCTATTTTTTGAGTTATTGCCCTTTGTTGTTTTTCAGACTTGAATCTTGTCCGGAGTATATCTCTTAAAGTATTATAGCTAGGATCATGAAACTTCATGGGTGTATAGACCTCACCAAGGGGGAGTGCAGTGCACAAGAACCATAACTCTACCTGGCCTATTTTTTGAGTTATTGCCCTTTGTTGTTTTTCAGACTTGAATCTTGTCCGGAGTATATCTCTACAAGTATAATAGCTAGGATCATGAAACTGCATGGGTGTATAGATCTCACCAAGGGGGAGTGCAGTGCACAAGAACCATAACTCTACCTGGCCTATTTTTTGAGTTATTGCCCTTTGTCGTTTTTCAGACTTGAATCTTGTCCGGAGTATATCTGTAAAAGTATAATAGCTAGGATAATGAAACTACATGGGTGCAAAAAATATTCATTCAAAATAACCTCAGTTCTATTCAAACCCCCAGTTAATACTAAGCAGTGTGACGGGCGTATCTTGTGACAATTTGGCACCTTGTTGTGAAGATTGTGCTCAGGCGAGCTAAAAATAATCGATTGTGAAATTTTTTACTGCAAAAATGAGGCGGAAGGCGAATAATTGGAATAAATTCTTTGAAATCGCGTCAGGGCGAGATTACATGGTCATGCGTGGTAGTCATCTGTATAATGGTTCCCGCTTAGCTTACGTCCTGTCACATGAAATGAACGAATCCAGGATTCAATCTTTTGATAATTTCACGTGTTTATCCATCTAATTATCGAAATGATTAACCAGAAAGCATAAAGAAAGGGTAAATCTTGCAACAGGAATCTTCGTTCCGTATGTATTTATCGTTTTTAGCTCCACTGGCCGAAAGGCCAGCGGGCTATTGTCATTGCGGGGTGTCCGTCGTCCGTGCGTCCGTCTGTCTGTAAACTTTTACTTTAAAAATCTTCTCCTCATAAAGTACTGGATGTATTTCGATCAACTTTCACAGGAATGATTCCTTCAAAGAATTTAAATCGGATTAAAATCATGACTGTAGTAGGCGTGGCTAATTTCAATATATGGTAATAGGTGGCTTTTCTCAGAAACTAATTAATGGATACAAACCAAACTTCACATCAATTATCCTTGAGTGGCCCTCTGTCAGCATACAAAAAATTTTTGTGATCAGATGAAAAATGTGTATTTTATGGGCGGAGGTGATTTCTCTAAATGTTATATAGTGAAAACTTTGAAAATCATTTTCTCAGAACCTAACAAATGGATAACAACCAAATTTCACTGGGATGATTCTTTCGTAATCATTTACAAGTCTGTAAAAATATATTGCGATCCGATGAAAAAATATGTGTTTTATGGGCGGAGGTCATTTCTCTATATGTTATATAGTGAAAACTTTGAAAATCATTTTCTCAGAACCTAACAAATGGATAACAACCAAATTTCACTGGGATGATTCTTTCGTAATCATTTACAAGTCTGAAAAAATATATTGCGATCCGATGAAAAAATATGTGTTTTATGGGCGGAGGTCATTTCTCTATATGTTATATAGTGAAAACTTTGAAAATCATTTTCTCAAAATCTAACTGATGGATATCAACATAATTGTACTGGAATATTTCTTCAGCGATCCTTTATTAATCTACAAAATAATATTTTGATCAGATGCAAAATATGCTTGTCATTATCAGAGGTCATTTCTTTTGATATGTTATATGGTGTTATATCCAATTTAGGGTAAAACAAACTTTTTTCAAAGTTTAGACAGATGGATATCAACCAAATATCATGGGAATTTTATTTCTGTGAAGTAGTATCAGGCTGCAAAAAAAATAATTAGATTACCAGCATGCTATTTATTGGCAGAGGACATTTAAACATATAAGTGAATCTTTGATCACCCTTTTGGTATCACCTAAAAGATGATTTTTTAGACTCATTAAATTAAATAGCTGTAAAGATTGTAGGTTAGATGGAACATAAGCTTTGTTGGAATCCAAATGTGTAGAAATATCAGGTGAAATAGGGAGCCTGAGATACACCCTGAGAATTGGTCAGTTTAGTTGAACGAAGGGTGACTCTGTACAAAGAGGACAAGTAATGTAAAGTGGCCTACTGAGGTTCAGAGTGGGGTACAAAGAGCTGAGTTGACTGCACTCTAAGGCATTGGGCAGAATAAATATATTGGATTTAATATTTCACTTCCTATTAACATTAGTTAAAATTTTGTTTTGATGACAAACAATTATTGTGAAGTAATACCCTTTTAGTGGTGTTTAATGAAAAGCGGAAAGATCATCAATCAAAATTTTGTGGAAAAAGTACCAGTATATTGTGCAGTAACATTCTAGAGTTGAAATTTTTATTTTTGGATTCCAAACAAATTTCACTGGAATGATCCTTGTTTTATACAGCCTTATCATCCCCTATTAATCATTATCAGGATATTCAGGCCTGTGGAGCGAATCAGGCGCTTAAACGCCTCTATTTGTAAGTTCCTTTTTAATTTAATACTTTCCCAGGACCAGAATTCAGTAATTTCCTATTTCAACGCATATTAAAGGACCGAAATGCCAATGACGATGGTTTTGAGTTAAAGAAACTATTTCGTTGAAATTATACTGAAAATCAGTCAAAACTTATCTATACATTTGCATTTCAGACTTCTCAAGAACTATATTGTATGGATAGCCATTGCTCCTTTATTCAACAAATTACCGGGACGATTTCTGGATGAGTTCACAGTTTATCAGAATGTAAGTCCTGTATACGGGTTGTTCCAAAACATTTTCGAACTTTATAATGACCTGAATACTCAACGCCCGAATAAATAGATGATACTAAATGAGTGGTCATTGAATACCGAAATTATTAAACGAGTCATCTATAAACAGATAAAAACGAGGCTTTGCACAGTTTTCATTTGTTCTAGATGACGAGTTTAATAAATTTGGTATTTTATGAGCATAGATTTGATATTCTATTTATTACATGACCTTAATTTCCGCGATAAATCAAGGAAATTCCAGAAATTTTGGATTCAAGTTATTCCGCGAAACATATAACGCCGTTTGCGAAATGACGTCAGCAAGTGCATTATGACGTCATTTTACAACGAAAACATAACATTGCCTTACGTTATAAGCTTATTTGCAAAGCTATTCCACTAGTGTAATAACACCCGTGTATTATAAAAAATATACAACTTGGTTATTTCACTTCTGCGACGCATTTCATATTAGAAGAGTTGTTCTTAAACATTTTTAGAACTTTTCAATGACTTGAATACTCAAACCACCGAATAATGTAACTTGCACAATTGGAGACATTTCCACCCATTTCAAATACACAACAAGCCTATTTTTCAATACCCAAAAGCTTTTCGGTGGGTTATCGAGAAATAACGATAGATAATCACTTTATGATGTCACTGCCAAACCAGTGAAAATATCAAAATAGTATACCCCAATTGTGTTCATATCACTCAATTTCGCGTAATCTGAGAGGAGCCACCTTGAAAAATCTGAATGACGTCATGATGACTTTGCCTACCAACCACGTGTAAAATGATGCACTATAAATTAATTTCTCACGGTGTGTCCTATTTTGGCATTTAAGAAATTCAGTAATGTTGTTTTTTATTCGTGTAAAGTCGATAAATAATTCATTTCATGAAGGGCAAAAGCTATGTTTTCATTCGTTGATTCGCCACTCGTGAAAATATAGCTTTTATTTTTCACTCAATGATAGAAAAGTCGATCAGACGCTGAAACAAACGAGTATTCTCTATTTGTATATCAAAATACGACATATATGCTTTCTGAAAAAATTTCATTAGTAAATATTTGACTGTTCTACAGTTTATTACAGGTACCAACAGCAAACTTCCAAGATGGAAGAAATGTGGTAAAGAAACCATGTCGGCATTTAGTATGGCTGTAGGACGTCTGTTTGTTAAAGAGCGATTTGACGAGGAAGCGAAAAAAGAGGTTAAGATATTAACTTATATATAGGATCTGTTATGAGGCTTTGTTTGAGACAAGCTGATCTTAACCGGGTCCAGAATTTAAATGTTAAATTAGCGATTTGGCGGCTTAAGGTTCATGTAAAGAGTTTGAGACCCAATATTTAGGGCACTTCATTAGCCAAGAAAAAGCACTATGTCCAGGTATATTATAAATCAAAATGAAGGTATTCATGAGGACAAGCAGTTAGGCAACATAAGACCGCCATAGCTATAGCGGTATAGCCAAAACATTGTGGAAAAGGGTCATTTTGTACAGAACAAGCAACTGCATGACGGTTGCATGAAATTGCCCCATATTTTAACAAAGTACAGTCTTAAGTACTGTCCAGGTAGTACTACAAACGTTGATATAAAACTCAGTCTCAAAAGGCTATTTTGAAACAATCAATTTCCATTTATTTTGTCAACATACATGTCAAACCGGTTTGGTCTGTTATCAAAATAGATGTAAGGTAGGGTGCAACATCACACCATAATATTGTGAAATATTTTCTGCGATTTATTTCAAATTATATTTTTTTTAATTCAATGATCTACAATATTACTATATATTTATCATTCTGTGAAATAGAAATTGATATGTTGCTAAACAACCATACAGGTATATAAACAATAAATGTCTTTTTATTTTGTGATGACACACCATACCCTAAAAAGATCTACACGTTTGCAAAATTAGAATGACATATATGACATATGTGTTTATAAAATGAGTCAAAATAATTTGCTTGCATAACTACGTTTTGGGGCTGAGTTTTATATCAACGTTTGTAGCACTACCTGGATGGTACTTTAGGCTAGACTTTGTTAAAATATGAGCCAATTTTATCCAACAGTCATGCAGTTGCTTGTTCTGTACAAAATGACCCTTTTCAACAATGTTTTGGCTATACCGCTATTGTTATAACATTCTATGTTTTTCAACTCCTTGTGCTCATAAATAGCTTCATTTTGATATATAATATTCCTGGACATACAGCTTTTTATGCCCCCGATAGGGAGGCATCATAAATTTGACTTGTCCGTCCGTCCGTCTGTCCGTCCGTCTGTCCGTCCGTCTGTCCGTCCGTCCGTCCGTCCGTCATTCCGTCCAAAAACTTTAACATTGGCCATAACTTCCTTATTACTTAACATATTCGCATCATACTTTACCACAACATTCCTTGGTACATTACCTTTCTGTAGGCACATACTTTGGTGACCTTGACCCCTGGATGACCTTGACCTTCAACATAGATTGGCCATAATTTAAAATCAAAGCGGTGTCGGGGGCATTGTCATCTTACAGTGACAGCTCTTGTTCTTGGCAAATGAATGCCCTTAAAATTGGGTCTCAAACACTTTACATGAACCTTAATAACTTTTCTATTCTAGACTTATTTAAATCAGCTTGTCTCAAACAAAATAGAGTAACAGATTCTATGTCTTAAATAAAACAACATTTCTTGTACGTTAATAAACTTATTTTGGAACGCTCTTTTGAAAGATATACTGCAAAACCGTGCGTCAGAGACGTCGCGATGATATAACACATGTGAAAGACAATGGTAAAGACAAGGACTGACGATGACAGTTCGTTATAGAAGACAATTAGGTCTATTTGATATTTTTTTCTTTCCCCTTTATCAAAAAATCCTGCTATTTTATCTAAGATTTGTAAGCCGTAGAGAAAAATTCAAAATGATCGTGATTTGTATAACTGACTTCCAGTATGATTCAAGGAAACGTATTGCTTATTATAAGTAATTCATTCTTTTCCTACACGCTGTTTACTATGGTAAAATATCGCAGGTAAGTAAAAAACCAAGAGTTGTTAACAAAAAAAGGTTTGGCTTTAAATGTTCATTTTTCTTCTTCAATTCCTCTGGTTATGATTTTTACTGTAAAAAGTCCAGTTTTACTAGCTTTTGAACAGTAAAGTTTATGTTCTTTGTGACATTTTTAAGTACTCTGATTCACAAGTTTGACTGAATTTCAGGCATTAGAGATGATACATGAAATACGGGAAGCGTTTTATGGCAGACTAGACGAGTTAGACTGGATGGACCCAGGTACGAAAAACGTGGCGAAAGATAAGGTATTTACCCGTATACTTTATGATAGTTTATATCTGATCAAGTCTTCTTTGTAGAAAATCTCGTGGAAGTTTCGCCGCCAGATTACTGAATTTGCCAACACATTGTTTCGATAGAACAAATCCCTTTGTTGCTATTTGTTGTCGTCTAAACGGGGTACATCATAAATATTGATAACCTCATCACGGGAAAATGAAGCACTTAAAGAGATTTTCCCTATATTAGCTCTACTGTGCAAAGTTTGAAGAACCGTGGCGTATTCAACACTATCTCTTCCGTTCGCCCGTCAACTTTTTCTTGTTTCGGCGAAAAAGTCTACAAATAGTATCAGATTCTCAATTTTACCAAATTTACTTATGATTACTCGAAAACATCAACAAATATTATCGGAATCTCTTGAAACTTTCACAAGATGATTGATGGGGTAATATGGATTGTCGCTTTCGAAAATTGGGACAACCCGTTTGAAATCATAGGAAAAAGCGATTAACCCTTTCCTGTTTTACAAAATTTTGGATCTGTCCAAATTCAAAGGTTTTGCAGACGAAAATATAAAGTGGATTTAATTTCAAAAATAACCATTCAGTAGGGTAGAAAATAGTGTGGAAAAAGAAGAAATTGCGTGTCAGGAGCAATTTCTTCTTTTTTCACAATGTTTTCTCAATCATAAAATCACAGGAACGTAAAAAGCAGGGATTAAACAGCAAAGGGTTAATGAAATTTCACTCATTTTGATTATACTTGACCGAAAATGTACATAAATATAATCGGATTCTATTGAAACTTCCACAGGATATTATTTTTTAGAGCCATAAGGAACTCTGGTATATAAATTCGGTCCAATTCGTTCCAAATCATAGAGAAATGCGCCATGTGGAATTTCACTTAGAGCGATCTTGTTTAACCGATAGAGTCAACATATATTATCAAATTGCATGAAAACTTTCACAGGATGATGAAGGGTCAAAAGGATCGTCATCATCGAAAATGAATCAATTAAGTTCCTAAAATATCAGATTAAACTAATGAATTACTCAATAGTATGTAGAACGTCTCAAACCCACATGGGCCTCTTGTTTTACATTTAGTCTTTAAATTGCATTACACAAAAAGGAGAAGTTTTCTCGTACAATTTTTTAATGTAAATTGATCTAACATTGAAACAGGCAATCATTATCTGTGTAATTGGTTTGATTATGGAAGAAATACTAGTAGATATCATCAGCATTTTAGTAGCTGTCTAAATTACTTTTTGAATGATTTCATTTCATTTCATATATCCCATATTCTTGCTTTAGAATTAAGCTTGTGAAATATATTGCATACCAAACTACGAGACATCTTACTTCCTTTTCTTTAAAAGCTCAAACATATGAACTTACTCGCGAACAAGGTAAGTGATTATGATTATTTATCACCACTATCCATATTCGTATTTTTTGGAATGCACGACTTACGGAAAACTACAAACCTTACTTCTGAACTGGGTGCAAATTGAACTCACAATTCTAATTGCTTCATTTTCAGGCAAAACACATCATAGAAAAAATCGGATACCCGGACTATATCTTGGACGATATCGAGCTCAACAAAATATATGAAATCGTAAGTTTTTCACAACCTGTTTTGAACTACAGCTATTTGAATAGTGTTGAAAATAGAGTCAATTTACTTCTATGAGACATTAAACATAAATCGGTTTTTTTCTGAAACGCGCATTTAGCAGAACTTTCTGGCTCACTTTTTAGCACTACTAATCAATCATCTCTTTCACGATATTTGCATGTGTATTTTTCTTGGTTTTGATATAATCGAAGCTTTATATTCGTACCGTTTTCCTACGTTTGAAAAAAGGAATCGCTAACTTTAATGACACTTTAAACAAGTACACATGTACTAGTAGATCGATGGTGTCCTTTGCCTTATTTATTATGATACAACCCTGGCGAGCATTTCTTTAATAATTTAAACACGATGAGAGATTACTTTAATTAGAAAGAATTTAAAATAAGATTTAATTTTGGTTTTGTTTTCTTCTAGTTCGATGTCGGCCGGAATGAATACTTCATTAATACCATAAACATCATGAAACAAGTCAGAAAAGCCTCGCTTCAACATCTGCGTGAGCGATACAAGCCATCAACAACACGGTAAATATATAAACCTATCCTTGAGTAAGGGATATTGAATGAGTGACCTTACATTTGTCAAATGAGTTATTTATAAACTGATAAAAATTAGAAGACTGGGTCGATTCTTTCAATTGTTTTAGATGACCTTTTAATAAATAGTGAATATCGTGAATTTTCCGCGTAACTTTTAACGTCGTTTGTATTGTGACAGCATCACAGGCATTATGACCTTGTTTTCACGGTAACAAAATGGCGTTTGTGTACGTTCGAAGCTCTAAGCTTTGTTAAAATAGTTCACTAGTGTTATTAAATAGAGAAAGAAAACACAATGTATTTTGTTATTTCATTTCCGTAACGAAAGTCAAATATCAATTTTCATTTATTATGGGGAAAGAGTCGTTTGCAATGTTTCAACATTTAATGCGTGCTACGATTGCACCCAAATTATTATTAAATGGTTGCGAGGAGTAATTCAGGTAAGGCGTTAATATAGAATAACTTTTGTGTTATGTCTATCTGTCTAGATTCTCTGGAAGACATTACCGAGATGCCCAATATAAAGTCTGTTTTACGTAATATTTTCAAGATAAAGAGCATTTGTCAAAAATCAGTATATATAAATAAAAGTTTCTCAATCCACTCTTGTGTACAATGTTTCTTTTTATATCTTTTATTTCAGAGCTGACGTTCCCCCAGCTATAGTGAATGCGTATTATACACCGCATTTAAACCTCATATGTAAGTTTTTTCCTAGTAGAGATGATGTTGTTTGTCATAAATTTTATTTCTCAAGAGAAAAGAGTGTTATATATTCTTGTGGTTGCCTTCTGGCCTTGTGTGTGTTCCTTTGATAAACAATGCTTTTCATTTTAACCCCAAACTATGGGTTTGTTAGTTTGAATGGGTTTAACGCCGCTTTAAACTATCTCGCGGTTATTTCGCGGCGGCCGGAGCACCTAACAATGGATTCCTGGTATTTCTTTCACCTGTACTACCATTACATCCTTTCCTAGTCTCCGACTGCTATCTCAAATAGGTTTACGATTATCTACCCAGTGGTGAGAGACTAACGTCGGAAAGGATATTTGTTGCCACCGGGGATCGAACCCACGACTTCCAGATTGCCTAACCAACTGCGCGCTGGTGGTGGCTTCCAAAACAATGGGAGGAAAGTTATTTACCTAAAGAAATACCATTCGAAACTAATCATTATAGATTCTGATTGTTTGTTCTTTTGATAAACCTCCGTTAACTGGCTTATTGGGGACTGCGAGTGGCATTCAGACCTTTTTCATATGTGCTCATTGTGCAGAAATAGGACTGGCCTGTTCATCTGCATACTTTTACTTTAAAGCATTCTAAAGATATCCAAATCTTTAGAAATTAAATAATTTCCATCTAGTTTATGATTCGTTTGGTAAATATTTTCTCACATTCGTTAACGAAAGGAGTTCGCTTCGAATGCATATTAGGCGGATACCCTTGTATTACATTATCTTAAATAACTCGACTTTCTAAGAATAAATGGCTGAGCTATTGTACTCACATTGGCGTCGTCATTGACTGTATCATTGACGTTGTTACTGAGACTAAGTTTATATTTTCACATTTTACTCTTTTTATAGAAAGTGTCTTGACATTTGACAATTATACTCATTTTCTATGAGCAGATTAAAAATAACGGGAAAAGTGGAGATTACTTGTAAGAACTGTTCATTGTCTTTTTGTTTATTTTTTTTTATTTTATTGTTGATCGAAGGTATCCACATGCAGTTTTTTCTTCTTATTCAGCATTTCCGGCAGGAATATTACAGCCACCCTATTACAGTAAATATCAACCAAGGTATGAAATCTGACATTGTCTGTTATGAAAGTCATATCGTGAAGAAGAATAGCAGTTTAAATTCTTAACACGTATTAAATGTGGTAAATCCTTTTAATATGGCCTGTTATTTTTTTTTATAAATTTACGAATAAAAATACAAAGAAAAAAGGACAAGGTAAAAGTTTAATGAACAATCATCATCAAATGAGTCATTTATTTCTATAAAATCGGGAAAAAATGCTAAATAGTTTTCGATAATCACTAACAGAGACGCCAATACCATAAATGGCATAAAGGTTTAACCCAAATTATCATTTTAGAGTCAGACGCGTTTATCTTGGTTGATTTTTTTCCTTTAATAGAGTACATAATGATTTGCGTTCGCATATTTCAACTTCTAATTTGTTTACTGTTGATATTATTTTTTTTAAGGTCAATGAATTTTGGCAGTATTGGTTGGCTGATTGGACACGAAATCATTCATGGTTTTGATAATATAGGTAAAACAAACTAACCTTTCAGTTTAGATCAGACCTCAAATGTTTCATTTAATTTGTTAAAATAAATTTCAATTTTATGAATTAAAACGTAACTTTGATTGTAGATCTAGCTGTCCATGAAATATCATAGTGAAATAGTGAATTATGTCGCGATGGGGCGACCCTTTAATACCATGATGCCTTCATATTCGCAAGTATAATGCTGTCAAATTTACTAGTAAAGAGATTAAACAGAGGATAATCGTTTGTTTCAGTGTAAGATCGATTTATATTACATTCAGTGAACAACAAAAGCTTTATTTTCACGAGTGAAAATTGAGCTTTTGTTGTTCACGAAATGAAATATTAATCGATCTTTCTCGAAAACAAACGATTATTCTTTTTCTTTAATGCAAAAATTTGACAAAAATGTGAAATTTCTAGGACATATTTTCGTAAAGCGCGTCATTTTGCGCGTGATTGCTATGTGTAGCCGGGTTGTGTATAAGGGGTGTTTGTACTGCCTTGCCATACAAGCTTTTATAGCGACATGGTAGAGCATTCGCTTTGGGATGTAGAGGTCCCGGGTTCGAATCCCGACGGAGTCGAATAATTTAATTGCGGGTTACATTTGGCGCCCACCGTAAATAACCCACATGAGGTGATGGTTATGTGATAAGGTAGTTGATGATGTTGAATATAGAAGATTCATGGAAGAATCTTAATTGTCGAGGGGGTGTATGTAGCCGGGTTGTGTAAAAGGGGTGATTGTACTGCCTTGCCGAACAAGCTAGCTTTTATAGCGACGTGGTAAAGCATTCGCTTTGGGATTTAGAGGTCCCGGGTTCGAATCCCGACGGAGTCGAATAATTTAATTGCGGGTTACATATGCAACGTACATTGTGACGTCACTTATTTCGTCCCGCATAGATAACGTCAGATAGGATGAAATGCACAAAAGCAGGGTATAGGTTTTTGATAATTCACTGTTTTTGAGGTGAGATTATCAAGTGATAATCTACCGTTATTTCTCGATAAACCGTCGAAAAGCATTAAACAATTGTTGACCTTCATAGTGCGATGGTAGCGCGTCGCGCTATAAGTCAAAATGCCCCAAGTTCGATTCCCGGCGGCGACTCTCATTCTTTCCGACTATTTGTCTTCCGCCAATGGTTTGGTTATCGTAGACCTATGCAGGATAGTAGCTTGAGGCTAGGAAAGAATGTAAAGGCAGTACTGGTGTTGGACATACCCGGGATCCATTTTGGTGCTCCAGCCGCTGCGATATATCTGAAAGATTGTTGAAGCATCGTCGAAACCCATTCAATAAAACAGACAATGATTTTTTTTACATTTTGTTTTCGTTGTTTTTGTCCTTGAATAAGAATATGTAAGACTTATAAGCATATCTCAACTTTAGTGATGTTATTCGCCAAGAAAGCCTATCAGCGAGACATTTGCCTACCCAAATTAATGGTCAGTCCTGTGTCCAGGATGGAAACGTTGGCGAATCGTTTTTAGAAATGATACCCCGCTTTTAACGTAGACATACGTCCAAAGCGGGATGTTCTTTCAAACGTTTGTAAAAGGGTTTAAATACCAAGCTCAAGTCAGCTGTTCTTTGGTCTTCAATCGCTGAAACAATAGTACCGAAAAACTACTACGTAAAATTTATATCCATGTTAGTTTGAGTATTCATTCATTCCTTACAAAATAATTATTTAATTATAGTTAGGTTCTAGATAAAGTGTTTGCATTTAAGTTATAAGGATGTTGTTTATATATCCATATTCGCATAGAATAGATATTCTTTGTAAAGAAATCATTCAGCAATTAAGAGATTTTTGCTGTCAATCAAAAGTTAAAGTCGACAATCAAATTATTCATTTTTACCTAAATTACTTTTAACCTCCGTCTTTTGCAAACCATTTTTCTTTGAAATATGTTCGTGAATTTGCTGCTAAAACACTACAACTAAAATAGGCTATAATTATGAAATATGAAATATAGGCGTAACTAGGATTTTGAAATGTATACGCACCAACATATATATAAAGGTTTAAGGCGATATGTGGACTGTAACAAAAGATGAGTGCCCTCTGTCAACCTCTCTTTTCGATGATTTGAGCGTTGCTGAATAATCAAAACATCGTAACTACAGCTTGAAAAAGCTGTAGTTTCGATGTTATGATCATTTATCAACGATATTTCTTTCTTGCGTAAGGTGCGTAATAGTAGCTACGGCTTTGGGTATTAACTATTTTCTGTTTAGTTTATGTCTTCTGTTACATATTTGCGGACAAACAACATTCCTTATCCGATGTAGCCCTACATGGCGGAGGTCATGTGGTGGTTAGTTAGGCCTTTTTATCTATTTTCTTTTCAGGTCGGAGATTTGATAAAAACGGAAACCTTGTCCAATGGTGGAGCAACGAGGCTATCCAGAAATTTAAAAATAAAACTCGATGTATTATAGATCAGTACAGCGGTTATAAAATAGAAAGGGTGGGCCTTAATGTAAGTTGTATGTTTTGTAAATAAATTTTATTATTACGCAACTAAGTCCGTTTGACCGGTTTTGGCCTCGTCATAAGTTCTTCAAACCTCGACTACTTCACATCGATACTTTAGGACTCTAGCTTATTACATTTTATATTCCGGACCTCGTAGATGTATTTTCAAAAACTACTTAATGGCTATTTACTTTTTTTGTCATATGTTTGAATGCTTGGAGATTGAAACCGTTTTTACTGGAACACTCACGTTGTTAACATAAATCTTGCATTAATAGATATTCAACAAATGAGCCTGTACGCGAGTTTTCCAAAAACTTCAAATATGCGCAAAACTTAGACTCTGACCAGCCCGTGCATCCGCACAGTCTGACCAGAGTCATCACTATGCGTTAAATGCAAAGATAAGGTCTCCAAGTATCTATAGACAATCAGGTAAGTTTATATTTACAGCATGTGACCACATGTTTGCACCTCACTAATATTTCAAATTGTTGGAAATGTCACGCACAGGCTCAAATGGTTTATTTCACCGCCATTTACTTTCATTCAAACAAACTCATCTCCATCATTCAAATCCATTTCTTGATCATTCAAAAATCATCCCCTTTATAAATTTTGAATATAAATACTTAAAGCTATTTCGCATTTATGTGAAACTATATTTCTGTGGCCCGTTTTACTAAACATCTTACGGTCATTTTTCTCGTAAGTCAAAAATTATTGTTGCTCCTACAGAAGTTGTTAAATATGGAATTCTGCCATGCAACATCTCATTGTAATCGTCTTCTTAAGCCGATTCCAATGAGATATTGCAAGGCAGAATCTATCAAGAAATGAAAACACCAGGCAAGATTCGTTATTTTGGGTTAAGATTAATTTCTTCGAAAGAAGGTAAGTAAAATTGGCCCCTGTTTCATAAAAACAATCACTATGTTCATATTTTACCATTGGATACAACCAGGCAAAATATACTAAAACTTGTATAAAGTTGTAAAGAATAGGTTGTGTACATCTACAAATCATTTCTTAAATACGCAAACCCCGTATTTTTCTCAAGGGAATTGGGGGTCAAACCGAAAATCATACTTTGAATTTCGACCTACTGATTTTCGATAATCTTGTGACTCTTTTTGAAAAGATTCTATGCGAGCACCCCCCCCCGCTCGATCCGTGCATGTGTCATTCGTCAAAACACTACATGGGATATTACTCTTCCTTATTTTTTCTTGTAGCTATACAAATATCAAAGTGATGTCATCCCATATGATATTTTTATGATATCACATGGATGTTTTTAGAACAATGACATAATGCGTTTATTTTTAGAAACATGTATTTCTGTTTGAAAAATCAACGAAAACAATGTAAATAGAGGTTATAAGATGAAAGTGTAATGTTTGAAAAAACATCAAACTCGGTGTTTGGAATTGATAATTGTCTCGGCAGAGCCTCGATAACAATCAATTCCCCCAACCTCGTTAGATTTTTTTTTATACAAAACACTAAGTACGCATTTTGTCTTTGTTATGTAAACCGTGTGGCTCGAAATTGCATGCTTTTGCAGATTGATGGTGTTTTAACATTGGGGGAAAATATAGCTGACAATGGAGGCCTTGTACTGAGCTATAGAGTAAGTTTGAACATTTTCATTCGGCAATCTTTTAAAAATTTGCAGCTAGTTCTTAAGTCTAGTATCTGCATGAAAAACAAATATTGATTTACCGCATTTCTGTAAATAAACGCACATGGGAGCGTTTCAGAAAAATAGTATGATAGAATGAACGAATGAATAAGTGGAATTTTATGGCCTATAGACAGAGAGTTATCATTCTGAACCTTAATTTATCCATCGAAGGAAGTACTAGTATGTTTTGTTGTTTGTTTCCTTCGCTATCTTTTCTTTCCTTTGACCTGAAGGTTATTTCAAAAGAAGTTTTGTTACATGACTGTATAAGGCAGCAATCCTGGAATATAGAATATACGGTTTCATCACTAATGTCTTAATTACAGGCCTACGAAAACTGGTTGAAACACCACAAGAAAATAGAACCCGGATTACCCGGTCTAAACTACACCCATAAACAACTGTTCTTTATTAACTTTGCTCAAGGCTGGTGTGGGATATCCACAGAACAATATGCAATGAAACAGTTATATATAGATACTCATAGCCCTGTGCGATATAGGTAAGATCAACTGAAACTGTGCGTGATATTTCTAACAAAATACAATAAAGCACGTCGCGAAATTGACAAGATGATTGATTTTTTAATGATTTTGGAATGAAATTGAATGAACGTGTGGAGCGAGTATTGAGTGAAATTAAAAGGAAGTAATCCAATATCGCAAATTTGTTCAAGATTAACATTAGCGACATTTATTACCTCACTTTAATATACGTACATCTCTGTTTGTGTGTCGTCATGGACCAATCAGACACTTTAAAAGCAACACTAGCCAATAAAATCGTAGATTTATTTGAAATATTTGAATTCATGTTGATCGCCTTTAAAAATTTCGAAATGTTTTTTTTTTTTGTTTTTTTTTGTTTTTTGTTTTTTAATGATTTTGGAGCGTTTTTATCGATTTGAGTGAGTGTTGGGAATGAATGAATGAATAAATGGAGCGCTGAGTGAATGATTTAGAATGACTTTGATCGGAATAATTGCCAATTTTACAAAGTTCTTAACTGTACAATTATTTCATGGTGTTTCATGTTACAGTAAAAAGCTATACTGAGTTCCATAAGTAAGTTTGCACTATCACTTTTTGCATTTCTCTTGATTTTTACAAAGTTAGAGGAAATTATGGAGTAAATTTGATACCATGACTAGGTAAAGACCTTTTGAAATTAAATGTCTAATTAGATTTTGATAAAGTATCGCATGCTGCATACGCGCAGGCAGAAATTAAATTGATGAGATTTGACCCCCTTACATCTTTTTCTTTGGTAAGAGCTTTATGTTGATGTTGTATTATAGAGTTTAAGAAAGCCATTCCAAACAATTTCCAAACAAAAGTTTTAATTCTTATGCAGATGTTAGGTGCACGTTAACCTTAGACATTGAGACGTTGTTAGTACAGTAACTTGTCATTGAATGGTGCTATGACGTTCCTTAACATCTCGATGTGCTTATGAAAGGCCCTCCAAAATGATGACCTCATTTTCTATTGGAACATGAAGGCTCAATTAATTTTGATGACATTCTAAATCTGACAAGGTTCGATTTTATTCAATTACGTTAATTGGTAGATAAACCACGCTGTAGCATCAGGCACAATTGTAATGAAGATGTGAATTTATGTTCTGGAAAGACTAAATGCATTTTCAGACCAATTATTCGTCTAACGCGTGAAGTACATGCAAAACATGCAACATCAAACGTCTTAATTTAGTCGAAAATTTTTGCTCGGCGCGCGATTTCTTTTTTCAAATGCGGTTTGTACATACTCTTGGGGATAGTCATACGACGTTTCATGACGATAGAAAGTGAAATATCAGAGATATTCAAAATTCAAAAGTGCACGCTTTCTTTTGGAACTAAGTATATTACTGCCTCGGTGGCCTAGTGGTAAATGCACTCGACCCGTGACCTGGAGGTCCGTGGTTTGAGCCACACTGTCGACGGGGTGTGTTTATGGGTAAAACCCTTAATAGCCAGCCACAGTTCACCCAGCTGTTAAAATGGGTAGCAGTGGGTTTAAACCACTGCCTCTCTCTCGGGGACGTGAAAACATTAGGATTGAGTGTTCGAGAGCGATTCTATAAGCTTAAGCTTTCGTCGCAATTGATATAAAATAAATTAGTATAAACTAAGTATATTACTGAGATAGATGGGATGTTGGTCTGAACTGTTGTCCGATGCCGAGGACAGAAGGCAACAGTTCAGGATATCCTCGTCACCGAGGACGCTGTTACACGAATCTCAATAAAATAACTGTTTTATTACATGATCAATAATGTGTATTTCTATATTAAAAATTTGTTACAAAAGAGAATTCAAAAGTCGATTCTCTTACGAAAATCATAAAAACGCGTCACATGGTACGTTTATTGCACGTATCATTAAGGTAACTGCGGACACATAGAGTGCCATTTTAGGACCAAATTTTAAATTGTCTGCAAATCATGCCTAATGCGATGAAACTGAACTTTGAAGTTCCCGCTTTCATTTTTCGGTAATAAAAAAGAATTTCATAACGTAGAGTTGACGTCATGACGTCATCAAGGGGCTGATCCCTTTTTTAGGGACCAAAATCAGTAATTGTCCATTATTTTTGGAAATAATAAACCAATTTTTATCCCGAAAACGCCATTTGTTTCGTATTAAGACGCCCGATGTTATGTTTTTATTCATATGAAGTAATAAATGTAAGAAATACAATACAGTTTTACGTATTAAATGTTAATGTCTTCTGCGTTGCTGTTTTCGAGTACAGTTACTGAAAATATTGCCCTTTTTCTCGAAAATTTGTCCTGTCACCTATGCTGAAATTTAGGTATGTTGCTACCAAACTATTCCGCTTAAGATTTTTGAAATAAAAACCATGTGTCTTGTCTTCGGGTTAGATTTTTTGTAAAATTCGATTCCGCGAAGACATCGCAAAATCAAAGGATACTTCAACGTCGCGTTAAATGTTCACTAAAGCTGTCTTTTTAAATGGATGAAAAATTAAGTGATTTTTTTCTATTTCTTATAAACACATTCAGATTTGATACTTCTGAATCCTACATTTCACAATAAACCTGAATTTCGAATATTTTAGAATGCGTTATTACACGGAGATTGGCGCCAAATAAGCATAGTACCGATGGTTTTGGTGCGACGTCGAATTCGGCGAAAAATGTTGCAACAACTTCGGAAAATCGAATTTAATAAAAAATCTAGCCCGAAGACATATCATTTTTATTTGATTAATGAAAAAAACATTCTTTTCGCTTCAAAATAACAAAAATTCAGCATAGGTCACCGGGCAAAATTTTGAGAGATTTCTATTAATTTACAAAAAATGAAATAAAAAAAGGAGCGTCACATCTTAAAAATCGCGATATAGATAGCGATTTGGGCCCATTTTTCTATTCAAATGTGTATGGAAATTAAACGACTAGCTCAGGCGTTCTTGGACTTTCTAAATGAAACTTTTTTCGTAAAAATCGACCGATTAATTCAGAAAATATTTGCAAATAATGATTTTGGCGGGTCGAAAAGGGGTTGGCCCCTTAATGACGTCACGATGTCAAATGAACGAGCTTCAGACCTTTATCATTGTATGTTAGCTAATTCCCGCACTCCAAATTTAAATCTCAGCAATTATTGTGAGATTTTAAGAAAGTCGAAATTTCGACCATTTTATCTGTCCGCAGTTTCCTTAAATGACGTCATTTTTGCAAGCGGGCAACAGTACGGTACCCATGGATGAACCAGTTCGTACTATTGCCCGTTCACGTGACTGATAGTGCAATAAACTATGAAACCGTTCGAAAGGGAAAATATATAATTACATAGAAGATCGGGTTATAATTTCATTTGTTCACGATAGATAGACATTTACATGCCTTGGCAACCACACAGTACATTGAAAACATCCCCCGATTGAGAATAGAGACAGTAGATCAATCACTCCCCATTGACAGCGTAGTGAAGACTCAGATCAAACTGTGCAAGTGATATTGTTGGAAATGCCACGTGCATGCTCAAAGCTTAGATACGTAGAGCTACAGATAGAGGGGGATTTTGGATTTTAGATCAAAGTATTTTAAAAAGTAATAGTACAAATCTTACGTTGTTGGTACTCATTGGAACCGTCTCGTCTAGACGATTCAAATGAGTACCCACAACATAGTGTTTTATTGAGAAATAAACATTCTAGACCGACTTTACCCCTTCTTATCTGAAGAACAGGAAATATAAGGCAAACGGTCACTCTGGAGAAGGATCATATACAATGTAATACAGTTTCAGATTATTTTCTAATTAATCACTAGCCGATTTTTAAACTTTATTTTAAAAAAGACGATATAGACACTTGAGGTATTTGTTGCTTGCTACTTTATATAATTAGTGAATTTTCATTTTATTTTTCGTCTTCGGATTTCGGTAATATACAAAAGATGTCATTGTCTACAACCGAATGTCTTGATTTCTGAATTGCTGCGAGACTCCACATAGATTTGAAAGATTACTAAAAAAATCTATTTTGATTACCAGATACCACGAAAAAAGAAAAAACACAATTAGGTTCAAATTAAAGTTAAAATGTTTCATACAAGCGCCTTTAACTAAACAATAAGAGAAATTGTATACGACCGTCGAAATATTGGGATCACCCGTGGCCTCCGGCGTTCGGCCGGCGGGCGGCGTCAACTTCTTTATCCGGAGCCTAACTCTTATGTCCGATTGACTTGAAACTTGCCAGTTATATTTCTTTCTCATGATAACGAATTGCAGAGCACAAGAACCGTAACTCTTTCTAGCATACTCTTTAAGCCTTTCCCTTTGTTGATTTTAATACTTTGACATTCAGAAGTGTAACGGGCGTTTCTTGTGACAATTTGCAGCAGTGCTCTTCTCTGTGTTTCCAACCCCCCCCCCCCCCCCACACACACACACACACATAGAAACATATGTGTACATTACCATTACCTCTTAATTATCCCTTTTCAGGATAATTGGGTCCTTACAGAATTCAAAAGATTTTTCTCGTGTTTTCCAATGTCCAGTCGGAAGTTACATGAATCCTGCAGATAAATGTCACGTTTGGTGAAATCCTCAACTTTGTTAAAAGTGAACCTGTGCATAACATTTCCAACAATTTGACGTGTGTATAAGTGACAAACATTGAGAATCATAGAAATATATTTAGTGCAAATAGAAGATCGCCTGACTGTTTCAAGATTGAGGCCTTATGTATATAAAAAGTACACAGTGAAGACTCTGGGCAGACTGTGCGGATGCACAGGCTGGCATGAATCTTTGCTCTTTACGCACATGTCAAATTGTTGGAAATCTCACGCACAGGCTTAGATTATAGTGGGTTCTGTGTATTGCATTACCAACAATCTCAAAGTTGCGCCAAATAAAGACTCTGGTCAGTCAGTGCGAATGCACAGGCTGTGCAGAGTCTTCATTTTGAGACTCGCAGATAGATACGGTCTCAAAGTGTCTCAATCTTGTAATTGCACTGTGTACCTTTTTTGCTGCTTAATGTTTGATCTTCACGCACATGTCAAATTGTTGGAATTGTTGCGGATAATAATCATAGTATTTAATCTTTATTTCGAAAGAAATAAGATACTTTAAGAGATAATTAAGTAATTTGTTAAACCATAAATTAGTCAGTGTATTACATTTCAAACAAGTAGCATGGGCGTTGAGACTTTGTGCTACTTTTTATACCAGTCGCATAGGCGTTGAGACTGTGTGCTACATGTCAAGCAAGTCACATTGTCGTTGAGACTGTATGCTACATTTCTAACCAGTCGCATGGTCGTTGAGACTGTATGCTACATTTAAAACCAGTCGCATTGTCGTTGAGACTGTGTGCTACATGTCAAGCAAGTCGCATGGTCGTTGAGACTGTATGCTACATTTAAAACCAGTCGCATTGACGTTGAGACTGTGTGCCGCATTTAAAACAAGTCGCATTGACGTTGAGACTGGGTGCTACATTTCAAACCAGCCGCATTGACGTTGAGACTGTGTGCTACATTTCAAACCAGTTGCATTGACGTTGAGACTTTGTGTTATATTTGAAACTAGTCGAATGGTCGTTGAGACTTTGTGATATATTTGAAACCAGTTGCATGGTCGTTGAGACTTTGTGTTTTATTTGAAACTAGTCGCATGGTCGTTCAGACTTTGTGATATATTTCAAACCAGTCGCATTGACATTGAGACTGTGTGCTAGATTTAAAAAAGTCGCATGATCGTTGAGACTGTGTGCTTTATTTGAAACCAGTCGTAAGGGCGTTGAGACTGTGTGCTACAATTCAAACAAGTCGCATGGTCGTTGGGTGAGACTGTGTGCTACATTTCAAAAAAGTGGCATTGACGTTTGGTGAGACTGTGTTCTATATTTCAAACAAGTCGGATGGACGTTTAGGCTGTGTGCGATATTTCAAACAAGTCGCATGGTCGTATGATAAAGAATCAACTCAGCCTGTGCAGCCGCACAGTCTGAGTAGAGTCACCAACGTGCATTCTGTAGACTATAAGCTATTCGAAGGTTTATTTCACAGAATAATAGGGTTGGTGGATAAATTTTTTTATTGACAACAGATATCTGTCAATTTGTTGAGTATGCCAGTGACGATCAATAAGCAGAGGTCAACCATAGAAAACCATATAATGTGGGAAGATGATAGAGCCTAGATGTGACATTTACAGCGATTTCTGGTGTGTTCAAAGTTAAGTCTCTGGACAGCACAGTCTGATGTGAAAAGGTTGGAAAAGTTACGTAGAGGCTCTATCATTTTCAATGTAGCACATATTCTAAAGGCGAAAAGTTTCGATCCATGTCAGTCTGGACAGACCGTGCAGTCTGAGAAGGGTCATTACTTTTCACAAGACCCAGATGGTCAGATATTATTCTTTTTTGATATCTATTTATAGTTGTAAATGTGTTACTGTGTACTTTTTTTGTATATTTATTTGTAAATAAAATTGGACAATTACAACTCCTCATATGAAATAATTGCCTTTCTATTCAAGCTTTAACTCAAGATAAGATAAAATAATGTAAATAAAATTGGACAATTACAACTCCTCATGTGAAGTAATTGCCTTTCTATTCAAGCTTTAACTTTAACAAGAAAATCTTCAGAGGATCTACTTCTATATAAGCTTTTCTTTTTTTCAAAACTTATTTGCCAGCAAAATAAGCAACTCTTGACTGAATGAGAATTACATATTAAATACCTCATCTAAAAATGAGTGACCAATAGTCTACGGAAACAATGTTGCGTTTCAAGCAAGAGAAACAGTTTAGAATTAAACAAGAACGTTTCGTGAAAGGAGAATGATAACAATATTTGACGTTACGCAAGATACTGGTGACACTTTACAAAAACGTCGATATTGTTACCTTGTTTTTGCTATAAAATCCGTATTTTTCATCGGAAATTAATGAAATATACACCAAACTTTGCATCAAATAACATTCTACATGATAATGTGGTAAGATCCGTATTATGATGAATGTGCATAGGATATTTTGCCTTCTAAACGTTTAAAAATAGTGTAAAAACGACGTGTCCCGCGTTACACTTTCCTCCGATCGAGGTCTTTCATTTTACTGTCTTTATTACCTAGACGTTAACATCATAATAATTTTGTATCAGGACGAAGGAATAATGTTTCTAGTTTCGTCAGTGCTAATTTTAAAAAAGTAGTTGAAAAAATGAAGATCGCACAAATGATTGATTAAAAACATAAAGGATGTCCCACCTAAAAGACGATGTAGGTGAATTAGCGTTCTTGTCTAAACCGTTCTAAGTAATGTTCACTTATCATACTGATTTTTACATAAAGAAATACATTTTTTCTGTAGATTCGAATAATGTAAATAAATTTTTTCTTTATATTGTCATTAAGAAGCATTGCCAAAATACAAAAGTCACCACAAATGTCCCATTGTCATTTTTTGACGTTGATAATTAAAAATTGCTATTTTCCATCCATTTTTTTCATATCTAAAACGTGATGCATTGAATTAAATTTTCTATATAAAAATACATTTTCTTTTCTGTTTATAAAAATATGTTTGTTTTAATTCTAGACCTTATAGTTATGATTTTATTGATAAATACAAAAGTCACCCAAAAATGTCCCACCTACGTTGTTTTTCAGAACGCGACGTTGATTTTTTTCCGTAACAAATATGAATATATATGATTTAACATATTCTCATTTTACATGGTTGATATGACAAATTTTTATTTTATATTTTATTTCACTCGATGATACTTATTATAATAATTAGAAGTGAATGAATTAAACTGCTCCAAATTTAAGCATTATATACAGAAACAAGATAGAGATTCAAACTTCAAATATTATGAAAATAAAATAAAAGCAAAATGAAAAAAAAAAAATAATAATAATGATAATAATAATTTAAAAAAAACATGATACTGTCATAAACTGATCTGTTTGAGAAGACCCTAAACAGAATACATAGTATCAAACTGAATAAAAAAGCAGTAAAATATCAAACTTGTATTCCAAGTATGATTTCTTCAGTGGTAAGATCGAGCGGTTCAGATTTACGCGATTTTTTTCTGGATCATCTTGCAAATCTTAATTGAAAGTCCTTAATATAAATACAGTGGAATATCTATATGTCGAACTTCGGGGGACTCACCAAAAACTTCGACGTATAGAAAGTTCGACGAAGAGATAAAAGGCGATCTTCGGGACGCAGATATATGCGGCCATCATCACTCTTAGGTACGACCGAAACTGGTGGCGAAATAACGGACGTATTTGATTATCGTGATGAATTAATCGAATATAAAAGATGATACTTATTTTTATTTACATTTTTCTTTGTTTATTGAACATCATATAAAATACACATTTAAATCACAAAGCAAAAACATTTTCAAACAAGCCATTTATTTACAAATTTACATAAATTAGATCTATGAAACAATGACATTCGTGTTAGAGGTTTACATTTCGCGTTTCTCAAGCAAAAACATATCTGATAATGATTTCCGCATATACCATTTCCTGGACAAATCATTCTCGTATTGGTTACCCAGTCTTTCCTTGGGTACGTCATGTTGGTTGATGTTGATGGCTATCCCCCGTGTCTACCGGGTACTTCACCAATCAAGTCCCGCGTGGCATTGTCTTTACATGCTTCCGTTGTCAATGAGAATTACAAATTTAACGTCGTAGGTCACATGCATTTTGCCGAACCTTTTCATCTCAAAACAATAAATCACATAACCTTTCACATTCTCTATCTGTTACAAACAATCAAACCCTATCAGGTAAACAATCGATATCCAATACTGAGATCGCGCGTGTCAATTACTGTGGTTGACAGGTCGAATGTGTGAAAAACTACGTCGATTGCAATTTTCATCAATCAAGGTTGGGGTTCGTCATAAAGAGGTGTGAATGCACAAAAACAATAGTGACGGGACCTTGAAATTGGTTCGACGTACGGAAAAAATTCGAGCAATGGATAACGACGTATGGAGGTTGAAATACATAGAAATTAAGAGTAAATAGATCGGGACTTGAAAAATACTTCGACGTAGAGATAACTTCGTCTTATGGACATTCGACGTACAGATATTCAGTGTCCATTTTATGTCATAAAAAATACCATACTTTTTGTGTCTAAATATTTTCACAATCATTGGCAAAAATTAATAGTGTTTCAATTAAAGAAATATATCGTTGCAACTGTTTGCGTGCAAAAGTTTAGTAAAAAGATGGAACGTTATGTTTACGCCGACGTCAAACTTATTTGTAACGCGAAGGGTCACCAGTATCTTGCGTAACGTCTTTACGTTTACTCAAAGTCGATAGAAAAACCGCTGATAACGATTCCTTGTTGAATTAATTTGTCATACTGGTTAACCCTTTGCTGTTTAATCCCTACTTTTTACGTGCCTGTGATTCTATGATTGAGAAAACATTGTGAAAAAGAAGAAATTGCTTCTGACAAGCAATTTCTTCTTTTTTCAATCTATTTTCTTCCCTACTGAATGGTTATTTTTCAATTTAAATCCACTTGAAAAATAAGATTTACAAAACCTTTGAATTTTGACAGGTCTAAAATTTTGTAAAACAGGAAAGGGTTAAAATCAATTTCATAAAAGAAACACTTTGAACAAGACAGTGCGACAGATAGAGGGGGTATTTTGGTTTTCAAATTAAAATATTTCATTGTTCCTAACTAAAGCCCTATGTTGTTGGTACCCATTTGAAACGTCTCACTGAGACGCTTCACGTGAGTACCCACAACATAGGGTTGCATTGTGAATTAAAGATTTAGACTGCATTTACCCCCTTTTATCTAGGGCCCTGACAAGATGTATAGTTCCGCAATTAAGAATGAGTGATCAAAGGTCGACATTGTCTTTACAGGTATAGACAAAATTGACCTTTGACCACTCACTTAAGGTTGTGGATCTAAACCTGATTTTTTAACATTGCTTTTTCGAATATGTTATCCTCTTTCCGCCAAATTATTGGATTATTTTCCATTTACAATAAACTGGTAACAATGTCGACTTAAAAAAAGCAAATTTGATAGTTTACAGTGGTTCCAAGTGCAGGTTTGAGAAAAGAGAGATCACTGTGAAGTAGCTGTATAGTGCACACATATATTTGTTATTTCCCTTACTTTTGTCGTCACAAAACCGCCCTGTTAGACACAATATAGGGCTTACTTATTTCAGGACCTGACGGGGTCCGTTGTTATTTTTCAATCCGGAAACCAGCCCTGCGTTCAGGCTGAAAAGATGTTGCAAATCGTTTTTAAATTGTACCCGGCTTTGTACGCAAGTGCACGAGTAAAGCGGGATATAACTTGAACCGTTTTGTCATCCTGAATGCAGTACTTGTTCCCGACTAAAAAAAAAAAACAAACAAAACATGTGATTTTCTACGTGGCTGACAAAGATGTATTTAGTAGTTGCCACGTTTTACTTGCATATTGATTAAAGACAGTTTGAATTTTTAGAATTTACCTACTTAGATGCCATATTTTCCCCCAGAAATTCCGGAGCGGGGATTCGGACCGCCGTTTCCCGCTTTTGGATCCGCGCATGCTCTTTTCTTAAAAAAATGTCAGCAACATTTTCCATTTCCAGCAATATTTTACTTAATGATTCAAACTCGTATATTATCATTTCTCATACTGTGTCCAGCATATCGCCGTTGCACACTACGCTTTAGCAGACAAAATAGTGTAAGATCATCCTGAACAGTCGTGCAGTCTAATCTTAGCCTACACTGACTGCTTCTCCTTAAGTATTGCTGGAAAAAATTTGGCTAGATTAGTTGAAATGTCAAAAAAATGACAATTTGTTTGAAGCAACAAATTCATATTTAGCAGGATAAATATTCTATCTATTTCAAAACCTCAATGAACAGTAAATTGATTTTTGCACTCTTATATTTCCAAGTACATCTTTGTATCGATTTCACATCAAGTCTGAAAGACCGACGTGCAGTCGGTACAGAAAACACTTAAATAGTAGTTTTGTCATATTCTTTTGAGTTATTTACGTTACTTTTGCACCTTATTCCGACGGCTGAGAGAAATTACGTAAATCCCGCGAAACAGCTTTCCAAGAGAGAAATTTTCTGGAATACCCTTGACTTGTTACAAGACAAAAAATCTTCAAGACTTAATAGTAACGCCAGGGTCCTATTTTATGCATTTATGTGACCCGTCACGCGAAAAGGAGCATCTGGGAAGTGCGAAAAGTGTCGATCCAAGCTAGTCTGACCTGGGTCGACACTTTTATCAAATGATGAATTTTCGGAATCTAGAATGATTTTCTTACCTTCCTTTGTAAATATTAAATTAAAACGACTTCTGACTGACCTTTGCTGTATCAACCCATTTTTCAATTACTTCATTTAGATAGATCTCAGATGGTCCCTTTCGCGTGACGGCTCGCATATGTGGCTTTCTTTTCTTACTCAACGGAGAATTTACTCAGACTTTCAACAAAAGGTTGTGATTATTTCATAATTTGATTTGTGCCATATCGAATATTTTATTAATTACTAACACAATAGCTTTTTTTAAGTTAATAATTTGTAATAACATAAAAACAGTTGCCTATGGGATAAACGTCTGAAATGATATTCAGCGCGGTTGTTGATCGATCTCGATAAAGGAAGCTAAAAAGCATCGTCCGATCTGAGTCTTCGATTGCCTCTTTTGCAACATTGTAGGGAATAACACGTGTTTATATTTCAATTTTGTAGCCGCCGTCATAGCGCAGTGGTAACGCATCGGACTTTCATTAAAAGGGTCGTTAGCTTGTTTCCCGAGGGCGGCACTCATTCTTTCTGACTATTTGTCTTCCACAAATTGGTTGCCAATCGTAGACGTAAGTGGAATAGCAGCTGCAGACTTTAAAAGGTTGTGGTGGGAGAAATAACAAGGAATCCATTGCTAGGTGCTACAGCCGCCGCGATATGTTTGAAAGATTGTTGAACGCGGCGTAAAACCTCACTCAAACAAATACATTATGTTTCAATATCCTGTGTCCTAAATTCAAGCCATGCTCATAAAAGCAATTTCTTCTAGAAAAAATTCTCTGTCGTCAGACAGCCATATTAATATAGAACCTTTATAGTCCGTTTGACTTCTATGTGGACCAACCTTTTCACCAATTACATAAAATTGCGTTTAAATGAAGGATTTGTATGTGGTAAAATCTTAATTTCAGCTTGATACCATTCCAAAAAATAATTTTTGAAAATAAAATGATTTCAAAATAATGTTTTTGTCTATCTAGTTAATGTTAATATTTTCGCATTTTCCGCTCTTAGACACGAGGGGTGGTGTTGGCTGTTGAGTAGTAAGAAATATAAACATATCGTAAAATCACGTGGTTTCATACTAAACATTTGACAGATGAAATGTCCATTGTTCCTTATTTGGACATGCTAATTAGCATATCGATGTCCACGTCATCTTAAACTTAAATATCACGTGATTTGTACCGTTATTACTCGCCATCTTATCAAGTTTTCCTCGTGAAATTCCCATCGACTTCTTTGAATAATGCTTTTTGATTGGTCTAAATAAGGGAATATGGGGTTCATCTCAGAATAGATAAAAACAATTATCAATTATCTGGTCAAACAATTTCTGAACAAAGAGATACTATATTCAGATTTGATTTGTAAGGGAAGTAAAAATTTTCGACAAACATAATTTTATAAAAGTTCTTGGTTTTATTATAAAACGACTCGCTTACAATCTTACACTTTTGACTCGGCCCCTATGCAAATCAGAACTATATTTGGTTATACAATTCGCTGTTCCGGTTAATACATATACCAGGAGGTATGAAAGGCTGTGAGTTAACATATAGACGGACGGACAAAATCATTATTTTACATTCAAAAATTCTGAAAAACAGAATTCGTCATGGTATTAAATGGAATATATGATACGACAAGAAAAAAATACGTTTCATTAATTCATTTCTGAGTTTTTTGGCGAAATGTTTGTCCACATAGAAGTCAAAAGGACTATACCGATCAATTTTCCTTCTTTGTTATTTCCTCTGGGGCTCTACAAATATCGAAATTTGAATTGTATTAAATTTTCCCTCATGAAATGTTTTTTTTTTTGTTTTTTTTTTTCAAATATGTTTATACAAGACAAACTTCGAGTGAATTTCATTTATTTATTTATATGTGTGACCCGTCACACGAAAAGGGAGTACCTTGGAACTCTATAAAATTTATGGTTGAAAAAGAGATTGGGTCCAGCATAGGTAAACCAGAGGTCGCATTCAAAAAAATCTTACACTGGAAGGTAAATTAATCATTCTAGATTCAGTAAATAAGCCTACTGCTAAAAGTTACGACCCTAGTCAGTCTGCGCAATCCGCGCAGTGTGACTAGGGTCGATACTTTAAGCACTTCTCCAAGATGGTCCCTTTTCGCGTGACGGGTCACATATTTATTAATGGGGTTTGATGTCGCTTTTTAAGAGTCGTTCAGTAACGTTGTATCTGTGGTCGAGGTGTAGTATAGTAAAGAGAATAGTGCCTTATCTCTTGAATAAGAGGTCCCGAGTTTGATTCCAGTGATCGGCTTTTGATCCTGTTTCTTTGAAAAGCTCACACATTCGACTGATACATTCTCCAGGAAGCAGAATCGAGTGGAAGTAATCTAAGTTATACTCCTTTTTTCCAAACCGATGTTAAGTAATCGTCGGGCTCATTTGTATAAATAAAACTTTATTTGTAACCTTGGAATTAACCGATTGAATATGAATATATGGTTAATACCGAGATTACAACTAAACTTTTATTCAAGAGATGAAGAGAGGGTTTATCGATTTCATGAAATCTGTGCTATGACCGCGAAACTGTTTGAAGTCTGTTTAAATGGGATTTCAGTTCGCTTTTTAAGAGTATCCAAGTCATTTCGCGCCGTTTGGGCATCTAACAATGGATCCTTGAGTTTCCAACACTAGTTCTTCAAAAACATCAGGCCGCGTCAAAGTGCAGTTGGTAGCGCGTCTGACTATCAATCAAAGTTTCGAGTTCGATACCCGACGACGGGACCCTTCCTCAAGTTCGGACTATTTTTTATCCCAACAATGGGTTGAATTTCGTAGACCTATGTGGAATAGCAGCTGGAAGCTTGGAAATGACGTAATGGTAAGACCGCAGTGTGAGAATTACCAGGAATCATTTGCTAGGTGCTCCAGCCGCCGGGATATGACTGAAAGATTGTCGAAGGCGGTGTCAAACCCCATTCGAACAAAAATCCACTATAACATCCATTCTGAAAACTCAGTTGCTCCCGAAGGTTATTCATCCAATTATGAACAGTACATGTCCGGTGAAAAGGACATTCGCTTCAGCGGGGGATCGAACCAAGGACTTCATGATCTTTAAAAATCCGTTGCGCTACAAACCCAGTGCGCAAAGAAGAAACGCTAAATTTAAAACCATATGATATCGTTTTTGTTTTTGATGATACAGGTCCATAAATTCGGATTATGGTGCCTCTGGGATGTAATAAAACAAGCCAAGATTTCCCAAAATAGGACTCCAGATAAGTAAAAATGACGGCATTCAGAATCCGTTTTATTTTATCAAAATCATATGTTGCGGGTACACATAGGAATCGTCTTCAAAAGACGAATTCAATGAGTACCCGAAGCATATGAGTTTACCGACGGAAAATTATTTGTTTGTTTGTTTGTTTGTTTGAATGAAATTTAATAGTGAATTTGTAATTTTCTTAATAGTTATTAAGTCATATATCGGAGACATGAGCACCTGACAATGGATTCCTGGTATTTCTCGCACCAGTACAATAAATACTCCTTTTCCTATCCTTAACAATCTTATCGAACCCAAGGTTACGAACGGTCTACTTATCGAAAAGAAGCTATCCATTCGACACCCCGTGCTTCGAGAAGAAGAGCCCACAGCAGCTATCCAACTAGTATTTACGATAGCGGATGGAGGCTTTGAAATGATGTTATGGTAATACTGGTGTGCGAAGTACTAGGAATCCATTGTTGGGTGATCTAGCCACCGCGAAATAATTAAAAGATAGTAAAAGTGGCTTGAAAATCCATTCAAACAAACGAAACAAAGGTTTATGATTACCAACCCGTTTGTAAGAGATAAATTGAAGGTTTATGGATTTTTTTTTTCATTTTGAAATTGAAATCACCCCCTATATCTGGAGCCCTGGAGTACCAAATCAACTTTAGACAATCTGAGTCATTCAAAAAAAATTAGCATCACTGACGACTGAAGACCTTCTCGTTAAGCCGCGTACTGTATAACCCATCGACCCAAAGGGAAATAAATAAAGCCCAAAGTTCTAACGTACTTTTACTTCAAAAACTATTAAAATTGTATTTCCTGTTATCCCAATTGTCTGATAACAATTTCTATTATCTTTAAAACATTAAGAGGAAATACATATTTAGAGATAATTTCATATGATCCATAGTTAAGCAACAATAGGAGTTAACATCGGTGTGAATCGGCCACAACCATTGGCGCGTCTGAACTGAATGTATGTTGTTCGACGGGATTTGACGGTATTTATTACTGATGATTTGGAGTGTAAAGTAAAGGACAACAAACCCATTAAGCAACTATTAAGCGTAATTACTCTGAGAATAGAACTGTTTCGTATCAAGTCAATAGAAGATTTACTGGAATGATAAGAAAACTGGGACATTAGGAAAAAATATGCCATTTGGTCAGTAAACCTATTTTTGATCCGTCAGGCAAAAATATGACTATCGGGGAACTCCGTATTTCTTCGTTTGCTTGTTAAATTATCTCTTTTTTTTTTCTTTTTTTTTTCGGAATAGAATTGGTTCTAATGGAGGTTACCCGGAGGTCGATTTTAAAAACGTCTATAGAAAAGTTGAATGATCATACTATGCTGAGCAAAAGGAAAAAAGTATACACTTACTTAAACTTCTGGGCCCTAGGTTATAAATCTTTTCTTATTCTCAATTCAATATTTTCTCAAATTCTCAGTTATTCTGTTCTTATACCCATTTGAATGTATGAACACACAGGATAATATTAATAAGTTGTTATAAATAACAACTCATTAATATTTTCTTTTATTTTCATACATTTATTGAAATTTAAAATTTGTGAAAATTTTCAGTTGAGCCCGAGAAAAGTTTTATAACCTCGGACCCTGAATTATTAAAAAAGACTGCTCACAGAAATATCACAGAATGTAGTTCAATTCACGCCTTGACCATTTCAAATTATTAAAGTTTTTTTTTTAAGTTTTAGTGGATATGCTACCGAATGATGGGCGTAAACGTAATCAGTGGGCCGTTTTCAAAACTCGGTGAATCTCTGTGAATTTCAGTTAGTTTTCTGATAAATTTAATGCCTGCAAAATGCAATCTGCAATCAGGACGTCAGTAACCTGCATTGGTGAAACATTTTGAGACTTTCTACTGCTCCTTGTCAACACTACGTCAAATAGGCACAAATAATCATGCTATACATCTTCAAAGCTGAAAATTACCAATTTCTATAGCTGTGCTCTTTGGTCTAGGAAACGAATTCAATAATTCTCTATTATAATATGACCTACGTTACCCGGGTATAGCAACCCCGTTGAATATTTTTGATATTACACGGGGTGTTATAACACTAGTGGAATAACTACCCGGTGTGCTAATGAGCTCAGAGCCTAAAGCAACGCTACTTTTGTGTCGTGAAAATTATGTCATGATGGGTGTAATGACTTCTTTTACAAACGGCGTTATATGTCGGGCGGTAAATTTTAATCGGCAAATTTAAAGAATTTTGTCGAACTATCACAAAAGTTTGATTCATATTATAAACAGGATATAAAATTTGTGTCCATAAAAATACCAAATTTTCTAAATTCGCCATCTAAAACTGATAAAAACTTGACGTATCCTCGTTTTTATATGTTTATTGATGGCTCGTTCAATATCCTCCATTTCTAGTTCTTAACTGATAACTTAACAAAAAATTTATTGGTGCGTTAAGTTAATGCTCGCCCGAATTCATCCGAAATGTGAACGTCATTGAAAAGCACCCGTTACGTGTAGAATTGTTATTGGATTGTTTTTAAAGTTTGGTCTCTTGAAGTGTTATAGCATTTATTGTGTTTTCCTTTTAGATTGATGAATAGGGAGTGTTGACGTAAGAGAGTTAATGCCAAGGAATGATTTTAACATGACTTTTTCAAAGTTAACTGATTGTGTTTAAAAGACCGAAAAATACCAGTAAACTTCCTTATTCTTCTCCGTCAATTAAAGCCCGTAAAGTTTACACAATGTTTTATGAGTTCTGATGTAGCTCATGTAAAAATCTTTCTCTGTTTTGCTTCTTTACTGGTTGGTATGAAACCTATGTTTTTTTATCCACGAAGCTTATAAGTTACACGCATTCAAAAAAAGACTCGACGCCATATGAGTGTCGTGCATCGACTGAGAGAAAAATGTTATTGGTCTTTCTTGCTGTTTATCAAATCGACATGTTACTTGCACAAATATTTGTGTTAATGAAGAAAGAAAAGCACAGCAAACAAATTAATACATAGTTTGATCTTTTGACCAAACATTTGTACAAGATATTTGGAAATAAAATGTAGATACGTTCTTTATTCGTTGAGTATAGATTCAGTTAATCAAGAAAGTGACATGAAAGGGTTCGACCCAAGTCAGTCTGTGCTATCGTCACTGCACAAATGGTCCATTTTTGCCTACGGTACCTAGTATTACTCTATAAGTTGTAAGGCGGCTGACAGTGTACCGTTATATAAAGTCGAAAAATAACGGAGCATTATTCTTAATCAAAGTACTGAAAGTACTAATGATTGACGTCTATGGTGGCTTACTAAAATGGTCTACCCATTTTCGTGATAGATTAAAATACTAATATTGTTGGCTTTTGTACATGTAGGTTAGTGACAAGGCACAACGGTGGAAACTGTCTTGTAATTTTTTGCTATGTGGTGGTAGGGGGTCAAAATACGGACCCCTCTAGTTTTGCATATGTATAATTTTTGTCTTACCCATTTATATATCTTCAAAATAATCCAAGCGATTCATTAGACATGAATACATTTATTTCTTTATTGAGCAAGAAGCTTTTGAGCTTCAAGCCATAGAGTATTTCCCCTAAAACATGTTTTATGATATATCGAAAAACGCAATTCTTTCGATGGAAGAAGTAATCTTATTTTAGTCATTTCAGGGAACTAGAAAAGTAATTTCTCGATGCACGACCAAAATCTAGTAACTACAACTTTATTCAAAACGCTCTGATAGTTATGAAAAAGGTAGCTTCACACTACTATCAAAAAAGTGTTGTTACGAGAGTTTGATCGCCCTTCGACGAATTATTTCAGATAGTATAACCAAATAAATTTTTTAATTAGAATACACTCCTCAAAACTCCTAAGCGACCACTTGCTTTTTAGGACATATGTTATAAATGTCGCATGGTTTCAACATGTTTTCCCTTGAATAATGTAGGGAAGCCATTTATTAAGTCATCAAGAAAAAAGGAGCAAAGAAATCCAACAAGAAATGTTTGAAAATTAAACGAATGTAGGAGTACCCTCGATTTCAAAGTTAATATTGGTGGGTGGGGTATTTTTGACATGTTTTGTTAGATTAAGGAACGTGCAGCGAGTTTCTGTATTTCTTTTATTTTTGAGAGGTCCACAGGCGTACTACCACTGATTCCAGTACACAAAACTGACAGGATTTGCGTTTTTCAAGTTTCGAAAAATTCAAATTACTCTAAAAATTGTCATTTTTGTGACTTTTGAATTTGAGGGTACAGGCATTTGATTCCGTCTTTAGGATTTCTCGAAGCATGATTTCACAAAAGAATTGGACAGACTGGTGACTGAATGGCGACACCTTTGAAAGGAAAAGTTCAAATTTAAAAATAATCGCGGGAAAGTTGTGAAAAATGGAGAAATGTGAGGTGGCCGCTTAGAACTTTTGAGTAGTGTATATATGAGCCTCTGCATGACATTTCCAACAATTTGAAATGTTTGTGAGATACAAACATTGTGCTGCATGGAAGCCACATACTGAAAATATAAAGTTACCTGATGGTCCACAGATACCTAGAGACATTTTTTATCTACTAAGCGCATAGTGAAGACTGCATAGTGAAGACTCTGGTCAGACTGTGCTGATGCAAAGGCTGGTCTTTGCTTCGCTCATATTTACTATCATTGAAAATCTCTAGCACAGGCTCATATATATATATATATATGTGAATCGTCAAACGAAATCTAGGTTCTGCTTAGTGTCAAATCAGTTGACAGTGTGCAGATTGCACAGGCTGACTAAGGTCAAAACTGTTTGCACTTGGTTGTTTTTCTGAATCTAGAATGGTCATTCTACATCGAGTTGACATCTGCTGGATCTAATCCACTTTTCAAAATTTATTTATAGAGTTTTCCGATTTTCCTTTTTGCGTGGCGGGTCTTATTTCTAGAAAAGTCAGTCTAAAATCTAATTAAGGGTAAAGGACAGCGGCTGTCTGGCACGTATATCACTCCTAGAAAATTCAGGACTTGATTTCATTAAAATGGCGCGAAACCGAGATACGGCGTATTGATTTCCGATTGACGTAGGGACTGCTTCACGAACTATTTTCATTAAAGACACTTTAGACGTTTACGAAGAATTCAAGTTTCAGATCAACGATAAACAGGTAACATTCACGCTTAGATTATCCCAAAGTTTAGCTTTTAACTTAGAAATTCACATTTACCAAACCATTCATGAATGATATTTGTAGTATTTGACCTACTTTTTATGATAAAATGTACTACTAGCGTAAGACAAACAAAATGGCAGACAGGAAAAGGGTTCTTGACACGGAACGCTGTAATCTGTCTCTGAGTCGCTTCCAAGACTTGATAGATGTGCGCTTCTCGACTGCTTTATAGATTTTCCCCCGGCAGCAGACGACAAACCAAACGAATGGAAGAAAAAACAGATAATCCTGGTCCGCCTACATAATCCATCAACTAGCGGTTCAGTAAAAGGCTAGCGGAAATTTGTCTCCAATATCGCTTCTCCAAGGATTCCATGTATGTAAGACCAATGCAATAAATATGTTGTGCAACTTCTTAGACTTGGAGTAACAAGAGTTATCTCTCTTCAATAACGAAAAGTACACAGTTTATACATGTATGAAGCTGTTTATGATATCACTGCGTTCATGGTTGACAAAACGGTACCAACTGTTTGCAAATTAAACACCGCTTTGCACGAGCACTCTCGTGCAAAGCCGGGTATTATTTGCAAACAGCTTTCACTATTTTGCTATCTTGAACGTTGGGTCGGTTGACACCTATTAAGCCAGGACTATAGACTTCCCATTCTCGACTTGTTTTGACACGAGCTGTTCTACTTTCGAACAATTATATTTGTCTAGGGAACTTGTCCGTAGACAAGGTGATGCAAGGGCAAATCTTACAGAGATATCAAAAAGATCTAGAATATGGTGGCAAATTTCCGCCACGAGATACGAGATAGTAGTATCATGATAATTTGAAAATTAAATGATGGATAAAGCTTCCAAGAAATTTTATTCTGATCATATTTTTTTCTGATAAAATTATTGTGAGATTAAAACCTGTTGTCTTACATTTCAAAGGATTAATGCCCACTACTGACATCAAGATATTAAGCTACTTGATAGAAATTCTGACTTCTATAAATAGAAAACTCACTTGGATGACTTTGTTTTCATGAATGTAAATATTTGAAATACTCTTAACCGAAAGATAATAATAAAATAAATCCAAAAGCGGACATCTAAATGAAGTTCCTGCGAATCTCGGTTTTGATTCATGGTAGTTTTATCTTGATGTCAGTAGTAGGCATTTTCGTAAAATAAAACACAATATATTATGTACAAATATCTGGGTAGTATTATTGAGAAAACAACGCAGTTGGTAGACTTCAATTGATGGATTATCATTAATTTATTATTAGCCTAGATGGGATAACAGGTGGAGCATAGAAAAGATGCATTGGAGGTAGATTTTGCGCGGTGAGCCGTGAGATCAACTTTATACTGTTAGATTTGTTCGAAATAGATATAACAGGTTAAAATAAAGCATTAGCAAAGTTCAAATTTTACCTTCTAAACCAACGTTATTGTCTGTCTTAAAACGAAATGTTCACTCAAACATGTACTTTCACAATTGTAGTGAAGGGATCAGGTGAAATTCCTTCTTTTTCGCTTTTAAATTATAACCGATTTATCTATGGTAATGAACACGGCGCCTACGTCAGAGCTCAGTTTTGAAAATACACCTATATAGACCATCAATTTCAAGTGAGTGATCAAAGATCAATTTTTCAATGAAAATGAAAGGAGATAACGGTTCTTCGAGCCTCACTCTTTCTTGCGGAACTATAGTGGTGCAAAACGGTATAAACTGTCTACAAATCAAACCCAGCTTTGCTCGTGCACTTGCGTGCAAAGCGTGGTATAATTTGCAAAATAATTGCACCGTTTTGTCATCCTGAACGCAGGGCTTGAATCCATCGTAATGTGCTTTAGGTGCTTAATACATGAACACCTTTTAAACGCGTCGATTAATGTCCCATTACTTCAAACAATACAATGAACTTCCAAAAAAAATAATTTTTTTTTAACTTAAGTTCATAATCACAAAAAAATATTTATCTTGCCCTATGTTAAGGACACTTTATCGCTTACAAACATTTAAAAATGATACGAAAAACGTTATGTGAATGTGGAATACAATTCGTAAACCTTTGCACACGCTGTAACATCCTAGACACGGGAATGCATGCTTTCTACAAAAAATACTCTCCTTTTCAGCTTACATAGTGACTTACAGGCCATATGCCTAGACTGGCATTCAGTCCCAGAGTTAAGATTTGACAGTAAACAAGGTACATAACCACCGTTAAACCATAAACCAATCACACACATGTATTGAATTCACGTTCTTTTATCTGAAACTCTGGAATCAGGCTAATAGACATTAAAAATTATTTCTTTCTTTCATTTTTTTATATAAACCTCTATTCGTATTTAAGAGACTGTCACCCGTCTAGCCATATGCCCAACGATAAGGAATTCCCAGATGGCCCCTTCTTGCGTGAGGGGTCAAATATATTTTGTTATTATTTCTTTTGGGAGAGCGTAATGTCATTTTGATATTTACAAATTATATTGTTGTGGATCTTCAATCCCGATTTGACAGGAAGTTCATTTAATTCAATCAATTAACGTCACAATCCAATGAATATGTAGGACTATATATCTGTCTTTCGGCCTTGGAAGTTTGAATATCTAATTCTTTCAATCCTTTTGCGTTATTCGCTATTCCTTATTCTTTCATAATATAAGGACGCCTTTTTTATTCCGGTTCAGATTTTTGAGCGTTTTTAATGGTTCGAGTTGAGTGCTTGGATTGAATGAATGAGTGAGCGGTTTAGAACGGTTTTGGTTGGGATGAATGTCAATTTCACGATGTTACTAACTGTATTGGGGACAACTTCTAAAAAGGAAGCTGCTTCGGTGGCTTAGCTTGTTTTTGTTTGAACGGGGTTTTCCGCCGCGTTCAACTACGTTTCAGAGATATCGCGGCAGCTGGAGTACCTAATAACGGATTCCTGGTATTTCTCACACCAGTACCACCATCACATCCTTTCCTAGTCTCAAGCTGCTATCTTACATAGGTCTACGATTATCAACCGATACGTGGGAGATAAATAGTTTGGACATTATCGGGGACATTATTGTTTAATGAGAGCATTTTTTTCAATAACTTTTGATTAGAATTCTTTAACAGGGGGCAATGGAGAATTTCAAAAAGTAAAAAATTCCTTGATTATTTACTTCCTTTTGGTCTGAAGGATATAAAAAACAATGCAAGATATATTTAAGTTTTCCCCATCTTGACGGTGAAAATAAAGGATATTATAGACCCAATCCATCAAATTATTTCCCGACCACTACAATTCCCCACGTAATCCAGGCTAAATCAATTTTCCGGGAAGATTTACGGGAATTCTCCCGGTAAAAATAGATTTTGTGGAGCCTGTTCATGGCATCGGAAAATAACTTTTTCTGTGTGAACTTTTGTCCCTTAAATACAAATTATAGAAAAATACAATATGCAGTCAGAGGTTTTTGTTCTGTGATATTTTGCTCGGGTATACACGACTGATTAATGACGTGTGAACTTAAGGCGATGATTTACATTGATATTTTTAAGAGGAGAAAAAACGTTACTTTAACATTTTGCTTATTTATCATACTCAACCATTCCACTGAAATTGCCATTTCAGTGTTCATTGCTTTACTTAATAGAATGCGGAATAATCCCTTTCAGTGGGATCGTCATTTGGGCGTCATAGAAACATTCATTTCCACAATATGTTACCAACATTAGAATTTATATTCACTACGCCTATAACAATGCATTTATATAGAAGATAATCGACTATTTCAGTTTTAGATCGATTTATCGATCGATTTTTTTTTTCACGAATGGTGGAGCCACGTGTGAAAATATAGCGTTTGATATTTATGAAATGAAATATCAATCGATCTTACAATCGATCTTACTCGAAGAACAGACGATTATTCAACTTCTCTGAAGCAAACTTAAGACAAAATGTAATATATCAATACATTTTTTATTAAAGGGCGTCATTTTGCACGTGATTGGTATGCAACGTTCGTATTGGCGTCACTGATTTGATTCCGCTAAGATGACGTCAGATAGGGTGAAATAAACGAAAGCGGGGTATAAGTTTTTGATAATTTCACTTATTATGCTATGAGTTATCAAATGATGTTCTACTGTTATACCTCGATAATCTACCGAAAAGCATTAAAGAAGGTCTTAAAAACTCTCTACAAACGGTCAGCGAGTATTCTTTCTAATTTCGCTGTGCGAATAATTGTGTACGTGACCAAATGTTTGCGCAGCGTCATATATGAAATTATTGGTAATGTCACGCACAGGCTCATTTGGTATATGTACACCCCTGTCTTGTATTTAAGAAAAGGTTATTTTCTATGATGTTTATTGTTTACTCTTTAGAACATGTCATGAATAATGACTTCGTTATCTCCCACTCATATTAACATTCTTACGGTGATAACAGTAATTAAAAGTACTTCAGTAAAGGTACATGTCGGCTTTGTCGACTCAATTAAAAGAATTTAAGTTCCATACTAAAATAAGTTTAAAAACGACAACAACAAAAATATATTGCTTAGCATTAGATTAGATTTTTTTCCAAGCCATTAGGTTTAATGCAAGGGATTCTAAATTCCATTTAGTGATAAGTCGTTTTATGTCAAAGTTGATCATATGCGCGACATTTCTAACAATTCAATACGTGTCGCATGGATAGACCACAGGGCATTTTAGCGATTTTTATGTCTTACATGTATATATAATAACAAGGAATGCAGCTGACAATAACAGAAAAATCTACCCGTCCCCACAAAAACACACATTACATAAAGTGTTTGGGGATTCTCGCTAGAGAAGCCGGTTTCGCGACATTTGGGTCGAAATTGCTTGGTCCAACTCGGGTCGGCCCAAGGCGCTTGTAAGACTAAATATACTATTTGGTACCAGATACCGGCCAAAATACTTACGGATCTCATCAAATGAATTATTATCTTTCACCAACCTCCGTTTTTTATTGTTAACACCGAGAATACAGCTTCAAATCGTTCGAAGTTTTGCCGATTCACTCGATTTTGAAGGGATTCAGCCATCATCATCGTCACGTGATCAACAAAATAACTCGTTTAAACCCAGCGGTTTCATTGGACCACAAAGCGCACCTGAATAACGGCTCGGGGGATAGACATCGAGAAGTCCGGAAAACCACACTGTAGTGGACCAGTAAAAATCCGCAACGTTTCGGAAGTCATGAACTTTAACAGTGATAAACGAGGCTTCCTAATGATTTCATTAGGAAACCTGGGTTAATATTGTGAAAGGTCGCGAGTTCCGAAAGGTTGTGGACTTATTATGGTTCCACTACCTTATTTTTTTCCTGATTATACGCATTGTTATTGAGTCCTTATCTATCTATTGAGAACCTGGTCAGACTGCGCAGTTGCAAAGGCTGGCAGGAGTTGTTACGATGCGCACGCGTGAAAATGTAGGAAATGTCCCGCACGAGCTCATGTTCCAACTTCAACCTATATTTTTAGACTAGTCTATCTTTTTGTCAGGTCTGCGTGCATTGGGTAAAACACAGTGGGGCCAATTACGGCTCGATGTAGGTAAGTATGAGCGTGCGTATATCCGTCCGTCCGTTAATCCGTAAGTCCGTACGATTACGGACTGGACAATTGTTTCTCACTCATTTATGAGTGGATTTTAAAATAAAATGGCACAACTGTTCTCCATTAAAAGACTCCATGAAATTTGCAGATAGCACCAAGGTCACAGACCAGGGTCAATTTTTAACATTTAGTTTGTCCAGAAAATTATTCCTAAGTAAAAATGTGTATATTAAGGTAGTAGACCCATAATAGTTTTGCAAATTTTCAGGAGTAAGGAACTTTAACAGTGTCAACCGAGGTTTCCTAATGATTTTCATTAGGAAACCTCAGTTAACATTGTGAAAGAACATATGGTCCAAAATGATGCGGAACTTTTACGGTACCACTACCTGAAAATAAACTTGGAACAGTTGTCCTACATCATGAGAAGATGTGGTATTTGAAAGATACGTTTAGATCGCTTCAAGGTCACGATTAAATGTCAAGGTCAAATGTAAAAACTGTAGCTTGTTCGAAGAATAACTCCTATATTAATGGGTGTATGTCAAAAAGAGCATTCCACAGTTATTATATTTGAATATGTATGTTATTTTTCATATATAGATGTGCTTTTTTACAGAAATGTTCAGATAGTTCCAGGGTAAAGGTCACAGCTCAAGGTCAAATATTAAAATTAGGCTTATCTGGTGCTATGGTATTTTCTTTCGGAATCGATAGCACTTGTTCTGTGACAAAAACCAAAATTTCGTGAAGAGTTGTTAAAAAATCTTTTTTGATCGGATAAAACCATTCATACTTGGCTCTTAGTAACACAAAACTGGATTATCCTGTTTGTGAAGAAAATGCGTGATGAAACATTTTTAATCGTCCTAATTTCGACTTTCTGTGGACGACGACGTGTCACTTCAGGGTCGACGAATAGCAAGGTAACTGCGGACACATAGAGGGTCATTTTAGGTCAAAATTTTAAATAGTCTGCAAATCTTGCCTAATGCAAAATGATTGAACTTTGAAATAACCGTTTTTAAATGTTGGTCATAAAAAGGGATTTCAAAACGTAGAAATGACGTGATGACGTAATAAAGGTGCCGACCTTGTTTTTAGGGACCAAATTGAGTGATTGTTCATTTTTACGGAAATAATTAATCGACTTTTGTGAGATTTTAAGAAAGTCGAAAATTCGACAATCTTATCGGTCCGCAGTTACCTTTAACTTTCATGGACGTTTTTGTGATGATTACGTCATTGGTTTCAATTTGATTCTAATGGTTTTGAAAGGTTGTCGATGAATAACATCGAAACTTTTCTTTCAAGTAGGGCGGAGAATTCAAAGAACGCAAACAGAAAGAGATAAGACAACGTTTGGTTACCACCAAAATAGATTAGGATCAGCGCAAGAATCGCCTTTCGAGCGGGACAGAGATATAATCGATGAATTTTGCCCTGGCAGGACAGAGACTAAGAAGCGGGTCTGTATTTAAGGTTAAGGTGAATCAGCTTTTTTTAAAAAAAAAAAATTACTCACTTTTATTTTTGACTTGGATCTTAAAATCGTTCGTGGATAACCAACGCTCGTAACTTCAGCTTGGACAAGCGTGCAACCTGGGGTTACAATATTCAGTGAAATTCATCCACACTTTCTTAGCACGTCAATCGTTTAGGATTACGGTTATATTTTAACACGCGATTATTACCACCTATCTTTTCAAAGAACCCAAAATATAGAAAGGTAAACTTACAAATTTACGTCACGGCTAAGCCAAGCCCTGACAGGTCAATAACTACGAAAAATTATGACAAACCATTCGAAAATATGAAAAGCTAAGTATGGGAATAAAAAATTGAGGACTCAAAATGTGTATTCTGGTGCTACTACTGTTACTTTTTTGAAAAGAATAAAGTTTACCCTTCATACATGCTTTAAAGGTTACTGTTTGTTCTGAAAACTCGACATAAAAGCTGCGATTGCTCGGCCAAAAACAGGATACATAAAATTGTCTATATGGTATATAAATCTGTTAAATACCGTTACATGTGTTATACAAATTGCCCCCTGAGACAAGATAAAATGGCCTCCATCAGAAAACTGTGTCCGCTTCCGGTTTAGTACCGTTTCCGGTAGGAAATGGGTGCTTTTTATTTTGAACTTTTATCTCTGTTCCTTGACCTTCAGTGTAACATTAAATACCATGAAGATTTGTATAAAAGAAAACGCCACCAAAACCTCAGGGTGTTGAGGGGACTTATTTTTAACTTTTGACGTTGAAATACCATTCGGAACATCACTTGGTCATTTCCGTAAACTGCAACAGACCTCGGATGTATGTAAGGCGGAAGGGTATGCAACAAAATTGTACATTTTGTTAGGCGGAACAGTGTGAGAAAGCGCGGAAACAACAGGCGCCTTATCAAATATATATTTGTTACAGTAAATAACAGCTGAAAAATTTTAATTTTTGAGACTGACGAATCAGTCTCAAAAATTAAGATTTTTCAGCCGTTAATTAAGAATCGAAAGATATTTATAAAAGGATACGATGGTTTCACGTCAGTGACTTAAACTAGTAGGGTTGACGACGGCGATTTTTTTCACTCAAAGTTTTCAGGGCTAACGCCATTTTAACTGACGTCATCGAGTTTGTCCAAGGTTTTCCCGTAATTTTTTAAATGGTCCGTCTATGTACATCCGAGGTTGACCATGCGATTGGCAGAGTAGAGTTCCGAATGGTTGAAATACCATACGAAACCTTGCAAAAACTTGGATTCATAAATTTTTGTCGTCATCGTTAACTACTTTTGTGCACGTAGGCTGGCCGTTTAAAACAATGCTATTTTTTGTTTGTTTGTTTGTTTGTTTGTTTGTTTGTCTATTGTTGTTGTTGTCTGTTGTTGTTTCGTTTTTAAACGGGGTTTACCGTTGCTTTAAACAATCTTTAGGTCAATGGATTTCTGGTATTACTCGCACCAGTACACTACTACCTTTATATACTTTCTTAGCCTCCAGATGCTATCCCACATAGGTTTAGGATTATCCCCCATTAGCTTTGAGCCAATGTCGGAAAGGATATGTGCCGCTAAATCGAGCTGAAAACATGGTCTCTAGCTTTGTAATATTACGTAGCGGAATGCCATTTTTAAATGTTCAAGAACGTTGTTTTTTTTTTCAAATAAACACTTTCTCCAAAGGTAAACTTTCTTTCAGATGTGTTACCAACACAACTTATTTGTTTAACATCGAGTATTTTCATAGATAATCAGTTATTATTATTTTGCTTTCTATAGCTCCCAGAGGGAAAAAAGAGAATAAATTGCTTTACCGAAAAAACAATAAAACACAATGTTCACAACTTTAAAAGCTTTATGTCTACCAGTTCGTGCAAAAGAGGGTATCTTCCGAACAACATTTTTCACACGAGATTTTCAGTGGTGTTTTTTGAGTATATATAGAAAAAAACTTTTGAAACGTATTTGAAAATAAAAGTACATGTCGATCGCTCAGTGCGTAACAGTTGTAACTGCCTTTAAACATATATGCATTAACAACTATTTCGCGTTGAGCCATTGATGAACTTCCTATGGGTATCGATGGTTATTCATTTATTAATTATTATTATTATCATTAGTCGATGTATACATACGAACACGTCGTATGAGAACATACGTTATATAAACACGTTGACGTCAAAAATCGGTATTTCTCGTAAAACCGAAATGTTACGAAACCACAATCGAGAACCCTCGGCAATTCGGCGAACTAGAAGTCAGGAATAACAAGGCACTCAGGAACCCTCGGAGATTCTACGGCACTCTGGCCACCTTTCTGACTCTTCCGTAAACTTGAAAGTAGCTCGGACATAAGTAAAGTTATTTATGCTCATTTGGCTTCTGGTGGTACTTTGGTTAAAACGCTGGAAGCCGGAATAAAAAAATTCTTAAATGCTTTTAGTCGTCTATGGAGCTCCTTTTGGCATGTCGGAATGTTGTCATCAAATTTTCAAATGCTCAAAATATCTAGATAAATCATCAGAAGGCATAAAAGGAATTCGGCTCTTCAAGCGTTTTGACCAAAGTAACATCAGGGCCCGAGGTTATAAAACTTTTCTCAGGCTCTATTCAAAATTTTCTCAAATTTCAATTTGAGATTACAGCTTTAATTCTATTTTATTACTCATTTTAATGTATTAAGATAAAAGATAATATTGATAAGTTGTTATAAATAACAACTTATTAATATAATCTTTTATTTTCATACCTTTATTCTAATTTAAAATTCGAGAAAATTGAGCCTCGGCCTGAGAAAAGTTTTATAACCTTGGGCCCTGAAGCCGAATCATAAAAAAATGACCCGGTTCACGGAAAAGTCCGAGCGATCTTCCGAAAGACGAAACCAAGCACTCTATCCCGACTTCGGACTGATTTTCAATATTTCGGATTATTCACACACATAAAAACTTCCAAACGTCAGGTACAGTCTAGAATGAGGCGGTCATTTTCTGAAATCTCAGCAGAAAATTGAATTAACTGTTTCCGTGTGTCACCTTTGAATTCGATATTCGGCCCGTAAATAAATTACGGAGCGGAAATAGCGAGTATTGAAATTCAATAAGGCTTCAAACCTGAAGGGTTCTCGACTTACCCCTAGACAATCTATATACGGGTAATCTTGTCTAGAAACGACTAAGATATTTACTTTTGCATTATATTCTTATCTTATCTATTGCGTCTAGATATATCTATAATTGTCAAAACAAATAACTTTCGATCGGGTTTTATGATTGTTTTATTTATGCCTATGAGTTACATTTACATTAAATTTATATGTGTTCAAAGAAAAGTCTCGGGTCAGCCTGTGCATCAGTCTGTCTTCACGATGCGCTCTTAGATAGGTATCCATCTCTATTTAATCAGTTGGCGACTATTCTTATTGTTGTTGTTTGTTTTTTGTTGTTGTTGTTGCTGCTCATTTTAATTTCTTTGCTGAATGCACTTGTAATAACACAGTTAAAAATGTCAACCAAATCGACAGTTTTTTTTTCGCTAAAATCTTGTAACTAAAGCTTGTTTCAGTCTGTTTTTAAGAGGTTCAAGAAGGAAGTTGACGACATTCTCGATTTCTGATTAAACACATAAAACAGTATAAATCTATATAAATTGAAGCATATTGTAGAAATAAAGAAAAACTTCCTAACCTTTCTTTAAAATATAACTCGCCAATACCTTTATCAGAAATAACATGACGATGAAACTAATAACATAATTCCATATTTGACGAATAGGCGAAAACTGTGGGTAGTTAGAAACTAGGACACAGTAAAGTATTAGTAAAAATGAAATGAGTCGAAAATGAAGCTAAGGTTTTACCTGCGCATTTTAAGATTCTTACAAGTAGAAAAACACATCTATTAGGACAATCGGATTCATGTGGGCCAAAACTGCGAGTAAAAGATTAAATACGTGCATTTTTTATAGGATGAGTGTATTTTTCACTGCGTTTATTGGAGTGCCTTGCCACAATCATGCTAGATAATGCCAGGTGTTATGCTTAAGCCATTTGTTAAGACATGCCCTTTATACTCCAGTAAACGCTGTCATATATATCAGCCCTTATGATTGTAATCCTTTAGATCTTAGAAACAATAAAAAATACTCGATCAAATAATAAAGATTCAAGTCTACTTCAATAACGAACTATTTTAGATCGAATATTAAGCGTGTACCGTTATCTCGCTTTCGAAGTTTGCTGCATACAATTTTACAAAAAATCGACAACTTGGGCATTTCTAGAGGTATTTGAGTACGCTGCTTTTTTGTAGGCTTTCTCACAAAGTCGTCCTCTGTGATTTTTTTTTTTACTAAGTCCGACATATTTGTTGGTTGAATGAAGGAATAAAATGAACCTAAAAACCGAATCACACTTATGTGCGAATCCGTTTCGAGCATCCATACTATGCGATTACATTTTTAGTTCAACACCTCATTTTATCTCTTTGATTAAAAATTGTATTTGGAAAGATAAGATGAAAAACTTTTCGTTGGATTATCATGTATGTATGTATGTATGTATGTATGTATGTATGTATGTATGTATGTATGTATGTATGTATGCATGCATGTATGTATGTATGTATGTATGTATGTATGTATGTATGTATGTATGTATGTATGTATGTATGTATGTATGTATGTATGTATGTATGTATGTATGTATGTATGTATGTATGTATGTATGTATGTATGTATGTATGTATGTATGTATGTATGTATGTATGTATGTATGTATGTATGTATGTATGTATGTACATGTATGTATGTAAAAAGAAAAGCTGTAGTTTATACTTTTGAAAAAATAAAATGTAGATGAAATACAGACAGACAAAGACTTAGGCAGAAAAATATACACCGAGATAAAGTTAGAGAGAAAATAATGGTATTATATCATATATACACACTCTCTCACCTAAAAACATTGAATAAATATAGATATGATATGACCTTCGTCGCGGGAGTGAAATAACCCCGTTGAATATTTTTGATATTTAACGAGTGTTATTTCACTAGTGGAAAAACTGTACAAATGAGCTACGAACGTAGAGCAACGTTATATTTTCGTTATTGGTGCGAAAAAAATGGTGTCTACGAATTTCTGGAATTCCCTCGCTTTATAGCAAAGATTCATGTCGTATTATAGAAAGAATATCAAATTTGTGTTCATAAATTACCGAATTTATTAAACTCGTCATCTTAAACAGATTGAACTCGGCGCGGTCTCGTTTTTATCCGTTTAAGATAACTCGGTTTATAAATGTGATATTCAATGACCACTCATTCAATATCCTCCATTTACATTCAGCAGGATAGGGGTTAGTGCGTATTTCTACCACCAGAGAAAGCAATTTTTCCATGTCCTGGTTGCCGGATTATTTATCTCGCGCATGTTTTTAAGTTCACAGACCATTGTCTGCACGCTAAGGACACCGCAGACGTAATCTAGGGAAAAACGTAGACACAATGCCATTTTGACTTTTAGACTTGGAGGCCGCGCCATAGTAAAATAAGTCATTGTTGTGAATCGAAGTTCTTGTCTATCATTTCTATACTCATAATATAATAAAACTATTATAAGCCATCTGATTAAGAAATGTTTGTTGAAATTATTATGCCTGCAGTTTTCGCTTTATTGTAACAATCAAAATCTTCTAAAAGGCCTCCTGGGATATTTGTTGAGGAAAAGAATCCACTCAAGGCTCGAGATGATAGAACTTCTTTCGTGCTTGTCTATGCTCTCACATTAACAACAGCGACAGTAATGTATTACAACTTATTAATATTATATTTTATGTTAATACATTTTTACAATATTATATCATATTTACAGCTCTAACCTCACTTCACATGGAAACTGAGAAAATTCTCAGTTGAACACGGCCCCTTGTTCAACATAAACTATGTTTAAAGGTGATTATTAGATGGACAGATTCTCTGCATCCAGCTCGAGTGTGTACTTTACTGGAATTGAATTATGATCTATTTTCGAATATATAATGGTTAATATTTCATTTTTTATGGAAAAAAGATGAAAATATTTTACAGCGTCGTCTACTCTTTCTTTGAATTTACACCGGTTTAATTCTCTGACGTCTGATTGTACATTTAGAATGTCCCTTACTTGTAAAGTCACCAAAGAAGCAACCAAAAGTCCAGTCAGTTATATCGATTTTTGATTGTTTTCGCCGTTTTTAACAATCTTTCAGCCATCTTGCGGCGGCTAGAGCATCTGACAATGTATTCCTGGTATTTTTCTTACCAGTACTACCATTTTATGCTTCCAAGCCTCCAGCTGCTATCCTACTTAGGTTAACGTTTATCATACCATCGGTAGAAGACAAATTCGGGAAGTATATGTGCCGTCGGGAACAGTTACGTCGAAAGGGTTTCTCGCAGACATAAAGCTTTATCAACAAAATATCTAATTATCTAGGAGTTTGCACTCACTTCTCCCCAGTCTAGATGATCATTTACTAATTTGTCTACCAATTCGACAGAAAATGCCACCAGAATTGACAACGGTTATACATGGACTTATAACACAGTTACTTCTGTAATAATTATACTTATTGAAAATAGTGGCGTTTTGTTTAATCATCTCATCTAATCTTAACTACAAATCATGTAGATTTATAAATGTCTGTGTTCATGACTTTAGCTTCTAAGCACAGAAGTTGCAATTTAAAAAGCTACTCTAGTTAATGATTTTTCAACATATAGAGAAACATAAATATATTCTATTTGCAAAATTACAATCTTCAATCCTCAGCGCAAATACAATAGCACAACAAAATGTACATGTACATACAGGTAATAATTGGTAACTAGTAATAATTGTTAGGTCTTGTAAATTATATCAAAATATTTTCCTAGACAATAATATGAAGTTTGACGGATCAAATTTGTCACGCTTTTTATTTCGATAATTAATTTCCTTATTTGTGACCCGTCACGCGAAAGGTATTGCGTTAAGTGTCGATCCTAGTCAGACTGTGCAGACTTACTAGGGTCGAAACTTTTCACACATGGACCATTTTCTAAATCTAGAATGGTTGTTCTACCTTCCCGTGAATGAAGTTTTCAAATCCGACCTCTGGTTGACCTCTACTGGAACCGATCTCTTTTTCCAAATATTTATTTTACGGAGTTCCCAGATGGTTTTTATTCGCGTGACGGGTCACATATTTTATCTAAAATCTCGGGAAGATTGTTTCATACAGAAATCAGTTCAAGAACTAAAATGCAGTATAATCTAGTAACCAACCGATGACAGTCTGCAAAAAAGATTATGTGTCCCAAGTCGTGGAAGAGATTGAACCATTTTGGGATGCATTTCGACAATTCTCCCCGAAGTTTACGATGTATGTCTGAGTCATACACACATTAAACATGGGAAGATATTTATTCTAGATATTTTACACTGATGTAATAGAATCGGAGACAGTACAGATCGATCGAGGCTCCGCAAAATAATCTTGTTGTCCTAGACATGTCTATACTCAAATGCGCATGAAGCCGAAAAACATTTTATATTCAGCTGCCCCGTCTTAAAATGTCCCCGACTGGAATTCAAGAATTAATGATGTTTGATATTTCAAACGCAATGAAACAGTTTTGGAACATTTTTATTGTTGTTATGTTTAAAATAATTGAAAATAGCATTAAATACTCTTTATATATATATACATATTTTTAAGCCTTTTGTACCTTTTGTTTGTTAATAAGTGACTTAAAAACTGGAATAAGAAATTAAATCTAATTCCGCTTCATATCTATTAGGTTTGTTTTACGTACACGTTTCAATCATAAAATGAACAATGCACTTGCAGACCTTTTGAAAGGTGTTAACGTTGGAATCAGAAGATGCATATCTTCTGTTAATGACCAAAGCCTCGTAACTCCAGCTTGAATAAACGTGTGTATTAGTACAGATTTCTGTCCTCGTAATGTGACGGTATTTTTGGACTGGTCATTACAATGAAATATATAACGTCGAAAATTGTTTATATTCTACTGAGCTCTCGAATGGTTCCTTTGTTTACGAAGAGCAACAAATAAGTACTCTAAATGCGATTTATGTCCTGAAATATAAAATATTCCTCCGCATTAAATTGAAATTCTTTATAACCAAATGGTTCATTTCAAGATGACGCGTATCTCGCTGTTTTATTGAAATAGATGGGTTTTATCTCTCTAATACTCTTGTCTAATCCTAAATCATATTGCTGACTAGATAAACATTCCGTGCGCCAGAAAACTAGGGCCTTGTTAACCCTCCGTTCGCTTATCTGGGGATATTCTTTCATAATCAAGTTTCAGTTTGTGGAGATGTTAAGTTTTCTGCATTCTGATTCGCGTAGAAATATGGTCTCGAGGGAGAAAAAGAGCGTGCAACTATTTTGTGATATTTTGCACAAAGTAGTTCGAGGAAAATTGGCGAATTACCAGGAAGCAGAATCGAGAGTGATTAATCTTAGTTGTAAGAACTTGTTTCCCAAGCGATGTAAAATAAATATACTACTCAAAGTTTCCTGAGCACCAAACTTTTTCGCTGTCCTACAGGAGCTGATTTAAAAAAAAACATTCGTGTTCGTGTTTAAAATTGTACAATAATGGATTGACAAGATGTCTAATGAATACATTACCAAATTTGACACGCAATTTTCTCGCCAGACTCGTGAAAATGAGGAGCCCCGGATTCTTACCTATCATTTCTCCTTTTCTACATGTACAGGTTTCGTGTAGATGCTTAGTTTCTGTTTTTCAGTACTTAATTGACCTTTAAGTCGTTAACCATGGCTAATCCAAATGTTAGACGACATTTATCTATCGAACAACTGTGGCGTGCTGTAGGTATGGTTGAGCAAGGGGTTTCCCGCCGTGATGTTGGCATGGTACTGGGGATACACCATATTGTAGTAACCAGAGCTTGGGCACGATACCAAATGTATGGTACACCTGTAAGGAGACATGATGGAGGTAGAAGTAGAGCTACCTCCGTCGCAGAAGACCGTTTCTTTGGAAATTAAAGCCCGAAGGAACAGGTATGCTACGGCAACGCAGTTAAATTCCGGCCTTCACAACGCCTCGGGAGCGCGAGTTTGGAGTCAAACCATACGAACACGGCTGCATGGGCATAAACTGACGTCAAAAAGACCATGTTTTCGTATTCCGCTGTCCCGAGTTCATTGTCCGCGTCGATTAACATAGGCATTGGACCACGCTAAGACGACCAAAAGACGCTGGCGCCCCGTGCTATTCACGGATGAGTCCAGCTGTTGCCTGTACTATACTGATAGGCGGGCTAGGGTGTGGAGAAGGCCGTGGGAAAGGTTTCATGCAGCAAACATTGCTGAGCACGATCGTTATGGGGGCGGGTCCATCATGGTTTGGGGTGGCATCAGCTGGGATAGGCGGACTGATCTTGTTATTTTAGAAAGAGGTACTCTGAAAGCTCGTAGGTACATTGATGAAATCCTCAATACCCACGTAAGATTTTATGCTGGTGCTATTGGGGATGGATTCATTTAATGGATGATAATGCCCGTCCACACACGGCCCGTATAGTCCAAGAGTATCGCCAAGAAGAGGGCATTTTACGTCTGGACCGGCCGGCTCACTCACCGGACTTAAATTCGATAGAGCACATGTGGACTGAGCTACAAGTTCGAGTTTCGGCTCGTCAGGTCCAGCCAATGACACTGCAGGAGCTCGGCCAGATCCTTAGAGAAGAATGGTCTCTTAACAGATCGTTCGCTATCCTGTCTGTCCAGTAACGATCAAAGACTGAAACACATGGTTAGTTGCACCAGTCTTTGAAATTTAATTGGAAAATTGTTAAAAGCAGTTCAAACATTTCTAAAAACTATCCTAAATGTTTCAGAAACAGTTTGGAGTTTGTTTTGATAATACAAGGCCTACTTCTATTGGCGTGCCTCCGTCGACCCAATTTTGGCTGATAACGTTTTTACGTAACTGATGACGTCAGCGAAAATTTTAAGATTTTGAAACGGTTTATGGCTATGTGAAAAATGTCGTTAAATGTACTTTAAAGATTTTCATCAAACCTTTGTGCACAAGACCAACGAGGTAAGGGGGCACGTTAAATAAGAAAAAAAAACAATGAAAAACCCCAGCCTTTTTCAACACTGGACCGTTGTCCATTTACGAAAACTGAAAAAAATACTTTCAACAATACCTTTTAGAGCCGTCAAAATTTGGGGTGGTTTGTAGGGGGTCGGGCTTACGATAGGTCGTGGGACATTGGTGATTTTATTTGTAATGAATCCAATATTCTTGAATAAATTTTGGGATCACCGCTTTAATTTCTGTTTTGGCTATTCACCAAACGTTAACGATTGAATCCAAGTTGTGTAGTTGACATCACGAGAAAACAATTGGAAAATAACAAAATGTTACAATATCTTTCACCATCAGTGAAATTAACCTGTATTTTTGCGATAGAAAATGTCCTTAAACTTTATTGATGTTTACCTCCTCCATCTTGCTTGCTTCTACCACGGATACTTTTACTACACTGTACCAGAGGTGCGTTCGTTAGAGCGAGATTCTTAAGATTCTTATTAAGATTTTTAAGATAAAGCGTTCGGTAGAGCGAGATTTTTAAGCCGCTCAATAAGAATCTTAAGATATCTCAATGAGGCAACGAAGATGGTTTTGCATTGGCTTAAAACGAGTAGTCATGACGACGTCGAATATTTTTCACTCAAAATATCAAAAATCGTTCATTACGATGTCTTGAAAATCTCATTTAGATGGATTTTTCATCTTGCTCTAACGAACGCACCTCTGGTATACGACTGTGAAGGTGCATTGCCAATATTACTTTCCCAATATGATTTCAATTAAGATTTTTTCAAACGGATTTGTTTTGTTTGTTTGTTTTGAATGGGCTTTTACGCCGCTTTCAAAATCTTTTAGCTACATCACGACACCTGGAGCACCTAACAATGGATACCTGTTATTTCTCACACCAGTACTGCCATTACATCCTTTCCTAGCCCCCAGCTACTATCCCTCATAGGTCTACGATTATAAACCCTTTGTTGAGAGACAAATAGTTGGAAGGGATGCGTGCCGCTGTAGGGAGTCGAACCTGTGATCCTTTGAATGATAGCCCGACATGCTTCAACTGCGCTATGACAGCTTGTTCAACGGAATGGACTGTTGACGCTCTCCTAAGTTCGGCCACGACATGATTGCACGCATTCGGAACATCACTCGGACTTTTCCGTAAACTGGAAAGTACCTCGGACGTAAGTGTAGTAATTTTGGGCTATTTTTTAAGTAATTCGGCTTCTGGTGGTACTTCGGTTATTCAATACGCTTGAAGAAAATCATATCTTGTTAATTCTTTCCGATCGTCTGTGGATATCTTTTGGGCATAGTATAATTTGATAACAAAACGCAGTAAAACACTACATATATATATACATGTATATATACATGTATATAAGATTAACTTTGGGCAAGTATTATGAGTGTGATTCTTAAGCATAGCAATAACTGCTTTCTTCTAGCTCTGATTGCAATGATTTTGAATTACATTATCATGATTTGACCCTGGCTCTCGATATTTATGCTGATATTTTATATCGGTTCTTTAATCCTAGATTATATACACATCTTATATATACCTTTTGATTAGTTCTGTCTTGTATGTTTATTGTATGTATGTTCTTGTTGACAATCCTATAACTGGATTTTTTAAACCAATAAAGGAATTTGAATTTGAATTTATAAATTCACATGCGAAATGACGAGCTTTCATGGCTGCGCCCGTATTATTCCCTAGGACTATTTCGTAGAATCGCCGAGGGTTCCCGATTGGATTGCACGCTGTTCATAGACACGACATCATGTGGCATGATAGAATGTTTGTTTATACACGTAAACTAATGAATTGAATCAGCTGCATCATTTAGGTCAAGTATCCATTAACATTTTAGTCGCTTGTTTAAAATGTATCTTGACACGTAATTTGTTTTGAAGCATGAATTTATTGATTGAATTTGGTTTAACTCCGCTTTTAAACAATCTTACAGTTATATCGCGGCGGCTGGAGCACCTAACAATGGATTCCTGAAGTATATCGTGCTCAGTACAACCATCATATCCTTTCCCTGCCTCCAGCTACTATCTCACATAGGTCAATGAATATCGACCTATAGGTGAGAGACAAATAGTGGTTAGGATAAACGCCGCCGTCGGATATCGAACTCACCCACTGTTTATTTCATATTTTCGACACTCTCACTCAAATCGATAAAACATCGCTCCAAAATCATTTGAAAACATTTCGAAATCGTTCAAGACGATCAATATTTTTATTCAAATCGTGCAAATTACTCTACCATTTTAATTAGCTGATGTGGATTTTAAAGTGTCTGATTGGTCCATGAAGACACACAAACAGATAATATAGGTTATTGAATTTATATGGGAATATATTGTGTCGGACGTGTTCTTTTGGCAGAGTGCCCGAGCTTGCGAGGGCAACTACGCCAAAAGAACGAGTCCGACACAATATATTCCCATTTAAATTCAATAACCTTTTTATTGTATACTTTGATATTGTTTGACTAAATTTACTTCTTATTTATTATTTTTTACATCAACTGTACATCAAGAACGATTTTTTGTTTAAATTAAAACCGCATTTTAATAACAGTTACGCCATACACCTTTTCCCGCAAAATCCTTTCCGTTATATTTTTACGTTCGGATGAATACACCCGTTGCTATGAAGTAACAATGTAAACAAAAAGGACGGCGGACATTTTTGTGTCGATTCGCATTTTCGATTTTAAAATACGCGTTGATTTCGTCTTACTTCGAATAAAAGTGAAATAAATACATTCATGAAAAATTGTTCATTTGTTATTCTTACCAGTCACATGTTCCATAACTTACTCAATCGGCGTACTTGATACCGGGCCAGACTAGAGATCGTTACGAAGGACGGGACGGAGTGAAAGACGAGATAAAGGAGAAAGATAGGGAGGAAGAGAGATAGATACTAGAATAAGGATAAATACAAAGGGATAGGCATGAGTTGTTTTTGAAAGAGTTATACAATAACACAGACAAAGGAGAAACAAAAACAGTGATTTAGCTGAAATTTAAGGGGGGGGGGGATCTAAGGAATGACGGAGAGGGGGGAATGAAGTGGTTGATTTCTCGGTAAATGTTTCAAACAGATGAAAACAAACAATAGTGCATTGCCCTTAAGGCATTCAAAGAACTTGAAACGTATTTCTTTACTCTCACAAAATTATTTCTCGAATATTGAACGCAAAAAGAAAGCCGTTGATAATGTGATTCTATGTTGACTTTTGGCGAGGTAGCAACCAGAAAGTAGTTCAGTCCATTTGTGCACGTGAAAATAATCTCAGTGCAATATCAAAGTATGCAATATCAAAAAATATTGCATACTTTCCTCCCGTTCAAATACATAGAGACAATATCAAAGTATATAATAATTGCGTATATTTTATTAAAGGAAGGTAAAAAATATCGCTTTTTTTGTTCAAGATAATCAAAATTAGAGATATTGGATTGCCTCCCTTTAATTTCACTCAAAACTCGCGCCATACACTCATTCAATTTCATTCCAAAAGCATTCACAAATCATTCATCTTGCCATTTTCACGATGTTCTTAATTGTATTTTTTTCTTAAAGTATTGATTTAAACCTGTTTATTTTACATCGATTGGGAAACAAGTTCTTACAAATTAGGTTAATCCCTCTCGATTCAGCTTTTTCGAAAACTCACCAGTACTCGCGCCTAATGTGTGGGCCAATGAAAGAAGCAGGATCGATAGCCGCTCGCGGGAATCACACTCGGGACCTTTTAGTGAAGAGACCGACGCTCTACCCCAAGACCAGTGAAACCACACAATTGTTAACAGGAACTATAGTGGTGTATCTATTTATTAAATGCGTAGTGAAGATACACAGCCTCATCTGCCTCCTAACATTGCGAACATGTAAGAATAATGGAAATGCCACGCACAAATTAAAATAGCAAATTGAACAAAGCCAAACAAATTGTTTATGTTGTAGCAACGTTTCATGATAAAATCTCTATTTGATAAAACACTTTGGATTATAGAACGTTTAATTACTAAAACTGCTAGAATTGGACAACAATTTAAATAGCTGAAAGACTTCTTAAGCTTAGTCCTCGGGATAAGTAAGGATGCTAAACGTTTGTGAACATTTACAAAAGCTGTCCCTTGTATATGCATATGCAATGCGAGGTACGATTCTTAGAACGTTTCGCGAGTTTTTCAATCTTGTAGGCAGGACAAACGGTGAAACGTTTAGCGAAAGGTTATGAAATTGGTACACGGTATTTGCTCTTTAGAATCATACAAAGCGGGTACCTTTTGTTAATTGTCACTAATGCTTTCGCACCCTGAATCTAGGACATTGCAACACCGTCTAGTTAAGTGTCGGGAGACAAGTTGTTCCATTTTAACCATCTTATTACTTATCAAAGAATGCTTATCTCAGACAATAGTACATCTAGAACATAGAAAGTCGGAACAAATTAACCCTCTACAGTTAGTTACATCGTGAAATTGATATTCATCTCAATCAAACAAATTCTGAATCGCTCACTGATCGCCCCATTTATTCATTCTGAACACTAACTCAAACCATCCAAAAACTATCAAAATTACTAAAAAATAATATAGAATCAACAACTGCATTCAAAATGAATAAAGCAAGAACCAACTCACGATTTCACTGACATTTTTGATATTTTAATCGTTTGATTGGTTCTTGAAGACAAAGGAATTTATTAGAACTTGCATGCATATTTTAGTAAAGGGAGGAAATACATATCGCTAATTTTGTTCATCCCGAACAAAACTAGCGAAGATGGACTACCTCCCTTAAGCTTCACTTAAAACTTGCTTCTCCCACTCATGACATTTGAAATCGCCCACTTGTCAGATTCACGATGTCGTTAACTGTATAGAACTTATATGCATATTTTATTAAAGGGAGGTTATTCATATCTATAGCGAAATTGAATTACCTCACTTGAATTTCAATCAAAACTCGCTCCTCTCACTCATTCGACACCATTCCAAAGTCATTCCAAAATCGTGCACCTTGTCAATTTCACGGTGTTATTAACTGTATAATCTGAGCAAAAATTATAGGGATGAGTGTCTTTTTCACTGCGTTTATTGGGGTATAAAGTGCAATTGCCTTAGCACATGGCAAATAACGCCCGTAGGGCGTTATGTTTAAGCCATGTGCTAAGGCAATTGCACTTTATACCCCTATAAACGCTGTAAAAAAGACACTCTGCCCTTATAATTGCAATCCCCTTGGTCTAAGAAACTATTAAAATACTCGGCTAAACATTGAAGTTTCGAGTCTACTTTCTGCGTGTATTACACAATCTATTTTTAGATCGTGTATTTTTTCTCGCTATCGAAGTTAAACGGCATAAAGTTAAACAAATGGTACACAAACAAAAGACGATTTGACATTCGTAGAGGTACTTATGATCTAAACATAATTTTGACAAGTTATTCTGCATTTAAAACCGAAACTATCGTGATCGGGCTTAGCTGAGAGGGTTGCTTGGTGGTCTTCGTCGACTCGCTGTAAACATCGACTCAGAATCTGAACTGCATGCTTTTAATCATAATTTCTTTCGAAAATATTCTATTATATTAAATAGCAATATTACGATATGGAAGGGGAACGAGGGGTTTTCGAGTTCCTAAAACACAGGGCATGCAGATCAAAGGTAGGGGGTTTCCCGATAGACCTATTGCATTTTATAGAGAAATAAAGTGCAATGGATTTCCCCACGTGATGCGATTTAAACCAATCAAAATTCTTTATTTCATTAGATTGCAATTATAGTAAGATGAACAATGAAAAATAGAAAAACTGAATTGTTTATACTTTTTGTCCCTCTGCAAAATTACACTTTCCGTGGCATATAGTTCTACTTCCGCGCGACATATCGGCAATTGAAACACCAGGGTCCGAGATTATATATTTATCTCTTTATAACCTGAGAATTTTCTCAAACCGAGAATTCAAGTTAATGTATGAACATTAAAGATAACATTATAGGGATGAGTGTCTTTTTCACTGCGTTTATTGGGGTATAAAGTGCAATTGCCTTAGCACATGGCAAATCATAACGCCCTACGGGCGTTATGATTAAGCCATGTGCTAAGGCAATTGCACTTTATACCCCAATATACGCAGTGAAAAAGACACTCGTCCCTTATAATTGCAATCATCGAAGAAACTATTGAAATACTCAGCCAAGCATTTAAGCTTCAAGTCTACTTTTTGCGCGTATAAATTACACGATCTATTTTTATATCGTGTATTGTTTATCTCTCTATCGAAGTGAAATGTCATATAGTAAAACAAATGATACACAAATAAAACACAACATTGAAATTCGTAGAGGTACTTATGACAAAAAAGCTTGTTTCTGCCAAGTAAGTCTGTATTTTTAAACGAAAACGGTGTGGTCGGTCTTAGTTGAGAGGGTTGCTTGAAGGTCTTCGTCGACTCACTGTGGTCGGCTCAGAATCAGAAATGCATGTTTGTAATCGTAAATTCTTTCGAAAATATATTAATTTATAACAGTTCGAATAGCAATGTTGCGTTGATGATCGTGATCTAGGTTAATTCGAGTTCCTACAACACAGGACTTGTAGATCGCATTTCGGGGGTTTCCCGAAAGACCTATTGCATTTTATACAGAAATAAAGTGTAATAGATTTCCCCATGTGATGCGATTTAAACCAATCAAATTTCTTTATTTTATTGGATTGCGATTATTAAAAAGTTGTTATTTACAACAACTTATTAATTATATCTTTTATATACATTCATGTATTATAGTATTCCATAAAAATTTCAAGTTGAAATTTGAGAAAATTCTCAGTTGGGTACGGGTACCAACCGATCTGTTTTCTCTCGATTACCCTTTAATATGAATATGACGATTTATCTTATCCTTATATGCAGCGACTCTTTACTTAGACTCCGCCATTCCAGGGCAAAATCATTGCTTATAACTTATTGGCAATAAGTCGTTCATTTTTCGCCGACTTAAGGGCAACTTGTTAGTCTAATCTTCGGCGAAGAGCGTGATTTTGAAGTCAATTACCCAATCGGGAATCCTCGGCGATTCTACGGAATAGACCTCGGGAATAATACGGACGCAGCCATGAAAGCGCGTCGTTTCGCACGTGGGTTTTTATGACGTCACAAACATAACTGAGGATGACGTTGCGAAAAATAATATCAACGTAGGGCTAAAATTGGGCATATGATAATTAGAAAACAAAACGCAGTGTTTAACTGCGTTTTGCTTTCAAATTATAACATGCCAAAATGATCTCAACAGACGATCGGAAAACATTTAAGGAATATACTATTGTTCAAGCGTATTAACCAAAGTACCATCAGGAGCCGAATTACCGAAATAAGACCAAAAATTACTGCACTTACGTCCGAGGTACTTTCCAGTTTACGGAAAAGTCCGAGCGTTGTTCCGAATTGTCAATTACCCCCTCTCCAACCCTGTCTGTTGTAAATATTGCTCCTCTACCAGAGAACATATATATTCGAAGTTTAAAGTAAATCCCTATGGTGTACATTGGGTATAACTTTTCTTTAGGACGACAGCAATAGCAAAGCCAAGTCTAAAGCATTACTTGGGGGTTTTGCTTTGGTTTGTAAAAAAGTAAAAGACAATACAAAATCGATCAAAATATCCATATATACACCGGCTATTTAAACAAAAAAGTAAATTTTCTTTAGGAAACCCATTTTCATTCTGATATAATTTTATCACTAGCATTGTTGTTATAAGAAATTTATTTCGCATTAAATACATATGTGTGGTCTCAAAAGATAGTGCATGGAATGTGTCAACGACTATGTCATGGAATAAGAATGGTCATTAAATCAAATGAAGCTTAGTAGTTAAGATGGTTTCTTTAATGCTTTTTGGTGGTTTATCAAGAAATAACGGTATATTATCACTTGATAATCTCAATGCAAAAGCAGTGAAATTATCAAAAACTTATACCCTGCTTTTGTGTATTTCATCCTATCTGACGTCATAAATGCGAGGTGAAATAAGTGACGTCACAATGAACGTTGCAAAGCAATCACGTGCAACATGGCGCACTTTACGAAAATATGTCCTAGAAATTTCACATTTTGTCTCATTTTTGCAATAAAGAAATAGAATAATCGGGGTTTTTTTCGAGTAAGATCGATTAATATTATATTTCGTGAACAACAAAAGCTCTACCACTTGTGAAAATATAGTTTTTGTTGTTCACTCAATGAAATATAAATCCATCTTACTCGAAAACAAACGATTATTCTCTACTTATTTGATTGGTCAATCGATGCCGCGCCCTTTCATTTTTGCTCACAGAAACATAGAGGTTCTAGAAATTCTTTAGACTTAATAACCTGTCTCGTCTTCTATAAATCTTCTCTTACTCGTAAATCTTTTAAAGGGGACAGGTATACTAGTCAATGAGTTCAAATGCGGAATCCACAGTCATTATGGTGAATTTCGAAGAGATAAATATCATAAAAATGTACTTTTACAGTGCGTCATTATAATTTAGGTCAATTATAAGCGTGTCAATGAGAAAGCACTAACTGAAACTCGAGAGACGTGTCGTTTTTGGGGTCGATTGGGAATTCAATGAGGAAACTACTTTGGTGAAAAAGAAAATAAAAAAAAAATAATGCTAAAGTCTTCTTCCAAAAACAAAATTGATACTATTATAGGGTTGATTAACGTTTTTTAGGGCGTTAACATTTGCCGAGACCGGAAAATGGTTTAAAGCATTGTGAGGGTCTCCACAAATGTTAACGCCCAAAAAAAATGAATTGACGCTATCATTGCATAAAAGAAAGACTATTATATTAATTTAAACACAAAGCGGGAATATTTAAGTAAAATGGCCGGTCCACGTTTTCTCCCGTTTACACCCGTTTTTGTCCATAAACGTTTACCTATAACGACCATAAAAAGTGAAATTATGCAATAATGTACGCATTCCCTTGTACCTATCAATCAATGCTTGGTTCTTTCTCTAATATGAACTTATAAGAAACTTATTGAATTTTCTAAGGGCTATGCAAAGATGTCGTTTAAATCGCATAAGATCATATAATTTCACATAAAAAAGACGTTTTTGCCTTATCTATAAATTATATAGAATCCTTTTTTCACACCATATTCAAAATGCACAGTTGTCAAACAAATACAATTCTTGAAAAGAGTAAATTGAACCTTAGTGAGCACTTTTTAGAAAATCTAATAACATCTGATTGGATTGATCTCTCGCACAAACACTGGTGAATGTAAACGCCCACCCAAAAGGGTTGCAGGTGAATACTATTAGTCGGGTAAAATTGTCGTCGATATAATTTCGCGATGTCTGACAGACATATTGGCGAGTTCATATTTCAGCGAGAGTTTAGTGTTTGACGTCCGTATACAAAAAGTCATATGTGCCTGTTTTGGCACCTTCGGTCTTCTAACACTGCGCCTTTGTACGTTTGTGTCAGTAAAGAATATGTCTACGGTATGTCTATGTCCTTTGATTCTTTATCATACAAAACCCCGATATAATTAATTAATATCAGCCCGATACGAAGGGTCATATACCTGTTAAATATTACAAGATGGGAGGATTACTGTGAAGCCTTGTAAGTTGTTGTTACGATATTTTGTCTGCTATTCAACGCAATGCCGACAATACACTAACCAAAATGAACCATGTTTTAATTTTTTTAACATGGCGGTTTGTTTTCAACCGTAAAGTGGCGACCCCGTGTCTTTTCAGGAAGTACATTATCTCGATAGTGGATACAAAATCTCGTTTGTTACGCTTTATCACGAGATCTTACATCCGGAAACGTCAGACATCTTGTCTTAGCAGTTCCACGCCGCATGAAAGTATAATTAAACAGTTCTGCTCTCTTCTGCATACATTTTAACATGTTGTTGATTGGATTTATCTGGTAAATGCGAAATACACCAACGTGTCAATATTTCAGTTCAATTGCGAAGAAAGCGTTAAGAGTCGTCCCCGTTCGCCATTTAGGTGATTTAATGTCCCACCATTGAAACTTTCCACTTATTGTAGATTTTCATAGTGGGAGGAGCAAATCTTTAAAGTTGCTGAAAATGAGCATTTTCCGAAGCATTGGCATCCTCGATCGATCCGTTCTTCACTTCAGGTGCATAGTTTGAAAAACATAAATGATAAACCAGCTGGTTATAGTATATGTAGTCTCTTTTTTTTTTTTTTTTTTTTGGGGGGGGGGGGGGGGGTCTGTTTGGTTCGAGAGAAAACCCCGAGGTTTTATGATCACCTTGGCGTCGTTTGCGATGGTGTTGGCGTTGGCGTAGGCGTTGACTTTTGCGTTGACGTGAAAAACCTTGGTAATATGTATGTTGTTATTGAAGATAACTTCATGAAACTTATCCTGTTGGTCATCACCTCATGAGTTGTCCAGACTATCAAAGGGGATAACTCTGGAAGCATTTTTTGGAAGAGTTATTCCCCCCTTTCTGCTTAATTTTTTTGCATTATCTAGCACCTGCAGCGGACCTGCGACAGCCGTAGTCGGTGCCCCTCTTAAGGCTTGGGATTCTCAGCTTTCAATGTACGTAGACTATCTCAGCATTTTAGCTTATTTGTGATTCCTGGTTTCTTATTTGTGATTCTCGCTGTTTGGGTTTGAATATCCCTAATTTCGTTCCTTGTATGCCTACATTTATCCATAACGTCATTCAATTGCTGCGTAATTTAAAATGGAGTTTTATGAACCTTTTGAGACTTTCATATCTCGTCCCTTTTTTAAAATAATGATTGTTTATTCTTCGAGCATGATTAAACTTTCATTTCGTGAACAACAAAAGCGGTACTTTCAATATCAGACCTACTTGTTGCTCTCCCAAATTAAGATAATTACCAAATTCGTCTTGCATTTTTTTAGTTAGACATGGTTTGAACTTTGTCTTTTCATAGAGGTTAATAGCGCGGCTTTGTGACCACAATTATTGTTAATTTCTCTACAGTGTGATTTTCTGTTTCTTTTTTCTGGAAGTACATTAAATACCAAGGACGTCTTCAATTACATTTTTTTTAATTATCATTTTTTTATATCTTTTTTTTTTTAATTCAAATAAGAATACTTAGGATAGGCAAGGATGTTTTCATTTTGTTATTTTCGCTATTTGTACGACATTTATGTTTTTCTTAAGCGGTTTAAACAAGAAGGAAATCTAGCACAACGAGTTCGATTATTGCATATATGTGACCCGAGAACCGAAAATTGGCCATCTGAGTAGTGCTGACCAGAGTCAGACTGCGCGGATTGCGCAGTCTGCCTGGGATCGACACTTAAAGCATTTGGATGGTTTTCTGAATAAAGAGTGATTACTCTCTCTTCTTGTGTAAGCATTTTTGAAATGTGATCTCCGGTTGACCTCTACTGGGAGCAATCTCGTTTGCTGATATTTATCTCACGAAACACAAAGATAGCCCTTTTTGGATGATGGGTCACTTTACTTTAATTTCAGAATCCAAAGAGGTAACATAAGTCACAACCCGAATGCAGGATGTTTGCTCAAAGGAGGGGGTTGTTTCGACAGAAGAGGATCTTTTTCCTATAATGTTCCCCATCGGTCGAGCAAAATGTCTCATCTATAGGTACAACAAAGATATAGAAGCGTCAACTTTTTTTCGACTCTTGTCCATATCCTTACCGAAATTATAAGTCAAACTGCACTCAAAATCGTCATATCATCTAAGTACTACAAAAACATTGCGTAAATGTTTCCAATAATGTAGTTAGTATTTTAGTTATTTTAAACTTGTTTTTCATTGTTTTGAAATATAGAAAGAATTTAGTTACTGTAACTTTTTTTGTCTCTCAATATTTTGAAATGTCACTAAGTCAGACAGCAGACGGCCATGTAGACAAAAACACATAAAATAGGACACAAATTACGTAATACCATGTCCACGGGAAAATGTAGGAAAATATTAACGTATTCCAAAAACTCTTTATGGCCCGATATTATAACACTTTCTACGTTTCTCAATCTTCGAGTTTGCTCAAACTTCGAATTTGAATTAACGCTATATCTCAGATGTTAATGTAGAGTAAATGTTACAAATCAGAATTTTCAAATATTTCCTTTTATTTTTGTTCTTGGATTATGGCTAAACAGGTGAAAACTGCTTTACTATGAGTAAATTCTATCCTGATCCCAAGAAAAATGATATAACCTCGGGTTCAAAAGCTGATTCTGTAAGCATATTAAACTTAAAAGTCTTTTAACTATTGTAGACCATCCTTCTTTAAGAACGTAGTACACCATTGGTTGACGCCTACCTTATATGGACGGGTATTTTCGTCCACTGAATATCTAGAAAACAAGACATACTCAATTAGGATGGCATTTGTTTATCAAGAAATATTTAAAATCGTTGTACCTTTCTGGAAGACTTATTAGTTTATTTTTTTTTATTGCTCTCCTAGACACCATTTCTTAATTGTGTCTTAGAAAAGTCTACTAAAATGATATTTTGAAAAAAAAATAGGGAATCAGGGGGGTCAATGTCACACCAGTACCACCAACACATCATTTCCCAGCCTTTAGCTGCTATCCCACATAGGTCGACGATTATCGAACCATTGGTGGAAGACACATAGTCGAAAAGGATGAGTGCTGCCGTCGTGGATCGAACCCGGGACCTCTAGATTGAAAGTCCGACGCGCTACCAACTGTGCTATGATGGTGGCATGAAAGTACTTGCAGTAGAAACTATTAGATATTTATTCAAGATACCGGACAAGTTAAGGACAGTTATTTGGCCTAAATGTGAATACGTTTAAAAAGCTTTAGCCGCATTTGGCATTGGAGGAGACAATTCTTGAAATTGCTGATTTTGTTTTCTAAATTTTAGCTCCCTGTGTCGGGGGTCTTTTTTATTAAATGGGCATATTCTTTTTTTCAATCCTAGTAACATCTAACTGCATATCAAATATAAAACCCTAAACGTGAGCTGGTGAGAAGAAGATCTCTGAAAATATTTCAAATTTTCCATTTTCGGTAACTATAGCAACGATAGTTAATGTTAAATACCAATTCTTGGAACATACAAATAGAACTTCACCCATTTTACATGCCTGTCAAATGTAAGCAAGATTGTGTGATTAGCTCAGAAGGAGAAGCTTAAAAAATATCTGCAGACACATAACGACGGCAATCATATTGGGCGATCACTAAAGCTCGACTTGATCCCAGTGGCGGATCCGAAGATGGTTAGGGGGGTTAAAACGAACCTCCGTCTGAGACCTATTTATTTCATTGTCAGAGGGAAATTTAACCAAAATTTGATAATACATGTAGTAGGAAAACGAACCCCCAGGTTCAAAATGACAAGGCGTCAACAATGGCCACCAAGGACTAGTTATGCACTCTAAAGGATCCTTTTTAAGGTTGGGGATTCTTAGTTTTCAATGTAGACTATCTCAACATTTTAGCAATTTTAATATTTCGTGCAAATATAGAATTATTCCATTGATAAGGCAGCTACACAATGTTTTGGATATATAGAGGATAATCGTTTGATTCAGTGTAAGATCGATTAATATTTCATTTCGTGAACAACAAAAGCTATATTTTCACGAGAGTGAACATATAGCTTTTGTTGTTCACGAAATGAAATATTAACACGAAAAAGAAACGATTATTCTATTTCTTTAATGCAAAATTGAGACAAAATATGAAATTTCTAGGACATATTTTCGTAAAGCGCGTCATTTTGCGCGTGATTGCTATGCAACGTTCATTGTGACGTCACTTATTTCGCCCCGCATAGATGACGTCAGATAAGATGAAATGCACAAAAGTAGGGTAAAAGTTTTTAATAATTTCACTGCTTTTGCGGTGAGATTATCAAGTGATAATCTACCGTTATTTCTCGATAAACCACCCAAAAACACTAAAGAAATATGTATCTTTTGGGATCAACTTCCGCAAAGAACAATCTTCAATTCTTTTCTAAAGTTGATTTCCAGAGGGTTCAACAGACTTACATCAGATAGCCTTTCAAGAGAGTCCTGTGGCATGTTTGATTAACATCTTACGATCATGTTATGCGTAAGTCAAAAATTGAAATTGCTCCCAAAGAAGTAACTAAAAATAGAAATCTGCTATGCATCATCGCATTGGAATCGTCATCTAAAGATGGTTCCTATGAGAAATTGTAATGCAGAATCTAACAATGATTGATAACACCAGTTACAATTTGTGATTTTGACCTACGATGAATTTATTTCGTAAGAAGTTAAGTAAAACGGGCCCCTGGCTTCTTGTTTATGAGTCTCGCCGTTTTGGTTTTTAGAGTCACCGATTTCGTTCATTTCCTGCCAACTTTCACCCATGACGTATATCAGATGCTGTGAAAGTCAGAATGGCGTTTTATGAGCATTTTTAGACTTCATATTTCGTCTCTCTTTTAACAGAATAACTGTTTATTCTTCGAGCATAATCAATTAATCATTAATTTCGTTAACAACAAATGCTATTCTTTCAATTTCAGATTTGCTTGTTACTCACTCAAATAAAGATAAATATCAAATTCGTCTTACATAGTTCTTGAGTTAGACACGATTTCAACTTTGTCTTTTCATAAAGGTTAAAGGCGCGGCTTTGCGACCACAAATATTGTTAACTTCTCTACAGTGTTATTTACTGTTCCTTTTTTCTAGGAGTACATTAAATACCAAGGACGTCTTTTTTGAGCTTCACATTTGAGCTTCATGTTGTAAATATTTTTTTTATTTCATTTGTCTTTGTTTGTTTCCTTTTTATACAAGGATTGACAAGGATGTCTCGATTTAATTCCATTAGCTATACGAAATGTAGCTTTTTTACGAAGAAAATAAATATTAGAAATTAAAGCACAACAAGTTCAATTATTTCAAATGACTGAGCCAATAGGCGAAAAAGGGTCATCTGGGTAGTGCGTAAAGTGCCGATCCGAGTCAGACTGCGCGGATTGCGCAGTCTGCCTCAGATCGACACTCAAAGCACTTGGATGATTATCTGAATCAAGAATGATTACTCTACCTTCTTGTGTAGGAATTTTTGAAATGTGACATCCGGTTGACCTCTACTGGAACCAATCTCGTTTGCAGATATTTATTTCACGGAACACAAAGATGGTTATTTATGGATGCTGGGTCACTTTAATATAATTTCAGAATCAAAAGAGGTAACATTAGTCACAACCAAAGATGAAGGGTGTTTTCTCGAAGAAGAGAGTTGTTCCGATTTTTTTTCCTATAATGTTCCGAATCAGTCGAGCAAAACGTCTCGACTACAGGTTCAACAAAGTTATAGAAACTTCAATTTTTACGACTTAACGTCTATATCCTTACCGAAATTCTAAGTCAAACTTCACTCAAAATCGCCATATCGTCTAAGTACTACAAAACATTGCGTATGTGTTTCTAACATGTAGTTAGCTTTTTAGTTATTTAAAAGGCTAATGTTCATTGCCTGGATATATAGAAAGCAATTAGTTACTTTAACGTTGTTTTTTGTTATTATTTTTTCTCTATCAAGGTTTTGAAATGTCACGAAGTCAGACAGCTGACGGCTATGTAGACAAAAACACCTAAGGACACAAATTACGTAATACCATGTCCACGGGAAAATGTGGGGAAAATACCAACGTAATTCTCAAAACTCTTTATGGCCTAATATCATTATTAAACTTTTTACGTTTCTCAATGGCGGATTTTCTCAAACTTCGAATTTGAATAAATGTTATATCTCAATTTTTAATGTAGAATAAATGTTACAAATTACAATTTTCTTTTATTTTTGTTCATAGAATATGGTAAAACGGGTGAAAACTGCATTTCTTTGAGAAATCTCTTGTCTGATTTCAAGAAAAATAATATAACCTCAGACTCAAAAGCTGATTCTGTAAGCATATAGTCTTATAGACTTTATAGTCTTTGGACCATAGTAGACCATCCTTCTTTACAAATAGTATACATGTACCATTTGTTGATGCCTGCCCTCTATGGACGGATACTTTTTGTGGAAAATGGGCTCTCTACCATTTGGGCCTGTGCGTGAGATTTCCAACAATTCAAAACATGCGAAAAGTAAAGACTCTGGCCAGCCTGTGCATCCGCACGGTCTGACCAGAGTCTTCACTATGAATTTAGTAGCTTGATTAGGTCTTAAAGTTTCTGTAGACCATCAGGTTACTTTGTATTTACACTATGTGACTGTCTATGTTGCTCAATGATTGCACCTTACGCACATTTCAAATTGTTGTTAATGTCACGCACGGAGTCATTTGAATTTTATTCAGTTCAATATGATTCGAACGTGCGAGATAATGCATCAGATATCCTCCTGAAACCTCGTGTCCGAGCGGTATCAGGAAACACTGGATCGGTTCTATCGAATCTCATTTTAATAGCATCGGATGGTTTGTTTAAGTCTGAGGAGCATTTTATTTAATCTAAAAGCCAATAGAATATCATAGACAAGCAACTGTACAATGAAATAAGGTCACACTCCAAATTTCAGTAATGCATATCTGTATATGCAAGGTCATTTGACAATGAGGCAGGAATATTCCGAGTTTGACAGAACAAGTGTTAAAACCGAAATCATATGTATTGATTCATTTGTCACCGCCTTATTAAAATTATCTGTTTTCCAAGAAAAAAAGATGGCGGATCATTTTTTCGTGGACTGGTTCAGTACCATAATAGTCTGGTTCTATGATATTCCAGTCGGTCTCCTTCAGTAAATAGTCTAGATCAGCGAGACGCTTGCCTGGCAGACAACTAATGGAAAAAATGGCGACCAATCCCCAATCGTCTGGCGTATAATTAACAAGTGTCCATGGAGATCGATTTTGGCGCCTGCTAAAGGTCTGTGGCAGGTCAAAAAGGGCGTTTTGCCATATATGGCATAATTTGTCATAAAGGCTAATATTATATAGGTCGACCCCCCGTTCTTTTAATTTGCTTTTCTTCTTTTTTATAGAAACTTGCAGCTCTTATGGAGAGGCGGCAGCCCACACTACTTTTTTTTAATCGATTTCTATTTTAGGAAATTTTATTTTATCTTGGCAACGTACCAAAGGTTGATGTGATGCGGAGTTACACCATTCTAGAATCTATATTTTCCATCCAAACTGTATTTTGTTGGTAGAGCCGATCCATTGGAATATCCTTCCACTAGAAGATACCATTCAAATCGATTTATTCTATGCCTCTAGTTTCGACGCCTTTTCACAGAGGTCCATTTGCCGTCTTTGCGCACGTTATGATCGAGATTTGACCATGGTAAGTTTTTGATGAATTGATAACGGGTAAGTCACGAATGGCTCACGTTAAGATTAGAAAGAAAAGTCATCGAACCTCACATTTTCACAGAACTTTACCAAAAAAGTTTTGTAGAAAATTTAGAAGCCCAATCACAAAAAAGTTTCATGGGAGTTTATGGAAACTGAGTCACGACGTCCTTTCAGACTTCCGTCGAAGATTTATCGCGGAAAGTTTCGGAGAAAATCATAGAGTGAATTACAGATGTGTGGAGTTCCCGTGCCCGACTTGTATGTCATGTGCTTGTCCAATTGCGGACAAGTACACTTTTTCTATAGCTCTTGTCCGGGGTCAGCATGTCAAATCTCGAAAAGATACTAAATTTATATAAAAGATAAATTGAATCAAGGGATAGAAATCATTGATTTTAATGAGGAATATTCTGGGTTCCAGCATTTTCTTTTTAAAAAGACTATGTTTTCTTTATTTATCCATTCACGTTATTGCGTACGAGTTCATTTTGATTTCTGAACAAGTAGAAAATCATATTTTACCTGTCCAGGGAAAGTGCAAAGAAACTTCATTTATCTTATAACTATACAAATATCTGTGTGATTAACAACCCATATGATATTTTTTATGATATCATAGTTATTTTTAGAACAAAGATATAATACGGTTATTTTTAGAAACTTGCATTTCAGTTAGAAACTTGACGAAAACAAGGCAAATAGAGGTTATAAGATAAATATAATACACACTTAGTGTATTGTATGAAAAAAATATCTAACTTGGTTGTAAGAATTGATAATTGTCTCGGCAGAGCCTCGACAATGATCAATTCTCCCAACCTTGTTAGATATTTTTTCTTATACAAAACACTAAGTATGTATTATATATTTCCACACTTTTGTACAAAATTTATCAAGAGTCATCTTTAAACAAATATAAACGAGTTTAAAAATGTATATTCATAATTTGACACAATTTTTTCCCCAATAAATCGACAACATTTTTTTAAATTTAACCATTAAATATTTTCCCGTAAAAAAAGCACGCCATTTTAAAAATGACGGCATGGCATCCATTATGAAGTAATTTTCACGGTCACAAAATAGCGTCGCGATAGGGCTACATTCTGAGCTCATTTGCATAGTTAATGCATTAGTGCTTTAACACCGGTAAATTATCATACATATTCAACGGGGGTAAAGTTATTTCACTCCCGCGACGTAGGTCATATCTTAAAAAAAAGTTAACTAAATCACGAAAGGCGTTTTAGAATTTTTTCAAGGCTGAATCAGAAAAGAAATTTAAGAAAATGACTGAAGCTTAACCATCGTAGCTTTTGCAGAAACTGTTCGAAGAGATATCAAATAACGACAGGGTTTTAAAGGACTTAGGTTTTGAGAGTCTCGGACTTACAAAAAAGTAGTATTGACTCTCAAACTATCTGATGTAAGTTGATAGCAAGGGCGTAGCTACGATTACGCACATTACGCAAGTGTGTAAAAGAAAAAAATTCTCTTTCAAAAAATGTCGTTGATGAATGATCATATCATCGAAACTACAGCTTATTCAAATCATAGAAAAGGGGGGCGGACGGAGGACATTCATCTTTTGTCACAGTCCACATATCGCCTTTGTCCTAAATATTCTATGTTTGTCGCCCTCTGAGTACGTATAAATTTCAAAATTCTAATTACGCCTATGACAGGATCCTCCTTGAAAAAAAAACTTCAGAAAAGAATTGAAAATTGTCTTGAAACATTTTCTTAAATATATATCCAACACATTGTGTAGCTAATCCAGGGAAAAATTCAATATCTGAGGATAGCTCAAACGAAACAGTCTCTATTTCAAATAGGGGCTCTGAAACCTTAACAGAGGATTCTCATTAGCCAAGTTACTATTGGGTCCTTGAGACCACCTTCGTGGACGACTTACAGAAACAAGGGTTTCGTTTCCCTAATGTTACCCAATTAAGATCTGCCCCTAACAATGAAATAAACAGGCCTGAGATAGAAGTTCATTCGAACCCCTCTGTTTCTTTAATGCTTTTCGGTGGTTTATCGAGAAAAAACGGTAGATTATCACTTGATAATCTCACCGAAAAAAGCAGTGAAATTATCAAAAACTTATACCCTGCTTTTGTGCATTTCATCCTATCTGACGTCATCTATGCGGGGCGAAATAAGTGACGTCACAATGAACGTTGCATAGCAATCACGTGCAAAATGAGGCGCTTTACGAAAATATGTCATAGAAATTTCACATTTTATCTCATTTTTGCATTAAAGAAATAGAATAATCGTTTGTTTTTCGTGTAAGATCGATTTGTATTTCATTTCGTGAACAACAAAAGCTATATTTTCGCTCGTGGCTCCGCCACTCGTGAAAATATAGCTTTTTTTGTTCACTCAATGAAATATAAATCGATCTTACAATGAAACAAACGATTATCCTCTATATCAGCCACAGAAAAGTTTCTCGAAGCTAATCACGATATCTTTTTTTCAACAAATGTTATAAGTGGTTGGCTTACGTCAACAAACATCTTAAGGTAACCAGGGATGTGTAATTCCAATGCCCGACTTGTCCGACACGAGCTTTTCTACCTGCGGACAAGCACGTTTTTCGAGGCTACTTATCCGTGGACAAGTAAATACCAGTGTATTTCTTAGAAGGTATTAAATAGATAGAAACGACTAGTAATCTGAATGTTTGTATCAAGGTTAGAAAACATTGCTTTTAAGGATGAAAATGCAGGATTTCAGTATTTTCTTTCATAAAAACAATGTTTTCTCAAAATCTTTTTATTTTCCTAATTTTGTGGATTAGTTCTTTCAGATCCTGGACAAGTGGAAAATTACATTTACTTGTCCATGGACAAGAGGAGAAAATACATATTTCCACAACCCATGTAACGTCTAAATATTCTATTTATCTAATAACATTACTTATCTCTCTCATTCTGTCTTCTTGAAATGTTAACAAACTCATACGGCAAGTAAGTAAGTAAATAGTTAATTATAGTGACATGTGTATACATTTGAACATATAAAAAAACATAGATAGCAAATTAAACACCCGGTCCAACAGACCTATATGTCACCTTTTCAATGAAATATATAAGTTCAAGTAGAATTTAATTTAATGGCGGTTATTCATTCAGCTCGTAGATTACAAGATGACAAAAAATTAGAACAGTGCCTATAAAATGACTTCTGAATATGAGTTCGCCTTTCGCGTGAGATACGCATTATCATACGTAGAACATTTTACGCATCTCAATCTAAAGGTTCAGCTAATTACGACAACCTATATATACATATAGATACAACCGTATACATATATAATACGTACTAAGTGTTTTGCATAAAAAACCATCTAACTAGGTTTGGGGAATCGATAATTGTCGAAGCTCTGCCGAGACAAATATCAATTCCAACAACCGAGTAAGGTATTTTTAATACAATACACTAAGTATGTGTTATATATATATCTTATAACCTCTATTTTACTTGTTTTTGTCGATGTTTCTAACAGAAATGTAAGTTTTCAAAAATAACCACATTATGTGATTGTTCTAAAATTATCCATGTGATACTATAAAAAAACATCACATGCGATGTTATCACATGGATATTTGTATATTTACAAAATAAAGAAAAGTATGGGAGTCTGACACTAAGATGTAACTCAAATCGTAAAATTGTATCAAAATATTGATTTTACAAAATAGAAAACAAATGGTATAAATTGATAAATATTAGTTGACAGAGAGACTTGCATTAATATAAACCTTTAAAATGCGGTAAAAGCCCCGCCTTTCGACCCCTATATTAATAGACTGACCAATTTGTCAACAGACAACAGACAACAGGAAACTGGTCTAGTTGCTAAGGAGAAAAACAAATTCAAGAATCAATTCATTGTTTATATAAGTCCGATAAGCCCGAACGTGCTTTACCTATATTAAACCGAAAACTTAAAAAAGAAAGTCTTGAAAATGGTCTCACAAGGAAAAGATTCATTTGCAGTAACAGCTGTTTCGCGATGAGCCATCGATTTTTAAGTTGGAATGCGGAGCAATTCCAACTTAGATGTAACAAAACCGCAAAATGAACACAAGATAATTTCATTTCGGGTTATTTGAGAACACATATCACGTGATCAGGATGTGAATACACTTCGACCTATTTCGTATATCTCAACTTGACATAGACATACAGTTTATATCATCAAAAAAGTAATAATGCTGTACAATTACACAACTATCGCTTCATGTATATTATTAACACGCTTATTTATGTTTTAAACGATATTTATTGAAAGTTGCGTAAGAATTTACTAGTAGCACATGTTTGCATTACTATATTTGGAAATCATGTGATGGGTCCAAAAAGGTCAGCTATATACTAGCCATTCACGTGATCAGCTTATTTAGTAATGTCGTGATCTCTTTTCTCAGTATTGTGGCAATAGCACAGACCAAACACGTGTTCTGCTTATTTCGTAATGTCGCTCCCTGTTTTTCGCAGAATTATGTCATAGCTTCTTTGAGAGGTATAGTTTCTCTTTCTGAACGAATTTATTACACAACTAGCTTTTGACAAATTGTTATATTGTACATTTCTGTCTACAGTTACGAAATAAAAATCTTCAGCTTTTGTTGAAGGGGTGATACACATTTAAAGTTAATAAATATTTTTGCAACATATTGTCGTTTGTTTTCCGTCATATTGCAGTTATCTACATGAATGTTTATTAAGAGCAACACCTTACAGTTAGTTACATCGTGAAATTGATATTCATCTCAATCAAAAACATACTTAATCGCTCACTCAGCGCTCCATTCATTCATTCCAAATACTCACCAAAACCATTCGAAAACGCTCAAAATTACTAAGAAAAAATAAGATCAACATGTACATTCAAAATGAATAAAGTAAGAATCAAATCGCGATTTCACTGACATTAGTGAAATTTAAAGCGTTTGATTGGTTCTTAACGCAATAGGCAGCTATTGATGGAACTTTTATGCATCTTTTATTAAAGGGAGTTTTTACATATCGCTAATTTTGTTCAGGATGAGTCAGCCTCTTGACCCAAAGGTCCTGAGTTCGATTCCCGGGAGCGGCTATCGATCTTGGTTCTTTCATTGGCCCACACATTCGGCGCGAGTACTGGTGAATTTTCCAGGAAGCAGAATCGAGAGGGATTAATCTAAGTTGTAAGAACTTGTTTCCCAATCGATGTAAAATAAATAGGTTTAAAACCTTTAAAAAAAGGATGAACAAAATAAGCGACATTGGATTCCGTCCTTTATTTCACTCAAAACTCGCTCCTCTCACTCATTCAACATCATTCCTCAATCATTCCAAAATCGTCCACCTTATCAATGTCACGATGTTATTAACTGTTCCCTCTACTCAGAAGTAGAGGAGCATATATTGATTTCATCATGTCTGTCTGTCAGTCCATTGACCGTTTGTTTTCCGCAAATGACCTGCGATAACGGAACTTTACACAAATATTGCCCATAACCCAAAGAAATGCCCTATTGTTTCCGGATCATGAGTAGACTTTAACTGCTAACAGTTTCCACTCTAACTGAACAACAAATTGACTCAAATCATAAAACTCAACACAAATCTTGTCAATGACTCAAGAGTGTGCCCAATTTTGGAGTCGTGAAGGTCGAAGTCACAATTGAACTTCGTCCAAAAATTGTCTTGGTATTTCAACTCATGAAGTAAAGACTTCACTGCGAAAATAGCTTTTCATCAAGGACAATGCGCTTGTGGTCACTTTGCGACAATTCTAAGTGAAAATGAAACTGACAACTCAAATGGAGCAGAAGTCATTTGAAAAATAACATAGAAACTGTTTTGAGTGTATAAGTGTCCGCCTGTGCGTCCATTAGTCGCATGTATGGTCCGTATCATTGTCCTCCTTTTAAGCTTATCTGAGCACAACGTGCTCAAGAGGAGCTTTAAGGATCACAGTGACTCCGTCGTGCGTCGTGTGTCTACAACTTTTTTAATAATAACTTCTTCAACTAAACCGCTAGGCTGCTTTCAACGAAATTTTGCCAAAGTGTTTCGTGGATGACCCTCTTCACAAATTGTTCGCTAAATTCTGATTGGCCCATAAATTTGGGTGTTTTAGGGCGGGGCTTATTTGAGCTCGAATTCTTTGAACGGCATCTCCTCCTGAACCACTGGACCGATTTCATTGAAACTTTACCAGAATTTTCTTGGGTGGGCCTTTTTTTTAAAAAAAAATGTTCGCAATATTAAGATTGGCAAATGAATATGAGCGTGGCAGGGCTGGGCTTATTTTGAGCCTGAAACCTTTGAACGGCATCTCCCCCTGAACCACTGGGCTGACTTTAATGAAACTTTCCGAGAAATTTCCCTAGGTGACCCTTTGCTTAAACTTTTCGCGAAATTTTGATTGGCTCAAAAATAAGAGCGTGGAAGGGAGGGGCTTATTTTGAGCCCGAAATCTTTGATCGACATCTCCTCCTGAACCACTACGCCGATTTCAATTAAACTTTACCAGAATTTTCCTGAAGACCCTTTTTAAAAATTGTTTGCGATATTTAGATTTGCAAATTAATATGAGCGTGGCAGGGCGGTTTTTTTAGCCTTTAACCTTTGAACGACATCTCCTCTTGAATCAATGGGCTGATTTCAATTAAACTTTCCTAGGATGTTCTTTAGGTGACCCATTTCAGAAATTGTTCGCGAAAGTTTGACTGGCCCAAAAATATGAGCGTGGAAGGGAGAGGTTTATTTTGAGCCCGAAATCATTGAACGAAATCTCCCCCTGAACCACTTGGCCGATTTCAATGAAACTTTACCACTTTGGGTACCTTCGGTGACCCTTTTCAAAAATTGATTGGCCCATAAATACGGCGTGACAGGGCGGACCTTATTTTGAGCCAGAAAACTTTGAATGACACCTCCTCCTGAATCACTGGGCCGATTTCAATGAGACTTTTTCACTTTGGGTACCTTCAGAATATTCCTTTGATGACCCTCTTCTAAACTTTCTTGGCAAAATTTTGATTAGCCCATAAATTTAGTTTTGCACGGCATGGCTAATTTGTAATGAATGGACGGGTATGGCCTATCATCTCTGTTTATTCTTTGAAGGATATATCCTCTTCAACAATTAGACAATATTTGAATGAAACTATGCCAGAAAGTTTCTTGGATGCGATCCACTGGACCAATCGAATTTAGGCCCTCCTGTTATCAGTTTTCTTTCATTAGTTTCAGTCCTATACAGCGATTCAGGGGTTTAAGCGCCTCTCGTTGTGAAATACATTGATTTATATACGCCTGTCAAAAGACAGGATCACCTGTGGTGGGCAGAAGGCGTCAGCTTCGTTAGTCGCTTGAGGTCACCGTCTTTTGAACGCATTCCAACTTATCAGTACTTTCAGTACTTTGATTAATCAGTTTTGTCAAAATTGGCCCCTTGGTTAAATAGGAGATATTTATAGAAATGTTGACGACGGACAACGCACTGACACACGACGGACAAAATCGAGGGATCCTTAGATTCCCTTTGAGTACGTTGTTTTTTAGGTGAATTTGTAAACCAACAAAACAAACAGACAGACAAAGGGTAATCGGAGGAAAGAAGCTCTGTTGACAGTTTCTATATCAAATTGCATGGAAATTACTATCAAGAACAAATTTCATATCAAAAAAAAAAAAAAGTTTCAAAAGAAACGCAAATAGAAGTCATGAATATGAAACGGTGATTATGATCGAATCAAAATACCTAAAAGAAAACAAGTAAATACAGTTTCTAAACGTTTGTGACGTGTTTTTTTATTATTATTATTATTTTCACAGGGCTGTATACAGCCGATATCGCTCGAGCTACCACCTCTATTAAGCGCCCATTTTTATTATGCGACCATCATTTAAAGCCCTTCGCCGTAGGCAAAATTTCTGATAGTGGATATTATTTAACAGATAATTGTTTATCGTTGAATCTTGTGATGTTTGAGCCCATTAGAATCGTCTCAATGAGACGATTCTATTGGACTCGAACATAAAAGATTTGAAGCAAGAATTATGCGACATTCTATATATGCTTTCAAAATGACGTATCTTATCTGGCATGAAATGTTGTATTAAGCGACCATTTGTATTTATAAGCGATCGTTTTTATGGTCCATTCAGTGGTAATAAGCACAAGTTTTACTGCACTCCAATACCCATGCTCAATGATCGCGATTGTTTAACATTCTTGGATGACGCCAGTGGTCTAGGCTATCTCAGGGAAAAAAGTAATTCCATAGACCGTATTAGGAATGCAGGGAATCAATATTCTGCGAGACAGTTAGATAAAAATCGTGTTGTTCCTTGGAGCTCTTTATTGGTTTTTCCCGCGGCCTGCTCGTTTGTACTTCCTTCTTTAGTGTGAGATGTAAAAGCGAACTGAACAATAGAAGCACTAATGGAAATTCGTCCTTTCACCCATATCTATGACCAGAAACCTACCGAATCTGCATTGCCCAGTAATTTATTTCGAGGGTAACATATACATAAAAGAAATGAGAAAGCTTTATCGTGATAATTTGAAAAGTGTAACGGTGAGGTAAAAATCCAAACATTTCAAAATTAGATGAGCCTGTGCGTGAGATTTCCAAGAATTTCAAATATGCGCAAAGCAAAGACTCTAATCAGCCTGTGCATTCGCACAGTCTGACCAGAGTCTTCTCTATGCGCTTAGTAAATAGATAAGGTCTCAAAGAATCTGTTCACCATCAGGTTAACTTTATATTTACAGTTTGTGTCTGTCTATGCCTCTCAATGCTTTTTCCTCACGAACATTTCAAATTGTTGAAAATGCCACGCACAGGCACAAATTTCATACAGTTGATAATAATGTTATAATAATACGTCTTTGTATATATATATAAACTTAAAGATATCCTCAATATTATCCAAAAATGGTAACATACAGATTTTGCATTTGCCAGATATTCTTCTCAATGGTGTCATGTCCCTACAACTAGATATGAAATGACGGTGTAGTGATAATATAACTCAGTTTAAGCTGTGTCCACTAACCTTCGTGCATTCAGATTGATGGATATCCTTTGATAGGATTGCAAGGAACAAATGTGAACTCATGGACCAAGCTTACAGTAATTAAAGTAGTATACTCACGGGTAGCATCCCATTTGGTCTACTCCCATTTCTTTTACTCCCATTTCTACTCCCGTTTTGCGCAAGTGTCCCATTTCGTCTACATTTTATACTTTGTTTATTTTAAGGTTTCAAATTATCCTTATGTCTCTTTCTTACCTAAGAATATGAACTTTTCACTTTTTGGATATTATAGTATAAAATAATAACACTTTTGTAGACTTAATAGCAGACAGAATGAGAAAATTGAGAAAATGGATTACCTGTATGACATCTGCATGTTTTTAGCTTTTCACTCCTGTACCTATTTGATTGAAATCTAACTTTTCATTGTAAGGTTTCTTAAAAAACTAAAAATGACAAATGGAAGTGCTTTTCTGTAAAAAAATAATTACAGAAATCCTTATTACAATACTGTAAATTTCTTTCCTTTTTATAAAATCTTTAATCGTCTGAAGACCATTTTAAAGTTGATCTGCACAAAAGTACACACGCAAGGGGTTTGCAAAAAAGTGCATGCAAATTAACTTTATCTGTCATTTTAAGAACCTTTTTATGTTTTAATTGAAAAAAACAATGAATTTTTGGTAATCAGTTTAATAAAGTTGTAGACATATAGGGACTGTAGACGAATTGGGACAGTAGACGAAATGGAACTGGTTGCAAAAATAATACAGTAGACCAAATGGGAGTAGACCAAATGGGGCCTAACCTACTCACGGACATGAATTATCGGGAACTCAAAGGAGCCGATGTGGAAAGGGTGTCTATTCTAGACGACATAACGTAGCCCCCCTCTCTTATCAGCTTTTTAGTTGTTGTTGTTGTTGTTGTTTGTTTGTTTAATTTGGAGGGGGTTTGTTTAACAATGTATAAATACTTTGTATTAATATCATAGCATCAATGCATGTGTCGTGTTTGTAAAAATGGGTAGTTCTTCGCCAGACAGATTGCTAAGTTGCTATACCTAGGGCTAGTCCTTCCTATATCTGGGATTCTCCTTAAGGAATTGTCTTCCTTTCTTTTTCTTTCTTTCTTTTTTCTTCTTTTTATTAAAGAATCAATAGACTGTAATGTGTCCCTACTAGTTTAACTAACATTTTCTATATCTCTATTCTCTTTTATATTCACTCTTTACTCCTGTTTCTTTAATGCTTTTCGGTGGTTTATCGAGAAATAACGATAGATTATCACTTGATAATCTCACCGCAAAAGCAGTAAAATTAAAACTTAAACCCTGCTTTTGTGCATTTCATCCTATCTGACGTCATCTATGCGGGGCGAAATAAGTGACGTCACAATGAACGTTGAATAGCAATCGCGCGCAAAATGACGCGCTTTACGAAAATATGTCCTGGAAATTTCACATTTTGTCCCATTTTTGCAATAAAGAAATAGAATAATCGTTTGTTTTTCGAGTAAGATCGATTAATATTTCATTTCGTGAACAACATAAGCTTAATTTCACTCGTGGCTCCCCCACTCGTGAAAATATAGCTTTCGTTGTTCACTCAATGAATATAAATCGAGCTTACACTGATACAAACGATTATCCTCTATATCAGGTGAGTACGCAAATGCGATTTTCGTTCTTTCGTTCCTTTTTTTTTTCATACAAATAATGGAACTAGACATTGCTACAAAAACTATTGTAGTAGGAAGCTTTTCACTACTCCTTGATTATCCCTCTATATAGAGTCTGTCTGGTTATTAAATTTGTTCGCCGCAGACAGAATTGATCAATCAATACCTTCAAGTCGCCTCGTTAGTACTATTGTGTTCCGAAATCTCTTCATGGCAACAAAATGACGCCATGAATGAAATTGACAAGAATGTCTAAAGATTTCTGTGGGATCTGCGGCCATTTCGGCAATGTTTGTATCCTTTGATGGAGCTTGAATACGATGGTTAGTCGGCAGGCGGTTGTTTCGTTTCTTCGTCCGAGTTTTCATATAATTTTGACCCATCACGCGAAAAGGAACCATCTGGGTAGTACGTAAAGTGTCGACCCTAGATAGACTTCGCAAAATGCGCAGGCTGACTAGGGTCGAAACTTTTCGCAATGTGCTTATTTTCGGAATCTAGAATGATCGATCTTCCTTCCAGTAAAAGAATTTTTGAAATGCGACTTCTGGTTGACCTTTGGTGGATTAAATCTCTTTTTCAATAATTCATTTTACAGTATTCCCGGGTTGTTCCTTTTCGCGTGACGGGTCACATATATTTGGCAATAATCACGCAAAAAATGTCATCTGGTAGCTCCGAAAAATAAACTTTTTAAAAAAAGGGTTCCAGCAAAAGTCAACCGGTTGACATATTTCGAAACTATTCATTATACCTATCTAGGCTAGTAGAAGGATTTGAGGATTTCAGTGAAATAGTAAAAGTTTTTACCCTAGTCAGCCTGCGCAATCCGTGCAATGGACTCTTTTCGCCTGATCGGTCACATTTATTCGTTAAACAATTGAAAACATCGTGAATTTGCACTCATTCCGATCAAAACCATTCACTCAGCGCTCCATTCCAAACACTCTCTCAAAACGATCAAAGACACTCCTAGATTACTAGAAAACATCTCAAACTCGTTCAAGACGATTTTCAATACATTGCATTCAAATCGATCAAATCATTCTACAATTGTATTGGCTGATGTGGATTTTAAAAAAAACTGATGGGTCCCCAACGACACACAAACAGTATAGTATGTATACTTTATAAAAGGGAGGTAATAAATATCGCCAATTTTGTTCACTTGAACAAAATTAGCGTTATAGAGTTACCTCTCTTGAATATCAATTAAAACTCAATCCACACACTCATTCGATTTCATTCCAAAATTATTTATCTTGTCAATATCACAATGTCCTTTTAAAACTGTAAACATGAAACAAATGACTAATAAAAAAAGGTAATGTAAAGTCGCCTGTGTCTAGGTCTCTTCTGGAACCGGTTTCGGCCACTATAAACAAAGTAAGTTGATATTTCTTGCCATAAGAGTCGACATATAAAAATCTACGCTTGATATTTCAATCAATTTACAAAAAAATTTAAAATGTTAATGAGTCACACTCATACTCAATCATATCCTGTGTTCAGGATGACAAAACGGTGCAAACCGTTTGTGAATGATACCCCGCTTTGCACGTTGCGTGCAGAGTGGGATATGATTTGCAAATAGTTTGAACCGTTTTGTCATCCTGAAAGCAGGACTACTTTTAGTGAGATTTTTCATTTTCAGAAGTTCCATATGGTCGGTCCAAAATAATCACAAAGCGCGCGAAGAACGCCATATGGCCATTTTTTTAAATTAAAACTACTATTACTACAACTATTGTTATTCATTTATTTATATATATATTTATTTATCTATTTATTCATTTTTTTTATTTACATTGTATTTATTTATTTATTTATTTATTCATTTATTCATTTATTATTTTTATATGTATTTATTTAATTTATTCATTCATTTATTTATTTATCTATTTATTTATTTATTCTTATTTATTTATTAATTTATTATCATTTTTAATATCATTTATTACTATTTTTGACACACACTTTTTTATGTTTGTTGTTTTTGAAATTCTATAGACACTATTCTTTTTTGTTGTTTGTTGTTTTTGAACGTTTATTCTCGGCTCAATGATCATCTACAAACTCTTTCAACGCAAATAAATTTTGTTCGTACGCGGGCCTTATCGGTAAATAATTTATGTTATCGACTAACAGGCGCTTTCCCAAAAACGTACAAATTATTTTGTTTGATTTTAGTTAAAAAAAGAAGCGGAAAGCTCACTTCGTAAAGTGTTTTGTTTCAAAGAAAAAACAACTACTAAGATACACATTTATTTTTGGTTACCAGGTGACATCATGACGTCATCGTTCAATAAAGAATTTCGTAATCAAATTATTGTGTTTTCCGGGGAAATGATATTGAATTTTCGTCAGGAAGAAAACAAGTTGTCAGAAAATAAATGCAGGGTTGGAAGTCAAATGATATTTGAAATAAAACGGTGTGTGATATCTCCAGTATCTTATCAAATTGATTGAATGGAGTTCTACGCCGCTTTCAACATTTTTTTCAGTTATATCGCGGCGGCTGGAGCACCTAACAATGGTTTCCTGGTATTTCTCTCACCAGTACAACCACCACGTCTTTTCCTAGCCTCCAGCTGCTATCTTACATGGGTCTACGATTATCAACCTATTGGTGAGAGACAATTAGTCGGAAAGAATGAGCGTAAATATGCTCAGAATGAAGACTCAGATCAGGGCCCAAGGTTATAAAACTTTTCTCAGGCTCAACTGAGAATTTCTCAAATTAAATAAATGTAATGGCAATAAAAGATAATATTAATAAGTTGTTATTTATAACAACTTATTAATATTATCTTTTATTTTAATAGGTTAAAATGAGTATTAAAACAGATTTACGGCTTTAATCTCAAATTGAAATTTGATAAAATTTTGAATTGAGAATGAGAAAAGTTTTATAGCCTTGGGCCGCCACCGTGCGACTGCAGTGTCTGATCTTGGTCTACATTATGTACTTTGTGAGTAAACTATTGACTCGAAGTAACTTTAGACAGTTAGCTATTTTATTACCTGTATGGTTGTTAAGACAGCTCAAAGTCTGCACAAATGTAATACCATACATTAGCACAAGATGTTGTTTTATATATATAATACGTACTTAGTATTTTGTATGAAAAGAAATATCCAACGAGGTTGGTTGAATTGACAATTGTCTAGGCTCTGCCGATGCAATTATCAATTCTCACAACTGAGTTAGATATTTTTTCATACAATACACTTAGTACGTATTATATTTATCTTATAACCTCTATTTGTCTTGTTTTCGTCGATGTTTCTAACCGAAATGCAAATTTCTAAAAAATAACCGCATGATATAATTGTTCTAAAAATAACTATGTGATATCATAAAAAATATCATATGGGATGTTATCACACGGATATTTGTATAGATAAAAGATAATATAGTTTTATCATATATATGTCTCTTCAAGAAAAAGTGGCCATCTAGGAACTCTGTAAAATAAATATTTGCAAAAAAAGATAGTGTCAGTCATCGGTCAAGCAGAGATCGCATTTCTAAAATCCTTACACAGAAAAGTAGAAGGATAATTCTAGAAAATAGCTTATCTCGAAAAGTCTCGACCTTTGTCAGCATGTCCAGTCCGCTGAATCATTCTTCTTCCTCTTCTTCCTCCTCTTCTTCTTCTTCTTCTTCTTCTTCTTCTTCTTCTTCTTCTTCTTCTTCTTCTTCTTCTTCTTCTTCTTCTTCTTCTTCTTCTTCTTCTTCTTCTCCTTATTCTTCTTCTCCTTCTTCTTCATCTTCTTCTTCTTCTTCCTTTTCTTCTTCTTCTTCTTCTTCTTCTTCTTCTTCTTCTTCTTCTTCTTCTTCTTCTTCTTTATAATTATTATTATTATTATTATGATTATTATTATTATTATTAGTAGTAGTAGTAGTAGTAGTAGTAATAGTAGTAGTAGTAGTAGTAGTAGTAGTAGTAGTAGTAGTAGTAATATACCCTGCTTTTGTGCATTTCATCTATGCGGGGCGAAATAAGTGACGTCACAATGAACGTTGCATAGTAATCGCGCGCAAAATGACGCGCTTTACGAAAATATGTCCTGGAAATTTCACATTTTGTCTCATTTTTGCAATAAAGAAATAGAATAATCGTTTGTTTTTCGTGTAAGATCGATATATATTTCATTTCGTGAACAACATAAGCTTAATTTTCACTCGTGGCTCCGCCACTCTTGAAAATACAGCTTTCGTTGTTCACTCAATGAATATAAATCGATCTTACAATGAAACAAACGATTGTCCTCTGTATAATGGTGAGTACGCAAATGCGATTTTCGTTCATGCGTTCCTTTTATTTCATACATATAATGGAACTAGACATTGCTACAAAAACTATTGTAGTAGGAAGCTTTTCACTACTCCTTGATTATCCCTCTATAAAGAGTCTGTCTGGTTATTAAATTTGTTCGCCGCAGACAGAATTGATCAATCAATACCTTCAAGTCGCCTCGTTAGTACTATTGTGTCCGAAATCTTTTCATGGCAACAAAATGACGCCATGAATGAAATTGACAAAAATGTCTTAAGATTTCTGTGAGATCAGCGGCCATTTCGGCAATGTTTATATCCTTTGGTGGAGCTTGAATACGATGGTTAGTCGAGCGGCGGTTGTTTCGTTTCTTCGTCCGAGTTTTCATATAATTTTGACCAATCATGCGAAAAGGGACCATCTGGGAAGTGCGTAAAGTGTCGACCCTAGTCAGACCGCGCGGATTGCGCAGGCTGACTAGGGTCGAAACTTTTCGCAATGTGCTTATTTTCGGAATCTAGAATGATCGATCTTCCTTCCAGTAAAAGAATTTTTGAAATGCGACTTCTGGTTGACCTTTGGTGGATTAAATCTCTTTTTTCAATAATTCATTTTACAGTATTCCCGGATTGTTCCTTTTCGCGTGACGGGTCACATATATTTTGCAATAATCACGCAAAAAATGTCATCTGGTAACTCCAAAAAATAAACTTTGTAAAAAAAGGGTTCCAATAGTGGTCAACCTGTTGTTATATTTCGAATCTTTCAATTATTCCTACGTAGGCTAGTAGAAGGATTCTACTGGATTCAGGAAATCAGTGAAATAGTAGAAGTTTTTACCCTAGTCAGCCTGCACAATCCGTGCAATGGTCTCTTTTCGCCTGATCGGTCACATTTATTCGTTAAACAATTGAAAACATCGTGATATTGGCACTCATTCCGATCAAAACCATTCACTCAGCGCTCCATTCCAAACACTCTCTCAAAACGATAAAAACACTTCTAAATAATTAGAAAACATCTCAAACTCGTTCAAGACGAATTTCAATACATTGAATTCAAATCGATCTTATCATTCTACAATTGCATCGGCTGATGTGGATTTTAAAGAATCTGATGGGTCCCCAAAGACACACAAACAGTAAAGTATGTATACTTTATAAAAGGGGGGTGATAAATATCGCCAATTTTGTTCACTTGAACAAAATTAGCGTTATAGAATTACCTCTCTTGAATATCAATTAAAACTCAATCCACACACACATTCAATTTCATTCCAAAATTATTTATCTTGTCAATATCACAATGTCCTTTTAAAACTGTAAACATGAAACAAATGACTTATAAAAAAGGATAATGTATAGTCGCCTGTGTCTAGGTCTCCAATAGAACCGGATTTCGGCCACTATAAACAAAGTAAGTTGATATTTCTTGCCATAAGAGTCGACATGTTAAAATCTACGCTTGATATTTCTATCAATTTACAAAAAATAAAAACGCAAATGAAGCACACTCACACTCAATCATATCCTGTGTTCAGGACGACAAAACGATGCGAACCGTTTGCGAATTATATCCCGCTTTGCACGTTGCGTGCAGAGTGGGGTATAATTTGCAAATAGTTTGACCGTTTCGTAATCCTGAAAGCAGGACTACTTTTAGGGAGATTTTATCATTTTCAAAGGTTGGCGGTCCAAAATAATCATAAAGCGTGCGAAGAACGCCATATGGCCATTTTTTTAATTAAAACTACTATTACTACAACTATTGTTATTCATTTATTTATTTATTTACATTGTATTTATTTGTTTATTTATTTATTTATTTATTTATTTATTTTTTTTTTTATTTATTTATTTATTTATTCATCTTTTTATTTATTTTTTATTTATTTATTAATTTATTATCATTTTTATTATCATTTATTATTATTATTGACATATAATTTTTTGTTGTTTGTTGTTTTTGAAATTCTATAGACACAATTCTTTTTTGTTGTTTGTTGTTTTTGAACGTTTATCCTCGGCTCAATGATCATCTACAAACTCTTTCAACGCAAATAGATTTTGTTCGTACGCGGGCCTTATGGGTAAATATTTTATGTTATGAACTAACAGGCGCTTTCTCAAAAACGTAGAAATTATATTTTGTTTGATATTTATTAGAAAAGAATCTGGAAGCGTAAAGTGTTTGTTTCAAAGAAAAAAACAACTACTAAGATACACATTTATTTTTGGTTACCAGGTGACATCATGACGTCATCGTTCAATAAAGAATTTCGTAATCAAATTATTGTGTTTTCCGGGGAAATGATATTGAAATTTCGTCAGGAAGAAAACAAGTTGTAAGAAAATAAATGCAGGGGTGGAAGTCAAATAATAATTGAAAAAACCGGTGAGTGATATCTCCAGTATCTTTAAGGGTAAGTTCATATCGGACTCGGTTTCGACCCGAGTTAACCGGGTTTCCATCAGAACGACCTCGGTTTCGACACTAGTGATGTCATTTTAACCTTCCAACCTCGACGCTTCTGATCCTGGGTCAGGCCGGTGTTACTTGGGTTCCAAAATGGCGTCGAAAATAGTGCACAACAATTCGATTACAAGAAAACAAATGTTCTCTATCACTTTAAACCAAAAATACTTTTTTCTTAATTTATTTAGTATTTTGCGCGAGTTTATCACATTTATTAATGGTTTAACGATATTTCATGGTTAATTAATTATTGTAGCGGTAAATGTGAAGTTTGTTCACTACCACCAGTGGGTAAATCCGTTCACATGCATGTCCTTTCTGCGCATGCATATTACAGTCAATTTTAGATTATTACATCATCTCACGCGACTCCTGGGCTGCCATTTGAATTTCCCCCTAATATGCTCAGATTGATTGAATGGAGTTTTAAGCCACTTTCATTTTTTTCAGTTATATCGCGGCGGTTGGAGCACCTAACAATGGTTTCCTGGTATTTCTCTCACCAGTACAACCACCACGTCTTCTCCTAGCCTCCAGCTGCTATTTCACATAGGTCTACGGTTATCAACCCATTGGTGAGAGACAAATAGTCGGAAAGAATGAGTGTAAATATGCTCAAAATGAAGACTCAGATCAGGGCCCAAGATTATAAAACTTTTCTCAGGCTCAACTGAGAATGTCTCAAATTTTGAATTAAATAAATGTATGACAATAAACGATAATATTAATAAGTTGTTATTTATAACAACTTATTAATATTATCTTTTATGTTGATACGTTGAAATAAGTATGAAAACAGATTTACGGCTTAACTCTCAAATTGAAATTTGATAAAATTTTGAATTGAGAATGAGAAAAGTTTTATAACCTTGGACCCAGATTGTGCGACTGCAGTGTCTGATCTTGGTTTACATAATGTACTTTGTGAGTAAACTATTGACTCAAAGTAACTTTAGACAGTTAGCTATTTTATTACCTGTATGGTTGTTTAGACTGCTCAATGTCTGCACAAATGAAATACCATACATTAGCACAAGATGTTGTTTTATATATATAATACGTACTTAGTGTTTTGTATGAAAAGAGGTTGGTTGAATTGACAATTGTCGATGCTCTGCCGAGACAATTATCAATTCTCACAACTGAGTTAGATATTTTTTCATACAATACACTTAGTACGTATTATATCTATCCTATTACCTCTATTTCTCTTGTTTTCGTCGATGTTTCTAACCGAGATGCAAATTTCTAAAAATAACCGTATGATTTCATTGTTCTAAAAATAACTATGTGATATAAAAAATATCATATGGGATGTTATCACACGGATATTTGTATAGTTAAAACATAAAATAGTTTTATCATATATATGTCTCTTCAAAAAGTGGCCATCTGGGAACTCTGTAAAATAAATATTTAAAAAAAAAGATTGGGTCCGTCATTGGTGAACCAGGGTCGCGTTTCTAAAATCCTAACACAGAAAAGAAGAAGGATAATTCTAGAAAATAGCTTATCTTGAAAAGTCTCGACCTTTTTCAGCATGTCCAGTCCGCTCAATCATTCTTCTTCTTCTCTTCTTCTTCTCTTCTTCTTCTACTTCTTCTTCTTCTTCTTCTTCTTCTTCTTCTTCTTCTTCTTCTTCTTCTTCTTCTTCTTCTTCTTCTTCTTCTTCTTCTTCTTCTTCTTCTTCTTCTATTTCTTCTTCTTCTTCTTGTTGTTGTTGTTGTTCTTCTTCTTCTTCTTCTTCTTCTTCTTCTTCTTGTTCTTCTTCTTCTTCTTCTTCTTCTTCTTCTTCTTCTTCTTCTTCTTCTTCTTCTTCTTCTTCTTCTTCTTCTTCTTCTTCTTGTTCTTGTTCTTGTTCTTCTTGTTCTTTTTCTTGTTCTTCTTCTTCTTCTTCTTCTTCTTCTTCTTCTTGTCCTTTTTCTTCTTCTTCTTGTTCTTCTTCTTCTTCTTGTTCTTCTTCTTCTTCTTCTTCTTCTTCTTCTTCTTCTTCTTCTTCTTCTTCTTCTTCTTCTTCTTCTTCTTCTTCTTGTTCTTGTTCTTGTTCTTGTTCTTCTTGTTCTTTTTCTTGTTCTTCTTCTTCTTCTTCTTCTTCTTCTTCTTCTTCTTGTTCTTCTTCTTGTTCTTGTTCTTGTTCTTCTTCTTGTTCTTCTTCTTGTTCTTCTTCTTCTTCTTCTTCTTCTTCTTCTTCTTCTTCTTCTTCTTCTTCTTCTTCTTCTTATTTTTATTATTATTATTATTATTATTATTATTATTATTATTATTATTATTATTATCATCATCATCATCATCATCATCATCATCATCATTATAAGTTTGTGTTGTTTTTTTTCTAAAAATGGATTAGAGCAAATAATACTTATAATGATTTTTTAATTTTTTTAAAGTTTAAAATTCGGATTTATTGTCTTGTCGGCATCAAATAAAACTATTTAGATCGAATCATTTCAATATGCATGTACCCACGTTTAAAACCCTTGTCATGCTGAATAAAATCCTTCGCACAATTGCAGCAAAGTCAAAGAACTGAAAGCACCGGAAATCAAGAATATCGGGTAATCTATCTTTTGATATTCCATTTCGTTAACAACTCTGCCTTAAAAAGAGATTAATAAGTGATGTAGACTAAGATCAGACAGCACATATGTGCAGGCTGATAATTGTCTGTACTTTCTTTCTATACCAGAATTCCGGGTTCAGCATGATATAGGTAAAATCAAGATAGTAAATGGATGTTCGTGACTTACGAGATACTAGTTTTTAAAATGCATTACTACGATGTCTTTTTTGGCGTACGCACGACTTTTTTTCTCGTAACTACGTATTTCACAATGTCGCAAATATGAGAATATTCGCGTTCGTTTGACTTTTTATTCGCACTTGCGTATTTGTTTCGCGCACGCGCGACTTTTTTCCTCTCGCGTAAATGATTTTTTGCAAACGTGTACGTGCGTCATTTTCCTCGTTATAACGTGATTCTTTTTTGCTTTACCACGTGCTTACAATTCATATTGACCCTTTCAGCCTTTCGCATGAAATATAGGTTACCCGTATCTTTACTAGAAAGTTATCAACATTATAACAATTTCAAAAATTAAAGTTAATCACGCTTGTTAAACAATGAAAAATAAATGTTTGAATCATTTGAATCACTTATGAGAAGAGTAACTAATGTATAATGCAGTGACACAGTGGACCAAAATAGATTTAGGAAAACATTAACGGTCTAGGCCCATTCTTACTTTAAAAGTTCGTTTATTTATCGTCGCTACCGTAGCACATGCCCATATGAGCGACGCCATCAGAAGACGGTTAGTTGTTACGGGGGATAGTACAAGGATACATGACGAAACTACTGCTGAGATCCGCCATGGTTCTTTGAAATGCTCGGTGTAATGCACCGTCTCACGGGGCCTCGGTGTAACGTCTCATCCGAAAGACAATTGGTTTCGTTGGAGTACCAGCCCGGGAATCGAACCCACGCAGTCGAACTTCAATGGTTTTGAAGTCCGGTGCTCTACCAACTGAGCTTATCGGGCTGGTAATTTTAAAAGAATCAAATATTAGATCTTTTTATATTATGACCCGTCACGCGAAACGGGACCATCTGGGAACATCGTAAAATGATTATTTGAACAAGAGATTGGTCCTAGAACAGGCCAACCAGGGGTCGCATTTTAAAAATTCTTTTACAGGAAGGTAAATTGATTATTCTAGATTCAGAAAATTAGTAAAGTTCGAATCGTTTCGACCCTAGTCAGTCTGCGCAATACGCGCAGTCTGACTAGGGTCGCCACTTTACGCAGTATCCAAATGGTCCCTTTTCGCGTGACGGGTCACATTTTTTTACCCTACCTGAGTACAAAGAGAGCTTTTATAATTACCCCAAGTCCGTCGTCAACTGTCTTAAAACTTCTTCTCTTTCTGAACTGCCAGGTCAATTTCAATAACTCTCTTCAAAAAGTTCGCGAAATTCTGATTGGCCCATAAATATGGGCGTGGCATTTTTTCATTATGAAATGTTTGAACGACACCTCCTTCAAAACCACTGGGCTGATCTCAATGAAGTATTGTCAGAATGTTTCTTAGGTTACCCTCTTCCAAAATTGACCACGAAATTTTGATTTTTGCATCAATGTGGGCGTGGCAGGCCGTAGCATTTTATCACTAAGAAATCTTTAAAAGGATATCTCCAAAACCACTTAGCCAATTTCACAGAACTTTTGTTGGCATGTTTCCTCCCCAACACATCCACTGGACCAATAAAATTCTGGAAGGCGGTTTAGGGCCATTCTGACCCTCTTGCTTTTGAAATCGCGTTTTATTTACCAAAATCTTTTTATTTTTTATTATTACTATGATTATCTATTACCCTTGACGACTTCTGCTGATAGCCGACTTCATAGCGAGTTGGTAGCGCGTCGGACTGCTATTCAAAATATCCCGGGTTCGATTTCCGACGGCGGCACTCATCCTTTCCGATTGTATATCTTTCACCAATCGTTGATCTATGTGGAATAGCAGTTTGAGGCTAGGCAATGATGAAATGGTAGCGCTGGTTTGAGAAAAACCAGGAATCCATTGTAAGGTGATCCATTTGCTACTATATAACTGAAAAAATGTTGAAAGCGGTGTAAACCCACATTCTTATAAACTGCTGACCCCCTACAACAGTAATGTTAACCGTACCCCTGTGGTACCGTATAAACCTGGCTTGGATTAACGTCTAGACCTAAATCAATGTAGCGCTCATGCTTTGAAGGCGAGTTCTGGTGTTTAGACCTAAAGTATTGTAGCACTCATGCGTTGAATGCGAGTTCTAGCGTTTAGACCTAAAGTATTGTAGCACTCATGCTTTGAAGGCGAGTTCTAGCGTTTAGACCTAAAGTATTGTAGCACTCATGCTTTGAAGGCGAGTTCGGCCTTCTGGACCTAAATCAATGACGCACTCGTGACTTGAAGTCGAGTTCTGGCGTTTAGACCTAAAGTATTGTAGCCACCATGCCTTGAAGGCGAGTTCAATCTCCTAGAACTAAATCAATGCAGCATTCATGCCTTGAAGGCTTGTTCGGCCGTCTAGACCTAAATGATAAATAGACCATTGTCGGTGTGCTTCGAAAACTCGTAACGACAGCTAAGTCAACAATAGCACAATGGCGATATGTATTACAAATACATGTATATTGAACTGATCTTAAAGCTCACAGGGCATTGATCTTCGGTGACCTTTGTAACGATTTATAAAACAGCTTGATTCAAGTTACTTATTTAGATATTTCCCTTCACACCAACGAAAACGATAATGTAAGTTTGTGAAATATTAACCTTAGTCTGGTTGTAAAAGCTGTGTAGAATCGTCGAAACTTAGAGTAAAAGGCCCAACATCATGTCCTAATAGTTGGCGTAAAAGCTGCAAATTTTACCTTCAGCATTCTTTGCTTGTTCACTAGATTTATTTCTTGTTTTTTCTTACATTGTTTGTTTACCGTTTAATGCTCCTTTTACCGGTAGGTCGTGGATACTTGTGCATCTGATCATTGTTCTCTATCATTTCTCATAGAAGTAAAAATACAAAATTTCCATCTAAGTATAATTCTTTTCACACTAGTGGGATACACATTATGCGAGTTATAATGACTGTTGATAGTGAATAAAGTTACCAGACTATTTGACTCCCCACAGCATAAAGACCGTTCAGTGGCAGATGACGTTTAAAAAGTCGGCGACGCCGACAACAACCTTGTAGATTTTTCTCTTAAAATATGCGGAAAGAAATACACCAAACCATAGTAATTATATAGAGGATAATAGTCATTTGTTTCAGTGTAGACCTAAGATCGATGTATCTTTCATTTATGAGCATCAAAAATTATATTTTCAAAAATTGTTCTTCACGAAATAGAAGATTTGTAGATCTTACACAAAAAACAACCGATTATTCTATTTCTTTACGGCAAATAGGAAAATGTAAAATTTTTACTGTAGGTTATCTTCTAGTGATTTCTGATTTGTAGATCTTACACAAAAAACCAAACAATTATTCTATTTCTTTACGGCAAAAAGGAAAATGTAATTTTTTTACTGTAGGTTATCTTCTAGTGATTTCTGATTTGTAGATCTTACACAAAAAACAACCGATTATTCTATTTCTTTACGGCAAATAGGAAAATGTAAATGTTTACTATAGGTTGTCTTCTAGTGATTTCTGATTTGTAGATCTTACACAAAAAACAACCGATTATTCTATTTCTTTTCTGCAAAAAGTAAAATGTAAATGTTTACCATAGTATCTCTTCTAGAGCTTCATTTTGCACGTGATATTATCAATAATTAATGCCCTGGCAGGGCGGAGCCTAAGTAACGGGTCGTTGCACTTAAGGTTAAGGGAAATCAGCTTTTGTCTTAAATAACCTAATTCTTAACATAAATAACTCGAGACCTTAAATCGTAGATTGGTAACCAAATCATCGTAGCTTCAGCTTAATAAAGCTGAAGTTACGAGACCTTGGTAACCAAACGATGAAATGTGTTCACTCTCGCAAAGCACGTGAATCCTTTAGGTTTAATGATACAGTTATTTGCACGAGTTACCGACTAAAATTCGAAAGAACCCAAACTTTTGAAAAGTAAACTCGCCAAATTACGTCACGGTTAAGCCCCCCCCCCCTGCCAGTTCATTTATTACGCATAATATCTAGGCAACGTGCATGATGGCGTCATTTATTGAGCACCGCCCAGATAACGATATATAGGGTGAAATGAACAATACTAACAGACACATATATATATTTATATATAACTATATGCATGTAACTAATGGCCAACTTATTTCTCGCCCGCTTTCGGGTCGGGTGTAGACTGGTCTCACTGTCGAATATCAGAATAGCCTGTTCTAGGCTATTCTGATAGTCGATATGTGGACCAGTCTAGAGCTGGTAGTCCGCTTTCTGAGAGATACTCTGATTATGCGGGCAACAGTACCCGCCCAGGGTGAGAAATAAGTTGGCCCAAAATAACAGACTGGCTCCCGTCCCACTGATTTGAAGTATTGTGAAATGAGCAATTCAACTAGAGAAAGAATAATTTCTTATCAGCTTATATTTCCTCTGACTGGCCGATCAGTGGTGTCAGTTTTTGAGAATATGGGAGGTAATTTGAAATAGCAAAACATGAGTGGTGTACCTTATTTAACACTAACTGACAGCCTGGGAGCCAGACTAAACAATGTTACTATATATATATAGTAATAGTTATAGCAATAGTTTTGTTCTACCAGTGCTTAAGTAATGGATTAGCAATTTATAACCATAGCGCATTCGAAACTCAATGGTTCTTCATCAGGGGTTCAATGAGAACTGGCAGTGAAAATGAAAATGAACAACAACGAATATGAAAAAGTATATAAGAATAATTTCTAATTTTTAATTTTACTGTCGACTGATAGTTCGGTTTTTAATAAGACGACAGTAGGTCCATGCTATAACTGCTTTAGACTGGACGTACTGTCGACTCATAATTAAATGAGGTTTTTAATTAGACGACAGTGGGTCCATGCTATGCCTGCTTTAGACTGGTCGTAAGGTCGACTCATAATGAGGTTTTTAGTAAGACGACAGTGGGTCCATGCTATTCCCGCTTTAGACTGGTCGTAAGGTCGACTCATAATGAGGTTTTTAGTAAGACGACAGTGGGTCCATGCTATTCCCGCTTTAGACTGGTCGTGAGGTCGACTCATAATGAGGTTTTTAATAAGACGACAGTTGGTCCATGCTATAACAGCTTTAAGGTAACTGCGGATAGATAACATTGTCGAATTTTCGACTTTCTTTAAATTTCACAATACTTTCTGAGATTTATATTTGAAGTGTGAGCATTAGCTGAAACGCAATAAAAGGGTTTTGAAGCACGTTCATTTGACGTCGTGACGTCATTAAGGGGCCAACCCCTTTTCGACCCGCCGAATTCAGTATTTGCAAATATCTTTTTAATAAATCGGTCGATTTTTACGAAAAAAGTTTCATTTAGAAAGTCCAAGAACTCTAGATTTAGTCATTTAATTTCTGTGCACATTTAAAGAGAAAAACAGGTGTAAAGCGCTATCTATTTCGCAAATTTTGGTGAACGAAATTTTCGTTCACCAGTGTTATATACCGTGTATGGAAAATCCTGTAGGATCTTAATAGGTTTGAAATAAAGCAGTACCTCTTTAGATTCAATTTAGTATCTCTAGATATTTCTCTCTACAAAATCACTGTTTATTTCGTTAAATGCATGACACTAGCATTCTTCATCAAGTGAAGATAATGAAAATTACCCTTTAAAAACACAAAATTATCTTGGAATGTCTATACGAGCGAATTTTTGATCGGCGTAAGATTCTCGAGACTTGAGAGCAAAAATAAAGTTTGTGTCTGTACACTGTATAGACATATGCTATGTTTTGGATTTAAACCTTCGCTATTGCAACTTGTAGTAATTTGCCGGAAATGTGTGTTTATTGTGGTCGTGAACTCTTGAACTTCTACACACGTGATTGGCCATACCACACGTGATGACCTACTACGATTTTACCTGCCTTCTTATGAATGAAGTCTTTGCTTATAAGTTACGAAGGGTCAAGTTTACAAACGAATGGAATATTCCTGCCGTATTTCTCCTATTAAACACGCCCGAGCGCGATGCACAACGTCGTGGAGGCGCTATTATTTCAGACCCTTATACTTAATTAAAAAAGAAAATACGTATTTTGGTACCTAAGAGAAGCAAACTGTTAACATGTTCGTAATTATCGATTGAAATACGCGCGCTACCCAAATACGCTTTTCTATTTATCTATTAATGCTATAGATTTAAAAAAATACAATAAAATGTTAGCTAATGAATAGTAATTCTGTCATTTAAAGTCACCTATCGAAATACGGTCATCCTCGACCATTAATTGAAGCTTTCAAAAGCAAGTGATTGTGTTAGCAGAAGCCGAGATTATTATTATTGTTATTATTTGTACAAGATAGGAAGTTCCAGACGATGCAATATTCAATGTTTCGCTACCGATGGACAAAGCGGTCTAATAAATCATTACCTATTCACGTATGAAATAAATAATCCTGTATTAAATTCTAAAATTTCGTGATATGTAAATGCAAGTGTTTCGTAGTGAAAACACAACACGTCTGCTTGTCACAAACAGTGCTTGACCGAAGACCGAAGTTCAAAGTGGTTTCTTTCAATGTTAAAGTCCATGATCTAATATATATCTGTTTGAGTAGTAATTAAGAAATATAAAAACTTTTTTGTTTTAATTGCATGTAAAAGGTTAGGGTAAAGTGAAAGCCTACAAGCAGATGAGGTTACCAATGGAATTTCTTTGTATCAAACATGAAGCTTCTCTTTAAAATCTTTCTAAGTCCACAAAAGGTCAAGATCGAGGTCAAATTGTGAAGGACCTTGGTCTCTGTAGAAGCCTATCACCTAGTGAGTATGTGTATGAAGTATTAATGTCCCTGAGTAAAGCATTTAGAAAATATAAGCAAGGTTAAATTTTTGGTTAAAGTTTTTCAGTTTAAGTTTTTTCAAGTCCATAAAAGGTCAAGGTCAAGGTCAAATTGTCAAGGCCCTTTGTTTCTGGTGAAAGCCTTTCATCTGGTGACTATGTATATGAAGTAATGATGTCCCTAGGTTAAAGCATTCTGGAGCTAGCTGGGTCACAGCGTGTCGGCACCCTTTGAAGTCCCCAGATTCTTGCAAGCGGCGACGTCGCTTTTGAAATAAGTCACACACGAGATTTTACGGGGGGTTTCTTATCTTATCAGTATGAATTGTGACTAAGATTTAAACATTTGACTCGGATATTTTGTAAATTTGCTGAAGGTAAAATGATTTCAGAAATATTTTCGTAACAACGAATGGGGATTTTGTTCGCATGTGACTTATGAAGAATGACGAGAAACTGTTTTAATTTTGTATTAAATTTTAACCTTTCGCGCTTCCGGAAGACTGCGCGATTTAGGACGCACTAGTTTTTCAGATGTTGAACGATCTTTTAATGACGCAACTAGCCTTATCCTGATAGGAATTTAAGATAGTTAAGGTTCATGTAAAGTGTTTGAGACCCAATATTTAGGGCACTTCATAAGCCAAGAAAAAGCAGTATGTCCAGGTATATTATATATCAAAATGAAGCTATTCGTGAGTACAAGCAGTCAGGCAACATAAGGCCACCATAGCTATAGCGGTATAGCCAAAACATTGTGGAAAAGGGTCATTTTGTACAGAACAAGCAACTGCATGACGGTTGCATAAAATTGCCCCGTATTTTAGCAAAGTACAGTCTGAAGTACCATCCAGGTACTTTAGGCTAGACTTTGTTAAAATATGAGCCAATTTTATCCAACATTCATGCAGTTGCTTGTTCTGTATATAGTTATAATAGTCTTATGTTTTTCAACTGCTTGTGCTCATAAATAGCTTCAATTTGATATATAATATTCCTGAACATACTGCTTTTTCTTGGCAAATGAATGCCCTTAAAATTGGGCCTCAAACACTTTACATGAACCTTAACCCACAATCTATTGAACATTACGTCGTGGAGTAGCAGCTATTGAAATTAAATTCGAGACCGGATTTTTCACCACGGACCGTGGACGTTTGGATGTTGTTGATCGTATAGTCAAGGGCCTGGGAATCGTATTTATGGGGGAGCGCGTTTATTTGGGAGGGCGCGTCTAAAAAGGTGAATACGGTATATTTAGTCCAAATTCTCATTGAAACATAAACACGCACCACTTGACCGTGACCAACCTTGATATGAAGTATAATTTAACCCATTGCATACTTGTGTAATGTAAATATCTTCGGTTACGGGTATTTTTGTATCATACTACCAAAATCCCATTCCCTGTTGTTGTTTTATTTTTTTTTTATTTTTTTTTATTTTTTTTGTGTGTGTGTGTTTTTTTGCTTTTTTTTTTTCGTTTCAAACAAGGCCGGAAAACAGGGGATATAGCAATCTTGGTACCATTTACTGTTAATATATGAATGTCGTAAATAGATAAATAAATAAAAGAATCAAATAAACAAATAACCCAACACGATAGACCTAATTTCAAATTTTAACATCGAATGGATTTTTTTTTCAAAGTACTTGACATCGTAACTACAACTGTATAGTAGCGCTTCTATCCCTCGGATGGCTCTAGAATTTCCTCAATACAATCATTCATCTATATTTTTTTTTGCCGTAAGTATGTAAAATATTACAAAAAACGAAATTTGGATTGTGAATCAATCGCCTGTGGACTGGAGCACCTTTTACTTAACATGGAAACTGGTATTTCTCGCATCAGAACTATAATTAGCATACATCCGTACGTAGCTGCCATCTTCTACCCTCTTAGGTTTACGATTATCCGCCGTTTGGTAGGAGCAATAGAATTTAAACAACGACTATATTTGGACAATTCATTAGCTGTACAAAATACCTTCCTACATAGATTTTATCGGATTGGGTTTTTTTTTTTTTTTTTTTTTTTTAATTATTTTTTACGCAATAGCATCAGATAATTATTCTTTCAAAAGACTGAATATTACCGAAAGAGACCAAAACCCTGTAATTACAATCTTTTAATTCGGAGGATGGGGAGACCCCATTCAGGTCGTACCAGAGCCATAGCGAATAACGTTTAAAAGTCAATATGCAGAAAGACTGCTGTTTAATCTGCTAAAATATGGGTTCCGCATGTGGAAATTTAATTACCTTTCTGACTGCTATTTTTTGAGTTAAGAAAAGAATCATTAGTCTAGACGCTATAGTTGCCTGTTTTCTTTTCTCTAGGCTTATCGCTCTCTGTCTATCGGTCTGTCTCTGTCTGTCACTCTCTCTACCTTTCTTTTCCTCTCTTTCTCTTTCTTTGAATTTAGAATTTTGACGAGACACTTTCCCTTGATTATTTTTTACGTTTATAATTTCTCTTTTCTCAGCGAATTCAATATATCACTTTAGAATGCCAACAGATTCGTTCACCATCAGTACTTTCAGTGCTTTGATTAAGATTTGACGTTACATTTTTCATTTTGTTGTTTGTAAAGATATAGAAATTTCTCAAAATTTTGTCCGGTGACCTATGCTGATTTTATGTTATTTTGTAGCGAAACAAATACGCTTCACATTTATCAAATAAAAATGATATGTCTTCGGGATAAATTTTTCATCAAATTCGATTTTGTAAAGTTGTTGCAACATTTTTCGTCGAATTCGACGTCGCACCAAAACCATCGTTACTATGCTTATTTGACGCCAATCTTCATACAATAACATATTATTAAATATTTGGAATTAAGGTTTATTGTAAAATATAGGCTTCAGAAGTATTAAATCTGAATTTAATTTTAAGAAAAACCAAACTTCAATTAATTTTCCATCCGTTTACAAAGACAGCTTTTGTGAATATTCGACGCGACGTTGATATATCCTTTGATTTGCGATATCTTCGCGGAATCGAATTTTACAACAAATCGAACCCGAAGACACATGGATTTTATTTTAAAAATCTTCAGTGGAATGGTTTGGCAACAACATATCTTTATTTCAGCATAGGTCACCAGACAAATTTTCTAGAAAAAAAAGTCAATATTTCAGTAACTGTACTCAAAAACAGCAACACAGAAGGCATTTACATTCGATACGATACACCTTATTGTATTTCTTACAATTATATCTTCATATCAATCAAAACAAAACATCGGGCGTCTTTTTACGAATCAAATGGCGTTTTCGGAATAAAAATCGGTTTATTATTTTCGAAAAAATCGACAATTACTGAATTTGGTCCCTAAAAAAGGGGTCGGCCCCTTGATGACGTCATGACGTCATTTCTACGTTATGAAATTCCTTTTTATGACCGACATATGGAAGCGGGTATTTCAAAGTTCAATTTTATCGCATAAGGCAAGATTTACAGACAATTTAAAATTTCGACCTAAAATGACCCTCTATGTGTCCGCAGTTACCTTAAACTGGTCGTACTGTCGACTCATGTATGAGGTTTTTAAATAAGACGACAGTGAGACCCGGCTATACCTGCTTTCGACTGGTCCTTCTGTCGACTCATGTATGAGGCTTATTAATAAGACGACAGTGGGACCAGGCTATACCTGCTTTGGCACATGTTTGGTCCAGACCTTTAACCGGGGTCAATCGATAAAGTTTAAGACCACTGGTCAAGAATGTTTAATTTAGAAAGTGTGAATGACCAGTTACAGTGGTCAGATAAAACACTAGTGAAGAATAAACACTGTCGGTCCATGTTTAAAACAAACGTGACTTATGAGCAAACTTAGGCTTTCAAGGAGAGGATGTGGAACTTGTTTGAATAAACAAAGTTTAATCACGTTTATAGTTAGTAAACGAACTAAAATGAAGTAACTGTAGTTACGACATTATTGTCGCTCACTGGCGAAATATCGTTTGAATTAGGCGGATAAAAAAAACTTTAAAAATATTGTATACAAAGCGTTGAAGCACGCACCTTATTCTGTTCTTTTACTCCGATTACTTGATTAACTCAGGCTGATCTTTATGGGTCTTATGTCGAATCGCTTACTTCCAGCACAGGGCCAGGGTTTTTTTTTTTTTTTTTTTTTTCAAACATATTACGATATTCAAGTATCCTAATCAGATGTTTGTAGAAACAGTAAAGGGACTACTAATGGGCTTCATCTCAATCGTTTCGAGATTTTTAAATTTCTACGCAAAAATATTCTAGTCTCAAAATTAGTGCAAAACAACATTTCCCCCCCCCCCCCTTTCCACTCTCCGGTCAATATATAGGTTGGACAAAATTGACCTTTGATCACTCACTTTAACTTGTGGATCTATTGATATATTTGTTATTCTTTCTGCGAGAAAAAAGGTGTACCAAAGAATAGGGTTTGTGGTTTAGAGGTTTAGCCAAAACCTACATAGAAATTTTACGAATGAAGGTTACACTGACCCAAGACGGTCGAATAACAAAAACAGATTAATGCATATTAAGGCTGGAATCAGTTGCGGATCCAGGGGCTGGGGTCGGAGGGTGTGTGTGTGTGTGTAGGGGGGGGGGTCAAACAAGGCCTATTTATTTTGTTGTCATTGTAAAATCCAACCCAAATTGAGTAGAAGAAAAACGACCTCCCTCTCCCGGATTTTGAATGCCGTCTACAAAAATAGGATCTCAGAGACCAGTTACGGCTTGAGTGTCCCCGCTTTAAATATAAACTTTCTGTTTTTGCTATTTTCATATTTTGTGCAAATTCTGAATATGCTGCGGATGAGCTAGATACGCTATTATTTGACAATATGTACCTTTAGGAATCAACTTCAGAAAAGGAATTGAAGACTGCTCAAACAGTCTTCGATTCTTCTCTGTGGTTGATTTCCATAGGGTCCTGTCGACTTAAATCAGATAGTTTTCAGAGGTGCGTTTTTTACAATAAGATGAAAATTTCCGCTAGATAAGATAATTAAGACGTCATAAGAAACAAATTTCAGTATTCTGAGTGATAACATTCGACGTCGTCATGGCTAATGCAAAACCATCTTCGTTTCCTCAGTAAGATATCTTAAGATTCTTATTAAGCCGCTTAAAAATCTTAATCTAAAAAACGCCACATCTTAAAAATCTTAATGAGATTCTTAAGAATCTTAATCTAAGAAACGCACCTCAGGCTACCTATATGTGAGTATCAGACTTGTAAATACAGTGTCACTTAAAACACTGCCTTTTTTAGGCCCGCTTTTTGTCAGGGTGGACAGACAGACAGACCGGTGGACACCGGAATATCGGATAGAATGAGTGTCTGAAATAGGCTAGTAAACAACTTTTTCTAGAATGAAAGATTTTTGTTTTAAACAAAATTCGAGTCACAACGCACCTTACAATATGTTTTTGATTGTTTGTTTGTTTGTTTTTTGTTTGTTTGTTAGTTTGTTTTGGTTTTGATTTGATTTGAGCTTTACACAGCTTTTTTTTCACTTACATCGTGGCGGCTAGAGCACCTAACAATAGATTTCTGGTATTTCATATACCAGTAGGCTACTACCATTACATCCGTTCCTAGCCCCCAGCCGCTATCCAACATTGGTGTCAATCTATTGTTGTGTCCATGGTCCAGAAGTAGAACGTCGGCCTCTTGATCCCTAGGTCCTGGGTTCGATTCCTGGGAGCGGCTGTCAAAATTGGTACTTTCTTTGGTCCACACATTCGGCGCGAGTACTTGTGAATTTCCCAGGAAGCATAATCGAGAGGTATTAATCTAAGTTGTAAGAACTTGTTTCCCAATCGATGTAAAATACATGTAAATAGGTTTAAATCAACCTATTGTGGGAGACAAATAGTCGGATCGAACCCTGGACTTCTAGAATGACAGTCCGACTTGCTACCAATCGTGTTATGATGGCGGCCCTAACAATACATACCTGTTTTACCAAGCATCTTACGATCATTTTTGCGTAAGTCAAAAATTAAATTTGCGTCCACAGTAGTAACTAAATATGGATTTCTGCCATGCATCATCTCGTTGGAATCATCTTCTTAAGACGATTCCAATGAGATATTGCAAGGTAGAATCGAACAATGAATGAAAACACCGAGTTCGATTTGTGATTTTCACTTACGATTATTTTTCTCGCAAGAAGTTTAGTAAAACGGGCCCCCGTTGTCTATCGCATCAGTATGATCACCTTCCATAACCTCTAGCTGCTTTCCCACTTCTGTTTGCGATTATCCGTTCATTGGTGAAAGACAAATGTCGGAAAGGATATGAGCTCCGACCGGGTATCGAACCCATGGCATCCCATGGTTGAAAATTTTGAGTCAGAGTACATCACCTAAACTAAGCTATGGCGGCGGTCCCTTATTAAAAGATTCTTAAAATCGTTCATGCGCCTGTGCACAAAATCATCAACGGAAGCTCAGGTAAACTGATCACACATTCGGAACACCACTCGGCCAATCTCACGATCAACCTCGGATGTACATAGACGGACTATTTTTAAAAATTACGGGAAAACCTTTGAAAAACTCGATGACGTCAGTTTAATTAAATGGCGTTAGCCCTCGAAACTGTGAGTGAAAACAATCGACGTCGCCAACGCTACTTGTTTAAGTCACAAACGTGAAACTATCGTATTCTAATATAATTATCTTTAGATTCTTAAATAACGGCAGAAAAAATCTTAATTTTTGAGAATGATTCGTCATTCTCAAAAATTAAGATTTTTCAGCCGTTATTTACTGTAAAAGATATAAATCTACAGCGCTAGTTTTTAAATCGGACTGTGAAGCAGTCCGCATTTATATATACCGTTTTCCAGAAACCCAGTCTGTTTGACCCACTACATTTTTACCTTTATCTTCTGAGCAATGTGTTCAAACCAAATTATGTGTTTTCAAACATCGAAGAAACGGTCTTTTCAGTCACAATCTAAAAACTTTGTTTTTATCTGATTTACTTTTCGACAAATAGAGAAGAAGCTAAAACACAATTTGATATAATTTTCGCTTTTAGTAATTACCAGTTAGTATTTTCAGTGTTTATAACAAGATTTTCGGTTGAGTAAAGGAGTTGAAACGTACAATAGGTTAACTGTATAATAAATTTGTAGCACTTACAATATAACTGCTCTGAATTTTTCTCGAACGGTAATTTACCAGTTGTAGGGCTGACAACCAATCAAATTCTGTTATGATTATCACTCGGTCAAAACCCACGCGTAAATTCAGACCACGTGGTAGATGCAAATGGACATCGTCTTCTCGAAATGTGTCAATGAAGTTGTTTGTCATTGGTCAATGGTCGTCTGCACTAGGACAGGGAGCGTGGGAAGTTTACTTTTTGTTCGCATGGTGGAATGAGTACTGTTGACTATGTGTTAACAAATTGAAATAATTTTGTAATTTTGAAATATTTGATTTCAATGAGCACTCTGATCACGCTCCAATCCTATTTTCAAAAATTCAAATTTGAGTATGAAGAAAAATTATTCAACAACAAATAAACCGACAAAAACATATGATAAACTGATATAGGATAGCAGTATGAGCGAGCTATTTTTAGAACAACTCATGAATAATCATAGAGTGCTGCTAGATTTAATCGATTGGTCAGAAACCAAAGATATAAATAGCATAGTTGGCGATTTCATGTGTTTCTTGGGGAAAAATGCATTTATAGTATTTGGGAAATACCAATGCTTGAAATACAAACATGTTGGTAATCATAATTGTAAATAGTTTAATGAAAAATGTTTTGTTGCTAAACAGGCTTTAAAACTCTATAGAGAGAGGAATAATATTAACAGACAAGCTTTTAGCTTGGCGCGTGCTCATTATAACAACGTAAAAAAATCTGCTAAGAAATAATTTAGACTAGCAGAGGGCTATCGAATCAGCAAACTTTCAAAATCGGACCCACGAGGTTGGATGAGCTGGCGATGTCCTCAGAAAGATGGAGTGTTAAGACAAAAAACTCACAAATTGGGCAAATATTTTACCATCTTTTATTGTCCAAATTTGAGCCCTTTTGATTGGCGAACTATTGCACTATCCCAGCCTCTCAATGATGTCCGATTTACAGTGCTGATAGAACTTTGATTCTTACACTGTATCCGCCTTACAAAATGCAAGATTTTGTTACATACCCATCCGCTTTACATACATCCGATGTCTGTTGCAGTTTACGAAAATGGCCGAGTGATGTTCCGAATGCTGATCACAGTGTTTTAGTTTCTTATGATCAACATCGACCGGAAAAAGTGAAAATATTACACTAAATTTGGGGCGTGTGACAACGTAAACGTATGAAATACATGTAGCTATAGGTAGATTTTACGCGTCGAGCCGTGAAATCAACTTTTAACGGTTAAATTCACGTGCTCATTCTTTCAAAATAGATAAACCAGCCCTATGTTTAGGATGTAAAAGCGTTTCACGAGCGCTTTGAGATGATACCCTGCTTTGCACGTGCACATACGCGCAAAGCGAGTCATCATTTCGAAACCGCTTCGCTAACGTTTTCATCCTGAACGCAGGGCAGGTTTAAACAATACCTAAAAGATGTACAAGTTAACTTTCAAATGAAAATTCATTGCTTGTCTTAGATCGTAAATATATCTATGGTAATGGACTCAACCCCTTAGTCATAGCTCAGTTTTGAAAATACACCTATACGTATTCGGTTTTGTTTTTTATTTTCTGGCGAAAAAAAACAGTTTTCCAGACAGTTAGTTTTCCATAGACGAAATAGAAAAAACTGACAGAAGTCGGGCAATAACCTTTGAAAAAACCCTGACTGAAAAATGTTCGAACTTAAGACTTACAATAACCAGCGTTCAGCGTTCTTTTTCAACCTAGTCATTATACCATTACGCACGACGTGATCATTTGGATCGAAATTCGGTCAATCAGTAAAATCCGGATTATTTCGCATGAACAACTTTGGTCGACCACGGGACAGAGCTCCAGATATTTCGAGGATGGTCGTCTAGTTCACCCTGACTAGTATTATAGATCCGCAAGTGGTTACACTCCTGTCTGTTTTGGCCGTGTTAAATTATATAGTAAATTGGCACATTTTGACAGTCTGTAGCTCTTTTAAAAAACTAATTTGGGCTAAATAACTTAGTGCGGCTTAAAGAGCAATTTATGTTCTTGCATATCAGCCCCAGAAAACAGTACCTTGCAGGATAACTTTTTCGCAATTTTTCATTGCGCACAACTACCCTAAAAAATCTCTTGGTGCGAAAGTGTATGTCAACTCTGGTGCCTCCATCAAAGGTCAGGCTCCAAAAAAAAGTAGTTCGAACCTAAATTCATTTAATCCTATGCATGAAATGTAGCAGAGGTCTGGCACTTAGCTGTTACTGTTATTTAAACATTAAAACAGTGTGGCAAAAGGAGCATATCATTTTTCTAGCCGGACTATTTTAGGGTACAACGCCCTAGGAAGTAAATTGTGACCAGAGCGGATCCAAGTAAGAGTGAGGTTTCGAGAATTCGTTATCTCATATCATTTTCAATCTAGGATTGGGTCAGACCCCACCCGATTTTTTGTCTTCTTTGTTCTATATAAAATTCCTCAACTTTCAGGTGCCGCTGCAGCGCATTCCACAGCACTTCTCTGACGTCATTAGCGCTTCATCTACATTCATAGATCTATATTTTGCCGGAGACCAAAAAAAAAACTGGGTCAATTAGAGTTTTGATTAGGCCTTTGCAAGCGAGAGTAAAGGCACCGTCTTTTCCCATCCTATGAAGAGGACAGTAAGTTCGGGAACGCCCCCCCCCCCTCCCCCCGTCCCTTATACGTCCTCCCGGAAGGGAAATCATTCACAAAAAAAGAATCGAACCAAGCATTATATTAAAAAAGAGATGCAAAACCAGCAAAAAATCAAATAAATATGCACGTGGATCACTATTCTCAACTTCAAATTGCCATTTTCAAGCCGCACTATTTTTTCTTTAAGATCTACTTTTACTTATACAACGACCTCCGGAAGTAAATTCCAGTGAGGTCACTCCATTGATCTTTGACCACTCACTTGAAAATGCTTATCTTTATCGATGATTTGTCTTGTTGTTTGCATGGGGTTTAACGCCACTTTTAACATTATCTCGGAGGCTGTTGCGCCTACCCAAATGTCGTTTCTTCCTCCAGTTTAACAACATCATTTCTTCCGAGCCGACGGTTGCATTCGGAACATCGCTCGGAATTTTCCGTAAACTGACGTAAGTGTAGTATTTTTGGGTCGTTTTTTAGGTAATTCGGTTCCTAGCGGTACTTCGGTTAATACACTTGTAGAAAATCCCATTTTTGTTAATTCTCTCCGATCATCTCTGGAGATATTTTGGGCATACTGTATTTGATGACAAAACGCAGTAAAACACTGCGTTGTGTTATCAAATTATGAAATGCCCACTTTTATTTTTCCATTGATTTTATTTTATGCAAGTTCATCCTTAGCGGGATCGGTGATGTTTGTGACGTCATATAAACCTACGCGCGAAATGTCTCGCTTTCATGGCTGCGAGGTCTTTTCCGTAGAATCCCCGAGGGTTCCCGATCGCCGACAGTTGCCCACTCCACTGGGGCGTACTTCTTATCATACACCCGTTACAATCGGGAACCTTCGGCGATTCTACGGAATAGACCTCGGGAATAATACGGGCGCAGCCATGAAAGCGCGTCATTTCGCACGTGGGTTTGTATGACGTCACAAACATAAACGATCCCGCTAAGGATGACGTTGCATAAGATAAAATCAACGAAAGAATAAAAGTTGGCATATCATAATTTGATAACAAAACGCAGTGGTTTACTGCGTTTTGTCATCAAATTATGGTATGCCCAAAAGATCTTCAAAGATGATCGGAGAGAATTAATAAAATGTGATTTTCTACAAGCGTATTAACCGAAGTACTACCAGGAGCCGAATTACCTAACAAATGACCCAAAATTACTACACTTACGTCCGAGGTACTTTTCAGTTTACGGAAAAGTCCGAGCGATGTTCCGAATGACACCCGTTAGTGGGTCAGGGTGACATGTGATTCGTGTCACATTGACTTTTGGGTTCGATTGATTGATTGAATGGAGTTTTACGCCACTTTCAACAATTTTACCAGTTATATCGCGGCGGCTGGAGCACCTAGAAATGGATTCCTAGTATTTCCCTTACCAGTATAATCAGCACATCCTTTCCTATCCTCCAGCTGCTATCTCACATAGATCTACGATTATCAACCCATTGGTGAGATACAAATAGTCGGAAAAATTGGGTGCCGCCGTCGGGGCTCAAACCCGGGACCTCTAGATTGACAGTCCGACGCGCTACCAACTGCGCTTTGACGGCGGCATTTTGGGTTCGAACTCACGATCCCATGATTGTCGGTCCCCTGCCTTACCACTGAGATAGCCGGACTCGAGATTAAGGTTTATGTAAAGCAGATATTTTGAATATCATAGGCGAAATATTCACGGTATATCTAAACTTAAACGTTAAGATAGTGGACCAGTAATAGCTTTGAACGTCTCAGAAGTAATATCGTTAACATTGTGAAAGAAAATGTGGTTCGAAATGTTGCCATGAGTAACCAAAACCTCATAATTTCAGCTTCAATAAATATTTAATACGTAATAAGAGTGTTGTATGGGGGAAAAAATCTGACGATGTTGGGAGAGTTGATCATTGTCGAGGCTCTGCCGAGACAATTATCAATTCTCACAAGCGAGTTAGACATTTTTCATACAATACACTAAGTACGTAATACATGTATATTCATCTTATAACCTGTATTTGCCTTGTTTTCGTGGACGTTTCTAACAAATGCAAGTTTCCCAAAAATGACTGCATTATGTCACTGTTCTAAAGAAATATCTATGTGATGTCATAAAAAATATCGCATGGAATATTATCACACGGATATTTGTATAGTTATAAGAACATTACAGGTACTAGGTATACATGCAAGAAACTATTCCTTATTATATTTTGTTTCATCAGAAAATCCGTTTCTATCCGGAGCCCTTTTGTGACATTTCCCTTTGCCAAATTCAAGCAACGATTTTCAGAAAAGAATAATTCCACATTAATTCTAACTTTTCTATGGAAACATGGTGCTGCTCATAATCATACATACTCCCTTACACGAATATTTCACTTTTACTAATATTAAAAAAGATTTCTCAGTTATTCGAACACTTTCTGTAAAATATTGGTTGGAAAAAGCCTGAAACATCTAAAAGAGAAACATTTGGCGACAGACGGTCATAGGACGGTGAATGTCCGCGCAATTTTCGCAGTTTCATACTGACAACCGTTACATTGACCCCAGCAATAATTCCATTAATTATATATTTTCTAGTTTATTCGCACTGGTTATTTCTGCCACATGCGGTCACTCACCGAGGAATTTAAGTTCTCTTTTTTATTGATATATACATAATCACCCCCACCCCCTCTCCCCGAATTAGAAGGAATTGCAGACGACAATTTAATGTTATTCAACAAACTTTTTAAGTTGATAAATACATGTAGATAGATTGATAAAAGCAATTTCATCATCATTTTCCAAAATGCTTTCCTATCTCTCTTTTCTCGGAGTGCAATCACAGCGGCGGGTCCAGGATATCTGTATTTAAAGGGGTTCGAAAACACAAAAGTAGAGGGTTCGTATTCTTAGTATTACACAATTTTGATTGAAATTCTGCAAGAGATGAAATAATCAGGCTACCGAAGGGAGGGGATACCCCCTTTTCAGGATTCAGAACTTTGTCACACAGAGGGACTGTGTGGGGACGGGTTAAACTGTCCTGCATCAGGATGACAAAACGGTGCCAACATTTTTCCAATTATATCTCGCTTTGCAGATGTACCTGCGTGCAAAGCGGGGTATAATTGGAAAACTGTTCGAAAACTGAACAAATTGTGACAAGATAGTTACTGCGATTTTCATGTAATCAACAGAACCCGAAAACATAGTAAGATGCACCATCCATATGATTAAAAAAAAATTAAAAAATTCATTTTGGCCCCACTTACATGCACCAAATCAAGAAATCAAATAAAAGACTATATATCGAGAAATAGAGTATAGCTCATATTTTTCCCATAAAATGTTCAATCTGGTAATTAGGTTATCATTAAAGGAAAGACTAACTGGTGGCTGTTAATTTTCCTCAATTATGATCTAAATGCGTCTGACTCCGTCCCCTAATTCAGAAGTAAATTAGCGAATTATCAAGACATCAATTTTCGCCACGTTGGCCAAACCCGACAAATAGGGAAATAGACTATAGGCACAGACCTAAAATAATCGACAGCGCGAGACGTTCTAGTGACGTCACAGACTAGACGGCCACAATGCTAAAATGTACATACGACAAAATATACATGTACCGTATAACGGGTCAGAATGGACAGTGTCCGACTGGTTATGATTCACATAGAACCGATGAAATTGTTGTTAATGTTATACTAAATCTAACAGAGGATATTATTTTCTTTCAAATGATGTACAATTTTTGTAGAAGAAAGCATCTGTTCTCCTCGAAAATGCAGATTTAATGTATCAATTTAAATTCGCGGGAGATGAAAGGAACAGCCTAAAGAATTTCGCATAGATAATGATCCTGGCTATGTCGCGAAGAGTTTTCTGATGTTTGACATGAATATTCCATAGATTTAGTTTGTTAATTTTGATGCTTAAGTAGAACCGTCACCCAAAATTTGCTCAAGATACAAAGTCAACAAATATTTCGAAGTGGTAAACAACCCCCAAGGTCAAATGCACTGGGTGAGATCGGCAGATAGAAGAGCCGACGTAAGTATGTTATCCAATCAAAGTGTAGCTCGGTTCAGTGTTATGTCTTCAGTGTAGTGTGTAGGATATTCGCTTCGGAAATTCGAAAAATAGGGAAGTGTAATGAAAAATAAACATAAGTAAATGCTACAGACGGTTCGATGGAAGTTTTGCCCCAATATGTCAGCCCCCATATACAGCGGGTGCTGAAAAGTTTCCAAACAACAGCGAATCGGACACTTCAGGGTCCTGGGCATGGCGGACTCGTAATGCTCTCCCCGACTCACGAAATGGCTAAACTTACTGCAGAAGATTACAGAAAAGCGTTTTCAGTGAAATCTAAAGCAGAAATCGAGCAGTTATATCGCGGCGGTCCGCCATTTCCAGTGCAACAGCTTCCAGTTTTTACTCCGGTGGATACAAGTCGAAGTGAAAAAACCGAAACGGATTTAGAAGGTGAAAAAATAAGTTGTTTTATTGTGGGAGGTGAAAAGAGGTTATGCCTGCCTCAGATTTTAAACACAGTGTTAAGGGATTACACGTTACAGCAGATAAACACAGTTTGTGATGATTTACATATATTCTGTTCGAGATGTCAACCCGAGCAATTGGAGATTTTAAAAGTTTCTGGTATTCTTCCACCAAGCGCCCCAAGTTGTGGGTTAATCACTAAAACTGATGCAGAGCGTTTGTGCAATGCGTTGATCCAAACGCCAAATGACACTGCCCCATCTCATCCCTCACCGAACAGTTTCAAAGTGTATCACGAATGTTTTGGGAAATGTAAAGGCGTGTTCAACCCAGAGGCTTACACATCATCAGGGGCATTATGCGTGCAGTGTGTAGACTGTGGACGCTGGTTCAGTACACAAAAGTTTGTTTGTCATTCGCACAAAGCCCTGGAAAACCGTACTTGTCACTGGGGCTTTGACTCGGCAAACTGGAGACATTATTTACTTCTAGCCAAACATCAACCAGGAATTGAAAAGCTTCAGGAAATATTGGAACAGATAAAATCTCGTTTTGACAACACAAATAAATACAAGAGAAAACAGGTAATTGCTATAAGGGACTTTCATATATAAAGGGGTGTGAAGGTCCTACAACTAACTTGTCTCACTTGCAAACTTAACAAAAAAAACAACAACTTTTTTTTTTAACAAGACAGTGGGTCAGATAAACTTCAGACTTTTTCTTTTAAGGGCTTGTGCTAGCCTAATCCTTGTCATGCTGAACCCAGAATATTCGTGCTTTAGCAGAAGGTATAGGCAAAGATCAGCCTGCACTTATGTGCAGTCTGATCTAAGTATATACCAACTGTTTTTTATGCAATTTTGCTTTGATTTTATTCAGCATGACAAGGGTTAAATTTGGGATTCATTGACCCCCCCTTGACCAAAAAATTCTGGGATTCAAAACTGGTTTTGAAGGTTTTTTTTTAGCCACTAGTCCCGATTATTCTATGTTACTTTGACTACATGGATTTCGAATCTAGAATGTATTCGCTAACTTAGGTTATATGCATTCTTATTCATAGTTTAAATTGCTTTTCAAAATTCAATATTAAGTATTGATAAATTATACAAAACATAAGATAAACGGAGAAACTACTTCTTGAAAGCAATTACTCTTTTTATCTCAATCTGAACTTGTTTATTGCAAGCTCAAAAAGATATGTGGACGTGAGCTATTATCCTCTGAACAGAAATGAAAATCCTTATCTCTAATAAAAATGACAAAAAATGTATAAAAACAGTTATGTTAAAGTATTGTTCCATGGCTTGGATTTTCTTCTTGACAAAAGGTCATCTTCATCTACTATTCTGATTCGATGATGATAAATAGCCAGCCCTGAGTAATCCTAATATATCTGGCATTTGTTAATTTTTGTCATAATGAGTGGGGTCATGTGTGGTGTCTGTGGTCTCAAGGTTGAGCATCTGCTTTGAGACCAAGAGGACCTAGGTTTGATTCCCTGGAGTGGAGGCGCAATTGATCTTGGTTCTTTCTTAGGCAAAACAAATTAAACAAGAAAAGGAGACCCTGAAGCATATTCAGGGCTTGTGCTAGCATTTTAAATTTGGAAGTCATTGACCCATTGACAATATAATTCTGGGATTCAAAACTGGTTTTGAAGGGGTCAAAAAAAGCAAAAAATTAAAACTTACCAGTCTTTAAAGTAATCTATAACTGAAACAACATAAACAATAAAATGTAGACACTCTTTATTGTTTATGTTGTTTCATTTATATAATTCTTTTGTAACACTTTGAAGAAAACTTTTGATAAATATCATCTTTCATATTGTTTAGGCTGGACCACTGGAAATTCAGTGGGTCAAAATGACCTCCTGCAGGAGATTTTTGAGGGTCAAAATGGGATTTTTGGGAGTCAAAACCCTGGTTTTAGGACCAAACACAAGCCCTGTTATTTTTTTAAAAAAAGAGTAAAGTAGAATGACTTTTCAAAATACAGAAAATTATCTAGCAAAGATATTAAACCCCAATTGACTGGGCAACTGATGCTGGTGCTGTATGTTTTGGATTAGATTTTTTTTTTCACCTACCAGATGGTCTCTTTTTGTGTGATAATAAATTTGGTTGCAACTCCCATGGATGAGAAAAAAATCCCGGATCAGTGAATTTATTCCTGTCTCCTTAACTTATTACTGAACTTATTATACCCCCCCCACCTACGAAGTAGAGGGGGGTATATTGGTTTCACCATGTCTGTCTATCCGTCCATCCATCCGTCCGTCCATCCGTCCGTAGACCTTTTCGTTTCCGGACTATAACTCGAGAACCAAATGACTTACAATCATGAAACTTTATACAAATGTTCCTTATGACCCAAGGAAGTGCCCTATTGTTTTTGGGTCATGTAGGTCAAAGATCAAGGTCACAGTCAGCCTTTGTTCAATTTTCGTGTCCGGACTCTAACTCAAGAACCAAGAGGCCTACAATCATGAAACTTTATACAAATGTTGCTTATGACCCAAGGAAGTGCCCTATTGTTTTTCGGTTACATAGGTCAAAGGTCAAGGTCACAGTAAATTTTTGTTCAATTTTTGTTTCCGGACTATAACTCAAGAACCAAGTGACCTACAAGCATGAAACTGTATGCAATTGTTGCTTATGATCCAAGGAAGTGCCCTATCGTTTTTTGGTCATATAGGTCAAAGGTCAAGGTCACAGTCAATTTTTGTTCAATTGTCATTTCTGGACTCTTAACTCAAAAACAAAGCTACCTAGAATCATGAAACTTCATGCAAATGCTACATATAATGACCTCAATATAAGTTACAAACACATCCTGCACTAATAGCACTTGCATTCTAACAAACGCTTGTGGGGGGTATTAGTCCGCTCTGCGACAGTTCTAGTTTTGTCAGTTTACTGTAAAATGTTCAGAAATAACTGATTTATATTGTCAATTGATTGAAATACATTTATTTAGGGCTATAACTGTGCTATCTATGCATGTTTTGATATTGATAACAGAGAGCGTGAGCCTTGCATGATCATTATGATTATCAGGGTTAATGTTTGACAAGCAAATTAGTATGTAGGGTTTTGACCCTCAAAATTTTGAAAACATCCTGATTTGACTCAAAACTTCTAACAATGGGTCATTTTTACTTGTCATATTTTCATTTCTGAAAATCTTTAACATTTCATTTTAAATTTGATTTATCATGCATGTAAAAGAGATAGAGATGTAGCAGATTAGGAGCTGATTTACTACTGTCATGCTTCACCCCTCACCAATGGGTCCATCATCGTAGACCTATGTAAGATAGCAGCTGGAGGCTAGGAAAGGATGTGATGGTTGTACTAGGGACAGAAATACTAGTTATCCATTGTTAGGTGCTCCAGCTGCCAAGATATATCTGAAAAAATGTTGAAAGCAGTGTAAAACTCCATTCAATCAATCAAGTATGCTTAAACCAGAATATTCCTGCTTTGGCAGGAGGTAAAGACAAAGATCAATCTGCACATATGTCAGACATTAGTCTTTACCACCTGACTTTGGTTCTTCAACATGAAGAGTTTATATTATTTATTTTTAAAATAAATATCAACTCTTGCCTCTTGGCACTTTGATTATGATAAGATTTTGTTAAATGTTACATATTCAGCATGACAAGGGGTCAAAAGGAACAATAAGAATCCAAAAACTACAGTAAAGCTTCCAGCGCTTTTCTGGAGATTATTTGTTTGTTCCAAAAACAGTGTTGCATTTTGGATCAGTCTGAAATTTCTGAAAATTTGTACTCTCTGTCTGTTGCTTGCGGTGATAGATCCATTGGGGTTTTGAGGGAATCAAGCAATCGCCCACTGTATAACCCAATTTAAGAATTATCTAATTTTCATGGAGAAATTCTGAGTCAGAGTTTTGTTATACTAGAAAAAAGAACCCCTCTATATGCATGTTTGATCCTCTCAGTGTTCCCCCTGCCTTTTTAAATCTGGGGGTAAAATGGGTATTTTGCAGTGTGCATGTACCCCCTCTATATAACACAAAGAAGGCTGGTTGCAAAAATTGGGGGTACAAGCTTAAATTTAGGGTTAAATCACCCCCATTTGGGTTTTTTGGGAACACGTCTTCTTTTACAAAAATCCCTCTCACCAATGGGTTGATAATTGTAGACCCATGTGAAATAGAAGCAGAAGGCTTGGAAAGGATGTGATGGTAGTACCGGTGAGAGAATTCAGATACCAGGAATGGACTGTTAGGTGTCATGTAAAAAAGACTTGAAAGTGGCATAAAATCCCATATAAGAAAGAAAAAAAAAATCCACAGTTTAGTCATACTGCCTGGTAATATCAAGATCAAAAATTGTGGTTTTCAAAATCAAAAGCCTGAAGTTTTAACATGTTCTGAAATAAAATTAGTTTGGGGTTAAAATTTAAAATCAATACTCCTTGAAAAGAAGAGATGTGACAGATGTTGAAATCTCACATAAAATTGTCTGCCCTCTTTTGTTTTAAATTAACCCTTGTCTTGCTAAATTAAAATTAAAATTCTCTTTCAGAATTGCACTCATATCAAAGTACTGAAAGCCCCAGAGTTCAAGGGTGGAGGGAAATCTTTCTTTTTGAACATTAATTTCTTGAACAACTCATCCTTGAAAGGGAACAAATGGGTTATGTAGACTAAGATCAGACTGCACAAAGGTGCAGGCTGATCTTTGTCTATAACTCCCACACTTCACAAAATACCAAGGTCCCACTGATATGTCTGGTAAAAATCATGCCGGTCCGATAAGTTGCGCATGAATATAGGACCGACTGTCTGGTAAAATCTAGCTATATACACAATGTGTTCCATTGTGAGGTCTGGTGGATTTTGTCAGGTCTGGTTACCAGACCCACTGTCCGGTAAAAATTATGTGTATTTCGTGAAGTCTGAACCCCTGCCAGAGCAGGAATATTCTGGAATAAGCATGCCAGGGTTAAAGACTCGACAATGACATAACTGGTTCTTTTACCCTTGCAGTGCTGAACACGTAATATTTCTGTTCTCCATTCAGTGCTATTGATTCCGTGATTTTATACAATTTAACCAAAGTTTTTATTCAGCATGATCCCTGACGGCAGCGCCTATTCTTTCCGACTATTTGTCTCTCACCAATGGTTTTATAATCGTAGACCTTTGTGAGATAGTAGCTGGAGGCTATGAAAGGATGTTATGCTTGTACTCACTAACTGGTGAGAGAAATACAAGGAATTCATTGTAAGGTGTTCCAGTCTCCGCTATATAACTGAAAAAAAAATGTTGAAAGCAGCGCTAAACTCCATTCAATCAATCAATCAATTTTCAGCATAACAATGATTAAGACTAATGATAACATTTAATGCTGTTTGTCAATTATTTTAAATTGTTCATGGAATAATGACAGGCATCCGAAATCTAATGTGAAAAAGACCCAAAAAACCTTGTCATGCTGAAAAAAACTTTCAAAGATTGCATTAAATAATCAAAGTGCTTAACAACTAGATGCACTAATTGTGAGTCAGTAAATATTTTAACCCTTTCTTGTTTACAAAATTTTGGACCTGTCCAAATTCAAAGGTTTTGCAGACAAAAATTTAAAGTGGATTAAATTTAAAAAATAACCATTCAGAAGGGTATGAAAATAGTGTGGAAAAAGAAGAAATTGCTTGTCAGAAGCAATTTCTTCTTTTTTCACAATGTTTTCCAGGGCTCTCGGTAACGACAGTAGTGTCGTATGAGACGACAACTTTTCTCAGCAGATGACTAAAAATCCTATCAAAGGATTCCACCGGACGACAAGTTTTTCTTAGGCACGCGTCCCGACTTATAACCTCTCGGCTGTGTATAACATTTGATTGTTTACGTAAGTTAACTGTCGCGTGAAAAATCGATAATAGCCATATCTGAAGTCCGATAGACGGGTGCGATAGGCGTGGCGTTAATTGACGCCAACAGCCAATCGTAATCGGTTATTCGTAGACCTTGTAGGCAGAGCTTGACTATCAATGAATGGAATCTAGACTCTGCCCGACGATGTGTTTTGGCGATTATGCATAGACGAAACATGTGAACCATTAATATATTGACTGAAGCCGTTGATTCACTTATTATATACCGGTAATTGAATTCGAGCAGGGCCCCAATGCGACGAAGGCAATAGTAAGACAACATAATCGACCCGATTTATTCGTAGCAAGTAAATGATTAGTCCGTGTCCTTCGAACTGTCCTGAATCTTTTTTACCTTTTGTAAAATCGGTAAATTGAGTAAAAACAATTATTAAATTAAAGAAATGTTCCTGAAAATTACGAAATGAATTATCACTAGCGGTGAATCTCTGGAACGCCGTGCATGTGCGTAATTCCGTCGGATAACGTATTTCGAAAATGGAAAGCTCCGGATCAGCCTACTGATCAGACATGTGTTGATGTAAAAAAAAAAAAAAACACACACAAATCAAAAGACAGGTGGTTCGGAAAGTTTAATTATTTCAATCTGAAAAAAAAAAAAAAAAAAAGAGATAACCAATGCAATTCAAACATACAATCTTTTTTAATGAATATCAATTCTGAACTTTTTCCTCTCAATTGACAACATCTGCAAAGAGAATCATGGCATATACTTACAGGTATATGTTGAGATTTTTTAAAGTCTAAATAAATGTAATAACATTTTTTTACTTCTTTTTAACTTCTGGCAAAAAGAAGATATAACTGTTTCAAAGACTTGCTTCTGTACTACTCAATGGTTTTAAACTGAACATGGAAAAGTTTTGTCATCTACTGAGCCCATCTCCAAAAATGAATAAAAAAATGTAAAAAGCATTGGGATAAAAGAAGAAAATGTTTTTTACAAGCAATTCCTTCTTTTCAACCAATGTTTTCCTTTAGATAACCATTCTGGTGAATAAAACATTGGATTGTGTAGTAAAGGGTTAATAAATTGTAGTTTCAATATCATAGTTTTTTGCACGGTACAAAATCCATCCTCATAATGATGGAATCCAACTTTTTTGTGTGGAATCCAACTTTTTCTGAAGTTGGATTCCTGGAATCCTACTTTCAAAACCCTAGTGAGAGCCCTGTTTTCTCAATCATAAAATCACAGGCACGTAAAAAGCAGAGATTAAACAGCAAAGTGTTAAATATACAACTTAAATTCTGACTGATGTATTGACTTAATTGACAGGAAGGGTAAAGGGGTAAAAATACTACTGGTACATGTATATAACTGTGTAAAGGTATATCGACAGTCGGACTGCATATTGATAAACATTCCCCTTACGTGCCTCATCTGACCGAGTTTTGTATATAGTAACGGTCTCGTGTCACATGATTTAGTCGTGAGTCCATTGGCTGTCAATAAATATAATGGCCTTAACACACCTGCCTTTTTCTATGCCTCTTGTACTGGATATCCCAATTTGATGATGAAATCTTTCATGATAAATTCCATCCTAGATTGAGGGATCATTGCAAAATTGTTTAAAGTGCCTTTATTGATATAAAGTCACTTAAATAGTTTTGCATTGACCCCTTGTTTTTGTCAAAAAAAAAAAAAAAAATCCAAATCAAAGATGATTTATTTTTTCTTGTAAAATAAAGGCTCAACATGACAACTATTGCAACTGCTTTATACTGACGAAGAATTCTAGGCAGTTACAACAGACTTCGAGGGCTCAGCGTGAAACAGTTGTAACTCCCTATAAACATATAGGGAGTTACAACTGTTTCGCGCTGAGCCCTCAAACTGCTGTCTGTGCACAGATCTATGGAAATAAAAATTGAGCTCTCTCTTTCAGTTGTTATGAATGAAACTTTTCAAATCAATGGGAAAAAATCTACGTAGAATTTTATTCATAGTGCAAATTGAAACAATTTTTGAGAGCAAAAGAGAAAGTGTTTGTTTCATAAAGTTGGTTTCACCTATTTCCCAAATATTCTTCCATTTTTATTTCCTAAGTATTGATGAAAAAAAAAAATGTTTATACCTGCACTTTTCTCATCAAAAAATTTAATATCGTTCTTCATGGTCTGTGAGAAAGAAGTGTGTGTGTGTGTGTGGGGGGGGGGGGGGGGGGGGGGGGTATATACGATATCCAAGAATTGAAAAAATAAGTTTTGCAAATGTAATTTTAAAGTCTTTCAACCACACTTAAAAGTCTCTAATAGCTTTACTTTAAGACATTAATATTTAAGTCTCAAAGAGCTTGAGTTCAAATGTATTGTGTGAATGTCTTCGAACATTGGGTTGATAATCATAGCCCTATGTTGGATAGTGGCTTGGGGAAGGATGTGATGGTAGTACTGGTGAGAGAAATACCTGAAATCAATTGATAGGTGCTCCAGCCGACGCGGTATAACTGAAGGATAGTTAAAAGCAGTGTTAAAACCCCATTCAAACAAATTACCTGAATAAAGGGTGAGATGTACCAGAATCATCTTGTAATCAATCTGACTGGACATAGGTAAATGAATGGAATGTAAACCAGTCTGGGGGCACCTGATGTTTCTAATTATAGAAACAGTAAACAGACAGCAGCCAATTATTATAAAGGGAGCGGTCAGTGTCGGTCAGTGTGACTGTCTGCAAGGCCCTTGACCATTCATAAATCCATAGAGTATTATTTTCACTTTACCCTTAACACTTCTGCCACTCGGTCTGTTATTTGTCTAAGCTGTTGACTAAGAAGATTTCTCCTTAGAAATATCACATTGTAAATAATTGCTGTTAGTTTGATTAGTTGGAAGTTGCATTGAAGGTAGTTGCCCTATAACAGCTCCTCAACATTTTCAGAACTTATGATCTTTCACAATGTTAACCAAGGTTTCTTAATGAAATTATCATTAGGAAACGGTTAAACTGTTTAAGATCATCCAATACTTCTGAAATGTTGTGGAACTATAACAGGTCCACTTTTTAATCAAACCAAATAAACATTGCCTTGGCTCCAAGGAGTTGTGTCATTTAAGGAGAACAAAAACAAAATGTGTTAACCAGAATCAAGGAGGGGGGGGGGGGGGGCGCCGGGTTTGACCTTTACTACATTTTGCCACCAGCCTAGAGGACCAGTTAGCCCTAAATATTACAGGTCCTCCCAGATAACTACAGGTCCTGTTTGATTTTTAGCAATTAAACCGATAAATTGCAAGGAAAACGTGACAAGCAATTTCTTCTTTTTCTACAATGTTTTCCATTTGGAAATGCAAATTTAAGTATAGGAAAGCAGAACTGGACAGATATGAAATAATAAAATTAAGTAATACAGTACTGCAATTAACTAGGAATATTCGAGGTTCAGCAAAACAAGGGTTTGTCAGTCATAAAAGGAAAGATTAAAAGTTTATGTGTGACATGTCAAAAGTAGTTTTTGGCGACTCTAGAATTGACAGGATAATAATTATAGATGTAATTAATGCATTTCCAGAAAATCAACAAATTTACCCTTAATGACCCCTGATCAAACACAAGGTCATTAGGGGAAATTGGTATTGGTTAGTACTGGTCAATAACGATCAGTTAGTGCTTTTAGCTCCAGGGCATATTTATTTTTTCCCCAGTCCTCTATCATAACCATTTGTCATTATGACATAACAGTAGATAATAGTAAATAATAGTAGATTGTAAATATTGGCCAAAATAAGTTTAAACCCTTAATCCTTGTCAGGCTGCATGCCTTGAATCTCCCAGCTAAGTCAGGAAGTATAGAAATACGTGCAGACTGATCTAAGTCAATATACCACCTTATTTTCCCTTCTTAACCCTTGTCATGCTGAATAAATTTTGGCTAAAAAATTGCATCAAAATCAAAGGGCAAAAAGCACTGAAAGTACCAGCTATAGGTCAATTTCTATTTGAAAAGCTTAATCTTTTGACGATTCTGGTTTGAAAGTAAGAAACAGGTGGTGTAGACTGACATCAGACTGCACATATGTGCAGGCTGATGTTGATCTATAGCTCCTGCTAAAGCAGGAATATTCTGGGTTCAGCATGACAAGGGTTAACAAGAAATGATAGAAAAATTATTTCCAAAATAAATACTCAACACAAGAAGCACTACCAGTGCTTTCAGAACTTTGAATTTAATTTGTTTTTGCCAAGATTTTTATTCGGCGTGGCAAGCGTTCCCACTGCTGCTGAAATCTGGAGGTAAACAGTTTGCAGGCCCCTTCCTCTCAGATATTAATAGCCATTCTCTGTAAGCATTTACACTTTTACATAGTGAGTGTGGCACGCCATGTCTCGGATTTACTTGAAACTTGTTTGATTATCAGACCTTATTGCCCTTATGAGTAAATAATCGTTTTTTTGTCAATTTGTTTTTAGGTTGCCATGGAAACAAATCTAAAAGTTTTTTGATAAAAAATGGCAAATATAAGCATGAAAATAGGCATTTTTCGAGCATTGCTATCTTGCTTATAGGTTTACAAAAAATAATCTTTCTATTATAAATTGTTTTATCCTTACTCAATCATTTGCACTTTTTAAATTTATTTCAATTATTTGTTATATTCAATTCTTTACCACATTTAGGTGGGTGGGGTAAGACATTTTTTGAAAATGTCATATTTTGACAATTTCTTAAAGCATTTTTGAAAAAATGCAGCTAGTTTGAAATTATGTGTTCCTACTAAAGAATAAATCAACCATCCCTCTATCATAAAAAAGAAAAAAAATATTGGGCCTTTGTCTGTAAAGGTGGTTACTATGGTAACCAGACAGGCACCGTCAAGTAAAAATTTTAGTATTTTTCTATGTATTTTCTTCTTAAAAACACATTATTTGCTCAATATAACTGTAATTTTTGATATTCATGTTTGGTAGGTATATAGATGTCATCAATGATAGTCAGCCAGAAGTCTTTCACTTAAGGTCAAGGTCATTTGTTAACCATTTTTGCACAATTTTTTGAAAAAGAGATAAAAAACCAGTCAAGATAAACTTTTTTCACCTGTCAAAGAGGAAGATAGGCATCAGAGAAACAGATAATTGTCATATTTTTGTGACAAGATAACTAATATAGTGTTTTGGATTCTATATTAATTTGTAATTCCCACTACCTAGATGTATTTCAAGTGTTGAGTTAGAAAATAATCCCATCCGATGGATATCCCCTGCATGTGTTACCACATAAATAAATCCTATTCTTATTTATCATTACTCTTTGGTCCTCCTTATACTTTGAACATGGTTTGAGCCTTGTAAATGTCTTGAATTTATACAGTGAGCTTTTTTATGCTGCATGTGGTTGACAATTTTTTTATGGTACCCAATTCTTTCCTTATTTAATTTTGAATGTATGTAAAACAACAAAATCAAGGAATGTCACTTTTCTTGTAGTTTCAGCTTCAAATAGCTAAATTTTTTTAAAATTTATAACAATAATAAGTTTAAATTTTTAAATTAGCTAAATTGTTCACAGAATGAATTAATAATTGCGAAATATTGACTGCTCATTTGTTATGTCTATCCGCCATTTTGGATTGTTGCTATGGGATCAAAGGGAAGTAACTCTAAAATAGACTACAAGACTAAATTTAAGAAATTACACCATTTTTTCAAATTATAATTCTAAAATTATACCACATGAAAACAATATATTCTGATAATTAAAGGAATATTTATTAATTTATCTTTCAATTAATATGGACATGTACTGTAAAATCTTTTGCATTGAATTATTGTAACCTCCTGAAAACAGGGATAGTTCATGTATATTATTGCCATTTTTAAGAGTATGCAATTTTCAATCGAGAATTGTGAAAAATTTAGGGTATGTACCCCATGGGATTTTTAATGTTTTGATAACTAGAACACCTAATCTATTTGCTTTAAACAATTTTTTTCCCCATATACGCTGCAAAAATCTGAAATTTGGATCTGAAATTTGGCATTTTTGCAAAATTCTGACTTTCTATGGCCTGTTTCTATGGCAACATAGCACCCATTTCCGAATTAGTGATATATTTTGTAATGATCTTTTATGGGGTTCAACTTGTGCAAGTGTGAACAAAATCTATTCTTATGCGTGCCAAAAAAGTGTAAGTGCTTACAGAGAATGGCTATTAATTCCCTAAAAAATGCTTTCCCTCTTCAAAGAATCGACTTTCCCCACTGAAACGGGGCTATGTCTTGAAAAATTGTACTTTTTCTTGCCAAGGATTGGTCATCTATTCCCTTTGAAAGATATTTTTCAGTATAATTCTAAAACCCTAAATTAAGCTTAAGTTTTAGAATTAACAAAATGATTTACCCTAATTAAAGCTTTATATGTGATGCGATTTTACAGACAAAATAATCTTTAAAGAATAATTGATAACCATTGAAATAACTTTTCCAATCCAGACTTGATTAACCCTTATCATGCTGAATAAATTTTGGCAAAAAGATTTCATCAAAATCCAAGGGCAAAAAGTACTGAATGCACCAACTGTAGGACAATTTTTATTCAAAAAACTAAATCTATTGACAATTTTGGTTTGAAAGTGAGAATCAAGTGGTATAGACTAACATCAGACTGCACTTATGTGCAGGCTGATGTTTGTCTATAACTCCTGCCAGAGCAGGAATATCCAGGGTTCAGCATGACAAGGGTTAAGATCAGTCTCTATGAGAATGATCTTCAACTTAAGAACTTCAGTTTGGCTAGCCATGTTAAGTGTGTGCATGATAAATGATTGGACTGTCTATATATACACACTGATATTTAAGAAAATCTAAATGAATTGCCCCAAGCTATAGGACACAACCTAGTAAATAAAAGATGGATTTATGATATTAAGGAAATCTTTTTACCTTGAAAATATGTAATTCTTTAACCCTGTAGGGATTTTACTAATATACAAAGGGACAGACAAAATAATTACTCCCTTTTTCACACTTTTTCCAGACAATTTAACCCTTGTCATGCTGAATAAATTTTTGCTAAAAATTTTCATCAAAATCAAAGGGCATAAAGCACTGAAAGTACCAACTGTAGGTCAATTTTTATTTGAAAAACTAAATCTCTTGATAATTCTGGTTTGAATGTGAGAAATAGGTGGTGTAAACTAACATCAGGCTGCACATGTGTTTGTCTATAGCTCCTGCCAAAGCAGGAATATTCCGGGATCAGCATGACAAGGGTTAAGTCAATGTTAACCCTTCTCCTATGTTGTTCATGACATTTTCTCACTGTACACATTGGCATACGAAATAAGTTTCTCCCTGAAAAAAAAAGAAAAGAAAAAAAGAGAGAATTATTTACAGACAGACAGAGGGAGGGAGGCAGGGTAACAACACCTTCATCATATCTTTCTGACCTAAGGGTTTATTGGGATAAATTCCTTCTTTTTTCCATGAAAATTTGTCTTGTGACTTATGACCAGCACAGCAAATGGGAACAGTCTGTTAATAAAGTTATTTCAATTAAAAATAATAATAATAAAAGCTTGGATATTTAGGTGATGAAGATTAAGATAAGACTGCACACATTGTGCAGGCTGATCTTATCAAAGCCTCCTGCTCAAACGGGAATATTGGGACCTTTCAATCACAAAACTACTGTCTTAACCACTAGACCACAAACTCCATATCACTTTATTGTAAAAATGCATTTATAACCCTTTCCATATTTCATGCTGTACCTAAGGATTTGGCAGATGTTTTAGACAAAGATCATACTGCACAGACATGCAGTCTGATATAAGAATACACAAGCTGTTTTCTACTTAAGTATTGTTGGTAAGACTTAACCCAGGCTATTTGAACTGTCCCCAAAATTGTCAATTTGCTTGAAACAAAGATTAAATCCAGTAGAATAAGGGTTAAATTTGTTTTTGGAAAAAAAGGATTGTTTGCTCCTGACCTTGCAATAGCACCTTGCAATGTGGGCATTGTATAAATAAAATGGGTCATAAAATAGAATGGCAGAGCTGAAAGATTTTGAAAGCAAACAAAGACTAAATTAAGTTGTCCAAAACAGGCTGAATACCCTGCAACAGGGGTGAGGAATTCCCAAGCCCAGCTTTTCTGACATGGGATTTTCTGTCTGCAGACAAATTGAAAAACATTTTTCTTGGCCACTTGTCCTTGGACAAGAAACCACCTGAACTACTTTACAAACATAGCTAACCATGCAGGGCCTTGAAAATAAAATGTCCGAATATATATTGATTTTGCTGTGACTGGTCTAAGATTGCACAATTGGAATACCATGATTTTACCTTATATGTGCTTTTCAGACTATCTGCAATATTTTGTAATAGATAAAGGGTTAATCTGATCTGCAGACAAGAGAAGTACAATTAAGATAGCACCTGCTGATAAGCAGATTATCAATTTGTGTATTCAACTGAAGATTATCTACCTGGTAGTGATACCAGATTATCCTGGAACAGACATGCAACATTATGCTGAACGTCTAATACTGGATTAAACAATTTTCTATAAAATATTAGCTTGGCTATTTTCCGAGAAACCCAAGGTATTAACCCTTGTCATGCTGAATGAATATTGGCTAAAAATTTTCATGGAAATCAAAGGGCAAAAAGCACTATAAGTATCAACAGTAGGTCAATTCTTATTAGAAAAACTAAACCTTCTTTCAGTGGTTCATTTCACGTGCTCAAGCTGCCTAGTGATATGACTGTAAAATTGTTAAAAACAGCGTAAAACCTTCAATTAATTGTGTTTCTCTGATGCAGTGCATTGGGTTTGATTGCTAGATTTCAATGTAAAAAGAATCTTATTGTCTTTCAGACAAATTGTAAAGCGAAGGCCCACTATTATAGTGTGACCTTTCTACAGGGCTCATGTTAGAGTTTGATATTGGGGATCATTGACTCCTCACCTTAGATATTCTTGGGGTCAAATCTTAATTACAAATGGTCAAAACGACAGATAAGGCAAATCATAAGTAAAATTTTGCATATTCAAGTATCAACTGTTTCTTGAAATGATGTAGCCGCTGTCATAGCGCAGTTGGTAGCACGTCAGACTGTCAATCTAAAGGTCCCGAGGTCGATCCCTGATGGGGGCAATTATTCTTTCCTACTATTTGTCTCTCACAAATGAGTTGATAATCGTAGACCTATGTGAGATAGCAGCTGGAGGCTGAGATGGTGTTGCTGGTGTGAGGAATTCCAGGAATCAATTGTTAGGTGCTCCAGCCGCCGCAATATATCTGAAATATTGTTGAAAGTGGTGTAAAACCCTAATCAAACAAACAAATTGTAACAACTACCAGTTACCCTCTTTTGCTTAAAAGTGGGATGAGCCTATTGTGGTTTTTGACATCTTGTCCAAGATAGTCAATCCTTGATGTTCCAAAATTATCAAAATTTGAGTCTGTGACATTTCTTACAATTTCACATGTGCACACGGCACACAGTTTAAGCAGATGCACAGACTGACCAGGGTCTTTGTTTTGTGCAAATATCAATTTTTTGAAATGTCAGGCAGAGGCTCATTTCAAAGCTCTTATTTATCTAATATTTTGTTTGATGACATGTGCGGGATATGATACCACAGTATATCTTTATATACAATGCTTAGAATTTTATTGTGTCTGTGATATATGCTTTTGATAATGCTGCTTACTGAATGGCTAATTCACTCAGTGTAGTTAGTCTAAGTGAAGGGTTTAGGACAAATTTGCAATGTAATTCTATTGACCAGCTAGTACAAAATATCCATACCATATAGGGTCATTCGACTGTAGACGGCTTTGATATTCATTGATCGGACTTGGTATATGTGCTCCTTTACTCGGTATCAAAGACTTATTCTTTGCTCCTCAATCTTCAAACTTCTTTGAGAATGAGCATCATAAGACAGATAAAGTGACTCATTTGAAATGGAAGATATTTCAAATCATGACTGTCTTTCAAATTAACCCTTTGCTGTTTAATCCCTGCTTTTTACGTGCCTGTGATTTTATGATTGAGAAAACATTGTGAAAAAAGAAGAAATTGCTTCTGACAAGCAATTTCTTCTTTTTCACACTATTTTCTACCCTACTGAATGGTTATTTTTCAAATTAAATCCACTTTAAATTTTCATCTGCAAAACCTTTGAATTTGGACAGGTCCAAAATTTTGTTGGAAGTTGAAGTTGAAAGTGTTAAATGCTTCACTCCTAAATTAGGGTTTGAACTTTAGACTTTCTTGTCAACATAAGTCAATGACATCACAAGCATCAAAGGCTTGTATATATATAGCCCTTATCTAGATCCTTTGTTGTAGGTACTGGTATTCATTAAAATAAATAATTGAATTTTTCTGGAAAAATATAGACAATTTGTGAATACTCCTCTATTGTGAAACTTATGGAATATATGATGTATCAAAAAGGCTAAAACCAAAACCAGTATTTTAAAGGGAGATAATAATATATAAATACTTTTGTGAGAATTGTACTGCTTTCTTCATTGACTATAGCACGATTTGAATTTGATCAACAGTATAGTATAAACTGTCATTTTGAGGAATTAAAGCAAAACAATTGCCAGCGCCTATTTTGTAATTTACACTTACACAGGGGTGAGGAAATACAGAGTTAATCTACACTGGTCCCTAGACAAGTAAAAGCAGATTTCTTACTTGTCCAGGATCAAAATGAACTTGTCCACAAAAATTTATATAAGGTAGATACATAATGAGCAAATATTGTTTTGTAATGAAGAAAATGCTGTAACCCAGCATTTTCTTCATTAAAGACAATATTTTCTTGCCTTTAATACAATCAGGAGGATAACTTTTCTCCTAGATCTTTTCAATAATGTATCAAGATTTTTGACCACAAACAAGTGGCCTAGAAAAATATACTTGGCCACTAGTAGAAAAGCCCATTTTGGACAAGTTGGGCATGGGAATTCCACCCTGGCCTGACTTACAATAGTTTTGCACTATAATTCTTTGATTAATCATCCATACCTGATTCTTCTCTTAGCTTGTACTTTTTTTCTCCAAATAAAAAAAGGGTTATAGTACATATCGCTATTGACAAGTTTCGTAGAGACTATGGTATAAAGGCGCCTCCAGTGTATATATGGTCAATCAACTGTTCACATCAATATTCATTGATCAGGACTGTGTATCGACTGTCTACCCCTGACCGAGTTTCAAATAGGACGTTTGTACTATGTGAAAATTTACTCAACCAAAATGTAAATTGATCGAGGCGTAATTTAACAATTAATCCTTTTACGGGACAAGGTTTCAAATATTTCTTTAAGGTTGTCATGTTGTAGTCTGCTTAGCAAATCAATGGAACAGGGGTTACTTCTGCCCAACAGCATCAGGGTTTTAAATACATGTACACAGGTCATGGCATTCCAAGACTTGGTCTGTCCAATACAATTAGGGTTTCAGTCTGTCTTCAATAAGATAGACTGGCTAGTTGGGATCTTAGGATAGTTTTGGAGTCCCTGATTAATTAAGACATAGAATATTCCATTTAAGTACTAAACTTGTTTTTATATGAAATGATTGCTATTTGGTTAAATGTAAAGAAAAATATTTTATGATACTGTATTGACTATTTAGGAATCAACTTGACGAAAAAAATGAAGACTTCAATTCTTTTTCTGAAGCTGAGATCCAAGAGGGTCTTTGCGACTCACATCAGATAGAATTCAGGTTCCTTACTGCTTTGAGAGTCTCATACACGCAAAATCTACATTCCTTAAAAACCTTGTTTGTCCCTATCCCTATTATCCACGATTTTTCCCCTGGCAGGGCGGAGTCGAGGCACTTAAGGTTAAGGTTAAGGTAAATCAGCGTTTATTCACTATTATTTACTTCTAAAGATTATAAATTAACTTGAGACCGTAAAACGAGGGTTGGTTACCAAACCCTCGTAACTATCTTCAGCTTGTCTAAGCCGAAGTTACGAGGATTCAGTAACCCAACGATGAAATGTAATGACTTTCTCTAAGCATGTGAATTCTTTTGGTTTTAGGGTACATTTATTTGCATGCATTCACGATTATTGCCGACTAACTTTTCAACAAACCCTAAATATTTAAATTGTAACTCGCCAAATTACATCACGGCTAAGCCCCGCCCTGCCAGTTCATTAATTACACAGAATAATAATTTGGAAGACATATTTTTTTTGAGACACACAGTTACAGAAAGATGCTGTATTTGGGATTTTACTTCAAGGTAACTCAATTATGATTGAACGAACCCTATATTGCTGGTACTCATTGAAATTGTACATTTGAGATGATTGCAATTAGTACCAACAACATAGAGTTTTATTGATAAATAAAGACCCTCTGGCCTCTATACCTTCTTATATAAAAGGGACGAACCTCTAAGACTATGTATGTATCATTAAATTTTGATATTTTCTTCTCCAGGGTGGAGATTTGAACACAGAACTTGTAAAGCGGACTAAAAGTGAAGACAGTGGGTCACCGGCTTCACAATGGTCGGATTCAGAACACAGTTCGACGCTACGTGCCATGATGTCTGCTTTCCAACCTTGGTCTACCAGTCTCGCAAGTGCTATGAAAGACGGGAAACTACTTCCTGCACCCCCGGCTATCATGAGGGAAGGGTATGTATTTGTATGTATTTCTGTTTATTTATCGTCACCGTAGCACATGCCCATATAAGGGATGCTCCACAGAAGACGGTTAGTTGTTAGGGGGGATAGTGCAAGGATACAAGATGAAACTACTGCTGAGATCCGCCATGGTTCTTTAATGTTCTCGGTGTAAAGCACTGTCTCACGGGGCCTCAGTTTAAAGTCTTATCCAAAAGACAATTAGTTTGTTAGTGTGCCAGCTCAGGTTTGAACCCATGCCGTCAAACTTCAATGGTTTTGAAGTCCGGTGCTTTACCAATTGAGCTAATCGGGAAGGGTATGTATTTCCTTGGTGCTTTTCAAGGGGTCAGCACAACTCTTTTGTCAGTGCCTAAATGTGTATATCATATTTCCCCTAATAATAGCGCCCTCCTTAATAGTAGCACATGTTTCACGTAGATAACTCACTTGAATTGCTTAAACCTTAGGAACTTTTTGAGACATCTTTAATTTGAGATGAATTTCCTCTAAAAAATAATTTATATGATTATTTAGAGGAAATTCACCTAATATTGAAGGAAAAAGGGCATAAAGACATCAATTTTATGATTTTTATGCCTTTTAGGCACTTATAATAGTTTTGCACTGAACCCTCATATTTTAAGACTTAATGGACTCAAGGTGTGGAACCACAAGGGCCTTAACCCTTGTCATGCTGAATTTTTTTTTTTTGCAAAACAAAAGTAAAATCAAAGTGCTAAAACCACTGGAAGTAACCGGATGCGAGTGAGTATTGATTCTGAAAATGCATTGTTTTACACCTTTCTGGTTTGAAAATGAACTTCAGGTGGTATGAACTAAGATCAGACTGCACATTTGTGCAGGCTGATCTTTGTCTATGCCACCTGTCAAAGCAGGAATATTCCGGGTTCAGCATGACAAGGGTTAATAAGCTCAGCTTTTTTTGGAGAAAACACAAGATATTGTGATCACCCTGTCATCATTCGTTTTAGCATTGTTGTTTGTACTTTAACCTTGATTATCTCTCTGTTGTTATTGAAGATGTCTTCATTAAACTTGGCATGTGTGTTCACCATCACAAGTACCATCCCGACTTTCGAGGGGTATGACTTGGAAAGTAGTTTTGTAAGAGTCATGCTACTTGTTGGACTTATCATTCTTTGTATTATCAAGCACCTGCAGCCAAGGGTCGGCACCTATAGGCGGTGCTCAAAGTTATTTAGGACCTTTTGAGCATCGACTGAAGGTTTATCTCTATCAATGTGTAAATCATTACTATAAAATTAAATAAGCAGATTGAGGCTCTGATAAGATGTGTTGTGAACTTGTGACCAAGTGCTTAAGTGCAAGCAAATAAAATTTGTATTAGGAATCAATAGTTAGGTGCTCTAATTTCTTGCATAGTTATAATGGTTAACGCAGATTTATACTCCATGCAAGGTACTATAAAAAGATATAACCAATAGAATTCAATTTAAAGTTCAATCTTTCTTCTTTTGAAAAGGGTTAGCTGTTTAGGAAAGTGAAATTGGGCCAAACTACTCCTAACTTGTGGAAAAAAGGCTATCCTGTCATGTTACATAGAAACTATCACAATGTGAGGCATGATTGTGCTTTAATGAAGGGGTGCCCCAATTTTAAAGGATTTTCAATGTTTTGTTGAATACCCTCACTTTAAATGGCCGTAATTTGTTGAATCATTTCTTGAGTTAATGTCAAAGCTTCATTGGTTTAACTTTACCCCATGAAACCTATCGGTATTGGTGCTGAACTATTGTATAGGCTCTTGCAAATGCTTTTCTATCAGCCCAAACCTTTTTGACCCCCCTTTAGAAAAGATAACCATGAAAGTAATAGTTGAAATAAAGAGACAAAGTAACAAATGGTTTCTATATCCCGAAATGTTTTCTGATCCTTTAAAGGCAAAACAATGTCAAAAGCAACAAACATAGAAATAATCAAATGAAGAGATTTTTACATTGTGATCTTTTTTTCCATTTTGACCATTCCATAATTTTGAGGTGTTGTAATTAGTTATCATAAACATGAGAGTGACTTGAAATTAAGATGGTAGATTTCACTCTGTGCCTATTATGAAATGGCACTATATAGCTGGATTGAGAAATACAGGAATTCATTGTTAGGTACTCCTGTGCCGCCATGATATAATTGAAAGATTGTTGAAAGCGGTGTAAAACCCCATTTGAATAAACAAACTGACCACAAATTTACATGAGTTTATGAAGTTGTGTAAGAGTCCAGATGCGAATATAAGCAAAAATAAAAACACCCTAAATAACAGTGGATTTACAGTGATAAATTTTCCTCCAAATGAATGTACTTTGACTTTTCTGTTAACCCTTGTCATGCTGAACCCGGAATATTTCTGATATTGCAGGAGCTATAGACAAACATCAGACTGCAGTCTGATGTTAGTCTTCACCACCTGTTTCTTACTTTCAAACCAGAATTGTCAAAAGATTGAGTTTTTCAAATGAAAAATGACCTACAATTGGTTCTTTCAGCGCTTTTTGCCCTTTGATTTTTATGCAAATTTTTAACCAAAATTTATTCAGCATGACAAGGGTTAATAGGTTACCATGTCAAACTTTAGTAGTTAGTCAATTAGTACACTTGACATTTTCTTCCCTTCAATTAGGCAGACAGTTTTGTATTGGTACTCAGGGGGCAATGAACCATCTTCTTTCTATACATGTCATAGACATAACTAATGATTTTGGTGGAATTCTTATCTATGTCAAAAGAAAAGGAGCCTCACTGTAAGTTGTCTTCTAATACCAGTCTACAGGTCACAATTTGTAGCTCAACTATTCTTAGAAAAGGGGGAACTATTCTGGTCACCTAGGCATAAGCACAATGCTTTGGTTAAGTTTTCACTTTCAAATCTCTGTTTCTACCAAAGCTATGGCTTTGAAGCTTTGCACATGCTTCTGTGACCATAGTACCAGCCTCTAGACATAGATTTATTACTCTAATATTGAATATAGTGGAATTTTAACCATTTCGGACTTAGATATCTTGGTTAAGTTTTTATGTGCAGCTGTTGTATGTCAGTTATATCTCTGTTTCTACTTAAGCTGTTGCTTGGAAACTTTGTACATGCTGTTGTGACCATTATATCAACCCTTAGACAAAAATTCATAACTCTTATACCTTATTTGGTGGAATTTTAATCCTTTTCGGACTTAGAAATTCTTGGTTAAGTTTTTACATGCAACTTGTGTAAATGTGTATTATCTCTGTTTCTACTACAGCTATTGCTTCGAAACTTTGCACATGCTTTTATAATGATCATAATATTATCCTGTAGAAAAAGAATCATTACTCTGATGTTGAATTTAGTGGATTATTTAACCATTTTCAGACTTGAAAATTCTATGTTAAGTTTTTATGTGCAACTGTTTGTAACAATATCAGTTATATATTAGTTTCTTCTCAAGCTATTGCATATTTTACTCTGTACATGCTTCTGTGACCATAATATTATCCTCTAGACAAAGATTCTAAATCCTCTAGACAAATTGGAGAAAGATACAAAAGTTAGCAATATAGGACCATCATGTTCATGGTCCTCTTGTTAAATTTTGACTTATATAGCCTTAATGATGTAGGAGTTTAGTCATTGATAAAATGACATTCATGTCATTGCTGTGCTAAATGTTGTTTTTGCCAAAATAATGGGAAGTCGCTCATGAAAATTAAGAATTACTATGACCTAAAAATAAAAATGCTTGTTTTAATCGAAATTTAACGGTGTTTTTCAAAGCGTTGTGACATTTAGCCAGATTCGAAAAAAAAATCATTAGTGGGGGCCTTTAAATGCAATGGATAAATGAAGTTATTCCACCCATAATGAAGGATTGTCAAGAAGCTTTAGAAGACATTGTCATATATTGTCTTATATATTGGTTTAACAGAACATTACGTTTTTCATGGCGTTGTGGTAGCTAGACTGAAATATCATTTAATTAAGTGCCTATACAATGTTTAGGCACTCATAAGTGCCTATACAATGTATATAGGTAACTAACAACTAACACCATTTAAGAGCTGCTTGTCCATAATCAATGATGAAAATGCTATGTATTTATATTCCACTAGCTATCTAGAAAAAAAAAGTAATAAAGTATGCCATGGGTGAGAAATAGGAATTTGTATAGGGATGAGTGTCTTTTTCACTACGTTTTTTGGGGTATAAAGTGCAATTGCCTTAGAACATGGCAAATACCGCCCGTAGGGCGTTATGATTAAGCCATGTGCTAAGGCAATTGCACTTTATACCCCAATAAACGTAGTGAAAAAGACACTCATCCCTTATAATTGCAATCATCTAGATCGAAGAAACTATTAAAATACTCAGCCAAACATTAAAGCTTCAAGTCTACTTTCTGCGCGTATAAATTACACGATCTATTTTTAATCGTGTATTGTTTATCTCGCTACCGAAGTGAAATGTCATAAAGTCAAACAAATGATACACAAATAAACGACAACTTTGAAATTCGTAGAGGTACTTATGACAAAAAAGCTTGTTTCTGTCAAGTTTGTTTGTATTTTTAAACGAAAACGGCGTGGTAAGTCTTAGTTGATAGGGTTGCTTGAAGGTCTTCGTCGACTCACTGTTTCCTAAGTTTAGGTCGGCTCAGAATCGGAACTGCATGCTTGTAATCGTAAATTCTTTCGAAAATATATTAATGAATAATAGATTGAATGGCAATGTTGCGTTGATGATCGGGAACTAGGTTAATTCGAGTTCCTACAACGCAGGACTTGCAGATCGAATTTCGGGTGTTTCCCGAAAGACCTATTGCATTTTATACAGAAATAAAGTGCAATGGATTTCCCCACGTGATGCGATTTAAACCAATCAGAATTCTTTATTTTATTGGATTGCAATTATTAAATGTTAAAGTGTCGAGACCCTTAAGGGTAAACACAGTAGAAGCTGGGACTTGTCAAATATCATAAATATGCTGTACAAATACATATACTTCAAATACACAAGAGTGTGTTGTTAACATGATATTTATAGTCTGTTTCTTTTTGTAAATTTATTTAAAAGATAAAGAACATATTGAGGGGTCAAAGAAGCACTATTTAAAGTGTGTATATATTCATTTATATAGAGGGGTAGAAATAGGAAAATGAAAAGTTAAAGGCAACATATAAATTATATGAGTCTGAATTTTAAGGGTAGACACAGTAGAGGCCAAGAATGGTCAATTATCATAAATATGTGGTACAAATACACAAACTGAATGCACAGTTTACCGTCAATGTTAAATTTAGTCCCTTTCTTTGTATGGGTTTATTTGAAAGATCAGAATTTTATTTTCAGAGAATATGAGTTCTAAAGAAAAAAACAAAACCAAAAAAAAAACCTTATGTATGATAATGTAATGTTTATCATTTTATAGAAAAAAATAGCAAAGAAACTTTGATATATTTATATTCATCCAGCCATATCTTGTTCTGCTGTTAATGGGATTCCACTAACTGCAATTTTCTTTCAGGTTTGGTATGACATCTCCCTTATAACTATATTCAGAGCCACCTGTTTTACTCAGTGTAAATAAAGTAGTCCCAAATTCCTGAGGTAAATGTGTGCACAATTCTGTGTTGCAACACATAGTAATCCTCTTATTGCAATTTTACCTTCAGGTTGGACGTGACAGCTCCCTCATGTCTCCATTCAGAGCCTCTGCTTTGCTTCACTTAAATGAAAAAATATCCCGCATCTCTAAGAAATTGAACTACACAATGGTATTTCAATTATCAGCATTCCACGTATTGCAATTTTATTTTCAGGTTTGGTGTGACAGCTCCCTCATATCTCCATTCAGGGCCTCCTGTATTACTACACCCAGATAAAGTAGTCCCTCATTCTGAATCTAGCAGGTAAGTTTGAGTATTTTATGTTTTGGATTTTTTTATGCCCCTGATTTCTCAATAAAAACCTCCCTTCATCATTTCAAATAAGTACCCACAACGTAGAGTTTGCTTATATCGAAAATACCCCCTCCATGTAGCTCTGCCTTTAGTCTTGGAGCATGTAAGTATCCTCGGTTTTTCACTTGGATACTTCCTGACTACAAAGCTGGGTGGTAAATGAGGTTATTGAGTACAAATCTTTCATGCTTATAATTAGCACCAAACTTTTGAGGTAGTTTACATCAAATAGCATGTAAATAGATGAAAGGAAAAAGTATGCTAGTAATTCTTTGTTTGATGTGAAAATTTTGGACAGTTTACAAATTTCAGCCAATGTTTGTTTTTTTTTAAACAAAAATGAAGTTACTGTGCAAGAATGTAAATGGTCGTACAACCCTGAGAAAGCAAAAATGATACAAATGTCCATATTGTTTTCTCACATCCAAAGTTTAGGTTTTTATATGCCGCTGAGTCAATCTAGAGGTCCTGGGTTCGATCCCCAACGGCGGCACTCAATCTTTCCGACAATTTGTCTCTCACCAATGGGTTGATAATCGTAGACCTATGTGAGATAGCAGCTGGAGGCTAGGAAAGAATGTGGTGGTTGTATTGGTGAGAGAAATACCAGGAATCCATTGTTAGGTGCTCCAGCCACCGCGATATAACTGAAAAAATGTTGAAAGCGGCGTTAAACTCCATTTAATCAATCAATCTTTATATGCCACTGAAGGTAGATGTATATTGGTATCATCTCTGTCTGTCCGTTCATCCCAATGTCAGAATGTTTGTACATACGTCAGTACATTATAACTTGCATATGCAACTCCTCCCTTATTTATGGACTGGTTTGAATGAAACTTTCACAAAAAGTTCATAGTCACCTGATCTTGTGCTTATGGTCATGGTTTGGTGAATTTCAACAGGGTCAAGGAAAAAAGAGCTTTAATGTAAAAAATTTTGTGAACGCAACTCTTCCATTTATGGACAAATTGGGATGACCTATTTTGATGAAACTTTCACAAAAATCTCCTAGTCACTAGACTTTGGCATATTGTCATGGTTTGGGGAAATTCAGCTGTATCATGGTAGTGCATCTCTTCCCTCATTTATTGACCTATTTTGATGAAAAAATAACATAATGTTTTTTGTCACCTTTCCTTGTGCATGTTGTCAGGGTTTTTCGAGCCCAAAATCTTTGAACGACATCTCCTTCTGAACCTTATGTTTTAATAAGATGGGTAAAGGGTTGCAGGTTCATTTTGAATAGTATTTTGGTGCAATAAAGACCAGAACCCGTTAATCATTATTAAATAGTTCTAAGGAGATTTCGGAGTGTTAATGTATTCATTTAAAGTAAGCTTTATTTAATGAAAGTCTAAAGATTTTAAAGCCAGTGGAGCGATACAGGCCCTCTTGGGCCTCTTGTGTTAATATGCACAATCATGATAAAGGGGGTTTTCATTTTAAGGATAATCCTTTTGGCAGCGTTTTTTGTGTCAACTGCACGCTTGTTAATGTACTCTCTTATTGAAAATCTAAAAAAAAAATGGGAAAAAATTGAGCTCTTGGAAGGTTGTAATGCTGTAAGATAAAGGTGTAGGTATGATAAGAAGGAATGTCAGTCTGTAGGAATACAAGCATACTTGTGGTATATGTTCTTGTTCTACATACATACTATACAATCAAGTCTAGACCAAGAGTTTGTTACTTTATCTCATAAAAAAGTCTCTTTTAACCTCTAAAGCTGTTTTTTTTTTTGCTAGACATGATTCAGGTACCGTAATTGTATTACCTTCATTTTCCCTGCATTACTTCTGTTCTAATAAAGTTATAATATATAAGAAATATTTGTATTTCAAGTAAGATTGATTGGTATTTTATTTCATGAACAACAAAAGCTATATTTCATTTCTAAAAACACTTGAATCCTCTTTATTGATGCACATTATTGTCTGCAGCTAAGGTCAAGGTCAAAGTCATTTGGCAAAAGCACGTCAACTGTTATAGCAAAAAAAGTTTCTTAGAGAGATTGTTATATGCCTGTCAAAAGACGTCCTCGAGTCCGGCTGGCAGGAATATAAAAGGCAGTGCACAGGAACCATTACTATATCTAGCTCATTTTTTTAGTTATGGCTCTTTGTTGTTTTTCATACATGTACATGCAGGGGTGTGGATACATGAATTTTCTACACTTGTCCATGGACAAGTAAAAGTCGATTTCTCACTTGTCCAGGATCAAAATGAACTTGTCCTTAAAAATGAAATGATAATTTTTGAGAAAATATTGTTTTTAATGAAGAAAATGCTGTAAGCCAGCATTTTCTTCTTCAAAGACAATGTTTTCCCCCCTTTGGTACAAACAGTAAAATGGCTTTTCTGCTAGATCTTTTTAGTACTATAAGATGGTATTAAGTTGTACACGGACAAGCTGCCTAGAAAAATGTATTGCCCGCAAGTGAAAAAGCCCATGTCGGTCAAGTTGGGCATGGGAATTCCACATCCCTGACATGTAAAAACAGACTTCTTGCTTCAGATTGTAACTACGACCTGGAGTGAATCAGAAAGCTTCTTGAACAAAAACATATTGTAACAGCCTTTCCAATCTTTTGGCATTTTTTTTCCCTGCCTGGCATATTGAAGCTCTAGGTAATTGGGGGAAATGTTGCCCAAATTTTCTTTATTTGATCTTGTTTATCCAGAATCATATGAGCCTTTGCGTGACATTTCCTGTAATTTGAAATGTGCGTAAGGTGCAAACAGTGAGCAGCATAAAAAGCCACATAGTGTAAATACAAAGTAACCTGATGGTCTACCGATACTTTAAGACTCTATCTAGCTACAAAATGCATAGTGAAGACTCTGGTCAGACTGTGCAAATGCACAGGCTGGTTAGAGTCTTTGCTTTGCGCATATTTGGAATTGTTGGAAATCTCACACTCAGGCTCAAAGAGACAAATCATATGAGGACCCAAACCATAGGACTTACAAAGTGTTCACTTTTTAGCTCGGCTGTTTTTGGAGAAAGCGTGAGAAATTGTGATCACATGGGTGTTGTTAGCTTTTGTAATGGCATTGGTCTTGGCTCTTGAATGACAAACCTTGGTCATATCTCTGTTTATACTGAAAATATATTACTTCATGCAACAGGGCATTTGTGTGTTCACCATTAGGGGAGTTATCCAGACTATAAAGGGGGAGGACTCTGAAAACATTTTTGTAAGAGTTAAGCCCTTTTTTGACTTAGACTTTTTGCATTATCCAGCACCTGCAGCGGAGTGTTGGCACCTGTAGGCGGTGCTCTTGTTGATATCACACCAATTTGATATGAAAGCTTCTACATCTATCTTTTGGCATCTTATTCTGGCACTCTCAAGGGCCACTGATAAAATAACTCAGACAGAATCTAGGTTGTTTCTATTACTTAACCCTTTCCTGTTTTACAAAATTTTGGACCTGTCAAAATTCAAAGGTTTGTAGACGAATATTTACAGTGGATTTAATTTGACAAATAACCATTCAGTAGGGTAGAAAATAGTGTGGAAAAAGAAGAAATTGCTTGTCAGAAGCAATTTCTTCTTTTTTCACAATGTTTTCTCGATCACAAAATTACAGGATCGTAAAAAGCAGGGATTAAACAGCAAAGGGTTAATAACCTTTTTACTCTTTAGCTTTTGTAACAACAATTTAAATTGAAAAATCTGAAGTACCAACACCATAGGAATGATGAGATGTTGTTATCGCACTTGTTTAGAAGAAATTCACCTCAAATTAAAGGGAAAAGGGCCTACAAGACATCAAATTTTAATGATTTTTATGCCCCCACATCGATAGGTCAGGGGCATGTTGTTTTACTCATGTCCGTCTGTCTGTCTGTCCGTCTGTCGGTCCGTCCATCTGTCTGTCCATCTATCCGAAAACTTAACCTTGTCAATATCTTCAAGCCTATTCAAGATACAAAGCTAATATTTGGCATGATGATAGATCTCAATGATCCGCATCCGCTGGTACCAAAGTCAAGGTCATGTGACAAGGTCAAGGTCATCTGTCAAGGTCAAACTTTGAAAAAAAATGCCGTTACAGGGGCATTTGTGTTTCACAAACACATATCTTGTTTAAAATAAAAAAATGCATACTAGATAAAAGCTCCCTGATCATGTTATGTATAGCTCCTGGGAGTTTTTATAAGGAGAAATATGGTAATCCTTGTATAAGTTGTCCTTTGGTAAGATCTATGTTATTTGGTAAAGGGTTGGCGTGAGAACAGCATCTAGCAAGAATGTATTTTGGCACCAGACCTAATCTTGGCTGGCTTCCTTGTAATAGATCCAATCAAAAATACCTTTCTCTTTCGGCTGCTATTTTTAGAACTTCGATGTACTAATTTTCAAAGAAAAATATGTATTATATTATAGGCGAGGTTTGGAATTGGGATAAATTAAAGTTACATCAATGAAAATGAAATTTGATAATATCTGAGGAGCCTGTGCTTTGTAGATTTTGTATGAAAGCTTCAAGAAAAAATTTTGGTTTCCATTTTACTAGTAATTCAAATGTCCCCTGGTTTTCTGTTTTGAAGGGATGGGCAAACTAATTATATCAGGGACTTTATTGCATGGATTAGAGAGATATATGTTATCAAACGAACTTACTTGGCTTTCTCCTCATCATTTGTGTGGAGACAAACTGATTAGTGGTTTGCTTTTTCCCATTATCATAAAACCTGCAAGAATAGCTAGACTGGCTATTAAAATTTAGTCTAAATTGTCTGTCGCATTTACTCAATTATAATGTAGATTAGGAATTTTGGGCTTCGAATGAAACAAAAAAAACTCCCAAGTTGTGTTAGTAAATCACTAATGCCTCAATTAGAAGTTTGACCTTTATAACTGACCTTGACCTTGAATGATGGGAACCTTCATGTCAGGCAAAAGCATTGTCACTGGAATGTTGTTGAAGTTACAGAAAAATGTTTATCTCACAGACTTACGGACAGACAGTTATTTGTAAATCAACATGCATGCATTCTTTCCATGTGTGGTTGTGGGGGAAGGGGGAAGGGGGGGCATATAAAGGAATGATCAGAATTGGATGGCTTGTGTTTACACGGTTACAACTATTTTGCTCTGAGCCATTGGATTGTCATTTTACCAAAACTGTCAGTAATTGCTTAAAAATTGTCCACTGAAAGAATGTTAATTGTCTGTAAGCACATCAGTTTACCAGCTGTTTAAGTTCAAAATAACCACTGACTTTTATGGGCCACCTTTGTAATGAGAGACCACCCCACATATTTATTTGCTCTGGTCAGACTTATGCTGTACCCTTTTCCTGCTGAATTTGTAATTGAGTTACAAATATTGTAGTTATGCATTAACCAGATGTATCAACCATTCTGACCCAAGTTTTCTAACAAATATTCAGTAGAAAGCAAGCATTGTAGGCCAAGATCAGACTGCTTGTCTACACACTCTGCCAAAGCTTTTGTGTACAGCAGGAAAATGGTCTTGTTACCTAGTGTACAGTCTAACCTGTTATCTCCTTTTTTAAGAGCTTTGGGCCTTTCAAATAGGACCTAGAGGCTTGTTAAGAAAGGGTGTTGTTTAAGAACTGATATGAGGAATACTAGGAATTCATGGCAAGATGCCCCAGTTGCAAAATATTTCTGACTTATTGTCTTAAATGGATGAAAATCCCATTCAAAGAAACTGAATTGTTTATAGGGTTATATACAACTGGTTCGCGCTGAGCCATCGGTATCCTTTCAGACTATTGTTTCCCACCAATGGGTTGATAATCATAGATCTATTTGTGATTACAGCTGGATGCTTGTAAAAGGATGTAATGGTAGTACTGGTGGATGAAAAACTTGAAATTCATTTATTAGGTGCTCCAGCGGCTGCAATATGACTGAAAAATGATTAAAAGAAGTGTTAAACCTAAATGACCCAAAGGAAAGACCCTAATTTTATGGGTTCTAAATGAATTTGTTCTTTAATTTGAGGCTATTTCAAGTTTAATGAGTGCCCACAACATAAGCTTTTGTAGAAAAATTGTTATTCAAAATTGTGTTACCGACAGTGGTAATGAGACATCTTGGCTTATCTAGACGATGATCAGGGTTATAAATTGTTATGTCTACCACATATTGGCATGAGTAAACAAATTTGTCCAAATCATCCAGCCAGATTATATGAAAAAGAGCAGTTTTATTTTTATGATGTATGGTTATTTACGATGGATTATAAGATCTATATGAATCCAGGGATTTTGTCTGACATCAACAAAATAGGATCCAAAGGTCTCAATAATTGGGATCTTAGGGGTCCTTTCTTAAATTTTGGGAGTCCTTGCTTTAGGTAAAGACTTTTTCTTTTAGGATGATAATATTTTATTTTGTAGAACAAGAGCTTTTCCCTGGTTAAAATTAAAGAAAATGATTGAAGAATATTAATATTCAGGGCTCAACTTCAGGAAAGAATTAAAGCAGTCCTCATTTTTTTTTTCTGAAATAGAGCCCCAGAGAGGCCATGGGACTCACATCATGTAGTTTTCGGGGTCCTGGCTTGTTATTTTTGTGCTTCAGGTGTGCAAAACCTGCGTCCCTTAAAACTCTGGAATCATTGAATTTAATTCAAACAATAACACATGTATTAAATAAAGACTCGGATCAGCTTGTGCATCTTGATACTCTGATTCATGTCTCTATCATTTAGAAAATCATTTACTCAGAATTTCGTAAGGAAAAACTGGTTCTTCAACATAATTAATAGGCAGTTCAAGAACTTATAGTTAAAGAAGTGGTTCCAGAACTAGTAATTGAACTTAATGCTCAATTTCGAGAACATTGAATGAGAATTCAAGAACTAAAAGTTCAAGAACGCATACTGAAAGTTCAAGAACTAGTTTTAGAAGTTAAAAAACTAGTTCTTGAACAAGTGATAGAACTAGAAGTTATAAAACTGTCATGTGACATTCCAGAATGTTCATGAACCAGTTCTAGCGTGTCAGACTGTCATTCTAGAGGTCCGATGTTCATTCCCCGACTGAGGCACTCATTCTTTCTGACTATGTGTCTCTCACCAATGATTTGATAATCATAGAGCTATAGAGAAATACCAGGAATCAATTGTTAGGTGCTCAAACTGCCATGATAGAACTGAAAAAATGTTGAAAGCAGTGCAAAACTCCATTCAATCAATCAATCATGAACCAGTTCCTAAAGTTTTTCACAGAGGAAGGTTCAGCTAGTCTGCGTCATTTTCTAAGCTATGGGCAGAAAAGTGAATTGTGAGTTTTGAAAAGCAATATTTGATCAAGAGTTGTTTACAAAGCTGTCAGAAAAGATAATTTCACAGATCTATTGCACTTCACTTCACAATTTCACTTTGCTTGGGTGAGTGCTCAGTGAGTAATTGTAAAAGGTATAGAAAGTATTGGCTATTAAAAGATTTGTTGGCAACCAAAATGATGTAACTACAGCTTGAACAAAGTTGTAGTTAAAACAGTTAAGTTGCCCACTCATTAAAATTCCTCTTGGCACACTTTTGAATGTTCATGTTTGGTTTTGAACCCCTTTTGTGATTGGTTTCTGTATTACACTTTCCTGTTTTGCAAAATTTACAAAATTAATAAAAAAAAAAGCTAGTCATATATCATTAATCCATACTCAAATTCATAGGTATGAATCCAACTATGCGCCCAATGTCTCGCTGGCCCCGACACAAATAGCAGAGTTAGATCAATGAATACTCTTCATATTTACAGGTATGAACCCAACTATGCGCCCAATGTCTCGCTGGCCCCGGTACAAAAGTGCAAAGGTGAAGATGATGATGAAGAAGATGAGGAGACGCCGACGCCGACGGAGCCCAAGAAACCAACACCAGTCACCCCTGAAGCTGGGTCGTCAAAGTCCTACAAGGAATGGGAGCTGTCAGAGAGTGATGATTCTTCGGTAGAACGATCATCACCGCCACAAGGTATATTTGATCCCATATCGATGGCTCAGCGCGAAACAGTTGTAACTCCCTATATGTTTATAGGGAGTTACAACTGTTTCGTCCTGAGCCATTGATATATATGTATAGTTTGAGAATTGAACTGTCTTGTGATTTTATATTGGGTAGATTTTTTCTAGCATAATAAATCAACCTTTCTGTGTGAAAGAAATGGGGCCTCTAGTTGGCCTATTATAGAACCAATGTTTTTCAAATATTTATTTAATGAAGTTTCTGGATGGTTCCTTTTCTTGTGACAGGTCACATTTGAGAAATTGTGCTTGTTACAAGCTATTTCACCATTTTCTAATGCATAGAATGGTTTCTTTTTATATCTTAACAATTCTTCTTTCTTTTGTGATACCTTGTCATTTGGACTAGTCTATAATCTGGAAAAAAATGGTAAAGGGGTACAATTTTGGCCCATCTGTGCTGAAACTTAATGAAATTGAGAATGAGCCCTGAGTGATTTAAGAAAGTTAAATAAGAAAACACAGAATTCAGAGTTCCTGCTGAAAACTGCTTTAATAACACTGTCTAACCTTCAATCATGAATTAAACAATTCAGAGAATTTGTCAAGTTCTACTTAAGTACATGTGTCAGTGGAAAGTCTCACACAAGATACCTTAAAATGTAGCATCTACATGAAAGCATATCATCAGTGTTCTGGTAATATCCATACCCAAGCTGAAGTTACAAGTTTTTAGCTCCACTGGCTGAAAGCCACTGGGGCTATTGTCATGGCGTTGTGTCCGTCGTGCGTCCGTCCGTCCGTGCGGTCGTAAACTTTTCTTTAAAAATCTTCTCCTCAGAAACTACTTGATGAATTTCAACCAAACTTCACAGGAATGATCCTTTGGTGATCCTCTTTCAAAGTTGTTCAAGAAATTTTGATCCAATGAAAAACATGGATTTAATGGGCGTGGCTAATTTCCAAATATGGTAAAAAGTGAGTTTTCTCAGATTCTAATCAATGGATACCAATTAAATTTTCCATGAATGATCCTTGGGTGACCCTTTATCAGTCTACAAAAAAATCATTGTGATCGGATGGAAAATATGCATTTTATGGGCGGAGGTCAATTCTCTATATGTTATATAGTGGAAACTTTGAAAAGCATTTTCTCAGAATGTAATTGATGGATATAAACCAAATATCACATGAATGATCCTTAAGTGACCCTTTGTCAGTCTACAAAAAATCATTGTGATCAGATGGAAAATATAGATTTTATGGGCGGAGGTCAATTCTCTATGTGTTATATAATGGAAAATTTGAAAATCGTTTTCTCAGAATGTAACTGATGGATATCAACCAAATTTAATTGGAATGATCCTTGAGTGACCCTTTATCAGTCTACAAAAAATCATTGTGATCGGATGAAAAATATGCATTTTGTGGGCAGAGGTCATTTCTCTATATGTTATATAGTGGAAAATTTGAAAATCATTTTCTCAGAATCTAAATTTTGGATATCAACCAAATTTCACTGGAATGATCCTTGAGTGACACTTTATCAGTGTACCAAAAATTATTTTGATTAGATGAAAAAAATGTATTTTATGGGTAGAGGTCATTTCTCAATATGTTAAATAGGGGAAACTATGAAAATCATTTTCTCAGAATGTAACTGATGGATATCAATCAAACATTTTTGGTATGATCTTTGGGTGACCCATTATCATGCAGCCAAAAATTATTTTGATTTGATGAAAAATATGTCTTTTAAGAGTGGAGGTCATTTCTCTATTTGTTATATAGTTGAAACTTTTAAAATCATTTTCAACATCAGTAGAACCCCAAATATCTAAAAATCTAGTCAAAACATTTATTTGCTTTTACAAGAATTTCAAGCCTGTGGAGCGACACAAGCCATTCATGGCTTTCTAGTTAGCTACTAAATTCAAATTTATAGAGTATATAGTCATACACAGGGATCATTTTGGGGTGAGATATTGTGAGATTCTCTCCTATTTGTGCCAGAAATCTCATTGAAACTGGATAAATGAGGGAAAAATCACAAAGTAAAAGGAAATTTAGAGAATGATTTGGTAGAATTTCCTACAAACAGTCTCAAAAAAAAATTCTCTTTAGATTTGGCTTGGCTTTGCACTTGATATTCTGAGCCAGAATTATCCCTGAATACACATACTCATAGTATATTCTGGTATCCTTTCCGTCGTTTGTCTCTCACCAATGGGTTGATATAATCGTAAACCTATGTGAGATAGCAGTCGGAGGCTAGGAAAGGGTGTAATGGTAGTACAGGTGAAAGAAATACCAGAATCCATTGTTAGGTGCTCCGGCGGCCGCGATATAACTGCGAAATTGTTGAAAGCAGCGTAAAACCCATTCAAACAAACAAACAAAGTATATTCTGGGAGTGTCAGGAAAGGCTTAATGAGATTATGGATTCTTTATAGCTCTTGTACTGCAGACCTAATTAATAATTCATCAAGCATTATGTGTACATGACTTTGTGTGCAGCTTGAGGGGAAAAAGGGGAGATTTAGATTTGACTGTGATTCTTAAGGTAGTTGGCCCGTAATAGGTCTGCAACATTTTTGAAGTTATGACCTTAAACAGTGTTAACCAAGGTTTCCTAATGATTTTCATTAGGAAACCTTGGTCAACATTGTGACAGATCATGAGTTCTGAAATGTTGTGGAACTATTATGGTTCCACTATCTTAAGTGGGACCAGTCCAAGTGCTAAGTTTGTCCAATATTATATTGTATTGCCCAGCCACCTTCACAGCACAGTACAGCCTCATGCCATAAGTGAGTCAAGTTTTTTAATGGCGGCGTATTGTTGAAAAATATTAAACAAATTTTAACAAATGAACTTACCCTCTGATGATTCGGAATTGACTTTGAAATGTTGTTGCTCATTAGTTTTAAGCATCAAATAGCAAACAATAGTGAGTTTATTTGTGTTGGAGCTCTGATTAAACAATAATGAGACATCAGTCAAGGCATTGTGGAATTTGTCTTTGATGTCTTTGACACCATGTATCAGGTAAAATGTAATTATCACGGAATACTCACAACAATTTCAACGAATTTCATTTTCAGATAAATCAGGGTCCTTTGCTGGTCAGCTGAGTCAAATTATACATCCCAATGTTTCCATTCCTCTTAGATCTTGGGTGATAAAAATGGGCATAGTCCTATTTGAAGAGTCTGAGAAAGATTTTATCATTCTAAGCCCCCCGATGACAAATCTGTTCATATTCTGTTTTAATTTACACTTGAGAATATGTTTTTCCCCCTAAACAATCCAATTTTTAAATTCTTTGTCATGTTGTGCATTCCAACACGATATTTCAAAACACATCAACCAAATACGTTCACTTTTTTTTGCTCTAAAAATCAGTTTCCAATCTTAAAATATTTCTTCAATTGTATCTCTATTCCCTTGTAATTTTAAATTACACAAAACCAAACATTTAAGTTTATTTAAAGATGTGGATACTTCCCTAGCTTATTATCCACCCACAAACAATTAAAAATATCCCATTTTATCAAGCTAGGTCGGTCCTTTTTAGAGGTTAAATAAGATTGACACGTGTTAAACTTAAAGCGCTGAAAAACTTCAATACACAATAAATATTACAAGAAATACTACACACCAATCTAAAAATAGACCAGACATACTAATTTTATCATGTAAACTTTGCATTGACAGGTTTAACCCAGATAAAATTCTGTTTAAGTTTACCCATGATGTGTATTGATACGATATTTACAGCGCTGCCATTAAAAAACTTGACTCACTTATGGCATGGTGCTGTAGGTCGTATGTCTAAGTCCTAATCATTAGGTCCAGGGTTTTATCCCATTCGGAATATCACTCAGTCATTTCCATAAACTGCAACAGACCTCGGATGTATCGGGGTTCCCAAAAACCCTCAAATGGGGTTTTTTCACCCCCAATTTGAATCTTGTACCCCCAATTTTTGCAAGTAGCCTTCTTTGTTTCATGTAAAGGGGGTACAAGTATGCTGTAAAATGACTGTTTTCACCCCCAAAGTCAGTGGGAACCCTGGATGTATATAAGGCGCATGGGTATGCAACAAAATTGTGCATTTTGTTAGGCTGAAACAGGTAAGAAAAACTAGCGCGGAAGCAACCAGAGCTATCTTTATATTGATATATTTTACAGTACATAATGGCTGAAAAAATCTTTATTTTTGAGAATGATTAGTCATTCTCAAAAATTAAGATTTTTCAGCCGTTAAGTAAGAATCTAAAAATATATATTTAAGGATATAATGGTTTTGTGTCAGTGTCTTAAATGAGTAGCGTTGGTGACGTCGAATGTTTTCTCTCAAAGTTTCGAGGGCTAACACCATTTTAACTGACGTCAACGAGTTTTTTCAAGTTTTCCTGTACTTTTTAAAAATACTCCATCTATTTTACATCCATGGTTGATCATGAGATTGGCCGAGAGATGTTCCGAATGGATTTTATCCCTGATGATGGCACACACACTTCTGGACATTTTTCTCCAATTAAACGGAAGGATGTGTCACCTGTCACACAAAAAGGGACCATCTGGGAACTCTGTAAAAATAAATATTCAAAGTAGAGATCGGTTCCAGTAGAGGTCAAACGGAGGTTGGATTTGACAAATTATTATACAGGGGGGTAGAATGATTATTTTGATTGTAGAAAATTATTTAAGTGGAAAAAGTTTCGCAATGGTAAATTTTTGTCAAACATGTCACATATTTATAAAACTTTCAGGGTCCAAAGAATTCAGAAAAAGGCACTCGTCCTGCAGGGCAAGTCACTTGAAAAAGTTACTCGTCCTGCTTTGAATATCACTCGCCCTACGATTGGCCAATGACCTTCAAAAAATTTAGATTTACGATATTGTATATTTTTTCATGTTCAATTCGACGATTGTGTCTATATTCGACTAAAGAAGTAGTAGATATAAATAAAACTGGTTAAAAACCTTTGAATTCTCGATAATTTCCATGTTTTGGGGATCGATAAACATTTACGATGTTCGGGTACCGGGTTATATCATGCCAATACCCGAAGTTTATTTTTAGAAATCAAAGTACATGAGCGTCAACAGTTAAAGTTGTTGCAAACTTCTATCATCATTTGATTTGTTTGGAGCCCCTTTTCTGTCTTTTATCTGTATTTACCCAGACACTAGGCAGTGTAATTTAGTACCATTAATTCTTCACTCGTCGGGTGGACGACTGACTTAGAATTTCCACTCGTCCTCTGTGATTTCGTACTTGTAAATACGAGCGGGCGAGTGGATTCTTTGGACCCTGCGTTTGTGGAATGGTTTATTGGACGCTCGGAAAGGAAGTAGGGACATACTTTTTGTAGAAATACCAAGAATTCATGTTTAGGTGATCTAGCTATGGCGATTTTACTGAAATTCTGTCGAGAGCTGGAAAAACCTATTCAAATAAATAACATATTCAATAAATATTTCAATTTTAGCTTTGTTGTAAAAAAAGTAGGGTTATGGAAAACAAGTAAAATGAAATTATAAAACAAAACCCTCGCTCTCAAAAGCCCTGGGAAGTGTTTCAGCCTTGCAATTAATTATGTATCAGGTATTCAGGTGTATATTGTGGAACCTATTTTAGATGTTAATTTTGAGCTTTAGATACAGATGAGTCATGAAAATTTAAACCTGTTATTTTTCTTCCTAATTCTATATTGTAGGTATTCATTGAAATCGTCTCAATGAGACGATTCCAATGAGTACCAACAACATAGGATTTGATGGTCAAATAATGTATTTTACAATTTTTGAATTAAAATCGACAAAATACCGTGTCTACCCGGAGCTCTGTTAAGTGGAACCAACAGGGAAAAATTCCCAGAGATCCATTTTCAATAATGAAATATTAAAATAACAATTACGATTGTCAATCAGCGGAAATTGCTTGATCATCAAGTGCTTATAATGAACCTGTCAGTGTATCATGCTTCTGACTCTGCGACCTATTTTATCCTACAATTATATTTTTCGTACTCAAAAGTATTTTTTTATGCCCCTGTATCAATAAGAAGGGGGGGGAAGGGGCATATTGTTTAACCAACAAGTTTGTAGGGCCATTTGTCTCACTGAAATACTTAACCAAAAAACTTAGTCAATTTCTTCAAACCTATTCAAGATACAATCCATATATTTTGAAAGATGTTGAAGGTCTTGTAACAAGGTCAATGTCATATATAAAGGTCAAAGTCTTTAGAAATTTGATGTTTGCAAGATTTGACACTAACTACTTTTTGCCACCAGCCTGAAGGATCTGTTGGCCCTAAATATAACAGGTCCTCCATGATAACAACAGGTCCTACATGAAAAACATGCTTGATTTTTATCAATTTAGGGGATAAATTGCAGGGAAAACATGGTTGGAAAAGGAGAAATTGAGATAATGCTCAAATTTTAGTGTGAGTGATCAATGGCCAATAAGGAGATTTCCAGATAAAGTTCTTGAAATTAATCAAAACATGAGATATTGCAAAATAAATACCATTTGTATGATGATTTCATCACAATCATTTTCTGTAAATTACAGCTAGAAAAAGGTGCTTCTATACACTCCAAGCTCATTTAAATGCATAGGTATTGCTCTAAGTATAATAATCCTCGTAAAATTTCACAAATATTCTTCAATGTAATTTTACTTCTGTGTCCAGGATGTAATATGATGTTCTCGTCTACATTTTTCAGGTGAAGAATCGAGATTATCACCGTCTTCCGATGACCAGAGGGCGCTAGAAATAGAGTTAGAAATGATTCGACAAGCTCTTGATGGAAAGATTGGAGAAGATAAAGAAGAAAAAGACAGATTTGTGCGGGAGTTCTGTAAACTGAGGGCGAAACATGTTGAAATATTAAATCGTAACATCCAGGCTCGGCGGTCTCTAAAACAGGTAAGGAAGATTGTAGATGCATTCTTAAATGAGCCTGTGCCTGAGATTTCCAACAATTTCAAATGTGCACAAAGCATGAACTCTGACCAGCCTACACATTCCGAAAGTCTGACCAAGAGTCTATACTATGCATTTAGTAATTACATAAAGTCTCAAAGTAACTGTAGACCAATGGGTAACTTTATATTTACAGTATGTGACTGTCTAAGCTACCCAATACTTGCACCTCACTAACATTTCAATTTGTTGGAAATGTCACACACATGCTCATAATATGATTACAACAGCTTGAATGTCAACAACTTGAATGGTTGTGGATTATTTGCATGGTGTAGAAAATAAGAAAAAATATTATTGTCTAAATTATTCAAAACTTGGTGGCGCATGCATTATTTGTGCATTCCAAGATAAGTTCGGCACAATATGTCAAATCGATGGCTCAGCGCGCAACAGTTGTAACTCCCTATATGTTTATAGGGAGTTACAACCGTTTCGTGCTGAGCCATTGAAATGTAATGTGTACCAGTCCCCTAGAGTAACCTGTACCCTGGGTAATGGACAAATTATAAATTCTTCATAAAGCAAGGTTTTGGTCTGAAATCAATGAAATTTGGTCCGAAGAACTCAATAGTTGAAATTATAAGGGTGCTCACTTAAGGTTTAATAGTTCCTACTAAACAAGCAGACTACTAGTATTTCTCTTTAGCTATTTATCATCTATTTATCATAGTTTTCATATGGATTTTCAGATTTTCTCTTGTTTAAGGTGGACAAAATATTGGACACATATTAACTTTTGAGCTTCAAAAAAAGGACTGTCTAGATGTATAGAAGCAAGAGATTTATTTAGCTTATTGACCATCATTATCCTTTTTCAAAACCTATATTAAACAATTTTAAGAAAGTTCATTCGAGCGATTAAGGGCCACTATGGCCCTCTTGTTGTTGCATTACCTTTGTTATTTCAAAGTTACAGTTAGACCAGTTAAAACTAATCTAAAATATTTATTTTTCAATGAAACCCTATGTTGAGGGTACTAATCTAAATAGTCTAAACTAGATGATAACAAAGTGTACTGTCAATATCTGGTTCATTGACATTGAAATGCTTCGATGTAAATTTCAAATACCCCCCTCCCCCCTCCAGTCTTCTCCCAAAAAATCTATCAGTAGCACTGCTTTATATCCACAGGAACTAGCCAGCACAAAAGCAACCACAAAAGAGAAGTTGCAGGAGTCAGCAGACAGGACGATAGGGATGGAAAAGGAGTTGAATAAATTACGTCGGGAATCGGAGACACGGTTACAGGAAGTGCAAGGTGACAAAGAAAAGTTGATAAAAGAAGTCAAAGCCCTTCAGGAACGGGAAGATTTGGAGGTAGGATTCAATTATCAATAAATTTTTCATGTGTTGGCCATTTTTGGAGATTTTTAAATTTAGACTTGTACAAATTGGTAGCAGATGACGATGAAAATTTAAAGCAATTTGAAAAAACAAAACAAAAACGTAAAATGAAGAAAATTATGTGGGTAAAGGAGAAATTGATTGTTACAAGGAATTTTCTTCTCTTTCTGGCTTTGAATATTGATTACAAATCATCTATATAGACCATTCTACGATAAACATCATTATTTTACGGTTGGGGACCAGTGATATTTTCACAATGTTTCTCAAATCACAGTTAACATTGTGAAATTTTGAGGGACTAAAATGGGTCCACTGCCCTTAAAGAGATATTTTGAATCACTTAGTTCTTAGACTTAAACAGAATGAAATTTGCACATGGCCTATAGGATAATTGCTAAGTTTTGATCGGAGACACAATCAAGGCAAGTTGCCAAACAATTTTGATTTAAGATATGATTATATCCATATTTTATGGTGAGATAATTTGACATTGATTGCTAGATTTGTTCTCCCATTATGTAAATTAGATGTGTCATCGAAACTGTAGACCTGATGTTCTTAGGCTCCAGTTACCTAATTTTCTGTCACCCGGTAATTCTTTAAAACCATTGTTAATTTTGTTAAATGAATACCATTTCATCTTATTGCTTATTATCAACCCTTTGCTGTTGATACCTGGTTGGATCAGCTGGTGTGACCAATTTAATGGAGAATCCATGCCACAAAGATTAGAGAAGATATTTCTTCAACTAAGCCTATGAAAATGATAAAAGAGAAGAATGTGGTATAGCAAAAGATCACCCGGCACATAATTTGCAGGGTAATCTTTGGATATATCTCTTGCCAAAGCAGGACTTAATTCTTTATTCCATATGAAAAGAGCTTCAATATCTTTTTGTGTGTTTGACAACAAATTCTATATTGTTTTATGTGATGTGGTATTCTGGCAGATATCGATGGCTCAGCGTGACACAGTTGTAACTGCCTATATGTTTATAGGTAGTTATACCCCCCACCTACGAAGTAGAGGTGGGTATATTGGTTTCACCATGTCTGTCTGTCTGTCCATCCGTCCGTCCGTCCATCCGTCCGTCCGTCCGTCCATCCGTAGACCTTTTCGTTTCCGGACTCTAACTCAAGAACCAAATGACCTACAATCATGAAACTTTATACAAATGTTCCTTATGACCCAAGGAAGTGCCCTCTTGTTTTTGGGTCATGTAGGTCAAAGGTCAAGGTCACAGTCAGCCTTTGTTCAATTTTCGTTTCCGGACTCTACCTCAAGAACCAAGTGGCCTACAATCATGAAACTTTATACAAATGTTCCTTATGACCCAAGAAAGCTCCCCTTTTGTTTTTGGGTCATGTAGGTCAAAGGTCAAGGTCACAGTAAATTTTTGTTCAATTTTTGTTTCTGGACTCTAACTCAAGAACCAAGTGGCCTACAATCATGAAACTTAATACAAATGGTTCTTATGACCGAAGGAAGTGCCCTATTGTTTTTGGGTTACATAGGTCAAAGGTCAAGGTCACAGTAAATTTTTGTTCAATTTTTGTTTCCGGACTCTAACTCAAGAACCAAGTGGCCTACAATCATGAAACTTTATACAAATGTTCCTTATGACCCAAGGAAGTGCCCTATTGTTTTTGGGTTACATAGGTCAGAGGTCTAGGTCAAAGTTAATTTTTGTTCAATTTTCGTTTCCGGACTCTAACTTGTGAACCAAGTGACCTACAAGCATGAAACTTTATTCAAATGTTGCTTATGATCCAAAGAAGTGCCCTATTGTTTTTGGGTCATATAGGTCAAAGGTCAAGGTCACAGTAAATTTTTGTTCAATTTTCATTTCTGGACTCTTAACTAAAAAACCAAACAAACACATCCTGCACTAATAGCGTCTGTCTGTCTGTCCATCCGTCCGTCTGTCCGTCCATCTGTCCGTCCGTCCGTAGACCTTTTCGTTTCCGGACTCTAACTCAAGAACCAAATGACCTACAATCATGAAACTTTATACAAATGTTCCTTATGACCCAAGGAAGTGCCCTATTGTTTTTGGGTCATGTAGGTCAAAGGTCAAGGTCACAGTCAGCCTTTGTTCAATTTTCGTTTCCGGACTCTACCTCAAGAACCAAGTGGCCTACAATCATGAAACTTTATACAAATGTTCCTTATGACCCAAGAAAGCTCCCCTTTTGTTTTTGGGTCATGTAGGTCAAAGGTCAAGGTCACAGTAAATTTTTGTTCAATTTTTGTTTCTGGACTCTAACTCAAGAACCAAGTGGCCTACAATCATGAAACTTTATACAAATGGTTTTTATGACCCAAGGAAGTGCCCTATTGTTTTTGGGTTACATAGGTCAAAGGTCAAGGTCACAGTAAATTTTCGTTCAATTTTTGTTTCCGGACTCTAACTCAAGAACCAAGTGGCCTACAATCATGAAACTTTATACAAATGTTCCTTATGACCCAAGGAAGTGCCCTATTGTTTTTGGGTTACATAGGTCAGAGGTCTAGGTCACAGTTAATTTTTGTTCAATTTTCGTTTTCGGACTCTAACTTGTGAACCAAGTGACCTACAAGCATGAAACTTTATTCAAATGTTGCTTATGATCCAAAGAAGTGCCCTATTGTTTTTGGGTCATATAGGTCAAAGGTCAAGGTCACAGTAAATTTTTGTTCAATTTTCATTTCTGGACTCTTAACTAAAAAACCAAACAAACACATCCTGCACTAATAGCACTTGCATTCTGACAAAGCGCTTGTGGGGGGTATTAGTCCGCTCTGCGACAGTTCTAGTTACAACTGTTTCAGGCTGAGCCAACAATATGCACTTTAAAAATTGCTTTACAAATGTCTAAAGTATGTCATTGCATGAAGTATTAATGATAATTTCCCTTGTTCAAGTCAAACGAAATTGCCATAATTTAAATTTGGTGTCTTTGCGCTGGGTTTTATGTGAAAGAAATCCAAATTTACGACATTGGTACCTTTTTGTACTCAATTCTGAATTTCTGATGATAGTAATTGTAAATTTATGGGATTATGTTTTGTTCCTATTGATGTGAAATATCTGCCCTTATTAGGTAGTACAAAGAAACCTACTTATTTCAATATCAGGCATATTGCAAAAATTAGTATTATTAGCTTCAAATTAAAGTCATTGTAAGAAAATATCATGTTTCTCCAATTAATTAGCAAGACAGTGATAAGAAGTACACCACAGCAGTTTGATAGGCTGGAATTAAAATGAAAGGAAGACATTGAGAGGTTCACTAGTCATTGCAATATTACTGAAATACTTATAAAAGTGGTGATAAACTAAACACATTCACATTAATAAAAATTCAAAAAAATAAATAACCTTTGGGCAAAGAAAAATAGGAACATAGAATATAACAGTACATTATCTGTCTAATTACCATTGTTCTTTAGGGAAATAGGTTAAATTCTATAAATATAGAATCTTCAGTATAATTTATACAAGTAATAAATCATGGAAAATGAGTGCAGTTGTTAAAAGTTGAATTAAGATTTATCATCACTATAGGGCAATGCCTTATTTCAATGTAACCTTTTGTTAATTCCGTCCATGTCTCCGATTTGGGTTTTACATGTGTGTGGAGTTTGACTAGGGCTTGCTGTCAGGGCTCGTGTGTGACCCTAAAACCAGGGTTTTGACCCCACAAATCCTATTTTGACCCCCAAAAATTTCCCTTAAAGAGTTATTTTGACCTACCGAATTTCTAGTGGTTTAACCTTAGCGATATAAAAGATTTGATAGATCAAATATTTTCTTCATACTACTACAATAGTCAACATAAATGTAACAACATAATCAATAATGTGTCTCTACACTTTATTGTTTATGTTGTTTCAGTTATATAGATTACTGTTAAGACAGATAAGTTTTCATGTTTTACTCTTTTTAGACCCCTTCAAAACCAGTTATGACCCCCAGAATTTAATGGTCAATGAATCCCTTATTTAAAAAGCTAGCACATACCCTGGCTGTACCAGTTTGATGGTCCTTCAAGATTTTTTAAAAGGCAAACAAAGTGCATTCATCTTTCTGTATTATTGAAAAATATAAAATTTGTCTTTCACATGTTGTTTAATCTTTACAAAACGCCACAAAAAGTCTCTAAAGGTCTCTCCTATGATGATTTTAAAAATACTGTTTGTTAAAGAAAATGTAATAATCATAAAGAATAACATCAAAAGTACAGAACGGGGGCTTTGACCTGCAATAAAACTTTATGGAAAAATATTTCTCCTACACTAATGAAATATTATGGGTTTACCCAGTGGAGATCTAACCCTTCAATCAGAGCTTATTTAACCAATGGGTATTTTGTTTGTATGTTTGTAAGAAGTTTAAACAGTATTGCAGCTATATCTCAGAGGCTGGTGTACCTTCCCATGATTACTTTTTCTATGTCACATCAACATTTAATGCAAACCACCAGCTGTCCATCCCAATTAGACATACTACTTATTTCAATTGAACCAGTTCAGGGGTGTGGAAATATGAATTTTCTCTACTTGTCAACGAACATGTAAAAGGAGATTTCTCACTTGTCCTGGATCAAAATGAACTTGTCCGCAAAAAATGAAATGATCACTAATAATTGTATAGCAGCTGGACACTTATGAAAGGATATGATGGTAGTACTGGTGCAAGAAATTCCAGGAATCCATTGTTAGGTGCTCAAGTCGTTGTGATACGACTGTAAGAGTGTCAAAAGACAATTAGAAGTGGCATTAAACCGAATTGAATCACAAAAATATGCTAGTTTCACAGATTTCGGAGCTTTTATGCAGAGTTGAAGTGTAAGATGAATTGCTTTTCATTTGACATTTTGGAGTTGGTAATTAAGTTAATATCAAAAGTCAACAATGTGATAAATTTTTGGAATTGTTTTTACCTTATGCACTATTGGAAAAGCCACGTGCTTGATATTTGAAACAAATTTCACGTGTTCTAGATATGCAGATATCGAGTTTCAAGAATATCCCCAAAGAATACTATCAGCTCAGCTGTTTTAAGACTGTTTTGTCAGTTCTTAGGGCTCAAACTCTGAGTTCATTAATTTATACATACTAGGAAAAATCTTTTCTAAATGCTGCTCAGTTGTCATATTGGTAAAAATCTAAAGATAGGGTGCCCACAAGGTATGTCCTTAACCCTTTGCTGTTTAATCCCTGCTTTTTACGTGCCTGTGATTTTATGATTGAGAAAACATTGTGAAAGAAGAAGAAATTGCTTCTGACAAGCAATTTCTTCTTTTTCCACACAATTTTCTACCCTACTGAATGGTTATTTTTCAAATTAAATCCACTTTAAATTTTCGTCTGCAAAACCTTTGATTTTGGACAGGTCCAAAATTTCGTAAAACAGGAAAGGGTTAAGTCAGCTCAACCTGTTTTGGGAGGAAACCTCAGCATTATTCTATGGCCTTGTCTTCTGGTTCATGCAAAAACAAAATCTTTGACTTTAAATGATATAGAAGCTTTTAATCCAGTTGGGAGTTGCATTTTATGGTCACATAATGGTGATCTATATCTGCAATCAAAGGTTAGGTCAATGGTAGCTCACACTACCTAACTTTAAACAAGTTGCCACAGATTCTATCCCTGGACTGTAGCAGCATAATTATCCTTTCAAACACCATCAGGAGAACTCATTCTTTTAGACTATTTGTCTCCCACCAATGAGTTGATAATCATAGACATATATATGTGGGATAGCAGCTGGAGGCTAGATAAGGGTGTGGTGGTTGTACTGGTGTGAGAAATACCAGGAATCCATTGCAAGATGCTTCAGCCTCCACAATATAACTAAAAGAATGACCCCATTCAAACAAACAAATCTAGCCACTTTGATATGATTTATGAAGTGTTGAAAGCAGGGTTAGACCCAATTCAAAACAAAAAAAAAACAACACAAAATTGAATTTTATACTATTATATAGAAGCAAATACATACTTGTACCAATACGGTATGGCCCTATATCTAACCCTTGTCATGCTGAACCTTGAATATTCCTGCTTTGGCATGAGATATAGACAAACATCAGCCTGCACATATGTGCAGTCTGATGTTAATCTACACCACCTGTTTCTCACTTTCAAACCAGAATTGTCAATAGATTTAGTATTTCAAAAAAAAAAATTGACCTTCATTTGGTAATTTCAGTGCTTTTCGCCCTTTGATTTCGATGAAAATTTTTAGCAGAAATTTATTCAGCATGACAAGGGTTAAGACTTTGACTTAAGCCACTGACCAGCTCTTATTTATGTCAGACATCAGCAGTCCAGGCTCTTATTCCACAAGAGTTTTCTATTTAGCTTCTCTATCAATTCATTGTATATGGCCTACAATGGCTTACAATGGCTTTAGGCAAACCCCCATCAATTAATATAAAAGCATTAGTAAGGTTCCGTCTAATCCAGGTTTTATGGCCAAATGTTCTTCATTGTAGAAGTTTATGTCTAGTTTGTTGAATATTAACCTTTCCTAGAGAAAATACAAACATATAGTTGGGGGTAAAATGGACTTTGATCTTAATATTTAACCCTTGTCATGCTGAATAGATTTTGGCTAAAAATTTGCATCAAAATCAAAGGGCAAACAGCACTTAAAGTACCATCTGTAGGTCAATTTTTAATTTGAAAAACTAAATCTATTGCCAATTCTGGTTTGAAAGTGAAAAACAGGTGGTGTAGAGGAACATCAGACTGCACATATGTGCAGGCTGATGTTTGTCTTTAGCTCCTGCCAAAGCAGGAATATTCCGGGTTCAGCATGACAAGGGTTTATATTTTTTCAACAAACAATGAGTTTCGGGTACTCATCTGAAATGCCTCGCTGAATACCCACAACTTATTGTTTTGATGAAAATTAACAAGCTTAGAATGTAGTCTCATATTGATTGAAGGCACAGCACAAAGCAGTTGAAACTTCCTGCGCTTTATAAGCCATTGATATTTCATTATAAAAGTATTGGAAAGGTTAATTGTATTTAATGTTCTAAGAAGGAAAGCTGTCTTGTCTAAACTGAGTAATATTACTTATTAAACAAAAACTTGGAATTCTTGACTTAAATATTCAGTTTATGAATTCAGTCTTTCTGATCTTTGAAGAAAAACCTTTTTTGGCTAAAAATCTGGAAAATTGAGACACCTGATAAATTGTAACCTTGAACTATGTGTGTTCTAAAAATACTGAGTAAAGCAGTAAAAGGACTAAATTGATCACCATTACAATAAAACATAGTCCGACAACTAAAAGAGGACAACATCCCCAACAAACCACAAATGTCACGAGGGAAAAGGTATACCTGCCAAATATGGCACGGTCAGATTGCATGTGTACTGGTCGTAAGATATTCAGGTTCATGTCACCGTTTGACGTTAAATAGTATCTTTTTGTTCTCTGTCGGCTTAATTAGTCCAAATCTTTTATGTATAGATTTCAAGTATTGATTACTTGAGATTGATTTGTTTTGGTCACTTTGTGTTGTTTGAACCTGCTTCGAAAATGAAATTTGCGAAATAAAAGTTTTACGCCTGTCAGTGATAACTATTTGAGCTCTTATACTGCTTCTTATGTATTTATTTAAAGGAAGAAATGTAATTTTGTTAATTCAATTCCCAATACAACCAGTGACCCTCGCAGTATTTGATTTGAGCCATTTGAATCAATTTAATTTTTTAAAGGAATATAATTTTTTTACAATATTTATTCATTGTAACATGAATTTGGTATGGCATATGCACCAAATGACTAAATAGTTCTGGTCATAGCAGGAAGCAATATTTTTGATGGCTCTAAGCGAAAAGTTGTTAGTGCCTATGTGTTTTTCGGCAGTTAATTGAAACTGTTTCACGCTGAGCCATCAAAATTGGGGTCTGAGTTTCAATCCCTGGCAGAAGTAAATAATTCCTTGAAAACGGTAAAGGTTAGTGAAAGCTTTAGGTTTGAAAAGTAAGTTTTGGGTAGAATTTGTACTAAGTTGAGAGACTATACAAGGAATCCATGGTTAGGTGCTGGTCACAGCAATATGATTTACCCTATTTCCTTGAATGATAGTGTCTTCCCTTATAGTAGTACCCCTAAATTTTTTACTATGAAAACCCACTACAAATGCCTAAATTTTAGGAACTCTTTGAGACTTGTTCTCTTACTTGAGAATGATTGTTTAGAGGAAAATAACATCAAGTTAAAAGGAAATGGGCCATGAAGACATCAATTTTAATGATTTTTAAAATCAGAAAATGCATCCTACATATTATGTATAGTTCCAGGAGCATTTATTAGAAGAAATATGGTACATAATTTGTACTGCAAAAAGTAGCAACAGATCACATTCAAAAATACAAATTCTTTACTATTTTACCTTGAAAGTTGAGGGTCAATATGGATTTATTGATTTTAAATCAAATTTCCAACAATGTTGAGATCAAGATCTCGTGGGTGACAGACCTTCATCTGATAAGGTGAATATTTACCCTTGTTTGCACTAAATGATAGTTTTGAAAGTTCTCAACTCATTTTGAATGGAATGCATTACTTTTGTGGAAGAAAATTTCTCCCACTTTAGAAAAAAAATGATCTTTCATACTTTAATTTCTACTTCAATGTTTCTATATTATAGGTCAAAGAGAAAGAAATGTATTGAGCCTGTGTGTGACATTTGGGAGAATTTGAGATATGCGTTAGTTACAAACCTTGAGTAGTAAAGTTAGTCTATATGGAATAAAATGATTGCCTGTCTGTCTCAAGTTACTTTGAGACCTTATCTATCTAAAGAGCACAAGTAAAGACTTTAAACAGACTGTATGAATGCACAGGCTTGCCAGCAGGGATTGACTTTTACTCCTAAGATTATAGAGAGTCAATTGTACTCCTAGCACATAAAATCAAGGAGTCTGAATTTTCATTATGGGAGAATATTGTGGGAAAGAAGAAACTGCTTGTTATAAGCAATTTCTTCTTTTCCACAATAATCTTTCAAAGAAAGAGATTGTTACTCAAAACACTACAGAATGCAAGCAAATTTTTTCTTCAAAAACTTTTGTAGTGAAAAGATCTACAGTTTTTGCAAGTGTAAGAAAGGACACTAGTCTGCGCATTTGTTTTTCAAAATATTTTCCTATGACCCTTGGAGTCCATCAGACTTCTTATTTGCAAATGGAAGGAGTCCCAAGTGATAAACAAGGGGTCTCGGACTCCCTTTAGTGTCTTGGCTTGGTGCACATTTGAAATTGTTGGATATGTCACACACAGGCTCATATTAAGTTACAGAAAGTTTATTCCAACATTTACAAATACTTATTAGGGTGCCGTTCAAGTGCAGTTTGTAGCATGTCGGTCTCCAAGTCACAAAGTTTCATAGTCCAAGACCACAGCGTATTTTGTTTCAATCAAATGGTGGCTAATTATACCGTTCACAAAAAGTAGGGGATAATCTGTTAATCCATAAGGTTATTGTGATTGCAAACAATTCGGGACAATCTAACTTATTCTTGTCCAACTCGCTGTTGTCTCATGGTGATATGGTAGTTATGGATTTCCCTTTTCTGCCAAACATGTCCTACAAATTCAGCCTTAACGAAGAGAGGGGTATAGCGCTTATTTTAACATGGCGTATATTGTAATGGAAATTCTTACTTTAATTGAGCAGAACTTCGAGAAAAATTATTTGGTGTTTATCGCTATCATGTATTTGCATCACATTTTCTTGGAATAATGTGAGGTATAATAAAAGCTCACCCTGAGTCCGCAATGGTATGCTGGAAATCAGAAGAACGTGAGTCCAGACTGCTGTCAAACCCTGTGTCTCACAGTCAGATATTGTCAAGATATCAAACAATTGGCTTCTTTGTTGATGATTCAAAAACGAGGCACTGAAGACGTATGGATGCCCAAGCTGACCAGAATACCACAAATCAAACTTACAATATCCTCTACTTTTTGTGAACAGTATATAAGTAAGTGGTAAATAGAGGCTTGATTCTGGAATTGATGTTTTAAAATATATCCAAACAAAAATTACATTGTAGGTGAGCGAAATGATGATTACTACTGCTTGAATTTAGTTATACATTTTGCTTACACAGTTAAGATAAAAATGTAAATTGATAGCAAACATTAAATATTATTGTATTTAGTATTGTTCCTTGTCGAAAAAGGGTATCTTTATCGATAAATGGGTTTTATCTATACATGAGTAGTTTTGACACTTCAATGTATTAGATCTCATCTTTTACCGTATTTGTCAGATTGTCTGATTGGTTCAGATGTTCAATTATATTTGTCTTTATTTATAGGACGAAAGATAAAGTAATTACTTCCAGATTTAAACTTTATTAGGAAGCCAATGCAGATGCAGTTGACATTTATTTCATAATGATATTGAAATTAACCTGCATCATGCTGGATAAATTTTGGCTAAAAATTTGCATCAAAATCAAAGTGCTAAAAGCACTGAAAGTACCAACTGTAGGTCAATTTTTCATTTAAAAAAACTAAATCTATGGACAATTCTGGTTTGAAAGTGAGAAACAGGTAGTGTAGACTAACCTCAGACTGCACATATGTGCAGGCTGATGTTTGCCTATAGCTACTGCAAAAGCAGGAATATTCCAGGTTCAGCATTACTTTTAAGGGTTAAAATAACATTTTATCTATCTATATAACGATAAATACCTGACCAATGATTTTGTCTTTCAGTGGGTTTTTATCTTTTAAGTAAAGCAATTCAATGGCTTTGCGCAAAACTGCTGTAACTCCCTTAAAACATAAAGGGAGTTACAACTGTTTGGCTCTGTGCCACCAAAATGTCATTAGGCAGTCACAGGAAGTGACCCTGATCATGAGGTCCTGGTTCAATCCCTAGTGGCAGCACACTTCCTTTTTGACATCAATTTTTGTCTCCGAACAATGGGTTGATAATTGTAAATCTATATGGGCTGTGATTACTTAGCTGCCAGGCTTGGAAAGAATGTCACGGAAGTACCAGGAATCAATGGTTAGGTGCTCGAGCTGCAGTGATTGATAACCTGATGATAGTTCACTCTTCAATTTAGCAAAAGTTGAAAAAAAGTTTGATTATAAAGCTTTATCATTTAATTATCAGCATTCGAAGGTTGGAAAATGATAAGTTTCTTTTTATCCCTCACCTGTCGGCGAAGGGGATATAGTTTATCCCCCACCGTTTGGTGAAGGGGATATAGTAATGGTCTCTGTCCGTCGTACCATCTTTCTGTCACTAAACTTGTCTGGAGCATATCTCCTAAAAGTATAAAAAGCTTTCAACTTGAAACTTCATATGTGGTTAGATCTCATGGAGGGAGAAGTGCTGTGCACAAGAACTACAACTCTTGCTTGCATAATTTGTAGTTATTGCCCTTTGATAAGGCTTCAGTTTACTATAAAGCTTTGATGGTGGGGAACGGCCATGTCAGACATGGCTCTTGTTTTCTGTTAAGGTAGTTCACCCTAATTAAAAAGTGTTTAAATCAGACCAACATCAATAAGCTTTGGGAAACATTGTTATATGTCGCTTTAACCAAATATCTCTGTATTTATGTCATAGTCATAGCAGTACTGAAAGGTAGTAAGTGCCTTTACAATGTATAGCCACTTACTACCTTTCAGTACTGCTATGATATATCCAATGACATAAATGCTATGTCATTATCTTTTTATTTCCTTGTTATATGTGGCTTTCACCAAATATCTATCCCCGACGGCGGCACTCATTCTTTCTGACTATTTGTCTCTCACCACTGGGTTGATAATCGCAGACCTATGTGAGATAGCAGCTGGAGGCTAGGAAAGGATGTGGTGGTTGTACTGGTGAGAGAAATACCAGGAAACCATTGTTAGGTGCTCCAGCCGCCGCGATATAACTGAAAAAATGTTGAAAGCGGCGTTAAACTCCATTCAATCAATCAATCAATTCACCAAATATCTCTGTATTTTATGTCATAGTCATAGCAGTACTGAAATGTAGTAAGTGCCTATACGATGTATAGCCACCTACTACCTTTCAGTACTGTTATGACATATTCAATGACATAAATGCTATGTCATTATCTTTTGCTAGCGATGTAGAATGAAAAATTCATCCAAGAAAACAAGTCATGTCGATATAAATTTTTTTCATTTATAGAGTTGGGCTATCTTAAAGAGAAAAAAAAATTAAAGAAGTGTTTTTATCAGTAATGGAGTTGTAAAATAAAAGGTTCTTTGTTGTTGGGGGAAAAATGTTTGAGAGACTAGTGTTTTTTAATCATCATTCAGACCAATTTATTATTTATTATGTTTTATTTTGCTGGCAGTCTCCAGAGTAGACAGGATGATTATATCTCCTCACCCTTAACCCAGACAATTATTGCTGAAATAAAAATCTTGGCAAAGTTTTATCATTATCAAAGTGCTGAAAGCTCCTGATGCAATAAAATTGAGTCTCTTTATTTTTTAATTTTCTTTATGTCCCCTCAAAGTGCTGAAAGCTCCTGATGCAATAAAATTGAGTCTATTTATTTTTTAATTTTCTTTATGTCCCCCCCAGATGAGATTAATGGCATATTTTTAACCATTGTCTATCTGTCCATCTATTTGTCTGCAAAACTTAACCAAAAAAACAAAATTGTCCATTACTTCAAGGCTATATTCAAGATACTATACTCATATTTGGTGTAATAATAAATGAGCCTGTGCTTGAGGTTTCCAACAATTTCATGTGTGCGTTATCTCGAGACATTGAGCATCATGAACAGCCACACAAGGCAATAAAAATATCATTATGACCGCCTGAAGATGGGTTAAACCTTATCTATCCCCAGAGTGCAAAGCAAAGGCTCTGGTCAGCCTGTGTGGATGCACAGGCTGGCAAGATTCTTTGCTATGCGCACTTATGAAATTGTTGGAAATGTCACACACTGGCTCAAATATGGATGTTGCCCATCTACAGATTATACCTAAGTCAAAGTCATGTGTCAAGATCAAAGTTTTTAAAAAAGCTGTTAGGGGCTCATTCATGTTTAACATTTACATTCACATTCATTGAAAGGCAAAATTTAACAAACACATTTTTGTTTATCACATGTTCTGCTGACAAACTTCTCTTGCTAACCTAGACAAATAATTTAATCAATAAGTAAATTTTTACACCTTTTGGACCTTAGCAGGAGGTTATCAAGAAAATCAAAAAATGAGAAAGTGAGAAATTTTACAAGGTCAAGGTCATCTGCCAAGGTCAACTGCTGTAATGGGGGTTGGGTTGTTTCACAAACACATCCTGTTTGTCTTGCAACTTCTTTGAAATTAGACCTGAGTCTAAAACTACCGTATGCTGTTTTGATATGGGTAGAAAACTTATCTTCTATAGTTAGTAAGTTGTCATAACATTTCAAAAGGTATGCAAAAATTTTTTAAGTGCCTATGTATTTATAGGCACTTACAAACATTTTGCCCAACCCCATGATTTTAAATTGACAAAATACAGTTCTTGCTAATAAAATGTTGTAACTACAGCTTAAATTTTTACTGAAGCTACGTCATTTAGGTTGTCAGGTGATCATTTGGGATAAGCCATAAATTCTGCACTGGTAGTAAGGTTTAACGAAATTTAATTACAGTTTCATGTCGCACCCAAGTATAAATAGCAAGTTCAGTGAATTTTAATCGTTGGTGAAAATTTGTATGCTGATGAATGTTAATAGGGTTTAAAAACAATATGGAAATGTGATGCAAATTTTTCAAGTCGAACCTTCTGTTTGTTGGGCTAGGCTGTTTTGGCAAATTGGCGCATGGCACACACTGCAGTGCATTTGCAAAGAATGAGAGTTAAGCCAGGGTAAAAAATTTACTAATGCCAAAACCTTTACTGACACTTGAGCCTGTGTGTGAGATTTCAACAATTTCTTAAATATGTGCAGTGCAAAGACTCTGACCAGCCCATGCATCCGCACAGTCTAACCAAAGTCTTCACTATGCCTTTAGCAGATAGATAAGGTCTCAAAGTATCTATAGACCATCAGATAACTTGATATTTACAGTATGTAGATGTCAATGCTACTCAGTGTTTGCACCTGATGAACATTTCAAATGGTTGGAAATGTCATGCACAGGCCCATTTGTCTGTTAAGAACATAGTTGAGCCGCCCCCCTCACAGTGCAGTTGGTAAGTCAGTCAAACTGTCAATCGTAAGGTCACAAGTGTGATCCCTGATGGTGGCTTCTATCCTGTCTGACTATATGTCTCCTACCAATGGGTTGATAATCATAGAACTATATGGGATAGCAGCTGGGGGCTACCAAAGGATGTCAGAGTAGAACTGTTACCATATTTCTCCTAAGAAACGCTCTTGGGAGTTATAGATAGCACGGTCCGAGAGCTTTAATTTAGTATGCATTTTCTGATTTAAGAAGAGTTGTAGTTCTTGTGCACAGCTTTTCTCCTCCATGAGATCTAACAAGTGTATTGATGTTGCGAAGTCAATTGTCAATGCCTATGTTTCCAGAGTGTCTATATATTATAAAATAGTTATGAAATTTGTGTAATTCATCACAATTTAAACTTTTTTAGACTCAAGTTATCAATCTCACTTTTATGACCTTTAAACCTTTACTGTAGATTCTCCAGCTTTTACATTCATTTGAATATAGCATAACCCGGTAATCCCCCCTCTCTTATGAAGAAGAGGGGGTTATAATGGTTTCAACCCGTTGTCTGTCTGTCTGTCCATCTGCCTGTCCATTATAAGAACATTTTTCATTTCCAGTCTCTTACTTCATAAGAAAAGATGTAGAATCATGAAATTTATACAATTGTTGCTCTATAGTTTTTGGGTCATGAAGGTCAAGGTCACAATAGAAGACTGTTTGTGGAACTAGGTCAAAGTATCAGTGGAAGTCTTGGTCTACCTTTTGACAGATTTAGTTTCATGCTAGAGAAAATACTGTGGAAAAAGCAGAAATTGCTTATGACAAGCAATTTCGCCTTATCTCACAGTATTTTCTTTCAAAAACGATGGTTTCATTTCAAAGTGTGTTCACTTTGCACTTTGCACATTGCCTGCAATTTGGACAGGTCCAAAAAATTTTTTCTTCTGGAAACGGTTTGATGAATTTCAGAATGTAAAAGCTTTCTTCCAATAAATCTTTCAAGTATTTTAGAGATGGAATCTCAGAAATTTTATTACATAAATGTGTGCTCTGTTACCATGGCAACTGTCAGGTTTTTTGTCCAGAGCTTAATGTTTTTGGCATGATTGAAAGGTACTTTTAACTTAAATAATTGTGATTTATTTATAGATTTCTTTTTCATCTCATTTGTGCCAGAAATAATTTAATGATTGTATTGTGTTGATTTGAGTATAATTTTTTCCCAAAAAATCATAATTTTGGATCTAAATGGTGAAACTATTTTTATGCCCCTGTATCGGGGGCATATTGTTTTACTCGTGTCCGTCTGTCCGTCCGTCTGTCTGAAAACTTAACCCGAAAACTTAACCTTTGCCTTTTCTCCAAAAGTATTTGACATACAAAGCTGTACACCAAAGTCAAGGTCATGTGACAAGGTCAAGGTCATCTATCAAGGTCAAACTTTAAAAAAAAAAAGCTGTTGCGGGGGTATTTGTGTTTCACTAACACATCTTGTTTAATACTCCTGTTAATTTAACCCTTATTGTGTTGTTAATGGCACAAGAGGTCCTGGGTTTGATTCCTGACAGGAGCACTAATTCTTACCAACTATTTGTCTCTTACCAATGGTTTGATAATCATAGACCTATGTCAGATAGCAATTTGTCTCTCACTAATGGGTTGATAATCATAGACCTATTGCAGATAGCAGCTGGAGACTAGGAAAGGATGTGGTGGTTGTTAGATGCTCCAGCCCCCGCAATACAACTGAAGAAAATGTTGAAAGCGCCGTCAAACTCCATTCAATTCAATGTCAGATAGCAACTAGAGGCTAAGGAAGGGATGTAACTGTAGTATTGGTGTGAGAAATACCGGGAGTCCATTGTTTGTTGCTCCACCTGCCACGATATTACTGAAAGATTCTGGAAGGTGTCATAAAATCCCTATTCAAACAAACAAATTTCCTGCTGTTAGCTTTGGAAGATAGCGTAGAAACAGATCAGCCTGCATAGACTTGCTTTATGATTTCATCAAATTGATATCTGCAACTGTCTTGGGCCCTAACTAATATATTGTTGTCTGGTTATGGATTTAAGTATAAAAATATTGGGAGTGTTATATTGTGGCCTGACTTTTAGAAAAATTGAAACATTTTCTAGGAAAAACCTCGAAGAGTATTTTAACCCTTTCCAAGTTAAAAGGTTGAGGACAACACGTGGATGCACCTTGAAATGGATCCATCCTATTTGGTAGAAGTTATTGTTATAAAAAGAAATATTTTCTTGTAAAAAGCAATTGCTTCTGCTTTTCAGGATATTAATTTTCATGATTGATGATTATTATTTGTTAATTTAATGGAAATATGAAACTTAATCACAATGCACCGAAGCAGATTCTTAAATGAGTGCATACGGTGTGATTATATTTCTTAAGTTAAATACCTCCATGAAATTAACGAATGCTCTCTTCATATCTTTAAAATTTAATATCATGAAGCCAAAATGTAACAATTTCTCCATTATCAAATTTTTATGCAGAACCCGGATTATTCCTGCTTTGGTAGGAGGTTACAGCAAAAGAGCAGCCTGCCATATGTGCAGCCTTATCTTAGTCTTTATCACCTAATTTTCCCTTTTAAGACTAGAAAAATTTCGAAATTGTATTTTCAAAATAAATACTTTTAGCTTGCAGTTAGTTTCCAGTGCTTTCAGTACTTTGAATTTTAATGCAATTTTGTCAAAGTTAATATTCAGCATGACAAGGGTTAAAAATGGAACATACAAAACATTAGACTTTCAATTCATGAACTGCATGGTAAAGGGTTAATTCGGTGTTTTGTAGAAGGTTGAGGTAAAATTCAGGGGAAATATTGATTTAAACGTCAAGTAAGACTTTCCTAAATTTCATTAGAACTGTTTCCTTGCAACCTCGGAAAGTGTACTCTTGCGTAATTTGTCGGAAGATTTCCACTTTTCATTGTCACTTGTGTTTCCCTGTACATGGTTTATTTCTCGGAGCTTTTCCAGAGTGCTATCTTCTTTTAACCCATTCCCACACAATCCATCAGTTTGATTCTCATTATTAAAAAACTTTAGAAAATATTGCTTTACTTTCCTGAAGTTGAGCCTAAAATATTTGTATAATCATAACAAACTATTTATATCTTACCTTCAAATATGGAATGGCTCCTGTAAACAATCATTTATATGATTGTTTAGAGGAAATTCACCTCAAATTAAAGGGAAATGGGCATAAAAGACATCAATTTTAATGAATTTTTATCCCCCACAGTTTTTGGGGAAGGGATATAGCAATGGTCCCCGTCTGTTGTTCCGTCATTCTGAGGATCCGAGGTTCCGTCAATTAACTTGTCCAGAGCATATCTCCTAAAGTATAATAGCTATAAACTTGAAACTTTATGGGTGGATAGATCTCATGGAGAAGAAGTGCAGTGCACAAGAACTACAACTCTTGCTTGCATAATTTTGGAGTTATTGCCCTTTGTCTTTTTTTAATACTTAGATTTTGTAGGGGGTCAATATCTTAAAGTACAAAAGAATCCTTAATCTATTATGCTTCAGTTTACTATCAAGCTTTCACGGCGGGGGATGGCCTGGTGTCAGACATGGCTCTTGTTAAATCAGAAAATGCATACTTAAAATAAACTCACAGACCCAGGAGCGTTTATTAGGAGAAATACAGTAAAAGAAGATAATTATTTAAAGAAAAAGTCTAAAGCAGGCCTCTGTATAAAAGTTAACGAACAGGTTCTTGAATGTTCTAGAACTTTTTTCAAGAATGTTAAATGGCATTTGAAGAACTCTTAGTTCTATAACTTGTTCTAGAACCTATTCCAGACAAATTGATTGGGTCTTTTGGATCTTAATTTGTTTATATTAGATAAAACAAAATATCATGTCTCTTTTCAGATTGGGAAGTTACCACAAATTGTTAAAAAGAAATAGTTTACATATAAAGCAGGCCCTCCGCTGAGGCTGCAAACAAGTTTAAGAGCTGGTTCTTGAACATTCTAGAACTAATAGTTCAAGAATGTTTAATGGCAGTTAGTTAAAGAACTTTTATTTCTAGAACTGGTTGTAGACTTTTGTCTTTAGTCCTTCAATGGACCCTGTTTTGTTTATATCAGATATAACAGAATTTCTAGTCTCTTTTCAGATTGGAAAGTTATTACAAGTCAACCAAGAGTTACAAACAGGTCTTCAACACTACAAAATGGCATTCGAACAAGTCAGGGTGGAAAATATCATCATGCAGGAAAAACTATTGACACTCGGTGTGAACATTATAGACTTAATGAAAGCAAATTGTAACGGGAATATGAAATTAATGAAGTCTCCCTCACGGTCGCCGCAGCAACAGTCACCAACAGATACGCTTTCACCAGTTCATGGCCATGGTTACCCGGTAATGCCGCCGGCGACGTTGCCATCACATGCTGCAATTGAAATGTTTATGAAAAAGGAGAGAGAGGGTGGGACATGAGAATGATTAGAAGCTAGGGTTGCTAGGCCACACCCACTATTTGCTGATTGGACAGCTCATTGGAGGAGAAATACTTAGGATTTTCAAATTGGAAATACATCTTTGAAGAGCTTTTGTGGGCAAAGTCGTGAAAATGGGCTTTAAAGCACTTTCATCATGTTGTAAAATGGGCAAACTATATGTTTTTTGCTTATACAGATCAGAGTGACAATACCAAATTATTGTAAGTGCCTATGTATTCTATAGGCACTTAAAATGATAGTTTTGGGCTGTCCCTTAATTAGTGACGAGTATACTAATTGTTTATAATTGATAATTAGTTGGTTTGGGCTTTTGATTGTGATAATCGACTAAGAAATTTCATAATCGATTTATCATGTCCTTACTAAATTGAAAGCCATTATATGTTACTTTCGAAGCTGACATCAGTATGGTGGCTCAGCAAGAAACATTTGTAAATGCCTATATGTTTATAGGCAGTTTCAACTGTTTCATGCTGATCCATGAAATAAGTAGAAAAATCTGCAGAAAGAGTCTTTATGTCATTAGTTTTAACTAAACTTTAACATTCTATTCATCAAAGGATGATACTGGGAGCATGTGCTGTATTAATTTCTACGATTGTATGATTGATCATTAGTTGATCTACTCTTCCAACTAAAAACCAATTATCGATTGTGATTTGAAACTGATTGCCCTACACTAAATAATTGTGTCCAAAATCTTATATTATTATAGTCAATGGACTTGCCCATTTTCTCGAACTTTGCTCATTTTCCCACATTTTTTCGTCACATTTTAGAATGTCTTCATACCTGTGATTTTTTTAAAGTCGAGTGAAAAATTACGATTGAAAGAAAACAACTTCCAGGCAAATAGGAATAGGAAAAGAAATCACAAATAAACTGTTGTAAAACAAACTGAAAAAAAACAGGAGCTTAAAGGTATATTGATTAATAAAGTTTAACTAGAGTCACTCAAGTGCCTGATTGGCTCCACAGGCCTAAATCTTCTGATAATGATACAAACAATTTCAGCAGAATAGTAAAGACCCTGACCAGGGGCTTTGCCACAAGGGTCTGATTTACTAAACATCTTACGAAAATTTTTGCTGCACCTCAAAAAGTAGGTATTTTTAGTCTAAAAATTAATGTTAAATGAATCATATGGTGTTAAATTCTTTAGAATCGTCTCAGTGAGACAATTCTGTTAAGTTATGACAATGTAGGATTATTGAGAAATCTGCAGTTACATACATATCCAATAAAATTTGCATATTTGGTGGTCCTGTAAGTGGTTGCGTAATCCAAGTTTTACTATAGTCAATTTTAAAAAACCACCTACAATATAGGAGTTGAGGAGAATTGTGATAACTGTGGTTTGATGTTTCTCTAAAGAATTCTAATGGAGAATGATGAAATATGTGGCTTTAAAATTCTCACTTAAACACTATGTTTTTCGTACGCATTGGAATTGTCTTGTAGAGACAATTCCAATGAGTAACGCAGAATAAGGTTTAAGGTAGTGGACCTATTATAGCTCCGCAACATTTCGGAGGTAATGATCTGTAACAGTGTTAACCAAGGTTTCCTAATGATTTTCATTAGGAAACCTCGGTGATCATTGTGAAAGTTCATGAGTTCCACAATGTTGCAGAACTATTGTGGCTCACTACCTCTTCTTGACATATTACGATTTTATTTGGGATTTTGAAAATGAAATTGTTTCTTCAATCTTTAGCATGTTTCCTATTTGTCTGGAAGTCGGCTTTCAAAATAGTAGAGATTAGTTGTTGTTTTGTTACGTTATATTTTATGATAAACGTTGAAAATGAAAGAGACCCACGTAGCATATGAGTGCCGCAGGCTTTTGATTTAAGAAGCTGCTTTGAAATACATAAAAAGCAGATATATTTTGAAGCTTGTTAAAAGTTTATGTATCTCCTGAAATTGACAACTGTTTACAACATAAGCCAAGTTTAACCCTTTCCTGTTTTACAAAATTTTGGAACTGTCCAAATTCAAAGGTTTTGCAGACGAAAATTTAAAGTGGATTTAATTTCAAAAATAACCATTCAGTAGAGTAGAAAATAGTGTGGAAAAAGAAGAAATTGCTTGTCAGAAGCAATTTCTTCTTTTTTCGCAATGTTTTCTCAATCATAAAATCACAGGCACGTAGAAAGCAGGGATTAAACAGCAAAGGGTTAACGAGAATTACTAAAATGAAGACAGCTTTTGTTGTCAAAGGAAAACCTATGAAATGCAGAGGTCGAAAATTACATTTTACATTCAAAACATATTTGTAACAAAACCTTTGGCTTATCCAAGTCTATAAACTATGGTTGATGGGTGACAAAAAATTGTTTCTACAGCTAAATCTAAAGCAAACTGTAGTTTCAATGTTTTGGTTGTCAACTGTTGATATGCAGAAATTTTGACAAACAATAGAACTGAATCATGAAAGTTTGAAAGCTTTATTCAAAGGAGAGATTTTTTTTTCACAAATACTTTGTTCCTTGCCTATTTTTCCTTTCTTTGAAATAGTTAACATTTTGCTGTTTAATCCCTGCTTTATACGTGCCTGTGATTTTATGATTGAAAAAACATTTTGAAAAAAGAAGAAATTGCTTCTGACAAGCAATTTCTTCTTTTTCCACACTAATTTCTACCCTACAGAATGGTTATTTTTCAAATAAAATCCACTTTAAATTTTCGTCTGCAAAACCTTTGAATTTGGACAGGTCCAAAATTCTGTAAAACAGGAAAGGGTTAAGCTTGGAATGAATTGTAACAGTTGGTTTTGTTTGTACTTTACTGTTGGTGTAAAGCTATCAAAAAAGGCTTTGCACTATCCCTCCTCAAAATTAAGAATTTTGGTTTTAAGTAACCAATTTAGTGCTAAAATTTAAGATTTCTTCTTATTTAATGTTGATTGAATGTACATGTACATAATAGGGCAGTTTCATTAAAACTTTTCATCGTTTTCCCTCTTTAACTTTTCATGACCTTTGACATGCTTTCATCATTCTGTTATTCATGAAAAGTTTCATTAAAGTAAGACTAGAAATTTCTTTGAGAAAACTAGTACTTCTTGATGGAAAAAAATATTCAAAACAGGAGATATTTTTGAAACATGGATGACAATTTACTGACCATTTCCAGAAAATTAAACATGGATTATGAATTACCTTTTCTTTTATGTTGTCTTGATAGGAGAAATACATTTTAAGGAATGGTACCTTCTTAAGTCAAATTTTATTCTTAAATTTTTTAAGTTATATGAGTTTCTTTAAGTATTTGATGCATTGTCGAGGTATACTGAATTATCTTGATAAATAAAAGAGAGATAAGTAATGGGCCATTTGGATAGAAATTTCAAAACATGAATGTATTTTAGGTCAGCATTTAGGATGAACAAAAATTGCTAATGTTATAAAATGGTATACATAGAGGATATTGAATGAGTGGTCATTGAATACTGAATTTATTAAACGAGTCATCTATAAACAGATAAAAACAAGGCTGCGCCGAGTTTTTATCTGTTTTAGATGACGACTTTAATAAATTCTGTATCTTATGAGCACAAATTTTATATTCTATTTATAATATGACCCGAATTTTCGCGAAAAATCATCAAAATTCTTGAAATTCAACGTTTCAATTTTCCGCGAAACTTATAATGCCTGTTCAAAATGACGTCATAAAACATAGATTATGACATCATTTTCGTGGCTACAATAGAGCGTTGCTATTCGCTCTGAGCTCATTTGCATAGTTATTCCACTAGTGTAATAACACCTGTGTAATATCAAAAATATTCAACGGGGTTTTTTCACTCCCGCAACGTAGGTCATATTATAATGTTTTGTATGTGATACAAATTAGATTTTTTATTTATTATCCAGCACCTAATAGCTGAGCCTAGTTATATTTTCTATCTGGAACTTCTTGGTTTTCTCACTGTATTTCAAATTAGGCCAGTAAGCTTTGTATTTCATGTTAATAAGTGTTCATTTGATTTAACAAAATATTCCACAATTTTATGGATAACAAAAACTTTAGATTCATTCAAAGTAAAATAAGTTAAATTCTAATATTGCCCTTTCTATCTTTTATCCTTACTATTTCTATCCAAAACATTTCTATGAGTATCCACTGTTTTTTCACACAATGAAGTTGTGTCACAGATTTCTCCATTCAAACATAAGTTTTAATTAGGGTAATGAAATGCTAATTTAATGAACTTAAAAAAATTGATGCGCTTTTGTGAATTTTTTTAAGACAATATTTTTTTTCAAAGTTTTGATGGCTGGGCCCAAAAAGCTGTAACTGCCTATGAAACATATAGGCAGTTAGAAAGGCAACAAACAATGAACTAAGGGAAAAACCTAATTTTGCTTTTGTTGTGACCTAAATAAATTGGAAAATGTGACATAATTTTAGAATGTGTTAAAAAAGATATAAGGAATTGAAAAATATTCTTCTCTTTTAATCTTTGTCACGAGGCTCCATCGAGCATTTTGTACCGCAAATACCTCAAGCCGTATGGTTGTCATGAGTTTTTAATTTAATTTTTTGTTTCATGGAAATGTTAATTTAAATATTTTTTTGTTGCTGTAAATTCATTTTCTTTTAAATCCCCTTTATAATGATTATTTTAGTTTGTTTTTGGTAAATGGTTAGGTGAATTCAGGGATATGGAAGTACAGAATTTCTCCATTAGTCCCTGGGCAAGTTAAAGATGATTTTCTACTTGTACCGTATCAAAAATTACATGTCATTTAAAATGAAAACCAATCAATTCTTAGAAAAAATTGTTTTTTAAGAAGAAAATGCTGGACTCCAGCATTTTCTTCATTAAAAAGAATGTTTTCTAACATTTGATATTAACATTATAAAAATCAATCTTTTAGATCTATTTAGTACCATTCTGATATTTGTCTTGGTATTTACTTGCCCGAGCTTTAGTGGCATAGAAAAAAGTGCTTGACCGCAGGTGGAAAATCCTGTGTCGGAACAAGTCAGGCTGGCAATTCCATACCCCCGGGTAAATCAAATGTCTTCTTGAGGTAGTGGCAGTATAATGCACAGTTCTGAAATCATCGGGACATGGGGATTTTTAGACTGGCTCCCGTCCCACTGATCTGAAGTATTGTGAAAAAAAAAAGCAAAATTCAACTAGAGAAAGATAATTTCTTATCAGCTTATATTCTCTGACTGGCCAATTTTTGAGAATATGGGAGGTAATTTGAAAAAAAATAATTACACATGGGTAGTCTACCTTAGTAATTTTAAAACTAACTGAAAGCCTGGGAGCCAGGCTAGGGGATTTTGGGGGTAACTTTGTTACCTTTTGTAATTATGTAAATCAACCAGCAAAAACAAATGGTAATATTAAAACATCATAAAGCGCCTTTAAAGGTAATATTAGGTGATCCCAAAGTGCCATGTCATTGGCCAGTGACAGCCAAAATCGGCCGTTAAAGAAATTTATTACACAGTTTCTACCTTAAAAGAAACAGGCATGATTGGTTATCTTTGATTGTATAAGCATAATTTGGCATTTTTACATAAAGATAAATTAACTAGAATAATCGTTAGATAAGGAGGAAAAAACAAATAGATAAAATAGTATCATTTTTTGGTTACTTAAGCCTCGTAACTGCAGCTTAGGAGACTAAGCTAATGTTATGTTGTTTAGGCTGCCCAACATTGATTTACCTTTGATATTTAAATGCCTGTCGAAAGATGGGACATATCATGTGATCACCTGTGTGAACCAGTGCCCAGGCAGTTTGCAGCCTGACGGCATCCACTTCTTTTCCTTATGTTCAGTTAGTTGACTTGAAACTTGGTTGTTATGTTCCTGTCATGATTACAGGGTGCATTGAACAAGAACTATCACTATCAAGCTAAATTTTTTAGTTATTGCCCTTGGTTGTTTTTTATACTTACATCCAGCAGTGTAAAGGGCGTATCTTGTAACAATTTGCCACCCTGTTTTGTCCCTTAAAAGCCGCCGTCATAGCGCAGTTGGTAGCGCGTCAGACTGTCAAACTAGAGGTCACGGGTTCGATCCCCGACGGCGGCACCCATTCTTTCCGACTATTTGTCTCTCACCAATGGGTCGATAATCGTAGATCTATGTGAGATAGTAGCTGGAGGCTAGGAAAGGATGTAATGGTAGTACTGGCGTGAGAAATACCAGGAATCCATTGTTAGGTGCTCCAGCCGCCGCGATATAACTGAAATAATGTTGAAAGCGGCGTAAAACCCCATTCAATTAATTAATTAATTTGTCCCTTAAAATATTACAAGATTTTTTTTGATTTTAGTGGCACTTTTGTTAGATTTGAGCTGGCATAGTCAGTGAAGACAGAATTCGATGCAGAATTGCTTGAAAGAGCTAATTCAGGATTCATTGGTTAAGCTTGTACATGTGAAACTTTTGCTTAGAGCTTCAAAGCACTATTTGTCTCGAATGTTTAAAGATTTTTAAACTTCTTTGTTTGTACAGAGTAAATGCTTATTTCTTTTTCTGTTAAAAATTTGTTTTATGCATTGTAGAACTAGAATGTTCCCGGTAAAGCTTCGAAGTGTCATAGATTTTTGTTTAATCTGTCTGACGAGTATAGGGCAAATTTGTCAGCTCAGAGTTTGAAAACACAAAAATCCTGAGATTTCTAGGTAAAGGGAGGCAATTCATTTTGAAAAGTTGAACAATTTTCAGAATTATTGATAAGTGGTAGGAATTTTCATAATAATTTGATAAACCTTTCAATTTTAGATTATTTATTATAGGTACCCACTTGAATCAACATAAGATGATTCATCAGATTCCAACAAGTTTGTATTACTTTGGATTTCACAGATCAATGATAAAAAAATTGCATAAAGATGGCTCACTGCAAACAGTTGTAACTGCCTATATCCTTATAGGCAGTTATAACTGTTTCATGCTGAGTCATCAAAATGTGACCTGTAAGGGGATGAGGGCATTGAAGAAACTCCATTAAATGAAAATTTTAAAAAGAGATTGGTTCCACTAGAGATCAAGCATCATTGCATGAAAAAAATCTTTCACAGGAGGTTCCAATGGTTAATCTAGATTCACAAACTAGGCAATAGGCCTAAAGTTATGCTGCACAATACACACAGTTGGACTAGGGTAGTCACTACACACTACCCAGATGGTCTCTTTTTGTCTGACGGACAGTGGCACTCATTCTTTTCGGCTATTTGTTTTTCACCAATTGGTTGATAATCGTATACCTATGTGAGGTAGCAGCTGGAGGCTAGGAAAGGGATGTGATGGTTGTACTGGTGAGAGAAATACCAGGAATTCATTGTTAGGTGCCCCAGCCGCCGCGATATAACTGAAATAATGTTGAAAGCGGCGTTAAACTCCATTCAATCAATCAATCCACTAGAGATCAAGCATCATTGCGTCACTTTACACACTACCCAGATAGTCTCTTTTTGGCTGACAGACAGTGGCGCTCATTCTTTTCGGCTATTTGTTTTTCACCAATTGGTTGATAATTGTAGACCTATGTGAGGTAGCAGCTGGAGGCTAGGAAAGGATGTGATGGTTGTACTGGTGAGAGAAATACCAGGAATCCATTGTTAGGTGCCCCAGCTTCTGCTATATAACTGAAACATGTTGAAAGCAGTGTAAAACTCCATTCAATCAATCAATCAATTGGCTGACCGATCACAAATCAAGGGTTCAGAGCAAGACTGTACTAAGTGGCTATACATTGTATTGACAATTAGTATGGTCATGCAATGAAACCTCCAAATGTAACACAAAATTACTCCTACATTCTCTGAAAGTTATTCAAAACTTTTAAGTGACTTTCTTTCTACTACCTAGTTTTCTCAAAATAATTCCAGTAATATTTTGAATTTTGTTGAGAAGTTTTATGTGTGGATATGAATAGGTGACTATGCCTTCTTTTCCTACATCATATGACCAAAACCTTTTTACTTCAGCTTTATTCAAACTGAAGTTGAAAGGTCTTGGATGACCATAGATGATATAAAGTTCACTATCGATGCAGTAAATTAGATTTAAGACTCCATTTATTTGAGCAAAACTGTTAGAAAGCCTATAAAGTTGATACTCAAATGAGGATTCACAATATAGGGTTTTGTTAAGGAAAGATGAGAAAAATGGCCTCTTCTTATCTAAACCTGCGATAGATGCTATCAAAATGAACTGTCACATTTATCATGGTATTTCGTATTAAGCGACCATTCCCATAAACGACCGCTTTTTGGTGGTCTCTTTAGTGGTTGCTTAACACAAGTTTTACTGTATTTTGAAAAGAGAGCATGTCCATGAGGCCAGGTCATTGCATCCTTGGCTAAGCATAAAATAGTTGTAAATGCCCATATGTCAATATGCAGTTACAACTGTTTTGCACTCAGCCATCGATATGCAAATGTCCTGGGTTATTTATGATGGACCATAACTGCTATTGTGATGTTAAAAAAATGCAAAAGACAAGAAAGTTTTTGTAGTCTTCCCGAATATTGTCATCAAATTTTCCAATTTCAATTTAATGTACAAAGTTTCATCAATATCATCGTAGTATTGTTTATTTATAGGATTTTTCTTTTCATCACATTGAATGAAGAAAAAAAATGGTCAATATCATAGCTTAATTTATTCCTTATGCTTGGGGAAAAATCACGAATTTTTTTCAGAATTTTTGAATATCTTATTGTCATATTTTTTAGTCATCATTTGTCAGAAAGGTTGACTTGTTTCTATTTAGCGCATCTGTGTAAATTCCATCTAGATCTAGAAATATTTTGTGTATGGTAAGCATTGCGATCTCAACTCATTTGGAACGAAAACAGACACAGAATATTTTAAATTTCTGCATTAAATGGATTTTTTTTCTCTTCTCTTTTTCGATGAACCAAATACTGTACCGCAATAAGTAAGATTAGACCCTAGATATCTCTTATGACTATTTGGTGTAGAAGACTAGGGAAGCTATGTGAGAAAAATATATAGCAATGAACATCATTTTTGATTAAGACATTGGTCTTTATCATAGCTCTGCATGAAACCGCTATATCATAGCTCTGCATGAAACCGTAGTACTCCTATATGTTTATAGTCAGTTACAAATGTTTACCAGCTAAGCTGAAATAATTGAAGTGAAACTTTGATCCCTGTCAAACTACACAGTTAGTGCAGTCTGAATTGAATACCTAACTCTTTTTCTTGGACTACATTTATATATATTACATTGAACAACATTATGTTAATAATGACCACTTTTCATCCATATTTATTGTGAATTTTTTTTTAAACATCAGTGCTTGTAAAATGGCATTTATTTTTCAAGGGTTTTTTTTTTTTCCAAAATTTGAATTTTCTCTTGAGAAACTGATACTTTTTGTGAGGTCAGCATAAGAATATTGAAAATGATGAGAAAAAAATAATGAGCAGGTGTGGATTTTGGGTATAGACAGAGGTATTAGACTTCCCTTGAAATTTGGGCAAAAAATGGTAGTCCAGTAAGAACATTATTTAAAAAAAATGAAAATATCATTTAGTCAGTTTCGGAGCAAAAAACAGCTTTGTTCATGAATTGCTGTATTTAAAAGTAACATAATTCCTTTCACTTTTAAAGGTCTTGAAAGGTCATACACCAGTTACTCAATTCTGAGCATGAGATTATAAATTTTAACTCGTACTCAACTGAGAATTTTCTCACATTTCAACTTGACATTAAAGCTGTAATTGATAACATAAAATATTATATTGATAAGTTGTTATAAATAACAACTAATCAATATTTTCTCTTATGTTTATTTGAATTCTAAGTATGAAGAAATTATCAGTTGAGAATGAGAAAAGTTTTATAATCGGGCTCTGATGCACAATGATATTGCAATTTTCAACCCGATGGTGCATTTTTGAAATAATATAACTTGATTATGGTCTATTTAATGAAAAATCAATATGCAAATTCTTCTGATCAACTATCCCAATCTTTAACTCTTTGCTGTTTAATCCCTGCTTTTTACGTGCTTGTGATTTTATGATTGAGAAAACATTGTGAAAAAAGAAGAAATTGCTTCTGACGAGCAATTTCTTCTTTTTCCACACTATTTTCTACCCTACTGAATGGTTATTTTTCAAATTAAATGCATTTTAAATTTTCGTCTGCAAAACCTTTGAATTTGGACAGGTCAAAATTTTATAAAACAGGAAAGGGTTAAAGAACCAGAAATGTTGATTAATTGTTTTATTTTCATGTATTAGCAAGACATTCTTCCTAGAGAAAAAATGCTTATTGAACCAAGTGATTATTTAATAGCTTGGGTTGACTCCAAGAGTCAACATTTTTAGTTTGGTATATGAACTTCAGAGCTGAATCTAGGGCGCGGGATTGCGGGATTCACGCTTTAAAATCGTTCATGCCGCAAAAAACAGAAGGCCGTGCGGCACAGGTCACGCGCATTTTTAAATATTGGCGCATTATTAAATCAGCTGTGCGTAAATCGTGAATATATTTCGAGACTTTTGAGAAAACCCCTTAATTCATATTTCATCGTGTAAAGCTGTTAAAATCTACCCAGGTATAATTGACTCTATAAATAGAATTCCAAGTCAGCTTCCTTGATAAAAGTTACGCTTCAGTGAAGATAGCCTACAATTTATGTGTTGAAACATTTTAAGTTATTAGTGTCGTAAGTGATACCAGTACACCTTATAGATACAGCTTTATGCAATCAGAGTTCGCATTATTTTCAAAACAAGGCAGGCAAACCAGCTTCCGAAAGTCGTATTTTAAATCAAAATTTTGTATCAGAACATAAGAAAGATAATTGTCGGATAATGAAGAAATAATAACCAGGTACGAAAACTAGATTATTTCCATTGTCTATGTCTGAATGTATAAGCGTCGCGAAATTGGAATGATACACCAAGACTAATTGTTTAGATTTGGAACTTTGATAGTTCCTTCGGGAAATTCCTTTATTAATATATGTCTCTTTTAAAAATGCGCCAATCAAAATTTCATTTTTCAACATCTATCGGAGATGATTATCGTCTTTAAGTGTTCGAGTCATTGTGAGTGCACCTTGTGTACAATGGCAAAACTTAAAATTTTGGGTTAAAATGTGAATATCTGCTTGTGGCTCAATCTTTAAACATGTTGGCCCACATTTTGAAATGTGATGGGGGAGTTGGCGCACCTCACTGAAAACCTAGATTCAGCGCTGAACTTGATTTTAGGGTATTATACACTAAATAATGATGGAACAGTGAAATATGTGTAGAAGAGAGAGAAAAATATGTTTTTTGTTATCAAAAATCTTGACTAAAAACGGTAAGAGTAAACTTCAGATTTTATCATTTTTTCCTTAGATAATAGGTATGTGTATGACTTGTTAGTTACCGTTCATTTTCAAGGCATTTACTATTGTCTTGAAATGACCCCTTTAAAGGTAAAAATCTTAAAAGGGATTATCAAAATTGATAATCCACATTTTGAGGCCTCTATATATAATAAAAAAAAGAAAAAAAAAAACAGACAGAAAAAATCAATTTCTTTTATTGAAAGATAATGTTTTTCAAAACTTAAGAGGAATAGATAAGAGAGGTTAATGCCAGAGTGAAATTTTGATTTCTCAATGAAACCCTATCTTGTGGGTTTTTATTTAAGTTGACCCCATTGAGTACCCAAAACATAGGGTTTGAGCAAGTATTGTTGAAATATTTAAATCTAAACTCAAGATACTATCTCTAGCTCTCAATAACACACACAAACAAACACACACACACACATATATGCTAAAACATTTTGGATTGTTTGGGTCACCCTTAATTACAGTTCCACAACTTTTTGGAAGTAATGAACTTTAACATTGTTACTCGAGGTTTCTGAATGATTTCATTAGGGAACCTCAGTCAACATTGCGAAAGGTCATGAGTTCCGAAATGTTGCAGAACTACAACGGTAATGTGGTACCTTGCTTTGCATATGAATTGATGTGCAAAGTGGGAATCATTTTTTATAACAAAAGTTTTATCTTGAACACAAGGCTGGTTTTCTTATTTCCGGTGACATTTTGCAATTTATCTTGTCTTTAGTTTATGTTTGTTTTATATTTCTCAAGATTCTATGTTCAAAGACATGATTGAATATTCTCTGTTTGAATACAATTTGGTCGAAAGTTTGTGTTTATGACATGATATGCCGATAGATTATTATTTGCAGATTGAATTTTCATTTTTCAATTGGGAAAAACTGGAATTTAACCCTTGTCATGCTGAACCCGGAATATTTCTGCTTTTGTAGGAGCTATAGACAAACATCAGCCTGCACATATGTGCAGTCTGATCTTAGTCTACACCACCTGTTTCTCACTGTCAAACCAGAATTGTCAATAGATTATATTTTCAGAATAAAAATTGACATACAGTTGGAACTTTCAGTGCTTTTTGCCCTTTGATTTTGATGAAAATTTTTAGCAAAAATTTATTCAGCATGACAAGGGTTAAAAAAATGTCAATTCAATAATTCCATTATTCAATTTTGAGGGGTAAGTGAAAAACTGTGGTAAGTGCGTATGAACTTAGAACTCTTTTACACTGACCCCTCCGTTTATTTATTGATAATTTCTCAAAATTTTTAATTCAATGAAAGTAAAGGGTTCAAGCGGACTTTCAATTTGGCATTCAAAATTTGATTTTTGAATTACCTATCCAATAAATAATGCAAATAATTAATTATTGCAAAAATCACCCTTCTTATTAGCATAGATGCATATGTGATTTCTAACAATATATTCATAGCACTTTTGTTTGCAAAGTATACTTGCTAGTGTACTCTAAAGTACACTTTGTTACAAGTGTTGTGCTCGGTATTTGAGAGTAAACTTTGTAAATCATGCCATTTTGTGCAGTTTGTCAGGTTGGTTTCAAACAAAATTTTGTACACATTTATGGGTATTTGTAAGGGTACCGTATTTCTCCTAATAAAAGCTCCAAGGAGCTATACATAACATGACCAGGGAGCTTTTATTTAGTATGCGTTTCTGATTTAAAAAATCATTGACATTAAAATTGATGTCTTTTAGGCCTATTTCCCGTTAATATGATGTGAATCTCGGCTAAACAATCATATAAATGATTGAGTAGAGGAAATTCATCTTAAGTTAAAGAAGAAGTCTCAAAAAAGTTCCTAACGTTTAGGCAATGGAAGTGGGTTTTCTTAGTGAAAAATGTATGGGTGCTACCATTAGGGAGGGTGCTTTTATTAGAGGAAATAGGGTAAGTGCAAAACTATTGTAATTGTTTATAAGTTTGCATACATTTCAGTATAAAGGGGAACTATTTTTGGAAATAGGATCATTTTTAGCTCGTTTTTTTTCTACTATCTTGGATACATACTTTACTAAATCTTGAAAATAACATTTGAGCCTGTGCGTGACGTTTTTGATTTGAAAACATTGAGTAGTGTTGATAGCCATATACTGTAAATATAAAGTTACCTGATAGTCTACAGATGCTTTAGGACCTTATCAATCTACTAAACGCATAGTGAAGACTCTGAGCAGACTGTGCAGATGCACAATTTGGTCAGAGTCTTTGCTTTGCGTATATTTGAAATTGTTGGAAATCTCACACACAGGCTCATTTGTTTGTAGATTCTTAAATCTTTGACTATCAAATCATCTGTTGATTTGTCAAATGGTAAAATATATTTCAAACAAGGTTCCTGGTCCTTTCATACCCAGCTTAGTGTGCAAGGAAATACACTAAACCAAACTTCCATGTGTACACTTAAACAAAGCAATAGAATCAAGATGATGGCATTGTAGAAAATGAAAAAAAAAAATACCTAACAAGCAATTTCCTCATTTCCAAAAAGAGTTTCCTATTCCTAGACAAAGGCTTTCAATACTTCATGAGAATTTAAATACACCATCAATACACAATATAATGGGACATCATTGTTCTCTTTTTCATTATAAACGCAGGATTTTTCCAGCTCTAATTGTCAATGTGAGCCAGTATAAAAAAAAATTGTCTGATACATGTACATGTATTTGCTTAGGCTTTGAGCTGGAAGTTTGGTAGAGTATGAATGTTTGGTCATGTTATCATCTATTTTCAACATGTTCAAGTATTTGCGTTTTTGTTAACAGCTTGTTAATATGACAAGTTTATTTTTTCTCTTTTATTACAAACTAGGAGTTTCAGTTAAGAACTGTAATAAATTTATGAATATTTCATTTTTCGTTGTTTTCATTTGCTACCAAGCCTTTGAAGCAATAAAGTTGAATTTCTATGCCCAATTTGTCCGTGATTGGTTATTCTTCTTGCGAACGTTGTGTTTTTTCAACGCAATTTATCCCTGTAGATGGTAGCACGTCGGACAGTCCATCTAGAGGTTCCGGGTTCTATCCCGACGGCGTCACTCATTCTTTTCGACTATTAGTCTCTCATCAATGGGTTAATAATCGTAGACCTATGTGAGATAGCAGCTGGAGGCTTGGAAAGGATTTGATGGTAGTTTCTGGTAAGAGAAATACCAGGAATCCATTGTTAGGTGCTCCAGCCGCCGCGATATACCTGAAAAAATGTTGAAAGCAGCGTAAAACTCCATTTTAGCTATCAATCTCTCTGTAGAAGTAAATGCCCAGACAGGTATTTGGAAGGTACAATAAAGATCTCAACTATAAGTCATTAAATTTTGATATTGATTTAAAAATCTGCTAGACAGCATTTTTAGCTCACCTGAGCACGAAGTGCTCAAGGTGAGCTATTGTGATCGTAGAATGTCCGTCGTCAGTCGTGCGACGTGCTTCGTCCGTCGTCCACAATTTCTTTAAACATCTTCTCCTCCTAAAACAGTGGACCAATCTTGATGAAACTTGGCAGGGATGTTCCTTGGGTCAAGCTCTACCAAAGTTGTTCAAATAAATGAAATCCACCCTTAACTTTCCCTTTACCCTTAACAAAAAGGGTGAAAATATGAAAATCTTTCAAAATCTTCTTCTCTGAAACCAGAAGGCAGACAGCTTTCATATTTGGTATGTAGCATCATCTAGTGGACCTCTACCAAGTTTGTTCATATCAAGACCCTGGGGTCATATTTGGGCTTTGCCCGGGCCCAACCCTTTTTACATAGAATCTAAGAGCGAAAATCTTTAAAAATCTTCTTTTCTGAAACCAGATGGAACACAGCTTTGATATTTGGTATGTAGCATCACCTAGTAGGCCATTAACAAATTTGTTCATATCAAGACCCTTGGGTCATATTTGAGCTTTGCACGGGTGCATCCCTTTATCTCTTATGAGCACGAAGGGTAAAAAATGAAAATCTTCAAAAATCTTCTATGAAACCAGAAGGCAGACAGCTTTCATATTTGGTATGTAGCATCATCTAGTGGACCTCTACCAAGTTTGTTCATATCAAGACCCTAGGATCATATTTGGGCTTCACCCAGGCGCAACCCTTTTTACATAGAATCAAAGAGCAAAAATCTTTTAAAATCTTCTTTAATTGAAACCGGAGGACACAATGCTTTCATTTTTGGTATGTAGTATCATCTAGTGGGCCCCTACCAAGTTTGTTCATATCAAGACCCTTGGGTCATATTTGGGCTGCACCCGGGCGCATCCCTTTCAGCTCATCTGAGCACGAAGGGTGAAAATAGGAAAACCTTCAAAAATCTTCTTTTTTGAAACCAGTAGGCAGACAGCTTTCATATTTAGTATGTAGCATCATCTAGTAGACCTCTACCAAGTTTGTTCATATCGAGACCCTGGGATCACATTTGGGGTCCACCAGGGTGCATCCCTTTTTACATAGAATCAAATAGCAAAATGGCATATCTTTCTTGCTCTTCGCTGAAAAGTTCCATGGTATTAATCTTAGGCAATTATCTTCTTTTTGACATCTGCCTATCTATTTAATGTGATGTCCCAGGGGTCAAAGAGACTCAGGTGAGCGATCTAGGACCATCTTGGTCCTCTTGTTTATAGAGCTCTCGGGATAATACAAGCAAATTTGCACTTTCGCCCGTTTGTGTAGGCTTTATCTTATTTCTTATACTCCCATGTTCGATCATTTCATCATTTCCAACTACATGTATTTGCTTTCCACTTATTGGTTGAAAATCGAAGATGTATGTGGGATAACAGCTGGAGGCTCGGAAAGAATTTGATGATAGTGTTGCGAGAAATACCAGGAATCCATTTTCTGTGCCCCAGCTGCCACAACATAGCTGAAAGATTGTTAAAAACGGTATTAAACCCCATGTTACTAATAATTATTTCATATACTGGTCCTTCAAAGAAATGAATCGAGTTTTGAAAGGTTACCAGTCAACTAGGCCTATCGCATAACTCGACCCGGTCAACTCGGCCCCAATATATAACCAAAGTAACATGAACTATATTGCATGAAATATGTATGAATTTTTATCTTATAACTATGCAAATATCCGTGTGATAACATCCCGTATGATATTTTTTATGATATCACATAGTTATTTTTAGAACAATAATATCATGCAGTTATTTTTAGAAACTTGCATTTCAGTGAGAAACATTGACGAAAACAAGTTAGACAAAAAGAGGTTATAAGATAAATATAATACGTACTAAGTGTATTGTATGAAAAAATATCTAACTCGGTTGTGAGAATTGATAATTGCCTCGGCAGAGCCTCGACAATTAACAATTCTACCAACCTCGTTAGATTTTTTTTCTCATACAAAACACTTAGTACGTATTATATATATAACAAATGACGCAGGTATACCTTACTATGTTAATCTTTATTATTTTGAAAATAGTATCTAATATTTTTGATAATGTAATATCTAATCGGTGTTTGAATATGTGCGATTCTTTGAAGGATTCTAAAAATTCAATTTAACTTTTTTTAAGGCCGGTGAATACGTAAATGTCCTACCAACTGAATGAAAATTGAATAATTTTGTATTTGTACTTATCAGTTTAAAAAATACAGGTGAATAAGGTTTAAGTTCTGAGCTTTTCAATGCAGAGTAGACGCGCCATCTTTTCCCACATTTTTCCATGAAGAGAGTTTTGATACGTTTTACCATACAACGACCCCCGCCAGTCGATTTTCAGTTATATCACTCCCGATAGGAAAACTAATCCAGGCCGAACTTTTTTCTGGTCCTGGACGGATATTGTTGCCCGCTTTATCAGACTACCTCTCAGACAGCGGGCTACCAGCTCTAGACTGATCCCTTAATAGACTATGAAAAAAAAGCCTAGAATAGGCTATTCAGGTATTTGACAGCGAGTTAATGTCAAGTATCGACAGATCTAGGGACAGTAATCCAATTAATCTTGACACATCGCCGCAAAGGGAATTACTTCCCCTCTCCCCAATCACTATAAAAGTGATTCGTACAAAATACTTTTTTTATCAAAACCACTCCATTTGTCCGCATAAAAGTTAACCCTTTGCTGTTTAATCCCTGCTTTTTACGTGCCTGTCATTTTATGATTGAGAAAACACTGTGAAAAAAGAAGAAATTGCTTCTGACAAGTAATTTCTTCTTTTTCCACACTATTTTCTACCCTACAGAATGGTTATTTTTCAAATTAAATCCACTTTAAATTTTCGTCTGCAAAACCTTTGAATTTGGACAGGTCAAAAATTTTGTAAAACAGGAAAGGGTTAAAACAGTCTTCATTTTTTTTCTGAATTTGATCCCAGAGGTACAAAGTGCTTATGCAATATTCGGGTGACGGACTTAACGCGCGTCCCAGATGGTCCCTTTTCGCGTGACGGATCATATATTGGAATCACAAGTAACCCTGGATTCAAAGAATTCTTTCTCTGTTTGTGTAAAGTGACTGTAAGTTCCAAGTGTGGCTTCCACTTGCGCAAATCCATTCGGATCATCGCGCTTCTATCAGTTTGAAAGACCTTACAAATTGGACCAATCGGTGACAAGAACATAGATGCAGCGATCCAACTCTAAACTCACCTGGTTCCATGCTCAGAGCAGTCTTGAAATTTGATTCATCTCATAAAATCTGGCCGTACTGCTAGTCTACAAGCGCGCATATGCGAAGTCTGATTCACTTTCTTGATTTTCTGGGTCGATATTTGCTTTTCTTATTCATATCTGAAGTCCTACAACCGTCTGAAACATTTCGCATTTTTCCAAAGTACCAAGGCCATGATCATAACAATCAACAATAGCCTGCTATACTCACGATTGTTGCCTCTAATGCACAGATTCAGTCCGGTTGAAGCGATTCTATGTTCCAGGGTTTCAGTCTTAGTTCAGAAAAACGGGGTCCAACCGACTTGATATTAGGAATCTTAGGGGTCCATTCTTAAAGATTGTGAGTCCCTGCTCAAGAATAGATAGTTTCTTTTAAACGCTAAACTCATTTTTTTACGAATTTTGAGCTATACCCTGGTTAAAGGTATAGAAAGTATTGCAAATAGTTTGATTATTTCAGACTCAACTTTAGGAAAAAACTGAAGACTGTTTTAAACAGTCTTTAATTCTTTTTCTGCAGCTGATCATCAGAGGGTCTTTGAGACTAACATAAGGGCCCTAGGTTATAAAAAATTTCTCGGGCTCAATTAAAAATTTTCTCAAATTTCATTTGAGATTAAAGCCGTAATTCCGTTTTATTACTCATTTAAATATATAAATATACCCCCCGTTCACACATAGACGCCGCTTCTACTACGATCAAAGCGTGGCCGAAAACGTGGCCAATCGTGACAAATTGCAGGAAAAACGTAGTGGAGTCTTCATAAGCGCAGTATGATCGCGGTAGGTTCTTCATGATTGGGAAGCTTTACGCTCTCGTCACGCTTATTTTGAACATGCTCAAAATAAGCGTAGCGGGATCGTGGTCAACAAGAATCGGGGTAAAGCCGTAAAAAAAGCGTCGTACAAGCAGCGCGGAAGCATCGTGGGGAGATTTTCATGATCGTAGTAAAAGCGCAGTAAAAGCGTTGTACAGTCGGTAACATATCGAGTACGCTCCTACAACGCTCCCATTACTAGAGTACTTATCTCCTGAAGCGAGATGTCTGATAGTAATGGCAAGTTTGATACCTGGTTCTAGCGATTTCCTCCAGCCTGTATCTTTCTTCTGAATCCTAGGGCCAACCCTCTGGAGCAGCTCATCGAACATCGCTGGTTCTATCCTCAAAAAGTTGAAAAAGGAATTGGTGTCTTCCATTCGGAGTTCTCGCAGCAGTGTGTCATAGTGTCCAAACTGCAGCCTTCTTTCTACAGATAGCCATGGTCGTACCCAGTGTCTTCTTGGCCTTCTTTTGCGCCTCTGCCTGTTAACGATCTGTACAATTTTAATTTCAACCAAAATTTGTTCTTGATGAAGTAAAGCCAGATGAAACAGATCAGCATTTATACGTCCGTTCATGTTTGAAGTTCGGAAAGAAGTGAAAAATAATGTTTGAAACCCAAGATATATATACATCATCGCCAAAATCGTACTAGAAGCGTACTACAAGCGTGATACGACCGGCACCACCGTAGCGATATCGTCGTACAGTCTTCTAGGTCTGCATAGCGTCGTAAAATGATCTTGAATATCGTAGCGGTAGCGTAGTATAAACGCAGTAAACGCGGCCGCTGGTCGGCAACGGTCTGCGTAACATCGTGGTAACATCGTAGAAGAAGCGTGTCAGCAGCGCGTTGGACGTGGGAGCGTCGTTGTACGGTTATAATGAAGATCGTAATTTGCCAAATTGCTCGATTTAGACGCCGATCGGCCCCAGTCCGCCCCGATCTAATACTTTTTCAGATCAAGGCTTGATCGGGATGATCGTGCTAAAGTCGCAGCTCTGTGTGAACGGGGGGGGGGGGGGGGGGTAAAAGATAATATTTATAAGATTTATAAGTTGTTATAAATAACAACTTATTAATATTATCTGTTATTTTCATACATTAATTTTATTTTAAAATTTGAAAAAAATGAGCCTGAGCCTGAGAAAAGTTTTTTAACCTCGGGCCTAGATGGTTTAAAGGGATCTGGCTACTTACATGTATTTGAGAGTCTCGGATTCTCAAAACCTGCATCCCTTAACTACATTTGGTTGACTAAACAATCTTTATTCAATATTCAACGGACTGACAACAATTCTTTAGGATTGTCTGAATTTAAACATACTAACTGTTCATAAAGCTTTCTAGTCAGAGAACAGACGATTCTCGTTGAGTTTTGAGAAACGAATGGTCTTAAAGGCTTATATGCAGAGAGAAACAAAAGGTCACACGATTTCTACACTTAAGCAACAAAAATGAGAGACAAAAAAAGAAAAGAAATCGCGTCCACTAAATATACTCAGTTCCAAAAGAAAGTGTGCACTTTTGAATTTTGAATATCCCGGAAATTACACAACCTATCGTCATTCAATTTAGTATGACGTTCCCACTGAGTATTCGCTAACGATATTTGAAATAATAAATCACGCGATGTGCAAACAATTTCTGCTAAGTAGCGACTTTTGTTTTTGCATGTTTTGCAAATGCATCACGCGTTACATGTCTATTTGGTCCGAAATTGCATTTAGTTTAATTATTGAGCCTCAGCTAATCATAAAATCACATCATAATTGCAATTGCACTTAATACAACTGTGTGGTTTGACTTATAATATTCGTGGATGAACATAATCGAACCTTGTCAGTTTCAGAACGTCAGCAAAATTGATAAAGAGTTCATATTCCGGTAGAAATCGGGGGCATCACTTTTTAAGGCTTATAAAGGGTAAATCGAGAGGTCATAGAACGCCATAGCACTCTTCGACGACAAGTTACTGACCTAACAACGTAGCAATTACTTACGTTGACGCCCACGTAACGTCTGTAGGAATAATAAAACTTTTATTTGAAAATGTCTTGGGATGTCTCCTCAAACTCTGCAGTATAACATATGCATATAGCTCTTGCAAGAGAACAAGCTGTAAGGAGGTCAAATCTTAACGTTATAAGTTCTGTTTTCGCGTATGCAGTTTCCGATTCTTTGTAAAAGTCTGATTTGACTATAATTTCAAAAAGGTCTTATCTTAAGAAATGACATCAATTTCATCCCATAAATGTCTTCCAACTCTGTGAAAATCAAGAAAAATGCAAAAAGTGAAAGTGCACACTTTCTTATGGAACTCAGTATATTTTAGGCGATTTGATAACAAATGTCCTTGCTCCTGGTTAATGTTGAATCGCACGTGCTTCGTTATGCATATAATTGAAAGAAGATCCGGGTACACAGACAAAATACACAAATAATTTCCTGCCGAAAAAAATGAGTTTTGAAATTTTTATCCCCAACCTTTTTTGTCCAGTATCTGATGTGTTGAGCCTGCTTTATACCCTCAAATACTTTAGTTAGTTCTGTATTACTTAAACACTTTTATCTCGATTTAGAAACATTCCATCGTACCTCTCTGAGAATGATGGGCCAGGATGCGTTCAAGATGTGAAACATTATCAAATATGTGACCCGTCACACGTAAAGGGACCATCTTGGACTCATTTTAGGATGCGCGGATTGCGCTGACTGACTTGTGTCTAAATCTTTCGTCTTTTGGTTATTTTCTGGATCTAGAATTATCACTCTATCTTCCTATGAAAGAAGTATGGTCTGGCTGTTCTAACAAGCATGATCGAGGTTCCGTTTTAAATTTCAAAAATGGTATCTCGATTTGCTCGTTAGTCAAAGTGCAGAGGCGAGGTAGGCTACCGTTTCTTAAACGTTTTCATATTGAATGCTGCACAGATTTTTTAACGTCCTCGTTTTGATCCATTTGACCTTTGTGGGGCCTCAAATGACTGAGAAATATGTTGATAACGGCATGATCTTAAATATTAAATAGTTTTTAAAAGATGTGATATCACGACCTTTCACTTCATTTACGAAATAGATTGCATTTTCGGACAGAAGAGAGGCCTATACTCATTTAAAGATATCGTATGTATATTTTATTGTTTCTTTCGTTACTTTTAATGGTTTAAATTGTTTAATGATGAACGTATTTTACGAACGGGTGATCTGGAACGGATTTTATGGAGGAGTGATCTTTTTAAATAATAATTGGAACTCTTTGAAGCAATAGACTCCGCCTCTTTATGAACAGGGTTGTCCGAAACTTAAGTTTTGCACTTACATTACATTTCGAAGAACAAGAATATTTTAACACTAGGTTAGTTCCCAACTCAACAGCTACAGTTAAAAAAAAATCATGAAATTGACAAGGTGATTGATTTTGGAATAATTTTGGATGAAATTGAATGAGTGTGTGGAGTGAGTTTTGATTGAAATTAAAGGGAGGTAATCCGATACCGCTAATTTTGTTCTTCTGGAACAAAATAAGCGGTATCGGATTACCTCCCTTTAAAAAATATGCATATAAGTTTTGTAAATAGCCTCTTATTCAAGAACCAATCAGACGCTTACAATTTCAATTATGTCAGTAAAATCGCAATTATTTTTTTTAGCTTTATTTTCTTTAAATGTCGCTGTTGATTCTATCATTTTCAGTAGGTTTGGAGCATTTTTGAGTGGTTTGAGTGAGTGTTTGGAATGAACGAATAGAACGCTTTAGCGAGTGATTTTGAATGGTTTTTATCGAGACGAATGTCAATTTCACGATGTTGTTAACTGTAAGGTCTTGCAGAGACGGTACCTCGTTTTATAGTCTTATCCGAAAGACCAGAAAAGTACTCATTTAGCTGTACCTAACAATATTTTCCAAATAATTTGAATCTAGTCCTCGCGGAAAAAAACGGAAACGCCAAACTCCTATATGACAGACATTTTCATTCTCTAAAGGACGTGATGATACAGTCGATAACATTGTGAAAATGGCAAGGAGAATGATTTTGGAATGGTATAGGATAATATTGAATGAGTTGTAGGGGCGAGTTTTGAATGAAATAAGGAAGATGGGACAAAATTGGCGTTAATTCATTACCTCCCTTTAAAAAAATCAATGTATTTTCCTGTTTATCTTTTAAGACGAATCGGGCGCTTTGAAAACCATTTTCTATAATCAATTTGTGCACTGTTTTTATCGAACTGTACGTTCTATTGGAGTTTACTTCCACTCAACAGGTAAGGTTATATGAAGATTAGGCCTCGGTTATAAGTGTAATCCGAAAGACTGAAGAAGCTGGGATCGAACCAGGAATCCCTGAAACTCAAGCCCAGTAAGTTATCATAATACGATAAACGTCACTAGATCGATGAATCAAAAAAGAATACTTCTAGGAAGCCCGGTCATCTTTTTTAAAAGATAAGAAATGTAGCCTAGGGCCAACTTATTTCTGACCCCGGGCGGGTACTGTTGCCCGCAACATCAGAGTATCTCTCAGAAAGCGGGTTACCAGCTCTAGACTGGTCCACATATCGACTATCAGAATAGCCTAGAACAGGCTATTCTGATATTCGACAGTGAGACCAGTCTACACCCGACCCAAAAGCGGGCGAGAAATAAGTTGGCCCCTAGATAATTGATAGACAAATATCGTAAACCTTATTTGGATAGCAGCTGGAGACCAAGAAAGGATGTAATAGTAGTACTTGTGAGAGAAACATCAGGAATACCTTGTCAGGTGGTCCAGTTTCTAGTTTCTAGTTTATTTCGCTCCTGCGCAGTAGGCTATATTTTTGTAAAGTACCAAATTGGTTGAATACGTTATATAAAACACATTAAAACTCGACAGATACTCATATTGTACTTTATAATATGACCTACGTCGCAGGAGTGAAATAACCCCGTTGAATATTTTTGATATTACACGGGTGTTATTACACTAGTGGAATAACAACGCAAATTAGCCCTGAGCGAATAACAACGCTATATTGTAACCGTGAAAATGACGTCATAATCTATGTAGATCTATTGTGACGTCATTTTCAAACGGCGTTTTACGTTTCGCGGAAAATTGAAGTGTTTTAAATTTCAAGAATTTTGACAATTTTTCGCAAAGAATATAAAATTTGAGCTCATAAAATACAAAATTTATTAGACTCGTAATCTAAAACAGATAAAAACTCGACACAGCCTCGTTATTATCTGTTTATAGATGATTCGTTTAATAAATTTGGTATTCTATGACCACTCATTCAATATCCTCTATTTAAAAGACAACTCGTTTAGTCATCTTATTACATTGTTACACATGACCACTCATTAAAAATTCGCTATCTATATCAACCTTTTAAATATAGTTGACCAAATAATAATCTACCGTAAAACACCGAAAATCATTTTTAAAACTCGTATTACCATCGTGTTTATCCGAGGTTATCACAAATCGGTAAATAGTTTGTTTGTTTGCTTGTTTGTTTGAATGGGTTAACGCCTCTTTCAACAATCTCTGTTACATCGCGGCGGCCGAGGCACCTAACAATGGATTCCTGGTATTTCTTTCATCTGTACTACCATTACACCCTTTCCTAGCCTCCGACTGCTATCTCACATAGGCTAACGATTATCTACCCTTTGGTGAGAAACAAACGTCGGAAAGGATATTTGCCGCCATCAGGGATCGAACCCACGACTTCCAGATTGGAAATCCAATGCCTAACCAACTGCGCTATGGTGGCGGCTCAGTAAATAGTTAAGTAAGCGACAACAAGACCAAATTGATAACTTAAGTTCAATCACCTTAAAACTATAATCAGGGGTCAAAGTTTTGGACCTTGCTAAATCGTAAAAAATCCGAAATCTGTCTCCAACCAATGGGTAGAAAATAAATCGTTAACCTATTTGAGATGAGCAGCTGCAGGCTCGAAGTAGGTGTCTCGGTTGTACTGTTGAGGGGAACGCCAAGAATATATGGCAAGGTGATCCAGCCATCGCTGTTTGTCTGTAAAACCGCCCAAGAAGGCGATAAACAGCAATAATAATATTTCTTATTTCTGATAAATTTCAAAACTGATTTGAATTTGAGTGTTTGTTTTAAAAATATCACTCTCGAAAATCGTAGTTTTCACCCTTTTCAATGTAACAGAGTTTATTTCTTTTTTTTTTTTTTTTTTTTTTTTTTCATCGATTTTGAAATGAAATAATTGATCTAATAATTTATGTTTTCCACTCGCTTAGATAATCGTTATGCCCATTTCAATATAATAAATAGAGGATATTGAATGGGTGGTCATTGAATACCGAATTTATTAAAAGAGTCATCTATAAACAGATAAAAACGAGGCTGCGCCGAGTTTTTATCTGTTTATAGATGACGAGTTTAATAAATTTGGTATTTTATGAGCACAAATTTGATATTCTATTTATAATATGACCCGATTTTTTGCAAAAAAAAAGTAAAAATTCTTAAAATTCAACATTTCAATTTTTCACGAAACTTATAACGCCGTTTAAAACTGACGTCACAATATATACATTATGACGTCATTTTCGCGGTTACAAAATAGCGTTGCTATTCGCTCTGAGCTCATTTGCATAGTTATTCCACTAGTGTAATAACACCCGTGTAATATCAAAAATATTCAACGGCGTTATTTCACTCCCGCGACGTAGGTCATATTATAAGGTCTAATTCATGTTTTAATCGATTGGGAAATTAAATAGCCGATCTTAAAATAATGTACTTATTGCTCTCACAAATATTCTGTTACGCGCTTTTCAGTATTACGGTTTATTTTTTCATCGACTGGGAAATGAAACTATTCATGCAACTTAATTTCAGTTGTGACTGAGAAAACCAGTTCAATGTTATTGACTAACATTTGTTTTCATTCTTGATTTTAAACAATCTAGAGTAAGCAGCTATTTTGTCATTCTCGGTAACCTAGTGTCAACTCGGTCCATTCCGTAAACTTCATTTATCGACTCTGGGTCAACTTGTTAACGTTTCCTGTTCTCATGAATAATTCATGAAACACTTTGATTGGTGATCTCAATTTTTTTTTGTGAGAAAAATACATCCAGTTTTAGTCTACATTACCATCTTTTCTATTCTTAGAAATATTCAAAATTCAATTTAACTCGAACCCATCAAACTTTATACAATTATTTACCAATGAACCAAGCAAGTGCCCATTTTTATTATTTTTTTTTCTAAAATGTCAACATCACAATTTAACCTTGTCCATAAGACGTTTCTGGATTGGGGCAATTGACCTTCCTGCACTGTTAGCTCTTCCACAGTGACAAAGCGCTGGTTTCGGATTATTAGTCTGCTTCGAATCAATTCTAGTTTATTTTGAACCCCCTCGAAATTATGTTTACACTTCGTTTTAAAACTTTGATAACTGTAAAGTCTAAGAGAGCCTAATGAGCCTTATGCGTATCATATTTTTTCTCTTAAATCTGATTGTTGCTCTTAATCTGATGTTGAATTATCTTTCATTCAGAACCACCAATTCAGAACCACCAAGGAAAAAGAACAAAATTCAACAAATGGCAACAAAAACTTGGATGAAGATGGAGAACATAACACACCAAAATCAAAGTCATGATAACAAAATCTTCGAACCTTACACCAGTATAAAAGAGAGCGAGGCGTTTCTTTCATCCTTTGGTACGAAAGGGTGGAGAGTGGGGGAGTTTCAAGATGTGAAGGATATCAGGGTAATATCGAAAAGACGACTCCTTATTACGGACCATATTAATAGTAGTCTTCAAATATGTAACACTTCTGGTCGGGGTATCGCGTCGTACTCCGGAGATGACGTCATACAACCATGGTCTTCTGCTTTAACCCCAGAACATAACGTTGTTTTCACATCATGCCGAGAAAGGTGCGTGATTGTGTTGAATTCAAACGGTGACAAAATATCTGAATTCGGTAGAACTTTGTTCGTGCGACCAAGTGGAATAGTGATCGACGAAAAAGGACGGATAATAGTGACAGATGCTTTAAGTAGTAGAGTTTCTATGCATCAACCCGATGGAAAAATTATACGTTATATCGGCAACAACGAAATTAGTCATCAGAAACACTCAAAACCTCAGTATGTTTGCATCTCTTCAACAAGCGATATACTAGTTTCCGATTCTGGTAATCATTTTGTAAAAATATACGATACTAACGGACAATTTATCAAAGCTTTTGGGGGATTTGGGAAGGATTCCAAGCAGTTCAAATGTCCTCAAGGAATTTGCACTAACAATATAGGAGAAATATTTGTTGCAGATCGCTACAATAACAGGATATCCGTTTTCAATCGTGATGGTGGATTCATCCGCCATATTGTGACGTCAGAAGATGGTTTGGTTCATCCACAAGGTGTTGCCATTGACAACGAAAATCATCTCTATGTTTCTCATGGGCATTTGAAAGCCAGTGAAATTCTGGTCTTTAGAATCAGTAAAACCGAACAAATTATGTACGAAAATGTCATTAATCATTTCTGATATCATAAAAATTATATATCTTTAATGTACAATATGATTGTTGTTTCATTTTCAATGTCTTCAAATCGACATTTCTTATATTTATTAATTATTATAGGTATTCTAAATTTAGCTTTAGCACAGGAATCGTTATTTACTTCATTTAAAGAAGCACTTGATGCCATTCATAAACCCTAGAGTATAAACATCAAAATATGTTAGAATGTAAATGACAGGTCACCCAAGTAGGGTTTTCCATGACCCCCTACTTCTTTGAATTTAGAACCCCACTTTTGAAATGACCCCACAAACTGCTAAAGGATTTTACATCAAGTTTCAAAGGGGTGATAATGTGGCAAAATGACCCCTGGTTTAAATGCAGAGGGAAATTCTTGACTTTGGGATATTTTTCCTAAACTAAACATTTAACATGAAAGAAAGGCTATTTCCAATATAGAAAGAGTAATAGACATTTGAGTAGGAGGAGACAAGGCATCTTAATGTCTAAATTAAAACTGATTGCCTAATATAGACACTTGCAACAGTGTTAGAATGAGCAGTGACGGATTCAGAAGGGATTTGAGGGGTTCAAACGAAACCCCTTGAAGCAAAAATTATTTCATTTCATGTAGAATTTCAATTAACCATTCTCCTGCTTATTATGACCCATTCCTGTTGCGAATAAAGCTTTGGCAGACAGTATATGCTAACATCAGCCTGCACAGCTGTGTAGTCTGATCCAGGCCTAAAGTGTCTACCTTCCACTTGATTTTTGTTGAAATAAAGTTGAGACAGTATTTTTTGATATGACAAATAATAGGAAATTTGTTTAAACAATATTTAAATCTTTCAGGACGAGGGTTAAAATTGTGTAATACTAGGATAACAAATCCAAATTATGTATGTTCAAACCCTCTTTACAGAAACTCCGATTCTGCTGAAGAATGAGCCCTTGATCTGTTTGGAATTCGAACTTTTACGATAATCTGCTCATGGTTCATAGATTATGGTAAATGTGGCTTTATGTATTAAATTGGAACAAATCATTAATGCAAAGTCATGGCCTATTTAAAAGTATTCAAACTGAATTTGTCCCAGATTATATAGAAACATACAAAGAAGTTTCAGAGATGACAAGGATAAACAGTATATTTTGCTGTTTTCACGGCAGTATTAAACCCTTTCCTGTTTTATAAAATTTTAGACCTGTCCAAATGCAATGGTTTTGTAGATTAAAATTTAGTGTGGATTTAATTTGAAAATAATTGTTTCAGTAGGATAGAAAATAGTGTGGAAAAAGAAGAAATTGCTTATCACATGCAATTTCTTCCTTTCCCACAATGTTTTCTCAATCATAAAATCTCAGGCACGTAAAAAACGGGGATTATATAGGAAAGGGTTAACAAACTTACTATGCTTATCACACTTTACAATTTCACATCTAGGTCAAAGGAGTACCAAGACTTGAGGCTCACAGGGAAGACTGGGTAAACCCAACTGTGTTGCCTCGTTAAATAAAGTCATTATTATTATTATTATTATAATTACTTTATTTGGACCAAGTTCCAGTGTTGGGCTAATAAATCGATATCATCGATAATCAGTTGGTTTGGGCTTCTGATGCAGTTAATCATTTAAGAAATCCTATAATCAATTAATCAGTTTGTAACATGAAAATTGCAGTTATGTAATGTTTTGAAAGTTAATGTCACTTATTTAGTCTGTGTGACTTTTTATTTTCTGGAAACATCTTTTTACTTTCATTCATTTTAAAGCAACCCTGAGAATTGACCTACACTTAACCATCGGTGGTCACTGGTTGACTGTGGGCCCATTTTATAAAGGCTAAAGGATACAACACATACCAATTATTTTTCATGATCATTATCAAAAACAAGAGGCCCAAGAGGACCTGTATCGCTCCACTGGCTTAAAAAGCTCAAGATTTGAAAGAGAGATATTGAAAATAGAAGGTAATGAAAGTGAACAGCATTCAGAAGGAATTCCGACTTTTTCTAAGTTGAAACTGACTTATGAAGGAATGAACTTAGTTAACTTATATGTAAAATTACAACGAAGAAAACTATTTAGATATTACTTTGAAACAAGAGGACCAGAATGGCCCTAAACCGCTCGCCTGAATTTCATTGATTCAGTGGATCTCATCCAATCCAAATTTCTTGAACAACTTAAGAAGAGGGTCACCCAAGGAACATTCTGGTAAAGTTTCATTGAAAATCGGCCCAATGGTCCAGGAGGAGATGAGGTTCAAAGATTTCGGGGTCAAAATAAGCCCCACCCTGCCACGCCCATATATGGGGGTCAATCCAAATTTCTTGAACAACTTTAGAAGAGGGTCACCCAAGGAACATTCTGGAAAAGTTTCATTGATATTGGCCCAATGGTTCAGGAGGAGATGTCGTTCAAAGATTTTGGGGTCAAAATCAGCCCCACCCTACCACGCCCATATATTGGGGTAAATCCAAATTTCTTGAACAACTTTAGAAGAGGGTCACTCAAGGAACATTTTGGTAAAGTTTCATGAAAATTGGCCTTATGGTTCAGGAGGAGATGTTGTTCAAAGATAACTGGGTCAAAATAAGCCACGCCCATATTTGGGGTTCAATCCAAATTTCTTGAACAACTGTAGAAGAGGGTCACCCAAGGAACATTCTGGTAAGGTTTCATTGAAATCAGCCCAATGATTCAGGAGGTGATGTCATTCAAAGATTTCAGATTCAAAATAAGCCCCTCCCTGCCACACCCATATTTGGGGGTCAATCCAAATTTTTTGAACATCTTTAGAAGAGGGTCACCCAAGGAACATTCTGGAAAAGTTTCATTGAAATTGGCCCAATGGTCCAGAAGGAGATGAGGTTCAAAGATTTTGAGGTCAAAATAAGCCCCGCCCTGCCACGCCCATATTTGGGGGTCAATCCAAATTTCTTGAACAACTTTAGAAGAGGGTCACCCAAGGAACATTCTGGTAAAGTTTCATGAAAATTGGCCTCATGGTTCAGGAGGAGATGTTGTTTAAAGATTTCGGGGTCAAAATGAGCCCCGCCCTGCCACGCCCATATTTACGGGGCAATCCAAATTTCTTGAACAACTTTTAAAGAGGGTCACCCAAGGAACATTCTGGTAAAGTTTCATTGAAATCAGCCCAATGGTTCAGGAGGAGATGTCAATCAATGATTTCGGGGTCAAAATAAGCCCCACCCTGCCACGCCCATATATGGGGGTCAATCCAAATTTCTTGAACAACTTTAAAAGAGGGTCACCCAAGGAACATTCTGGCCAAGTTTCATCAAAATCCACTGATTGGTTTAGGAGGAGAAGATGTTTAAAGAAAAGTTTACGCACGGACGGACGGACAGACGCACAACGGACACCTCGCCATGACAATAGCTCGCTGGCCTTTGGCCAGTGGAGCTAAAAACCAAAGATTAGCTGTTTTAAACATGACATATTATGCCATAGTATGCATTTTTCAAATGTTAGTGTTTTACCAATCAAAAGTTATACCTAATTGTACACGTTTTATGTCATCAATGGGTGTTCTTAACTAAATGAACTTGACCTTGAATTTGTAAAGCATGTCAAGGTCTTGTCACGAGCAATCCACCTTTGAAATATCAAGGCTCTATGACCTACCAATCCAAAGTTATGGCAAAAGTTACTTTTAATTTTACAAAATTTGATCTTGAAAAATGACCTTGACCTTGAAATATGACCATGAAGATGGTATGTTCCTAAAGGTCTTGTCCCAAGCAATCATCATGTGAAATATGAAGACTTTATCTCTTACCAATCAAAGGTTATGGTCAATGTTAAACTTTTAATGTTAAAACTAGAAAGCCATGAATGGCTTGAGTTGCTCCACAGGCTTGAAATTCTTGTAATAGCAAATCAAAGTTTTGACTATATTTTTAGATATTTTTGGTTCTACTGATGTTGAAATTGATTATCAAATGTTCCACTTTATAACATACAGAGAAATGACTTCTGCCCATAAAATACATATTTTCCACCCCATCACATTAATTTTTGGTAGACTGATAATGGGTTTCTCAAGGATCATTCCAGTGAAATTTGGTTGATATCCATCAATTACATACTGAGAAAATGATTTTCAAAGTTTCCACTATATAACATATAGAGAAACGACCTCCGCCCATAAAATACATATTTTTCATGCTATCACAATAATTTTTTGTAGTCTAATAAAGGGTCACCTAAGGATCATTTATGTAAAATTTAATTGGTGTCCATTGATTAGAATCTGAGAAAAAGAGGCCCAAGAGGGCCTGTATCGCTCCACTGGCTTAAAAATCTCAAGATTTGAAAGAGAGATATTGAAAATAGAAGGTAATGAAAGTGAACAGCATTCAGAAGGAATTCAGACTTTTTCTAGGTTGAAACTGACTTATGAAGGAATGAACTTATTTAACTTATATGTAAAATTACAAGGAAGAAAACTATTTAGAAATCACTTTGAAACAATAGGACCAGAATGGCCCTAAACCGCTCACCTGAATTCTATTGATCCAGTGGATCTCATCCAATCTAAATTTCTTGAACAACTTAAGAAGAGGGTCACCCTAGGAACATTCTGGTAAAGTTTCATTGAAATCAGCCCCATGGTTCAGGAGAGGATATAGTTCAAAGATTTTGGGGTCAAAATAAGCCCCACCCTGCCACGCCCATATTTGGGAGTCAATCCAAATTTCTTGAACAACTTTAGAAGAGGGTCACCCAAGAAACAGTCAGGTAAAGTTTCATTGAAATTGGCCCAATGGTTCAGGAGGAGATGTCGTTCAGAGATTTGGGGGTCAAAATAAGCCCCGCCCTGCCACGCCTATATTTGGGGGTCAATCCAAATTTCTTGAACAACTTTAGAACACGGTCACCAAAGCAACATTCTGGTAAAAAGTCATTGAAATCGGCCCAATGGTTCAGGAGGAGATGAGGTTCAAAGATTTCGGGGTCAAAATAAGCCCTGCTCTGCCAAGCCCATATTTGGGGGTCATTCCAAATTTCTTGAACAACTCTAGAAGAGGGACACCGAAGGAACATTCTGGTAAAGTTTCATTGAAATCAGCCCCATGGTTCAGTAGAGGATATAGTTCAAAGACTTTGGGGTCAAAATAAGCCCCGCCCTGCCACGCCCATATTTGGGAGTCAATCCAAATTTCTTGAACAACTTCAGAAGAGGGTCATCCAAGAAACAGTCAGGTAAAGTTTCATTGAAATTGGCCCAATGGTTCAGGAGGAGATGTCGGTCAGAGATTTGGGGGTCAAAATAAGCCCCGCCCTGCCACACCTACATTTGGGGGTCAATCCAAATTTCTTGAACAACTTTAGAAGAGGGTAACCCAAGGAACATTCTGGTAAAGTTTCATTGAAATCAGCCCCATGGTTCAGGAGGAGATGTCTGTCAAAGATTTTGGGGTCAAAATAAGCCCCGCACTGGCACGCCCATATTTTGGAGTCAATCCAAATTTCTTGAACAACTTTAGAAGATGGTCACCCAAGGAACATTCCAGCCAAGTTTCATCAAAATCCACCCATTGGTTTAGGAGGAGAAGATGTTTAAAGAAAAGTTTATGCACGCACACACGGACGGATGATCAGACACCTTGCCATGGCAATAGCTCGCTGGATTTCGGCCAGTGGAGCTAAAAATCACTTTTTACCATATTTGGAAATTAGCCTCACCCATTAAAACCATTTTTTTCATTGGATCAAAATTTCTTAAACATCTTTGAAAGAGGGTCACCCAAGGAGGATTCCTGTGAAGTTTGGTTGAAAATCATCCAGTAGTTTCTGAGGAGAAGCTTTTTAAAGAAAACGTTTATGACTGGACACACAGATGGACCTTCTGATGGTCGGAGAGATGGACCTACGCATGATGGACACAACACCATGACAATAGCCCCAGTGGCCTTTGACCAGTGGAGCTAAAAAGTGACGTTCAAACTAGAAAGCCATGAATGGTTTGAGTCGCTCCACAGGCTTGAAATACTTGAAATAGCAAATCTAAGGTTTGCCTAGATTTTAAGATATTTTGGGTTCTACTGATGTTGAAACGAATTTCAAAGTTTCCACTATATAATATATAGAGAAATGACCTCTGCCCATAAAAGACATATTTTTCATCCAATGACATTAATTTTTTGCTGCATGATGGAGGTTCACTCAAGGATCATTCCAGTGAAATTTGGTAAATATCCATCACTTACATTCTGAGAAAAAGGATTTTAAAGTTTCCACTGCCCATAAAATGCATATTTTTCATCTGATCACAATATTTTTTGGTAGACAGATGAAGGGTCATTCAAGGATCATTTCAGTGAAATTTGGTTGATATCCATCGATTACATTCTGAGAAATTGATTTTCAAAGTTTTCACTATATAACATATAGAGAAATGACCACCGCCCATTAAATGCATATTTTTCATCAGATCACAAAAATTTTTGGTAGACTGATGAAGGGTCACTCACGGATCATTCCAGTGAAATTTGCGTGATATCCATCGATTACATTCTGAGAAAATGATTTGCGAAGTTTCAACTATATAACATATTGAGAAATGACGTCCGCCCATTAAATGCATATTTTTCATCCGATCACAATAATTTTTGGTAGACTGATATAGGGTCACCCAAGGATCATTCAAGTAAAATTTAATTGGTATCCATCAATTAGAATCTGAGAAAACTCACTTTTTACTATATTTCGAAATTAGCCACGCCCATTAAATCCATGTTTTTCATTGGATCATAATTTCTTGAACAACTTTGAAAGAGGGTCACCCAAGGATCATCCCTGTGAAGTTTGGTTGAAATCTATCCAATAGTTTCTGAAGAGAAGATTTTTAAAGAAAAAGTTTACGACGGGACGCACGCACGGACGGATGACCGCACGACGAACACAATGCCATGACAATAGCCCAAGTGGCTTTCAGCCAGTGGAGCTAAAATGACATTGACCTCGACAGATGACCTTGACTATAGTATTAATGGAATGGTCTTGTCACAAGTTTTGATTTTTCATAAATTTGACCTTGAAAAATGACCTTGATATTAATATATGTCCTTAAAGATGGTACCATTTGAAAGGTCTTGCGTCAAGCACTTGTCATTTAAAATATGAAAGCTATATCACTTACCAATCAAATGTTTAGGCAAATAAAGTTTAAAGTTTTTATGTTGAAAAAAAATTGACCTTCAAAAAATGCTCTTGACAGGTGACTTTGACTTTAGTATTGTCAGAAAGGTCTCATCACAAGCAATGTACATGTGAAGAATCAATACTTTATCATTTACCAATCCAAAGTAGCCGCGGCAATAGTGCAGTTGGTAGCGCGTCGGACTTCTAATCCAGAGGTCTATATTCGCACGGGTTCGATCCCCGGCCGTGGCACTTATCCTTTCCGACATTTGTCTTCCACCAATGGGCAGATAATCGTAAACCTATGTGGAATAGCAACTGGAGGCTAGGAAAGGGATGTGGTGGTAGTAATGGTGTGAGGAAAACCAGGAATCCATCGTTAGGTGCTCCAGTTGTCGCGATATAACTGAGAGATTGTTGAAAGCGACGTAAAACCCCAATTCAAATCAAACCAATCCACAGTTATGGCTAATGTTAAAGTTTCAATTTTTTCACAAGTTTGACCTTGAAGAATGCACAACTGACTCTAGACACAGCATAATCACAAAAGCTCACCAAAAGAACTTTGTGCTCAGGTGAGCTAAAAACAAATCTCTTTTTCAAGTATTTATTTGAAGGAAATCAAAGATGGCCCTTTTTTGATTGAAAGGTCATACATTTTCTTACTTTTGCTTATTCTTGAATTAAAGTAATAGACTAATCCCTTTCATTTCCTGGACAACAAAAGCTATTTTTTCATTCATGGCTCTGCCTCTTAAGAAAATAATAAGCCTTTGATGTTCACTGAATGATCTTTCACTAAAACAATTCGATGGCTCAGCGCAAAACAGCTGTAACTGCCTATATGTTTATAGGCAGTTACAACTGTTTCACGCTGAGCCATCGAAATGTTCATACATATATTAAAACTGTAACCAAGAATTCAAGTCCAAACAGGTTTAAATTTCCACTAAATTCAATATCAGAGTTATTAATCTTTGTCAAAAGGCTGATATTATGTCATAGAAGCATGTGCCAAGTTTCCAAAGCAATAGCTTCAGTAGAAACAGAGATATAACAGATGAATAACAGTTGCACATAAAGATTATCCAAGAATTTCTAAGACCGTAAAGGGTTAAAATTCTATGAAATTCAATAACAGACAAAACAATCTGTTAGGAGGCTGAATTCATGGTCACAGAAGCATGTGCAAAGTTTAAAGACAAAAGCTTTAGTAGAAACAGAGATTTAATAGATATACAAAAGTATCATTTAAAAACTTAACCAAGAATGTCTAAGTTCGAAAAGGGTTAACTTTCCACCTAATTCAATATCAGACTAATGAATCTTTGTCTAGAGGCTAATATTATGGTCACTGAAGCATGTGCAAAGTTTCCAAGTAATAGCTTTAATAGAAACAGAGATTTGACACAGTAGCATGTAAAACCTGAACCAAAGCATTACGCTGACGCCCAGGTGACTGGAATGCCCCCCCCCTTCTATTCTATAAATAGTCCAGCTAATAAAACTACAAAACATATAAATCTTAATGTTTATTATCAGTTAATATATCAGAAAACAAATAAAGGATTCTTAAATCTCAATCTTCTTTACATAAAATTCAATTTGCATAATTTTATATAAAACAAACAAATGCAAAGCATAACTCTGCTAATATTACAAGCACTACATACAATTCCCAAGTTATCTGAGGTACAGAAAAGAAAGAGTAAGCAAGTCTAACAAGATGTGTTTGTGAAACATGAATGGCCCCGAAACGGCAATTTTTTAGAAAGTTGACCATGACAGATGACCTTGACCTCGTCACTAGATCTTAACCTTGGTACCCGCTGATGCCTATCATTTAGATCTATTATCATACCAAATATGAGCATTGTATCTTGAATAGCCTTGATAATATTGGCAATGATAAGTTTTTTGGTTAAGACAGACAGAAGGACGGTCAGACGACTGTTAAACAATAAGCCCCCCATCTTTCAATGCGGGGGAGCATAAAAACTTTATATATCAATGAAACTCAATATTGTGGGTTCTCATGAATATTCTCGACGGGACAATTCCAATGAGTACCAACATCATAGGATTTATTCACTAATCTAAGAAAAACTCTGATCTTAACCCTTGTCATGCTGAATAAATTTTGGCTATAAATTTCCATCAAAATCAAAGGGCAAAAAGCACTGAAAGTCCAAACTGTAGGTTAATTTTTATTTGAAAAATTAAATCTATTGACAATTGTGGTTTGCAAGTGAGAAACAGGTGGTGTAGACTAACATCAGACTGCACATATGTGCAGGCTGATGTGAGCCTACAGCTCGTGCCAAAGCAGGAATATTCCGGGTTCAGCATGACAAGGGTTAAGTCCAAAATACCCCCTCTATCTGTAGCTCTGATTGTAATTTGAATTTAACATTGTCATGTAAAAACAGCATTATACAGTCAATCTTGCTTGAGCAACTGCGTCTATTAAGCGACCAACTTTGATTAAGAAACGATTTTCAAAATACCTACCCTTCTTTTTATCAAAAACATATTAAAAAGAAAGCATAGTTGGTCAAAAAATTATTAAAAAAGAACCCTATGTTGTTAAAACTCATCAGAATTGTCTCAATGAGACAATTCTATTGAGTTTTAAAAATAAAGGGTTATTGAGAAATTCGAAATTATATACATATTCAATCAAAAAGTACTTTTCTCACTTGTAAACAAAATATGTATTAAGCGGCCTTTTTCTTTAACGACCACTCTTGATGATCCTGTTGTGGTCCCTTTAAACATGTTTTACTGTATCTACTTTGCCCGTAGAAATAGACAAAGATCAGCCTGAACATGTGTGCAACCTGATCTAAGTCTACATGACCTAAATTCCTTTTTAAACCAGAAAAGATTGAAAATCTCTGTTTTAAGTAAAATAATGAATCATATTTAGTGCATGCAGTGCTTTAAGCACTTTGAATTTACAACGAAAATGAACATGAAAAAGATTATGAATTTGATTCAAATGCCTTTCACTGTATTTGTTTTTTTAGCAGTTTAAAACTGTCAAACATTCAATGCATTAATAACATTAAAAATACTTCAATAGAGGACTGAAAACAATGCAAGAAAGGAAGAAACTGCTGACGAAAAAGTAGTTCATCCTTTTCCATTATGTTTTCAAAAGATATGGCACAATTCATGTATGTACAATTTATTTACAATTAAATATTACACATACTTGTGTCTAATACTTAAGGTTTCAGACAGTGAATAATAATACATCATTAAATTGCATACATTTATAGTTTGCACAAAGTAAATTGTTTATCGTCAGTTTTCTTCTAAAATCTCATAACTACAGCTTTTAAAAAGCTGTAGTTATGATGTTATGAAAGAAAACAGTTATATGCAATATAATTTGTGTAATTTTAAAACCTTGAAACTACAGCTTCAATTTCAAATGCCTCTATTACTCTATTCCAATCTCATCCAATATCCTTTGGTTACTGTCTGTCTCTGACTTTCTCTCTGTCTGTCACCCCCCCCCCCCCTCTCTATCTTTCTCTCTCTCCAGAGAGACAGAAAGAAAAAGAGAGAAAAAGAAGAGGGCCTAAGCAAGAGCACCACCTTCAATGTAAGTAAAAAAGATGCATATATTACTCAAAATGCATAGAGTTATCCCCCTTGATAGTATTGGTTGCTCTTTTGATAATGATTTGTACAGAAAAATGCTCAGAAAAATTTTCATTGTTCATTAAGATTTTTCATGCCTATTATCATCAACATCTTGATCATATATTCATATAATGATCATTATTTTGACTGATCAGATCAATTTCTACACTAAATGCACCATTTCCCCGTTTCACATTAAAACAATGGAACTTCAACAGAATCTGTGTTAGATGCAACTGATTGCATAGGAATCTCTTATCTGCTATCATTACTCAACGTGTCATTTAAAAGCTATCATCAGTCTTAGGTACAGTACATATCAATAGATCTACTTTATGCAAAATTTATGTATATGGCCCAATTCATAAAAGTTACACAAGAAACAACTGTAAACATTCTTTGAGAAAACTTTGATCAGAATTTGATTCAGTACTTACTGCAAGGGACTTAAATGTATGTGGCTTAATTTGTTAGTCTAACAAAAGAAACGGCTGTAAACATTGTTGGAAGAGGAGAAATTTGCTTATATAAAGCAATTTTTCCTTTTCCAACAATTTTTTCCAAAGTTGTATTTCTTTGTACTAAATATGAGAAGTCATAAGTAGTATGGGTAAACATTTTTAATGCACATCATCATCATTTTCTGTAATCAGATCATTAATAGGACTGACCAGATCAATTTCTACGCTATATGCCCAATCCTCAATTTCGCGTTTTCATTACTAGGAAGAGTTGCATTTAAACTTTTTATCAGTATTTACATCAAATGACTGCAAGGGGCTTAAATGTGTGTGACTTAATTTATATAAGACCTACACAAGAAATGGCTGTAAACATAGTTGGGAAAAGGAGAAATTTGCTTATTTAAAGCAAATTTCTCCTTTTCCAACAATGTTTACCAATTTTTTATTTCTTTGTTCTAAGTATGAGAAGTCATAAGTAGTATGGATTAACATCTTTCATGTGCATCATCATCATCATTTTCTGTATTCAGATCGTTATTTGGACTGACCAGATCGATTTCCACACTGTAAGCCCCATCCCCCATTCCACGTTCAAACAATGGAACTTCAACAGAATCTGTGTAAGATTCAACAGATTGCATAGGAATCTCAACACTACTATCGTTACTAGGCAATAATGCATCAAAACTATCAGCAGTCATGGGTTCAGGACATTTTAGAGAACTTATTTCTTGTTCTGGTAGGTTATTGGCTTCAGCACATAATCTTGTAATACCAGATGTTTCGTGTGAAAATGCCAAATGTTTTAAAGTATCTGTATTATCATCAAATTTATCCTTCTCTTTTGTAACTTCATTAAATGCTGCTCCTCTAATTTTGCAAGCATTGTCTAAATTAATCTCATTTTCGATTTCTGGCCTGGCACAAGTTAGGTCATTGTCAACACTTTTCGGCACAGTGTTTTCACTAGGTATTACGTCTTTACGAGGAGTATCCTCGTCAAGTTTATATGAATCACCTTCTGGCTCCCTACGATCACCATTGCTGTCTGCCTCTACAGATTCATCAGAAAAGTCTCTTGATCTATCTCCACTCATATGAACTTCACCGTATGATGTCACTGTGCTAGCTAAGCTACTACTCTGAATGCTGTTAATTTGGCTTTGTGGAGGGTCTCTTGGCATTGGGCCTGGACATTAGAATAAGAAGAATTACTTTATTTGACCGATTGTAGATCTTGTTTTAAATATATATGTGACCTGTCACGCAAAAAGGGACAATATTGGTAGTGCGTAAAGTGTCAAACCCAGTCAGACTGTGCTGATTGCGCAGACTGACTAGGGTCGAAACTTTTCGCACTTTGCATACTTTCTGAATCTAGAATGATCAATCTGCCTTCCAGTGAAAGAATTCTTGAATTGCGACCTCTGGTTGACCTATGCTGGACCAAATCTCTTATTCAAATATTTATCTTACAGAGTTCCCAGATGGTCCCTTTTTGCTTATCGGGTCACATATATATAAATTCATTTTAGAAATAGAAAACCATCCTAGAACAGAATATTTCACCCCTATTCAATCTGCACAGTCTGTGCAGTTTAATTGGGGTTGACACTTTCAGCTCTACCTAGTTGGTTCCTTTTTGTCATATAAATTTATTCATACCATCCTGCTGTAACAATAAGTCGTATTTACTTCTTCTTTTCCTGACCGTACTTTTTCATCACATGAATTTTATTTAACCCTTGTCATGCTGAATAAAAATCTTTGCAAAATAAATGTAAAATCAAAAAGCACTGGAAGTTAACAAATGTGAGTGCCTATCGATTTCGTAAATGCATTGTTTGACACCTTTCTGGTTTAAAAATGAAATTCAGGTGGTAAGAACTAAGATCAGACTGCACATATGTGCAGGCTGATCTTTGTCTATACCTCCTGCCAAAGCAGGAATATTCTGGGTTCAGCATGACAAGGGGTAAAATGAGTATGAATCTTTAACTTGATGTAAATCATTTAGTTTGTTTGAATCGAGTTGAATGTGACTTTTGACATTTTTTCTGTCATATCAACAGCCATAGCACCTAAACATTGACCAACAATATTTCTCTAACCATTACTACCATGGCATTCTTTCAGAGCCTCAAATCTGTAACTTGGATTTCATGGAGTAATAATTTTAAATTAGTTTTGTCAATCAGAATTCATGCATTCTAGTGGCTTAAATCTCAAAGAAAACAACAAATCTAAGTTGATGATATTTTAAAAATCATTGTCTTTTATGGGTGAAGAAAACATTGTGGACAGGGAAGAAATTGCTTGTAACAAGCAATTTCTTTCTTTTCCATTATGGTTTCCAAAGCTTTTTATTCAGAGGCGTCAAATGGGTTAAATGGAAATGGGTTCAGGCGACTATTTAGATCAAGTACTTACCAACTTTGGCCACTTTTCTTTCTTTTTTGCATTCACCAGCATCAGCTAAAATATAATAATTTAATTTTAGTTTTAACCATCAATATTTGTGCTTTCAGATAGGCTGAAAAGTTGGTTTTATACCCAAATGAAAACAATTTTGAGTCTGCAGTTTTTTGTAAGCTTCCGCAAAAAGTAGTCTCATTAGAAATCTGTTCGTTAAATGTCAAATCCTTGCATTTTTTCTTCATGATATCAAATTATAAGATATGAAGATATTTTTTTTATTACATAAAGGTATGGAACTAAAAACCTTATCACACTCATGTATGAATCCACTTTGCGTAATCATAGTGTGATTAGGTTTTTAGTTTCACACCTCAATTAAATCAACAAATACTCTCTACATCTCTTAAATGAATACCTTACTTTAACCCTCTTCAACCTTTCATAATCATCGACGTGTCCAAATTGAGACTAGAACTGTCGCAAAGTAGACTAATACACCCACCTGGGCATTGTCCTATCTGGGCTATTTCATGGTATAAGTGCTTCAGTACATGATCTATTTCCAACATTATCACAAAACAAGAGGCCCAAGAGGGCCTGTATTGCTCCACTGGCTTTAAAATCTTTAGACCTTCATTAAATAAAGCTTACTTTAAATGAATAAATTAACACTCCAAAATCTCCTAAGACCTATTTAGTAAAGATTAAATGGTTCTGGTCCATATTGCACCAAAATACTCAATCACAATGAACCCTCAACCCTTGACCAATCTTATTAAAACATACGGTTCAGAAGATGTCGTTCAAAGATTTCAGGCTCAAAATAGGCCCCACCTGCATGCCCATATTTATGGACCAAACAAAATTTCTTGAACAATTTAAGTAAATAGTCACCCAAGAAACATTCTGGTAAAGTTTCATTGAAATTGGCTGAGTGGTTCCAAAGGAGATATCGTTCAAAGATTTGGGCCTCAATATAAGCCCCGCCCTGCCATGCCCAAATTTATTGGCCTATCAAAATTTAGCAAATAATTTTTTAAAAGAGACACTCAAGGAACATTTTGGTAAAGTTTCATTGAAATCAGCCCATTGGTTCAGGAGAAAATGTCATTTGAAAATTTCGGGCTCAAAATAGGCCCTGCCCTGCCACGCCCATATTTTTAGTCCAATCAAATTTTCTTGAACAATTTAAGTAAAGGGTTACCAAAGGAACATTCTGTTAAAGTTTCGTTGAAATCAGCCCAGTGGTTCAGGAGGAGATGTCATTCAAAGATTTCGGGCTCAAAATAGCCACACCCTGCCACGCCCATATTTATGGACCAATCAAAATTTTTTGAACAATTTAAGTAAAAGGGTCACCCAATGAACATCCATGCCAAGTTTCATTGAAATCGGCCCAATGGTTTGGGAGGAGAAGATTTTTAAAGATTTCAAAGTGAAAAAAATGCCACGCCCTGCCACGCCCTTATTTGGGGGCCAATCAAAATTCTTTGAACAATTTAAGAAGGGGGCCACCCAAGGATCATTTCTACCAAGTTTCGTTTAAATCTACCCATTGGTTTGGGAGGAAGATGTTTAAAGAAAAAGTTTAAGCACGGACACACGCACGACAGACACTCGGCCATGACAATAGCTCGCTGGCCTGAGTAAAATTTACCAATTCAAGGGAGATACTTTGGTAACTACTTTGTGCAATATCTTAGGTAAAAATGCTACAGATAATAAAAATAATGTACAAATTGTCAAGTTCAAGGGGAAATAATTAAGCAGCTATTATCAGTAGTGATCAGTTTATTGCAGAGAACTGTGAGAGTGGAAATACATAATTACTCCACTTGTCCCAGGACAAGTAAAAGATTATTTTCTACTTGTCTAGGATCAAAAAGATATTGTCTGCAAAAAACCCCAAATCAATCAATTTTGGGAAATTATTGTTTTTTAAGGTAGAAAATGCTAGGCTCTAAATCTCTGAACTGTTTAGCACCATTCTGATTTTTGTCCTGGTATTCATTTGTCCATGAACAAATGACAAAGAAAAAAATACTTGTCCGAAGGTAGAAAATCTGTTTCGGACAAGTCTGGCATGGGATTTTCACATCCCTTATAGGAATAGGAAAGCATTAAATAACACAAGTTATACTCACATGTATACGACAGAGACCTCTGTACACCAATACTTTTATCAGCAGTTTGTGACCAAAGTCTAACTGCTGCCACATTGGTAGGAGAACAGCCAGTTTCTGGACCCCCTGTATCATCATTGTCGGCAGATTGTGGCCATATCCTTGCTGCCACACTGGTTGGAGAACAGCAAGCCCCTAGACTCTCCATACCATCACTGGCTATTTGTTTAAGACATGTATCCCCTTTTGGATCATTGTTAAGTTGATAGTTAATGTCTCCACTTAATGTCAGATAATGGCTTGAATCTTTTTCATTGTTTTCCAATATCTCTCCAATACTTAACAGTTTAGCATCAGAATTCAGAGTATCTTTTAGTTTTAAGCTTGATTCTTCACTGTACAATAATGGTTCACCCAACTTCAATGAAATTTCATAAGCACTTCTATCTCTTTCAGTGTCAAAATGTTCAGCACTTGTTCCAGGTGCTGCATAATCAACTTCACTATTACAGCCACCAGAATTGAATGATGTATCATATTGAATAGCCTCATCCATTACCACTCTTAGTGTATCATTTCCAGTACTCTTATTACTGTTAAACCTTCCAGTCTCATTGCTTGAGTATCCGGAATCTGGTTGTCCTTCTTTGGCCTCCTTGGCATTATCAGCTTCATCTATCTCTTTTAAATTCATCATTAAAGGTTGTTCTTCATTTTCTATATGATCTTGTAGTCTTTGGTCATCCTGCCTAGGATGCTGAGGATCTCGGTCCGGTGGACCTGTAATATTGTATTACACAAAATAGGCGATAATTCAGGGGTGTGGAATTCCCATGCCCGACTTGTCCGACTCGGGCTTTTGTACTTGCGGACAAGTAAATTTTTCTAAGCCACTTGTCCAAGGACAAGTAAATACCAGGGCAAATCTTGGAATGTTACTTACAAGAATTAAGAGAGAAATCATCCAAATGTTCATATCATAGGGTAGAAAACATTGTTTTTAATGAAGAAAATGCTGGATACCAGCATTTTCTTCATCAAAAGGCAATGTTTTTTTTTCTAATTTTTCTATTTACTCTTTAGTGGACAAGTTCATTTTGATCCTGGACGAGTAGAAAATCTACTTTTACTTGTCCAGGGACAAGTGGAGAAAACTCGTATTTCCACACCCCTGGATAATTGTTTGTGTAAGAGTAATTTCTATTTTACTTATCTTGTGTTGAGTTCACAACAGAAGCTATATTTTCATGAGTGGCTACGCTATGAGTGAAAATATAGCTTGTTGTTCACAAAATTACAGATTTATCAATCTCGCACGCAAACAAATGATTATTTTTTGTCTTAAATGGGATGAAAGTCAACGATTTGGGACAATTTTTCAAAGTGGGTCTTTTTGCATGTGATTGCTATGCTATCTTATGACGTCATTTGTTTATTTGGCGCTGCTTAGGTAATGTCAACAAGAGGGCCGTTGGCCCTGGGTCGCTCACCTGAGAAAAAAGCTTCATTACCTAGGTATGTCCATGCAACCACAGAAAAAGAGATTTTCACTTATTCAATCAGATAACATTTGAAATAATCCTCCCCCCCCCCCTCTGCTCCCCCCCTGGTCATTATTTATTTAAGCTTTTTTCATAAAAGGTCTGTGATCAGCTAATCTATGCCAGATATACAGGCTGAGTCTGAGACTTTCAAAGTTTTCTTTAATGAGTTGATCAATCCATGTCAAATATAAAGGCTGTAGGGATTCAAAATTCTCAACAAAGCACTCCCCCTCCCCCAAGATGCTCTGCACCTGGTGAATCTACAGTCATGAATTTAGCTAATTCAATTAATGTCCATATGCTGATCATTCATACCAATATTCAAGTCTGTAGGACTCCTGGTTCATTAGAAGAAGTTTAAAGATTTCAAAAATGATCCAAAGTACTACCCCCTCCCCAAGACACTCAGCACCTGGTGACCCTACAGTCATGATTTTAGCTATTTTTATTAATGTCAATATATTGATCATCCATTACAATTTTCAAGTCTGTAGGGTTCCTGATCCAGGAGAAGAATAAGGTTAAAGATTTCAAAATTGATCCAAAGTACTACCCCCTCCCCCCTAATGCTCCGCATCTGGTGGCCCTACATTCATGTTTTGAGCTATTTTATTTAAGATCCATATGCTTATCATCCATGCCAATATTGAAGTCTGTAGGGCTCCTGGTTCATTAGAAGATGAAGGTTAAAGTTACAAAATTTTCACAAAAGTACTACCCTCTCCCCCCCTGGTGCTCCGCCCCTGATGGCATTACAGTCATGATTTTAGCTATTTTTATTAACGTCTATGAGCTGATCCTCCATGCCAATTTTCAAGTCTGTAGGGCTTGTGGTTCAAAAGAAGAAGAAGGTTAAAGATTACAAAATTTTCACAAAAGTACTACCCTCTCCCCCCTGGTGCTCCGCACCTGGTGAATCTACAGTCATGGTTCTAGCTATTTTTATAAAGGTCCATATGCTGATCATCCATGCCAATATTCAAATCTGTCAGGCTCCTAGGTCATCAGAAGAAGAAGGTTAAAGATTACAAAATTTTCACAAAAGTACTACCCCCTCCCCCCTGGTGCTCCGCACCTGGCAGCCCAACAGATATGGTTTTAGCTATTTTTATTCAGGTCTATGAGCTGATCATCCATGCCAATTTTCAAGTCTGTAGGGCTCCTGGTTCCAAAGAAGAAGAAGATTAAAGATTACAAAATTTACCCAAAGTACTACCCCCTCCCCCCTGGTGCTCCGCACCTGGTGGCCCAAAAGATTTGATTTTAGCTATTTTAATTCAGGTCTATGAACCCATCATCCATGCCAAGTTTTAAGTCTGTAGGACTACTGGTTGAGAAGAAGAAGAATTTTAAAGATTTTCTTAAAATTTCACTGTTTGTTGCCATAGCAACCAGAGTTTTTCATGGATTTCAATTCTTTTAGCTATTTTTGAAGGGGACCACCTAAGCAACATTTCTGTAAAATTTGGTGTAAATTGGCCAAGTAGTTTAGGAGGAGATGTCGTTTAAAGAAATTGTTGACGGACGCCGGACGCCGGACGACGACCGACGGACGGACGCCGGATGAAAGGTGATCACAATAGCTCACATGAGCACTTCGTGCTCAGGTGAGCTAAAAAGGGTGAAACAAATGAAATCTGGGTCTAATTTTGCGGTTATTTCAGTGGTTTGGCAGTGACTTTATGGAAAAGTAATGTATCATTATTTCTTGATAATGTACATAAGTCAAACAAGGATCACTCCTATGAAATTTGATTTGAAAAATCATTGCTTATTTTCTGAGAAAAGAAACTTCAAAAGTTCTTACTATACGAGGTGTGTTCCAGAAGTTCATAGACTTTCTAAATATCTCAAAAACTGTTTGGCAGAAATCATTGAAATTTGCACATAATGAAGTTTAAACATCAAGGTGTTAATGTACGTATTTATTTACATGACACACTCATCAGGCGTTGCCATAGAGACATGCATAACGTTAAGCAAAGCACAGACTAATTTTCATACCTAACGTCTATACTTTGTTTTATTTAAACACAAGAAATATGACCTAACAGTCATATAAATTTCTCAGGACTTTGCTCACTTTTCAATACCGATACAATGGTATTTTTGGAAAAACCTAATTGGTTGAAATACTTTTTGTTGCTCGAATAAAGCGCCCTGACTGACGGTGGTAGTTGACTTAAGTCACAAGAACAATGTCCTGTTTCATTTTCCAACTAATAAAAATTAATTCAAAATGAGAGCAGTGGATCGAAAGCATTGTCATTGGCAATCAATTAAGCATTTCTTAAGAGATTATTCCACAACAAAGTGTAAGAGTGATTAAGTTAGAAAATTCAAATGACAGAATTTGTTTTTGTGACAAGAAATGAAGGACGAGTATCAAATCTTCATAAAAACTGTATTAGAATTACAAGACAGAATATAAGGGCATTTGGACACCTGCAGACGGCTACTTAAAAGCAATATTTTTTGGGTATTGACGATATAACGACACATTTAGCAATTGTTAAAAGTAAAATAATAAGTTTGGGGTGATTTTATTGAAAAGTTTGAATTTAGATTTTTGTTTTGAATATCCCAACGTCAACGAGGTACGTAAGCGGCTCGTGGCGTGCTTCACTCGACACACAGTGCATGTCTTTAGTCACTGATGAAATGATTAATATTCATCGCACATTCATCATATTTGGCGTGTGAGTAAAGGAAAGATAACTCTATAAGATGATATAATTTATAGTTTCATACTAGCATCAGTGTTTTAGGTATGACGTCAGTCCACAAACTTCTGGAACACCCCTCGTATAACATATAATAATGACCTACACCTTAAGTATCTTTTTTCTTATCCAATCAAAATTAGAAGCGTCACAAAAAAGACTCATACCACCCAAAAGCGTTTAATTCCATATGAATGGGCCATCAATGCAGGATGTGTTTGCAGCAAATATATCACTGAATCTTTCTGTGAAGCTTAAATCAAATACCTCCATTAGTTGCAGAGAAATATTTTCATCAAAGGGCCATAAAAGGTCTACGGTCCGACCAACCAACAAGCGCAAAGCAATATACTGGTACCCATGCTTCTTCAAAGGGGGGCATAAATATTGAATGAGTGTTCATCGAATACCAATTTATTAAACAAGTCATCTATAAACAGATATAAATGATACTGCGACAAGTTTTTATCTGTTTCAGATTACAAGTTTCATAATTTTGGTATTTTATGAGAGCAAATTTGATATTCAATTCATAAGATGACTGGAAATTTTGCAATAAATAGAAAGAATTCTTGAAATTCGTTGAAATAAATTTTTCAGCTTAACACCGTTGTATCATGACGTCATCTAATCAATAATGATGTCATTTTTCACAACAACATTAAAAGAGTTAGTATACACTCTAGGCTAATTTGGACAGATATTCCATTATTTTAATAAAATCTGTGTAATACTAGTATCAAAAATATTAACCCTTTCCTGTTTAATCCCTGCTTTTTACGTGTCTGTGATTTTATGATTGAGAAAACATTGTGAAAAAAGGAGAAATTGCTTCTGACAAGCAATTTCTCCTTTTTCTACAAAATTTTCTACCCTACTGAATGGTTATTTTTCAAGTGAAATCAATTTTAAATTTTCGTCTGCAAAACCTTTGAATTTGGACAGGTCCAAAATTTTCTAAAACAGGAAAGGATTAAACAGGTTTATTTCACTCTCGTGTCCTATGTCATATAACAACTTTTACTTACACAGAGGTTTGGCCAGACAGTTTCTTCTCTTCAACAGGTATCTTATCATAAAGAACAAGCAGATCACCAAACCAATAAATATGAGGGCTGCTATAATGACGACACTGTGAATAAAACAAGATGAGCTACATCTGTAATAGCAACTTTTGAAGATTTACATTGATCAGTCAGAGACCTGAAACCATATCAAAATAGGTCTGCATCCAATTGTATACAAAAATTTCAATTGGTTAATTTTTTTACCCACAGTTATTTCAGCCAATCAGGTCTGTTGTTTTAATTGTACCAATAAAACAAAAGACTGAAGTTGCTTCAATAAATTTCTGGTTACACTTTAACCAATGGTTAACAACAATACAACTTACTCATGATGGCTATTTTTTCTTTAATTAAATTTTGTTTAACACCAATTTTAACCATTTCTCAGTCATATTGCAGTGGCTGGAGTACCTAACAATACATTTCTGTTATTTATCACACCGGTACTAACAGAACATCCTTTAGAAACCTCCAGCTGCTCTGCCACTTATGTTTACCGTTATAAGTTGATTGGTGAGAGACTAAAGCTTGAAAGAATAATATTATTGTATTCTGCTACTGGGAATTGATTCCATGACACTGCATGATAGAAGATTGGGAGTCTAATGCATTACTAACAGCGCTATGATGGTAGCACATCTGATGGCTTAAGGTAGTGGACCCGTTATAGTTCCACAACATTTCAGAAGAAATGAACTTAAACAGTGTTAACCAAGGTTTCCTAATGAAAATCATTAGGAAACCTAGGTCAACATTGCGAAAGTTCATGAGTTCTGAAATGTTGCTGAACTATTACCGTTCCACTACCTTAACCTCACCAATCTCTCTGGGACAAAAACTCATTACAGTTAACCACATTGTGAAATTGACACTCATCTTGATTAAAACCATTCGATATCACTTGCTCAGCTTTCCAATCATTCATTCCAATAAATCAATCCCATCACTCAATCCAATCACTCAATTAGAGCTGCTTGAGCAGCTGATTTGCTCCACAGGCCTGAAAGGACTGATATTACGAGAAATTCAGTGAATAATTGAATACATTAATTGATTGAATGATTTTAATTTCATAATTCAGTTGCACAATGGACACAGGGCCATGACAATAGCCGAAGTGGCCTTTCGGCCAGTGGAGCTAAAAGTACTTGGACATTGTTCAACAAGAGGGCCATCATCACAATATACGCCGCCACTTTGCTGCTATTTCATGAAAATAATTGTAGACACTACTTACTTTAGCAGATTCAAATTCAAAACATTTGCAGACTACATTTTAAAATTGTAATGTTCAAACTGTTTGTTATGATTGATTGATTGAATGGGGTTTACACTTCTTTAAACTGCAACTAAATATAATGATAAAAAGAACTTAGACATGAAGGCCCCTTTTTCCATGACATAGTTTAAATTCACTTAACTGCAACAACACGCACAAATTCAGGTAACAATGAACATTTCTTAGAAATTTCTTTAAAATAAGTCCATAATCAAAGGAGTTGCGTTCACAAGAATTTTTACATGAAGGCCCCTTTTTCCATGACGCAGCTGTTATTCACAAAACCACAACTATATAAGCAAGGTCAGGTGGCTAGAATAATTTTTTGAAAGTTTCATCCAAATCATTCCACATATAATGAGGAAAGTTGCGTTCAAAAGAATTTTTACAAGTAGGTCCCTTTTCCATGACACTGCTAAAATTCATCAAACAATCTGTGACAATATGCACTAGGTCAGGTGAATAGGAACATTTTGTGAAAGTTCCATACAAATCATTCCATAAATGAGGGAGAATTTGCATTCACAAGATTTTTACATGAAGGCCCCTTTTTCCACGACACGGCTAAAATTCACAAAACCATGACTTAAGGCCCTAAGTCAGCTCACCAGAAACATTTTGTGAAAGTTTCTTCCAAATCAGACCATAACTGAGGGAGGAGTTGCGTTCACAAGATTTTTTTAAACATGAAGGCCCCTTTTTCCATGATGCGGCTGAAATTCGCCAAACCATGACTTCATGAGCATGGTCAGGTGCATTCTGTGAAAGTTTCATCACTAGAAAGCCATGAATGGCTTGAGTTGCTCCACAGGCTTTAAATTCTTGTAAAAGCAAATCAAAGGTTAGACTAGATTTTAAGATATTTTGGGTTCTACTGACTTTGAAAATGATATTCAAAATTTCCACTATATAACATATAGAGAAATGACCTCCACCCATAACAGACATATTTTTCATCCAATCACAATAATTTTTGGCTGCATGATAATGGGTCACCCAAGGATCATACCAATAATGTTTATTTGATTTTCATCAGTAATATACTCTGAGAAAATAAATTTCAACATTTTACACTATTTAACCGATAGAGAAATGAACTCTGCCTATAAAATACATATAGATTATCTGATAACAAAAATTTTTGATACACTGATAATGGGTCACTCAAGGATCATTCTAGTGAAATTTGGTTGATATCCATTAATTACATTCTGAGAAAATCATTTTCAAAGTTTCCACTATATAACATCATAGAGAAATGACCTCCACCCATAAAATCAATATATTTCGTCCGATCACAATAATTTTAGGTGGACTGATAAAGGGTCACTCAAGGATCATTCCAGTAAAATTTGATTGATATCCTTCAGTCACATTCTGAGAAAATGACTATAAAAGTTTCCACTATATAAGATATAGTAAAATGACCTCCGCCCATAAAATACTTATTTTTGATCTGATCACAAAAAATTTTGGTATACTGATAGAGGGTCACTCAAGGATCATTCAAGAGAAATTTGGTTGATATCCATTGGCTTGATTCAGAGAAAATGATTTTCAAAGTTTTCACCATATAATATTAAGAGAAATGACCTCTGCCCATAAAATCCATATTTTCCATCAAATCACAATAATTTTTGGTTGACTGATTCATGTAAAATTTAATTGGTATCCATCAATTAGTACTGAGTAAACTCACTTGTAACCATATTTGGAAATTAGCCATGCCCATTAAATCCATGTTTTTCAATGGATCAAAATTCCTTGAACAACTTTGAAAGAGGGTCACCTGAGGATCATTCCTGTGAAGTTTGGTTGAAATTCATCCAGTAGTTTCCGAGGAGAAGATTTTTAAAGAAAATGCTTATGACTGGATGCAAGGACGCACAAACGGACGCACAATGGACACAGCACCATGACAATAGCCCTGGTGGCCCACAGCCAGTGGAGCTTAAAATCAGTCCAAAGAATTCTTTTCACTGAAAATTGCTGGGAAGGGCCGATCTTTGCCTATGAAAGGCTCCCACAAAATCAGGTATATCCCAGCTTCAGCATGACATGGGATAATTTAGGCTGTGCATCATTGGTTAGGCAGGGTAAGATTGGGAAGAAATTATGGTCACTTACAGCATATATACTATATTACTACTGTCATCCTTTTCCTTGTTATGACTTTCTCTGATTCCATTTTCTGTAAAATGAGGAAAGAAATGATTTAGTTTTACATGACAAATCATCCTTTATTTTCTGCTAAAACTCTCTCATTCTTTCTTCAAGCAAATTGATGCTGTAACATAAAGTCTTTTTTTCTGCTAAAATCTAGTAGCTACAGCATAAGTAAGTGGAACCATAATAATTCTGCAGCATTTCTGAACTCATGAACTTTCACAATGTTGACCGAGGTTTTCCTAATGAAAAACTTTAGGAAACCTGGGTTAACACTGTTAAAGTCCATTTCTTCCAAAACGTTGCAGAACTATTACGGGTCCACTACCCTGTTACGAAATTTAAGCAGAAAATTGAAGCCCTTTCACAGCATCAATTTGCTTGAAGATACAATGAGAATCATTACTAAAACTGAGATATTCTATATGAAGACCCCTTTTTCTTTGACCCATCAAAATGTCATGAAACCATGACAAAATGCAACAGGTCTCATTATAAGGAACACTTTGAGCAAGTTTCATCAAAATACATTCATTACTCAACTCACTTTGGTTGGTGTTTGTATAAAGTGCCCTAGACCCTAAGGTTACAAACTGGTAAGATTTTATATTACCTAGTAGAGTGAATTGAGTGAAAACTATAACCCATAATTTGACCTATTAATTTGGCTTAGTAAAATCAACTGTTCATTTAGGCTCTAACGAATTATAAAAGCACATGTTACTCATAAGGATATTTCAAGAATAGCTTGACCTTGGATAAGTCACTGAAAACCATTTTAAGGTAGACTAGTGAACCCCTAATAGTTCTGCAACGTTTTCAAAGTAATGAACTTTAACAGTGTTCATCGAGGTTTCCTAATGGTTTTCCTAGGAAACCTAAGTCCACACTGCCAAAGTTCATCATTTATCTATCTATTTATATATACTGCCTAACTCCCCTTTCGGGTATTACCGGCAGGTGTACATCAGTTCCAAAAGTTTGGGAACTATAACGGGTCCGCTACTCTTCAGAGCATATTTTTCTCGACACACAGCTTTGGTATTCATTATAGACAATGACCAGTCTGCAAAGACATGCACTCTGATCTGAGCCCAAAACTACTTGCTTAGTACTATATCATTGTGAGAAAACATGATCCAGCCTAGTTGATATGTCCTTAAAATTGGAAATTTCTTTGGAATAAACTTCAAATCAAGAAGGATAAGGGTGAAACAAGATGTGTTTGTGAATCACAAATGCCCCAAAACGGCATTTTTATAAAATTTGACCTTGACAGATGACCTTGACCTTGTCACATGACCTTTACCTTGGTATCAGCTGATGCATATCATTGTGATCTATCATCATACCAAATATAAGCATTGTATCTTGAATAGCCTTGAAAATATTGGCAATGTGAAGTTTTTTGTTTAAGTTTTGTAGACAGACAGACAAAAGGACAGACAACAGTAACACACTATGCTACCGATCTTTCGATGCCGGGGCATAAAAAAATTCTCACCAGTATTGTTGTCGATGATAACAATCTTTGTTATGACTGTTGTTGATTCTGTTGTAGTGGTAGATGGAATTGTTATACCATGGCTGAAAGTGTAATAGATTACAATAAAAATAATAATAAAGATATTTATTGGTGTTAGTATTATAGGTTATTGAATTTATATGGGAATATATTGTGTCGGACGAGTTCTTTTGGCAGAGTGCCCGAGCTTGCGAGGGCAAATACGCCAAAAGAACGAGTCCGACACAATATATTCCCATATAAATTCAATAACCTTTTTATTGTATACTTTGATATTGTTGGACAATATTCACTTCTTATTTATTGATTTTTTACACCCCCTATACTTCAAGAACAAGTTTTTGTTTAAATTTAAACTGCTTTTTAATAACAGTTACGCAATAGACCTTTTCCCGCAAAATCCTTTCCGTTATATTTTTTCGTTCGGATGAATACATCCGTTGCTACGAAGTGACAGTGTAAACAAAAAAGACGGCGGACATTTTTGTGTCGAATCGCATTTTAGATCTTTAAATACGCGTTGATTTCGACCTGCTTTCAGGCTGTCTACCAGGTCTTCTAAAAAATAAAGGAGTTTTAATAGGAATATTTTTTTAAAAAAATAGGAGTTTTTAGCTCATTTATAGTAAAAATTTAGGAGTTTTTCCAGTGAAAATTGTTTATCCTACGCTCTTATACTAACAATCTTTACCTCCACTCTTGCTTTTTCTATGTTAATTAATGTCTAGATAAAGTAACCTTTCAGTTCCATAGCAACACAGTCCAGACAGGAGGCTGCTGTAGAGCATCATCATGATCATCATCACCTGAATTGGCACCTTAAAGGCTGGTGTCCTATTCAACTGCCTTGTAGGTGACCAAACAAGTGACGAGGAACAGATGAAGTGCACTAAAGCATTATACAGGATGGTGATGCTATGGAAGACATAGAGATTCTCTTACCTGAAGAATAAAGAAGCAAAGAGCAGTATCAAAGCAATATTTGCTATCTGAGCATATATCGGCAATACATTTTCCTAACAAGAGGGCCTTTGGCCCTGGTCCGCTCACCTGAGTCAAAGCACCTAAGGGTAACTTGCATTTCTTTTGAAAAATTGAACTGTAACAAATTTATGTGAAAAGGAAAATAATCTTATGGTCAGACCAGTCAGATTCCACAGTCTCAGTTTTACTATTTCTGTTTGAAAATACAAGATCCATAATGGAACTGTTATCAGTCTGGTTTTTTTTGCATGATCATTTTACAAGAGAGTATCTGGGATAACTTGAGTAATGCCCACCTGGTGGCCCAACAGTTATAATTTTAGCTATCATAATTAAGGTCTATGAACTGATCATCCTAGGTAAATTCCAAAGCTGTAGGGCTTCTCGTTCATCAGAAGAAGAATTTATAAGATTCTCTTAAATTTCAACTTGGTTGCCATAGCAACCAAAAATTTTCATAGATTTCAATTCTTTAGGCTATCTTGGAGGGGACCACCTGAAACATTTCTGTAAAATTTGGAGTAAATTGGCCCAGTAGTTTAGGACAAGATGTCATTTAAAGAAATTGTTGATGGACGGAGACGACAAAGGACGGAAGCTGGACTTTGTGCTCAGGTGAGCTTAAACAAGAGCTGTCACTGTAAGATGACAATGCCCCCGACACCGCTTTGATAGTAATAAGGAAGTTATGGCCAATGTTAAAGTTTTTGGTCGGAATGACGGACGGATGGACAGACGGACGGACAGACGGACAGACGGACGGACGGACAAGTCAAATTTATGATGCCTCCCTATCGGGGGCATAAAAAAAGTTCAAATGTTAAATTGACCTGAAGTACTACCCTCTCCCCCCTGTTACTCCGCACCTTGTGGCCCAACAATCATAATAGCTTTTTAAATTAAGTTCTATGAGCTGATTATTCTATATCAAATGAAAATGCTGTAGGAATTCTGGTTCAGTAGAATTTCTAACAATTGTTGAATTTACCACAAAGTACTAGCCCTCCTCTTGGGTCTCTGCCCCTGGTGACAAAACAATCATGTCTATATCTTTTTTGATTAAAGTATATGAGCTGATAACTCATGCCAAATTTAGAGCCTGTAAGCTTCCTACTTCATCATGAGAAGAAGGTTTAAAATTTCAAAATTGACCCGAAATACTACCCTCTCCCCCAATGCTCTTTGCATGGTAGCCAAACATTCATGGTTATAGCTATGTAAAATAGGGTCTATGAGCTGATCGTCTGTGTTAAATATAAAGGTTGTAGGGATTCTGATTCCGAAGAAGAAGGTTATGGACTAATTTTTTTTTACAAAGTACTACCCCCCCTCCCCCTCCCCGGTGGCTCCGCACCTGGTGGCCCAACAGTTATGATTTAAGCTATTCTAGCTATGGTCCATATACTGATCATCCTTGCCATTTTTCAAGTCTGTAGGGCACATGGTTTATCAGAAGAAGAAGGTTAAATATTTAAGAATTGCTCTGAAAAGCTACCCTCCCGCCCCCTGGTGCTCTGCAACCGGTGGCCAAACATTCATGATTTTAGCTATTTCAGATAAGGTCTATGAGCTGATCATTCATGTCAAAAATATAGGCTTTAGGGATTCTGGTACATCAGAAGAAGACGGTCAAGATTTCAAAATTTTCAACAAAGCACTACCCCCTCCCCCCAGATGATCTGCACCTTGTGATCCAACAGTCATGATTTAAGCTATTTTAATTAAGGTTTATAAGCTGATCATCCATGCCAATTTTCAAGTCTGTAGGGCTCCTGGTTCCGAAGAAGAAAAAAGTTAAAGATTTCAAAATGTACCCAAATTACTACCCCCCTCCCCCTGGTGCTCCGCACCTGATGGCCAAACAGATATGATTTTAAACATTTTCATTCAGGTCTATGAACTGATCATCCATGCCTATTTTCAAGTCTGTTAGGCTCCTGGTTCCGAAGAAGAAGTAGGTTTAAGATTATAAAATTTACCCCTAAGTACCACCGCCTCCCCCCAGTTGCTCCGCACCTGGTGGCCCAACAGATATGATTTTAGCTATTTTAATTCAGGTCTATGAACTGATCATCCATGGCAATTTTCAAATCTGTAGGGCTCCTGGTTCCGAAGAAGAAGTAGGTTTAAGATTACAAAATTTACCAAAAGTACTAACCCCTCCCCCCTGATGCTCCGCACCTGGTGGCCCAACAGATATGATTTTAGCTATTTTAATTCAGGTCTATGAACTGATCATCCATGTCAATTTTCAAGTACGTAGGGATCCAGGTTCCAAAGAAGAAGAAGGTTGAAGATTACAAAATTTACCCAAAGTTTTACCCCCTCCCCCCTGGTGCTCTGCCCCTGGTGGCCCAACAGATATGATTTTAGCTATTTTAATTCAGGTCTATGAACTGATCATCCATGCCAATTTTCAAATCTGTAGGGCTCCTGGTTCCGAAGAAGAAGAAGGTTTAAGATTACAAAATTTACCAAAAGTACTAACCCCTCCCCCCTGATGCTCCGCACCTGGTGGCCCAACAGATATGATTTTAGCTATTTTAATTCAGGTCTATGAACTGATCATCCATGGCAAATTTCAAATCTGTAGGGCTCCTGGTTCCGAAGAAGAAGTAGGTTTAAGATTACAAAATTTACCAAAAGTACTAACCCCTCCCCCCTGATGCTCCGCACCTGGTGGCCCAACAGATATGATTTTAGCTATTTTAATTCAGGTCTATGAACTGATCATCCATGTCAATTTTCAAGTACGTAGGGATCCAGGTTCCAAAGAAGAAGAAGGTTGAAGATTACAAAATTTACCCAAAGTTTTACCCCCTCCCCCCTGGTGCCCCAACAGATATGATTTTAGCTATTCTAATTCAGGTCTATGAACTGATCATCCATACAAAATTTTAAGTCTCTAGGACTCCTGGTTGAGGAGAAGAAGAATTTTTAAGATTTTCTTAAAATTTCACCTTAGGTTGCTATAGCAACCAGGTTTGCTATAGCAACCAGGTTTTTCATGGATTTCAATTCTTTTAGCTATTTTTAAAGGGGGCCACCTAAGCAACATTTCTGTAAAATTTAGTGTTAATTGGCCCAGTAGTTTAGGAGGAGATGATGTTTGAGGAAATTGTTGACGGACGCCAGATGACGACCGACGACCAAACGCCGGATGAAAGGTGATCACAATAGCTCACATGAGCACTTCGTGCTCAGGTGAGCTAAAAATATAGGAAATATTTTCAAAATATAGGAGTTTTATAGGAATATAGGAGGTGCTTAAAAATATTAGATTTGGACCCAAAATATAGGAGTTTAATAGGAATATAGGAATCGGTAGACAGCCTGTGCTTTGAATAAAAATGAAATAAATATATTTATAAAAACTTGTTCATTTGTTATTCTTACCAGTTACATGTTCCAGAACTGATTTAATCGGCGTACTTGATACCGGAGCAGACTAGCGATAGTCATAAAGGACGGGACGGAGTGAAAGACAATATAAAGAGAAAGATAGGGAGGAAGAGAGATACTAGAATTATATTATTATGATAGACATTAAGGGATGGGCATGAATTAGTTTTGAAAGTTATAAAATAAAATAAATAAAGGAATAAAGGAAACAAATACAGTGATTTGGATAAAATTTGAGACGAAGGGGGGGCATCTGAGTCGACGGAGAGGGGGAGGGGATGAAGTGGTTTATTATTCGGAAAATGTTTCAAATAGATGAAAACAAACACTGGTGTATTGCCCTTTAGGCATTCAAAGAACTAGAACGTATTTCTTTCGTGACTCTGACAAAACTATTTCTGGAATATTGAACGCAAAATGAAAGCGTTGGTAATGTGATTTTATGTTGACTTGTGGCGAGGTAGCAACCAGAAAGTAGTCCAGTCCATTTGTGCACATGAAAATAGTCTTAGTGCAATATCAAAGTATGCAATATCAAAAATTATTTCACACCTAAACAATTTAGACCAATGACATCGCTTAATTTGCATCACGTGAGAGTGAAATATCTAGATCCATATTGTACAACCAGAACGAGGCTACTGTGCAATACGGATTATAATCCAAAACGAGGCAACCTATATTGTACGATGAAAGTGAGGCAAGCTATATTGTACGATGAAAGCGAGGCTGCAGTCCCGAATATAGAAATCATCTCTTTTCACAGCCTTTTTAATGTATCAAACCCTCTGTTCGGAGGTAGTGAAATAAGTTCGATCTTGATAAGATTCTTGATTTCTTCATTTTTACATTGCTAAACAAGTAAAAGAAGAATGCAAGTGGCATAGAGGGACACAAAATTGTTAATGTTTCTTGTTTTTAGAAAATCATTTGTTCACTTGAAAATGTAGATTTCTAGCGACGACGGGTAGTCAACCTGTTTTGTGTTAATTACATATTAAAATCAGTAAGCACTTATCGACTTGACACATGAAATAAACATTTCACGTGGAATTCTATTTTTAGAACAAATGTTTGTTTCAATTTCATCATGTTCATGGTGACTTGCATTTGACGCCCTTCTCCGGATCATTTTGGATCTATTCCCTTTGTCTCTCTTAAATGCCGCAAATCGTTAATTGTGGAACTTTCATTGTATGGTGTGAAATAAAGATGTCATTTAACATGATCGAGTACAATACTGAATTCATTGGATTTGTACCCTGCAGAACCAGTCCATATTTTGACTCGGCTATCGCCTCGTCAAATATAGACTGGTTCTGCAGGGTACTCATCCAATAGAATTCTGTATTGTACACGATCATGTTAAATAACCACTTAATATTGCACACTTTCCTCCCGTTCAAATACATAGAGACAATATCAAAGTATATAATAAAAGACAATTTATCATTGAGAGAACAACAAAAGATAAATTTCACAATGGACAGAGCCATTTATGAAAATATAGGTTCTATGCTTTAGGAAATGACAGGGTTTATCTATTTTACATAAAGAAGGAGTCTATGAGAAGGAGTCTATGAGGGCCTGAGACGCTCTACTGACTATAAAGTTTTTTCTTAGTTTAATCTGACATTTCAGAGAGTTTATTGCTTTCAGGAGAATGTGGAAAGTACACTTTCCCCCTTAAATGTTTTAGCAAAAACTCTAAAGACTGCTTTTCCTGTGTTTTCATTAAATTTTCAAACAAAACCTTACTAAAAACCACAGAATCAACTTATAAAGCATTCATAAAAATTTGATAAATTTTGAGGACTTAATTGCATATCCAAACAAGATGTGCTTGTGAAACACGAATGCCCCCGTAACGGCATTTTTTTTCAAAGTTTGACCTTAACAGATGACCTTGATTTTGGTACCAGCAGATGCGGATCATTGAGATCTATCATCATGCCAAATATTAGCTTTGTATCTTGAATAGGCTTGAAGATATTGGTAAAGTTAAGACAGACCGACGGACAGACAGACAGACGGACGGACAGACAGACAGCATTTTTTTTTCAAAGTTTTACCTTGACAGATGACCTTGACCTTGTCACATGATCTTGACTTTGGTACCAGAGGATGCAGATCATTGAGATCTATCATCATGCCAAATATTAGCCTTGTATCTTGAATAGGCTTGAATATATTGGTAATGTTAAGTTTTTTGGTTAACTTTTTTAGTTATTTGACCTTGACAGATGACCTTGACCTTGTCACATGACCTTGACTTTGGTACCAGCAGATGCGGATCATAGAGATCTATCATCATGCCCAATATGAGCCTTGAATCCTGAATAGGCTTGAAGATATTGGCAATGTTAAGTTTTTTGGTTAACTTTTGCAGACAGACAGACAGACAGACAGACAGACGGAAGAATGGAGGACAGACAGACAACGGTAAAATAATATGCCCCTGATCTTTCGATACGGGGGCATTAAAACAAATCCCTCTTGCCCCTATAGCTATCCTGTGGATAATTTGAGGACTCTATTACGTAAACGAGAATATTAAGAGCGAAAATCAATAAGGTTTACCTAACAATTCAGCCAAATCTTCAAAGGAACCTTCATTATAACCCTTATATTACAGACTTATGGGTAAACAATTCATAAGACCCCCTTTCCTGTGTTTTCTGATGGATCGCCCATTTTTGAAAGGAATCTTCCTTATGACTTGATTTTGGACTTGGTCATCTAAACAAGACAGGCATACAGATAGATGGACAACATACAGGCAAAGAGACCAGAATCTACAGCTCTTTTGACCTTCACTGTGCAAACTGTTTGCAAAATATATCCCTCTTTGCACATGCAATTGTGTGCAAAGTGGGGTAAATTTGCAAACAGTTTGCTCCATTTTGTCATTCTTAACACAGGACAGATTTTCTTGTCAGTAGCACAGGACTCTTCCATGATTTTCTTTGAAATGTTCACTATAGCTGCAATAATGTCCAGAAGTTTGTGGCAAATTCCAGTAATTATTGCTGGCAAAAAGCAATTTGCTGGTTCAGTGTGAAACAGTTGTTACTACCTTTAAACTTTATAGGCAGTTACATCTGTTTCACACTTAGCCATTTCTTCTTGCCAACCAAAGTTCATCCCAAGTGTGAATTCAGACTCCCTATTTTAAGCATGGGCTCATTACTAACCAGAGTAATTACTAACCAGAGTCAGAGTCAAACATTGATTTATATCAAGGCTACATCACATTTTTAAAAAATCCTTGATAATAAAATGTTGAATTTTTCTGTTATCATGTATATAGTTACACTTAAAGGTTTGTTTGTTTGTTTATATGGGGTTTTATCCCACTTTCAACTTTTTTTCAAGTCATATTGCGGCGGCTGGAGCATCTTACAATGACTTCTTGGTATTTCTCACACCAGTACTACCATTACATCCTTTACTAGCCTCCAGCTGCTATTGCGCATAGGTCTCCGATTATCATCCCATTGGCGGAAGACAAATTATTGGTAAGGATGAGAGCTGCATCCATGGATGGAACCTGGACCTCTAGAATAAGGGGGGTGGGGGGCTGCACCATTTAAAGGTCCATACCTGAACGCTGTGAGATTGTATGTGCATCTTCCACATCCTGCATAGGGTTTAAAGCTGTATTCAGGGCACAGCTCACATTCTTAAAGAAAAATGAGCAACTATTACTTCATTTCAATAGTGTTTACAAAGGTTGTTCTATATCTATTGTTTATTGTACAACAGCGCAATGACATTAAATGATGTATGTTAGATCTTCAGGCAAAATATTAGCATTGTGTATCAAACAAGAGCACTTGCTTCTGGTGCAATATTCGGCTGCAGGTGCTGGATAATGCAAAAATTCTAAGTAAAAAAGGGGCATAACTCTTGCAACAAGAGCACCGCAAGCGGGTGCCAACACTCGGCTGTTCATTATTTCTTAGGCAAATGCAAACATATGAACTTGGTACCTACAGAAAGGTCTTGTCCCAAGCAATGATCATGTGAAATATGAAGGATCTATGACTAACCATTGAAAAGTAATGACCAGGGTTAAAGTTTGTCATGCCCACACAAATGCGAACAAAACCAAGGTGATCATAATAAGTCGAGTTTTCTTCGAAAACTGCCTACTGGTGCAATATTCGGCTGCAGGTGCTGGATAATGCAAAAATTCTAAGTAAAAAAGGGGCATAACTCTTGCAACAAGAGCACCGCAAGCGGGTGCCAACACTCGGCTGTTCATTATTTCTTAGGCAAATGCAAACATATGAACTTGGTACCTACAGAAAGGTCTTGTCCCAAGCAATGATCATGTGAAATATGAAGGATCTATGACTAACCATTGAAAAGTAATGACCAGGGTTAAAGTTTGTAATGCCCACACAAATGCGAACAAAACCAAGGTGATCATAATAAGTCGAGTTTTCTTCGAAAACAGCCAAGCTAAAAATGCTATCAGAGGTATTCCCTTAATAGTCTGGGTAGTTCTTGTGATAATGAACACACATGCCAAGTTTCATGCAGATATCTACAAGAACAACAGAAATATGGACAAGGTTAAAATTTGTCACGCCAACGCGTGATCATAATACCTCAGGTTTTCTTTGAAAACATCCGAGCTAATAAATTGGCAGTAACAGCAAACTAATTCAATTTTACTTGTGTCTACATAGATTTGCGGATTCTGATTAGCTGCAAAATTTGTTTCATTTTTTCTGAAAACAATATTGAGAACACATATGTCATGTAATCTTGCGCACAATTTAGTCCTGTAAGAAATCTGTCTCAGTTGAACAAATCTTTTTTTGCTTCATGGTTAGAGCTGGAACAAGTACTCAACTACCCAGGTATCGGGTAAGGTAACGCTCAAACCCTGGTCCTGAATCATTACCTGTTACTGGACAATTGTATAAGCACTATGTACATTTGGGGATCAAATTCAGAAAAGAATTGGAGACTGTTTAAAACAATCTTCAATTCTTTTCTAAAGTTGATTTCCAGATGGTCCTTTGGACTTACATCAGATAGTTATGAGAGACCAGGCTACCCATCTATGACTAACAGACTCACAATACCTGCATCCCTTAACCCTTTGCTGTTTAATCCCTGCTTTTTACGTGCCTGTGATTTAATGATTGAGAAAACATTGTGAAAAAAGAGGAAATTGCTTCTGACAAGCAATTTCTTCTTTTTTCACACTATTTTCTACCCTACTGAATGGTTATTTTTCAAGTTAAGTCCACTTTAAATTTTCGTCTGGAAAACCTTTGAATTAGGACAGGTCCAAAATGTCAGAATTTGTATGTTTGAACCTTTTTTATAGAAATTCTAGATCCATCATCATATTTAGTTGATAAAATAGATATGGATAGTAATAATACTGTATCGGAGAACCCAAGGCTAACAGGATCTTGGGTTCAAAATTTATACTCATCCCAGCTCGATTTCATTTTGGCCTAAATTAAAGCTTCAAGAATAAATATAATATAATATGATTTTAGTTGAATACCTCCATTAAATCAAGGAATACTCTCTTAATATGTTGCAGATTAAAGTTTTGCAGACAGAAAGATGGAAATGGGTAAAACTAGAGGCACTTGAGCAACTGATTCGCTTCATATGCCTGAATCTTTCTATAATGATCATAAGAGTATGATAGTGCTCTGTAGAAAAAAAAAAGTAGTAATCTACATGAACAATACTTTTTGGCGTTATTTGAAATCCACCCTCAGAACTTTCATGAGAAATAGATTGAGATCAAACAATTATACCTTCTGGTGAATCAAAAAGTTTACCTTATATTTAACATATATGGAAAATGGTTTGTCTATAAAAGTTATGTTTTCCTTTTTATTGAAATATCTTTTTCTTGGATCACCCACGCAATCACTGAAGTGAAATTTAGTGGATTTAAAAATGATATGTTCTTGGAAAATGATATTCAAAGTTCCCACTATAATTATCAAGACAAATGACCTTCTCCAATAAAAGGCATTTTAAATCCAATCACATTGATTTTTTCGCCTGATAAAGGGTCACCCAGGGATCAACCATTTGAAAGTTAGTTGATATCCATCAACCAGGTTCTAATATATAGAAAAATGACCTCCAACCATAAAAAAACGTTTTGCAATTGAACATATTTTACATATTATCAGAATATTTTTCTGTAACCAGATAAAAGGTCACCCAGATATCATTCATGTGAAATTTAATTGATATCCATCCATTAGGATTTGAGAAAAGTCACTTTTACCATATATTGGTTTGCCATATCTCTTAAAGCCATGTATTTCATTGGATCAAAATTTCTTGAACAACTTAAAAAGGGCGTCACCAAAGGACCATCCTGTAAAGTTTGGTTAAAATTCATCCAGTAGTTTCTCACAGGAAGATTTTTAAAGAAAGAGTTTACACACAGACCGACAGATGCATGACAGACACAGCACAATGATAATAGCCCCAGAGACCTTTGGACAGTTGAGCTCACAATATGTGCCAGGTCTATGGATAAGGGGCATCAAATTCTCTCCCTTTTATCATACCTCTAATTTTGAGTATATTTAATAAACTGCTGATGGCTACACAGGGGTTACCTACATGACAATCTCCTGTCTGACACTCACTTTATTGTTTCCTTACCTTGAGTATATTTATTCAACTGGTGATTGATTCCACATGGTTTCACCATGTGACACCCACAGGGGTTACCGACATAACAATCTTCTGTTCAACACTGACTTCATTGTTTCCCTACCTTGAGTATATTTATTCAACTGGTGATTGACTCCACATGGTTTCACCTTGTGACACCCACAGGGGTTACCCACATAACAATCTTCTGTCCGACACTCACAAAACATGGCGCAGTTTGCAGGCTGTGTACGGGATACCTTGTGATCCTCTGAAAAGACAACATCCTTCCTTGAATTACCTAGCATTAATTTTAAAGTAAGACAACCTTTCAAGCAAGACTTCAAGGGTCAAGGTACAGTTAGAATCATTGTGCTATTGAAATTCATCTCTATCAAAAGTATTCTAAATCACTCAATTAGCGCTCCATTCATTCATTCCAAGCACTGTCTCAAATCAATAAAAAACGCTCCAAAATCACTTAAAATGATGAGATAGAAGTCTACATTCTAAACAAGAGTTGTCCGCGGACAACGTAGCTCGCCAAAACAGCTGCTTGTCACAAACAGCACTTGACCGAAGACCGAAGTTCAAAGTGGTTTCTTTCAATGTTAAAGTCCATGATCTAATATATATCTGTTTGAGTAGTAATTAAGAAATATAAAAACTTTTTTTGTTTTAATTGCATGTATACGGTTAGGGTAAAGTGAAAGCCTACAAGCAGATGAGGTTACCAATGGAATTTCTTTCTATCAAACATGAAGTTTTTCTTTAAATTTTTTCTAAGTCCACAAAAGGTCAAGATCAAGGTCAAATTGTGAAGGACCTTGGTCTCTGTAGAAGCCTATCACCTAGTGAGTATGTGTATGAATTAATAATGTCCCTAAGTAAAGCATTTAGAAAATATAAGCAAGGTTAAATTTTTGGTCAAAGTTTTTCAGTTTAAGTTTTTCCAAGTCCATAAAAGGACAAGGTCAAGGTCAAATTGTCAAGGCCCTTGGTTTCTGGTGAAAGCCTTTCATCTGGTGACTATGTATATGAAGTAATGATGTCCCTAGGTTAAAGCATTCAGAAAATGTAAGCAAGGTTAAAGTTTTTGGTAAAAGAATTTCGGTTTAAGTATTTCTAAGTTCATAAAAGGTCAAGGTCAAATTATCAAGGACCTTGATCTCTCACAAAAGCCAATCACCTAATGGGTATGTATATGAAGTAATGATGTCCCTAGGTTAAAGCATTCAGAAAATATATGCAAGATTAAAGTTTTTGGTTAAATTTTCAGTTAAAGTTTTTCTAAGTCCACAAATGGTAAAGGTCAAGGTCAAATTGTGAAGGACCTTGATCTCTGGTGAAAGCCTATCACCTGGTGAGTATATATATGAAGCTATGATGTCCCTAGGTTAGAGCATTAAAAAAATATATGCAAGGTTAAAGTTTTTGGTTAAAGTTTTTTGGTTAAAGTTTTTCTAAGTCCACAAAGGGTCAAGGTCAAGGTCAAATTGTCAAGAACCTTTGTCTATGGTGAAAGCCTATCACCTAATGAGTGTGCATATGAAGTAATGGTGTCTCTAGGTTAAAGCTTACAGAAAATATAAGCAAGGTTAAAGTGTTTTTGGTTAAAGTTTTTGGTTAAAGTTTTGGTTTAAGTTTTTTTGAAAGGGTCAAGGTCATAGTCTAAAGGTCATTTCGACATGGATGTTGGTCTCAAATGAAAGCCTATGCCCTCATGAATGTTTCTGTAAAAAAATAAAGCCTCTAGAATAAATATTGATAGAAATAAAAAACTTTAACCTAATGCGGAAGAAGACACCGACGCTGACGCCGACGCCAACGCCGACATCCAAGGGTATGACAATAGCTCTTCCGAGACTTTCGTCCTGGGCGAGCTAATAAAAATCGGTAGAAAAATCCACTGTTTCACTGATATAATTGAATTTTGTAATCAAATTACACGTTTGTGAAGATATAGTCAGCTATTTATTGAACATGTATGTATAATTTATTAAGGGGAAGTAATTAACATTGATAATTTTGTTCATCTTTAACAAAATAAGGGATATTCGATTACCTCCCATTAATTTCACCCAAAACTCATTTGACATACTCATTCAATTTCATTCCAAAATCATTCATCTTGTCAATTTCACAATGTTGTTAACTGTATATACAGTAACACTTGTGTAAAGCTACCACTAAGGGGACCACCAAAAAGTGGTCACTTATGGAAATGGTCGGTTATTTCATTATTTCATGATAAGTAAGGCAGGTCATTTTGATAGTATATATAGATTGTCACAAAGTTTTTTATGAATCTCATTGTGTTTAAACCATTTAAAATCATCTCATTGAAACAATTCTAATGGGCTCCAACAACATACAATTTTTTAATATATATTTTTCTTTCATTCATGAATGTCCACTTTTTCAAGATTTTCATGGAGAGGAAGGGACTTTTTATTATAGAGAAATCACTAAATAGAAGTGGTCAATATTGACCGTAAAACAAGTTAATGCCCATTCTCTGTAATGACTTAAACAATTTTGGCACACATGGTCTCCGATTTTGATGAAATTTCACATACAGGAAGGGACTAATAATTAGAGAAGAAATTGACAAAAAGAATGTTTTCAGATCATCTAGTTACCATGGCAACGACCTTCAAAGCACAGAATTTTGCAAATTTAAGCTTTTTTGAAGCTATATAATTTGGTCTTTATATGAAGATGATGGTTGTTTTCGTATGTATTTGATAGAATAAGACCTAAAATTTTGAACTAGATCTTTTGTTGTGTCAGTTAGTGTCACAAAAAGATTGGTTACCATGACAACAAATGTGGCTTATTTTGATAAATTGATCTGGAAATGTTGTCTATAATTTCCTGTTTTTCTTCGCTTATGACAGACATTTGATGTGTAGATGGAATTTATAATGTAAAAGGAGCAACTTAGATTCAAATTATTTTGTTGTTGTGTGCATTGGTTACCTTGGCAACGGTAACTATGACTCATAATATGGCTGCTTTTGTTACTTCTGAGTTATTTCTTAAATTTTTGCAGCAAGATGAACCTATGATGATAATTGGGACATATCTAACAAAAAGTGCTCTTTCAAAAACAGCAAAAAAATCAATGGGCATTTTTGTTACCATGGCAACCATTTTTATTATTTTCTTAAATCAGTTATTTTAAGTCCCTGACAGTTTATATGTGATAAGAAAAGAGATCCAATAAGCCTCTATCAAAATACAAGAAAAAAAGAATAAAAAGTGTAATAGTTGCCATGGTAATTTGCCGATACAACCCAAAATTAAGCATTTTTGGGTGATTTCATAGCCTTTTTCTTAAAAAATGGAACCAGTTTATACTACTATTTTGATATATAAGTTAGAGGAAAGTTTGAGCTTTATTTAGGATTAAGAAATATTTGGGTTGCTTTGCGTTGGATACCCGTATCCAAGGACTAAAAATGGGCTTTTGTGCATTTTTACACAATTGTTCCCATAGCAACAGGCTATTTCCTGCAAGTTTTTGAAAAAAAATCTTATATGTCCTAAAAGGTCTATCTGAGCAATTTTGTAAATTATCATTACATTGAATGGGAGTTCAATTATCTAGTCAATTGAGGACTCTTAAGATGTTCTGAAATTGTCTTCATTTATGGGATATGAATTCACGTTGCCATAGCAACGAACACAAAAGTTATTTTTATGTGAATGTTAATATGGTATTTCCTTGTAAAACGGAAAAGATTATGTCTGTATATTGTCATAACAATTGAAAAAATGCAAAAATCAATATTTTAGTAGTAGGATATGTGTGTTGTTGCCATGGAAACATAAGTAAACAACGTTTGCCCAAAAATATTATTATTTCATTTCAGAGAACCATGATGGGGATCTTATATCTTATGTGTTTTTATTTTAGTTTGTGCTGCATTACTGATATATTTGAATTTAAACACTCGCAAAAATGGACTTTTTCAATCTTTAATGTCTGTTTCCATGGCAACCAGAAGTGATTTAAAGAATTTTTTAATCTTATTTTTACTTTTGGGTCAACCCTATCCTCATGTTGAAATTTTATCAAAATTTGAGACATAGCGTGCCACACTCCCTATTTAAAAGTGTAAGTGCTTACAGAGAATTGCTATTGAAAATATTGAAATTGCTAAGATTAAAAATTTTCAAAAATATTGGAATGATTTTGATCCATAATTGAGAGATACAAAGTTTTGAGATAAAACAACAATACTCTATAATTGTACCTACTTTTAAATTATTTAAAGCATTGCCTTACAAATAGATGTGTATATCATTCATGCTCATAAAAACCCCCATCAAAATTAAAGCAAGCCATCCAATTCAATGCTCTAAGTGATTTGAATGAATTAGTGGAGGGTCTTAACAATTTTAACTTCAAAAAGTAATCTAAATGATACAAATGGAATTGTATAAATCAGTTAATTTGAATTTGAGTGGGTGAGAGATATCTTAACTGTAGAAAGAATATTAATACAGAATTATTTTTTTTACAGTTTTTAACAATATTCCAATAGGGCTTACACTAGTATTTGAAATTTTAGGAGTCGTCGATGTCTTACCTATAAAATTCTTGGGGTCATTATACTGTAACTGATTTATAAGGGGTCAAAATTTCAGAATGAGCTAACCATGAGTAGAATTGAGCAGTTTAAGTGTCACTTGACTTTATTTTGTTAAGTTATAAAGTTGGCAGTTAATTTGTAAAATTAACAATAATGTACAAGATACATTATTGTAAATTTGAGGGGGAATAAGATGTGTTTGTGAAACTCTAAGGCCTCCTAAACAGCAATTATTCACTAGTTTGAACTTGACACAGGCGACCTTGACTTTGTCAGATAACCCTGATATCAGCAGATACATATCAATGAGATTGTGATTAATATCAGCATTGTACCCAAATTAGTCTTTGAGTAATTGGTAATGCTAAGTTTTGTGGTAAAGTTTTGTAGACAGACGGTAACTTGAATACGGTAGATGGACAGATGGACATCGCTTTACCAATATGCCTCTAGCATTATCGATGGAAGGCATTGAACAGTTTGACCCGTAGAAATTTCTTCCAAGGGGGTCAAGATAAGAGTCAAACAAGATGTGTTTGTGAAACACAATGCCCCCGTAACAGCACTTTTTTTTCAAAATGTTGACCTTGACAGATGACCTTGACAGTGTCACATGACCTTGAACTTGATACCTTTAGATGAACATTACTGAGATCTTTCATCATGCCAACTATGAGACAGGGTTTCTATCATAAGCTTGAATAAACTGAACAATGAAAATTTTTGGTTATGTTTTTACAAAGTTTGACCTTGAGAGATGAGCTTGACAGTGTCACATGACCTCTACTTTGGTATCAGCAGATGCGGCTTATTAAGATCTATCATCATCCCAAATACGAGCCTTGTATCTTGAATAGGCTTGAAAATTGGCAATGCTAAGTTTTTTTGAGTTATTTGACCTTGACAGCTGACCTTGACCTTGTCACATGACCTTGACTTTGGTATCAGCAGATGCGGATCATTGAGATCTATCATCATGCCAAATATGAGCCTTGTATCTTGAATAGGCTTGAAGACATTGGCAATGTTAATTTTTTTGGTTAACTTTTTGAGTTATTTGACCTTGACAGCTGACCTTGACCTTGTCACATGACATTAACTTTGGTATCAGCAGATGTGAATCATTGAGATCTATCATCATGCCAAATATGAGCCTTGTATCTTGAATAGGCTTGAAGATATTGGCAATGTTAAGTTTTTTGGTTAACTTTTTGAGTTATTTGACCTTGACAGCTGACCTTGACCTTGTCACATGACCTTGACTTTGGTATCAGCAGATGCGAATCATTGAGATCTATCATCATGCCAAATATGAGCCTTGTATCTTGAATAGGCTTGAACATATTGGCAATGTTAAGTTTTTTGGTTAACTTTTGCAGACAGACAGACGGAAAGACAGACAGACGGACAGACAGACAACGGTAAAACAATATGCCCCCGATCTTTCGATACGGGGGCATAAAAAGGTTATATTCTTAAATCTAAGAGGGTAGAAACCAATGTTTAAGGGTCAAAAACCTGATTATAGGGTCAAACACAAGCCCTGATTAATCTTACCAATGGAACATCCCCGTCTGCGTCCTAAGTATGGATCTTCAAAACAAGAAGACTCTTCCATGTTGAAGGAGGAAATGTTGTTGACCTGGAGGTAGCCATCTTTACACTTTACACACACATCCCGGCTGCCATTCACTTGGCAAGTGTGGATTTCAAAACCTGAAATAACAAGAAAACTTTATGAATTTTTTTGTTCATTGAATTTTTTTAATAAGATTTAATGTTTCTTTTAACAGATTTTCAGTCATATCCCAGCATCTGCTGAGACTCCCTCACTTCACAAGGTGAGGGAGCTTTTATTTAATGTGTATTTTCTGATTTTAAAAAATCATTAAACTTATGTCTTGAAGGCCCTTTTCCCTTTAATTTGAGGTAAATTTTCTCTTAACAATCATAATTGTTAAGAGAAAATTCACATCAAATTAGAACAGAAGTCTCAACAATTTCTTACAATTTAGGCATTTGAAGTGGGTTTTCTTAGTAAAAAATGTAGAGGTGCCACTATATGAGAGGGCACTTTTATTATTAGGGGAAATATGGTACATCCTTTTCTAATCTCTAGCAGTAGTTTAATGAAATTCTAATAGAAAATAATTAGAGGTAAAATGACCTTGACCTTTGACCCTAACACCTGTCACATGACCTTGAACAGAGCAGATACATGTAGATGAAATGCTGTAATATGAAGTATGACTACTAAACATCAGATCTTTTCGTAGTTTCTAAAAAGTTTAGAGTTTATGTGTATTCTTTGCCATTGATAGAAATGCAGACTGACATAGAGACAGACAAAATTTATGATAGATCACAAAATTGCGGTGAAGGCCATTCTTCCTTGTCGTTTTGACCTGTAATTTTTGGTTAACTTAAGGAGTAAATTGCATTGTGTCAGACCTACTTAAGGCAAACTACATGTAATATCCTATTCAAGGAAAAGTATTAACCTTTAAATAGATGACAAAAGTTCAACTATTACAAGTAAAAACTTATCCTGTAGCATCTAAAATTGTTTTAAACTAATTACCAATTTTGGGGGTCTCCTAAACAAGTCTAGATGAAGATTTTTCAGCAATGATTAACCACATACGTTTTTTATCCTAATAAATGATCCTGGGAGCTTTACATAACATGGTCTGGGAGTATGTATTTTCTTATTTAAAAATACAATAAAACCCCTCTATTAAGACCACTTGTGGTACTTTTTGAAAGTGGTCTTAATAGCGGGGTGGTCTTAATTCTGAGGTTTGGTCGGATGCCAAACTTTCAGGTCAAAATATTGCTTATAGAGAAGACTACATAATTTTGTTTATCTTATTACAATTCAAGCTTCATTGTGATTTTTTTACTTTACAGAATTAAATCAGGTACTGTAAACCAAAGTGAGACTGCATGCCTGCAGAGAATTAACTTATTTTAATCCGTCCAACCAGGGGTGTGGAAATACAAGTTTTCTCCACTTGTCCGTGGACAAGTAAAAGCGGATTTTCTACTCGTCCAGGATCAAAATGAACTTGTCCACTAAAGAGTAAATAGAAAAATTTGAAAAAAACATTGACTTTTAATGAAGAAAATGCTGGTATCCAGCATTTTCTTCATAAAAAACAATGTTTTCTACCCTATGATATTAAAATTAGGATGATTTCTCTCTTAATTCTTTTAAGTAACATTCCAAGATTTGCCCTGGTATTTACTTGTCCTTGGACAAGTGGCTTAGAAAAATTTACTTGTCCTCAAGTACAAAAGCCCGAGTCGGACAAGTCGGGCATGGGAATTCCACACCCCTGCCAACAAAGATTTTCATACATTAGGAAAATGATGTGAACTGTATGAGAAAGGCTGTTTGACCCAGACAGTTGACTTTGACCTTGTCAGATTACCTTAACACTGGAATATGTGTACCATAATAAAAACAGATAAACTCACAAGATGTGTTTGTGACACACTTATGCTCCAAAAACAGCATTTTTTCTTAAGTTTGAAAATGGTAGATAATTTTGACAGACCTTGTAAGATGACCTTGACCTTAGAATCAGCAGATGCAAATTGATGAGATATATCATAATACTAAAACTCATCATTGCATCTCATTTGGTCTTTGAGTAATTATCACTGTTAATGTATTTGGTTAAAGTTTTGCAGACGGACAAATTGGCAGACAAATGAATAGACAAACATGGGTATAACAATATGCAACCAACTTTTATATGCAGGGGCATCAAAAGTTGTGTTTAACATGTAAGATCGACAAGTGGTGGAATCCTAGATATTATAACAATTCAAAGGCAGGGATGTTTAAATACAAATTTCTTTCACTTGTCCATGGGCAAGTAGAAGTCAAATAAATACTTGTCCAGGAAAAAAAAGGATAGATGAATATTGAGAAAGCAATTTGTTTTAATGAAGAAAATACTGTAAGCCAGGATTTGCTTCATTAAAGACAATTTTTTTCCACCCTTTGATACAAACATTAAGAGCTTTTCAATGCTGTTCTGGTATTTACTTGTCCACGGACAAGTGGCCAAGAAATATGTACTTGCCCGCAAGTCTTAAAGCCTATGTCGGATAAGTCGGGCATGGAAACTCCACACCCTTGTCAAAGGGCATAAAAAAGAAACCTCTTATATAAAGAACTTTCAAGTACCAACATAATTTAAAAAAATCAAACAAACAAACAAACAAAAGCCTTCATCATTATCGGAAAGTTTAAACAATGATCATCCTGAAGAAATGACCCAAGTCTGAAACTAAACCCCATGTTTGTCCTTTAAAGCTGTAAAATTGTTTATTAATATGTACTGTCAGCCATCAATGAAATTCAGCAAAAGTTTTCATAAATCTAGAACAAATTGAGGGTTAAAATTTTTCAGTGGGGAAAATATTTGACAGGGAAAGTCAAAGCAGTTCAACAGGATATTAAGTAAGCATATCTAAGTCCTAAATCTATAACTATGCAATTTATCAATGCTTGGCAACAAAAACCTTGTAAATACAGCTTATTCAAGCTGTAGTTAGCAGGTTTTGTGTCCCCATCAACAATATAATCATAAACTTACCCTATTTTGAAGAGATTTCTGATGGTAATCAAGTGTTATTTAGTGTAATATCACAATTTACAGAGGAACAGATAAGAGGGGGTAACTTAATCCATTCTAAATCTTTTATTTCCCAACGAAACTCTATGATGTAGGTACTCATTTGAATTGTCTTATTGAGACAATTCAAAATATTACCCACAAAGAAGGGTTTGAGTAAGGACTAGTCAAATATTTAAATTTGAAATCCAAAATACCCCAACTATCTGTAGCTTGGCATTTATAACTTGTCAATTAGTTTCACTGTTTAGATGGACTGAACACCACTTAAAACAGTTTTTTAGTCATATTTCAGAGGCTGGTTTTCCTAATCATGGACTCCTGGTATTTCTTGCACTGTACTATACCTTGATTAATTTGACCCAAAATCAATCTCTGTGAAAATTTGCTTAATTATCAATTAACTGACACATTTTGTCAATTTTCAAAATACGTTTTTTATTCAACGTAATTTAATCATATGCAAACATGTGAAAAGCCAAATACAAATTAACTGGTTTTTATCAATTTAAAGAGTTTAGTTCTAGTCAATAAAATAGCGGTGTACAACTACATCTTTTCTTAGCCTAGAACAGCTATCCTACTAATTAGTTAACAATTACCCAACTGACTGAGAGACAGAAAAGTTGAAAAAGATTATGTGCTGCCCCCAGGGATAGAACCCATGACGACATCCATTACTTGGATTTGGTCCGGTCCGCTACCATCTGTGCCATGATAGTGGCCATAGTTCTTATTAGGATTTTGAAATTTATACACACTCCAGAGGATGTCGACCAAAGAATATATAGGATAAAGGCAATAATAGGAATATGACAAAAGGTGGATATAATTCAGCTGCTCCCCTTTAATAATAACTGAGTGTTGGTGAATGATAAAACAAGAGTTGTCCACGGACAACGTAGCTCGCCCAAACAGCTGCTTGTCACAAACAGCGCTTGACCGAAGTTCAAAGTGGTTCCTTTCAACGTTAAAGTCCATGATCTAATATATATCTGTTTGAGTAGTAATTAAGAAATATAAAAACTTTTTTGTTTTAATTGCATGTATAAGGTTAGGGTAAAGTGAAAGCCTACAAGCAGATGAGGTTACCAATGGAATTTCTTTGTATCAAACATGAAGTTTTTCTTTAAAATTTTTCTAAGTCCACAAAAGGTCAAGATCAAGGTCAAATTGTGAAGGACCTTGGTCTCTGTAGAAGCCTATCACCTAGTGAGTATGTGTATGAAGTAATAATGTCCCTGAGTAAAGCATTTAGAAAATATAAGCAAGGTTAAATTTTTGGTTAAAGTTTTTCAGTTTAAGTTTTTCCAAGTCCATAAAAGGTCAAGGTCAAGGTCAAATTGTCAAGGCCCTTGGTTTCTGGTGAAAGCCTTTCGTCTGGTGACTATGTATATGAAGTAATGATGTCCCTAGGTTAAAGCATTCAGAAAATATAAGCAAGGTTAAAGTTTTTGGTAAAAGAATTTCGGTTAAAGTATTTCTAAGTTCATAAAAGGTCAACGTTAAATTATCAAGGACCTTGATCTCTCACAAAAGCCTATCACCTAATGAGTATGTATTAAGTAATGATGTCCCTAGGTTAAAGCATTCAGAAAATAATAAGCAAGGTTGAAGTTTTTGGTTAAAGTTTTCAGTTAAAGTTTTTCTAAGTCCACAAATAGTAAAGGTCAAGGTCAAATTGTGAAGGACCTTGGTCTCTGGTGAAAGCCTATCACCTGGTGAGTATATATATGAAGCTATGATGTCTCTAGGTTAGAGCATTAAAAAAATATAATTTTATGCAAGGTTAAAGTTTTTGGTTAAATTTTTTTGGTTAAAGTTTTTGTAAGTCCACAAAGGGTCAAGGTCAAATTGTCAAGGACCTTTGTCTATGGTGAAAGCCTATCACCTAATGAGTGTGCATATGAAGTAATGATGTCTCTTGTTTAAAGCTTACAGAAAATATAAGCAAGGTTAAAGTTTTTTTGGTTAAAGTTTTTGGTTAAAGTTTTGCTGAAAGGGTCATTTCGACATGGATGTTGGTCTAAAATGGAAGCCTTTGTCCTAATAAGTGTTTCTGTAAAAAATAAAGCCTCTAGGATAAATATTGATAGAAATAAAAAACTTTAACCTAATGCGGACGCTGACGCTGACGCCGACATCCGAGGGTATGACAATAGCTCTTCCGAGACTTTCGTCCCAGGCAAGCTAAAAATTGAAACGACAGCTTGAACAAGCGTAAAAGCAGTGTAATGGTTTTGAAGCTCTTGGAGGCCTTATAACTATCACCCATAGAGAACAAAATTGGCCATGTTTATGTATGACACACCATCAACCATTCTCAAGTTATGGCCATCATAGATGAAAAACAAGAAGTTTCGAGTCTGAATTGATATTCTGGTAAATTTTCTATTTTTCCTGAATGAATTTATTAAAGCCGTCAAATTTCTGTTTTATTCCTTCCTTTGAGAAAGCATAGTTATTATCCAGATAGTAAGCCTTAGCCAGTTTGCTCGGTCAGTAACGCTTTAAAAATTGGCCTGTAAATCCTGGGGGACACTGGATTGGCTATGTTTCATTTGCTGGGGTGTGGAAGTACAGTATTTCTACAATTGTCCCCGGACAAGTAAAACTAGAACTGTCGCAGGGTGGACTTATACCCCCCACAGGCACTTTGTCAAAATGCAAGTGCTATTAGTGCAGGACATGTCTATAACAGATATTGAGGTCATATGCAGCATCATGTTTCTATGTCGCTTGGTTTTTGAGTAAGAGTCTGGAAACGAAAATTGAACAAAAATTGACTGTGACCTTGACCTTTGACCCCAAATCAATAGGGCACTTCCTTGGGTCATAAGCAACATTTGCATTAAGTTTCATGATTGTAGGTCGCTTGGTTCTCGAGTTGGACTCCGGAAACGAAAATTGAACAAAGTCTCACCGTGACCTTGACCTTTGTGACCCAAAACAATAGGGCACTTCCTTGGGTCATAAGCAACATTTGTGTAAAGTTTCATGATTCTAGGTCACTTGGTTCTTGAGTTAGAGTCCGGAAACGAAAAGGTCTACGGACGGACAGACGGACGGATGGACAGACAGACAGACATGGTGAAACCAATATACCCCCCTCTACTTTGTAGGTGGGGGGTATAATAAGATTTTCTTCTTTTCCAGGATCAAAAAGTACATGTTACACCCTCCCCCCCCCCTCCAAAAAAAAAAAAAAAAATTTTGAGAAAACACTGATATTTTAAGAAGAAAAATGCAGGAGTCCAGCATTTTCTTCATTAAAAACAATATTTTCAATCCTTTGATATCTATAATATGATAATCAATCTCTTAGATCTGTTCAGTACCATTCTGAGTTTTGTCATGGGATTTTACTTGTCCCTGGACAAGTGACAGAGAAAAAAGTACACCGTACTTGCATGCAGGTAGAATAACCCATATCAGACAAGTCCACATGGGAATTCCTCAACCTTGATCTGACCATTGACAAAATTCAAATGAGAGTTTGCCAAGTTGGGCTGGGCAGCTGGTGGCTCAGATGAAATACTTTTTTTAAATGTTGTATTGGTGTGAGATATGGCAAGAAACAATGGGTAGGAGCACCTGCAAGCATCACAATCCAACCAAATCAAAGGCCTGAAAGGCCTGAATTGAAGACAGGACTGAATATAAACAATTGGGATGAAAATTGTGGCGTTTTGAGAAGATCTCTTGAGTGGGAATCAAAAATTTAAAACAATCATTGATGGTTACATATGGAAACTGCACCTTCCGAACAAATGAATATGCTTTACTTTGAAGACTCATCACTTCCAGATAAACCTATCCCTCTAGCGAATTCAAGCTTAACAAGAGGGAAACTGCCTTCATAATCGCTATTCATCCCCAAGTGTAAGTTTTCAATATCCTAAATGAAAAATATTCATTTAACCAACAGAAATATGGTGGCAATTCCTGTATTCTAAAACCTCATATGAATTATTGCAACCCTGTTTTATAAAATTGTATAGATTATCCCCAGCAATCCAATATGATCCAAATCCGATTTTTTTCCAGTCAAACTTATTAAGTGGATGTGTAAAAATCTTAAATTTTTAACATTTATTATCTGATCCAGGATTTGACTAATTATCTCCACATAGAAGAAGCAATGAAAGTAATACCAATATTCTTATACTTTTACTTGTCAAAGTCAATACTAAGAAGAAGTATTTTCCCGTACAATAGCTGTAGCTTTTTTATGAATACCGTTTAAGTTTCTTCCAGGAGTGAAACATTCTATTTCTATTTTTCCATTGAGATATTTCGATCTCCATTTCAGGTTATTCTCCTAGCATATGGTCTTACTTAGTAGACAATTATTTTTACTACAAAATAATATATAAACCTGTTAAGTTAACCAACCTTTCAGGCCTTTTCCACGGGACTGCTTTTCTAGATCAAGATTCGGAGTGAACTATCCGGTGAACTATCAATTTTGACAAAACTGCCAAAATGACAGATCGTTTAATGAAATCCCGAGCTGAAGCATTTATCACCTTGAGTAGAATTCTTTCAAAGTCCACTCCAGAATGTTACAAATAAATCCATTCCAGTTTCACAAACAGTTTCTGTTATTGTCAGAAAATTGTTGAAAACAAAAGCGGAAACTCAAAACCGGGATCGCGCATGCGTGGTACTACTGTATAGGCCATTCGGAACACCACTCGGCCGATCTAACGCATTCATCACAACTCGGCCGATTCCGTAACCTACATTTATCTGAGACTTCGGAGATCGCCCTATGATTGCCGAGTGAATATCATGATCACGATCTGTTGCCGTTTACGGATATGACCGAGTGATGTTCCAAATGCTGTACAATATGGATAGACAAAACAAGCCTAATAATAAAGTAATTTGATAAGCCATCGAAATTTCTCCATAAATCAAAGTAAAAATTCAAACCTAGGAAATTCCAAGGGTTTACGAGTTTATTCAAATAGCCTTGTGCTATTTTAGTTTTTATCCACATACACTACGACAGGCCCTGGAGACGGATAAATAAAGCAACCTTAAGGACACACAAACACACAATTTTACGAGAAATAGGGAGTCTAAAATGGGGAACTGAAAATATCTTGCCAATGCTATGTATAAAAACAGTTGTAGGATGCAATTGAAAATTTGGAGCAAATGCAAAAGATTGCAGCCGAAAACGCCCTAAAACAGCACCATTTACGAATGTAAAACACGTTTCTGCAGGCAACTTCTGCATAGATCACGTGTTCACTCCCCTGAGGTCCCGGCCAGAATTTAGGTCAGCACCAAAATTTTACGGTATATTGCTACACTATTGATTATTTTTGCCGCGTTTATTTTTATGAATGGGTCTACTTTTTTGAGCGTAATGACACATGTAGGTTTGTTATCAGAATCCGATGGCGACAATCCCTATATTGAAAGACAGGTAAACCTGTCTTCAATAAAAACAGACTAATCAAAATTCTGCCCTTCCTAATTATTAATAAAATAAAAAATCTGGAATGAGCAGTCTTGAGTGTTCTTCGAATTATCTGCTTTATTTTAAACATTTCAACACTCACTATATAGAATTATAACTTTACTTCAAACAAATTGCTAATTTAAACATCAGTCTGGCTAATAGTTTCCTTTTTTCATGTAGGTCAAAATCATGCTGCACGCAGACAGACTGTGGTCTCTACTGTTTTGAGAAATTCTCAATAATCCTATGCTGTTAAAACTCAATAGAATTGTCTCATTTAGACAATTCTGGTGAGTTTTAATAGCATAGAATTCATATACAATATTTTTTATACCAGTGATCTATACATTGTCAGAAATTTCGATTTAAAGAAGGGAATTTTGAAAACAGTCCGTTAATAGACATGGTTGCTGAGCAAGAAATACTTTATAAGTTAAGATCAGTCTGTACACTGACAGGGAGTCTGATCACAGCCTAAAGTTCTTCTTCATACTATGACTAATTTGGAACTCTGTGTTCATTTGCTTAATACAGGTTGCTTGCTAAATACAGGTGGTCACTAAGACAGGTTTGACTGTAATTTGAAATCGAAATTTAGTAGGAGTTAAATAGGATTTCACAACATGACACAAACTGTTTTCATGAAACATAATTGAATTAGCCCATTGTCTCCTATAAGAAAAGTTAAAAGATGTAAGTCAGTGATAACTTTATCATCAAACTTCTACTGTTTCATTTTAACGATGTTTGCCTACATTTGGCTACATTTGTCATTCAGACATGCAATATGATGAATTCTTTGCTAACCAAAAGATTGATTGAATGGAGTTTAACGCCGCTTTCAACATTATTTCAGTTATATCGCGGCGGCTGCAGCACCTAACAATGGTTTCCTGGTATTTCTCTCACCAGTACAACCACCACATTCTTTCCTAGCCTCCAGCTACTATCTCACATAGGTCTACGATTATCAGCCCATTGGTGAGAGACAAATAGTCGGAAAGAATGAGTTCCCCCGTCGGGGATCGAACCCGGGACCTCTAGATTGACAGTCCGACGCGCTACCAACTGCGCTATGAAGGCGGCTGCTAACCAAAAGAAGCAAGGCCTTCATTTTAAATATGTTATTGAGTAGAAGGCAGTAGTTTAGTCAAACATCAGATTGCATGTCTGTGTAAGCTGGTCTATTATGTATAATTCATGATTTTTGCCCTGGCAGAGTGGAGCCTATAAGTAGCAGGTCCTTGCAATTAAGATTAAGGTAAATAAGCTTTTTGAATACAAAATCTGTCAGTGAATAGCCAAATCCTTGTAACAGCTGAAGTTATGAGGGTTTGGTAATCCAACGATTAAACTGTGTAACTGTTCACTTTTGCTCAGGATATCAACCTGTTGGTTTTAGGATACCTTTATTTCCATAAGTTAACAATAATTGTCAACTATCCTGCTGAAAGAACTTGAATTAATGAAACATAAACTTGTCAAATTAAGGCATAGCTAGGCCAGACCCTAGCAGGTAAATAACAAGAGGGACATAGTGGCCCTTAATCACTCACCTGAATTAACAATCTAAAAAAGTCTTTCTAAGATTTGACCCCATGACCTAGTTTTGATCTAATTTGAACCAATTTCAAATTTGTCAAAGTTCTCATCAAATTATTCATTCTGTCCAATTTTCAGGTTGATTGGGCTAAAAATATGGCCTCTAGAGCTTCCACAAGGTTTTTCTAAGATTTGACCCCATGACCTAGTTTTTGACCTGACTTGACCTAATTTCGAACTTGTACGAGTATTTTATCAAATAACCATTCTGACCAATTTTCAGGTTGATTGGGCTAAAAATATGGCCTCTAGAGTGTCCACAAGGTTTTTCTAAGATTTGACCCAATAACCTAGTTTTGACCCCACTTGACCTAATTTCGAATTTGTCCAAGATTATATCAAGATAAACATTCCTACCAATTTTCAGGTTGATTGGGCTTAAAATATTGCCTCTAGAGTGTCCACAAGGTTTTTCTAAGATTTGACCCCGTGACCTAGTTTTTGACCCCACTTGACCCAATTTCGAACTTGTCTGAGATTTTATCAAGATATTCATTCTGACCGATTTTCAGCTTGATTGGTCTAAAAATATGGCCACTAGAGTGTCCACAAGGTTTTTCTAAGATTTGATTCTGTGACATAGCTTTTGACCCCACTTGACCCAATTTCAAACATATAAGAGATTTCATCAAGATATTCATTCTGACCAATTTTCAGGTTGATTGAGCTAAAAATATGGCCCCTAGAGTGTCCACAAGGTTTTTCTAAGATTTGACCCTGTGACCTAGTTTTTGACCTGACTTGACCAAATTTCGAACTTGTCCAAGATTTTATCAAGATAATCATTCTGACCAATTTTCAGGTTGATTGGGCTTAAAATTTGTCCGCTAGAGTGTCCACAAGGTTTTTCTAAGATTTGACCCAATAACCTAGTTTTTGACCCCATTTGACCAAATTTGAACTTGTCCGAGATTTTATCAAGATAAACATTCTGACCAATTATCAGGTTGATTGGGCTAAAAATATGGCCTCTAGAGTGTCCACAAGGTTTTGCTAAGAATTGACCCTGTGACCTAGTTTTTGACCCCACTTGACCCAATTTCTTACTTGTCCGAGATTTCATCAAGATATTCATTCTGACCAATTTTCAGGTTGATTGGGCTAAAAATATGATCTCTAGAGTGTCCACAAGGTAAATGTTAACGACGCACAACGGACGACAGACATCAAGTAACCCCAAAAGCTCACCTTGAGCACTTCGTGCTCAGGTGAGCTAAAATCACAGATTTCAACTTCGTCTTCGAAAGATATGTTAACAGCAGCATTTTGAGGGAATGGCATGAAAAGACCTAAATAATCACAACCAATGTTAGTGTGCATTTCTGAAGAGCAATTACAGATTTCAGGCTTGATAAAAACTCCTTTAGTCTAGAGCACTGCGTGGTTTTTGGACATTAAGCCCTCATTTACATCTTATTCACATCCGTCATAAACAAGCTACTTATATGTTTGTACTTAAACGGCAAACAATTTACTCTTTCATGGCTTGCAAATGGGTTCATACTATAAATTTAACTAAACCTTCCCTCATGGGATGTCATAGGTTCAATCTCTGGCATCAAATCTACCACCAATTAATGGATAATCGCAAACCAAAGAGGGATAGTAGCTATAACCTAGGAAAGGATGAAGTACTGGTGTAATACCAGAAATTATTAATGGGCAAACTTATTTCAGACCCGAACGGGGCCCGTTGTTGTTGTTTTTTCAGCTTGAAACCAGCCCTGCATTTAGGATGACATAACGGTTCAAGTTATACCGCTTTACTCGTGCAGTTGCATGTAAAGCGGGGTATAATTTGAAAACAGTTTGAAACATATTTTTAGCCTGAACGCAGAGCTTGTTTCGAGCTGAGAAAACAACAACAACGGGCCCCGCCCGGGCCTGAAATAAGTTTGCCCAATGTGACGTGCTGGAGCTGCAATGATAAAATCAAGAAGTTGTTAAAAGTGGTGTTAAACCCCAAACCAAAAAACCAATGGGGGTATTGATGAGTAGTAAGCATAAATGAACATCTGGTGACTTGAATGAAATGTGGATGAGAAACAACAGGAAACTATTTGTAGCAGCACCAGTGTCTGTATTGATACACTTTAACTGTGATTATGTTGACAGAGGTGTTAAACCCATTCAAACAAACAAACAATAGACTGAAATTCAACTGTAATAACCCTTATAATACAGACAAAAAAGATAAGATAAAAGTGGTGATAAAATTCCATAACTTCTGTATTTCACAATCTTGCCCACTTACTAAATCAACATGTATCAGGAGTTCAGCTGAACGAGGAAGCAATTTTGCTTTCAACAATCAAAAATTCCATTATCCTTCATTAATTCCGAGGTTGTACATACTCATTGGAATTGTCTCATCAAATCCATTCAAATGAGTACCCAAAACATATGGTTTGGATGAGAAATAACAAAATTAGATGGTCATCACTCCACCCAATTTATTAAAAAAAATCCATTGACACCTTTTATATGACCTTGAAAATTTTCAGCCTGGGCTTTTGGCAAAACCCAGAGATACAGATAGAGAGTATTTTGGTTTTTAAATTTGAATAATTCATTATTTCTAACTTAAATCCCACATTGTTGGTACTCATTTGAATCGTCTCATTGAGACGATTAAAATGAGTACCCACAACATATGGTTTCAGTGAAAAATGAAATATTTAGACTGGGTTTTTCCCCTCTCATCTGGACCCCTGAAATTCCTTAAGTATTTCAATAAATATTTCTTCCTTTTTAACAAAATTTGTCTTTGATAAATCTAAATTTCATAAACAGACAGAAAATCGTCTTGAGTAGTAACGGTTAAATTCTTAATTCTTGTTTCAAAATCCTCTGTTAGTGCATGCTGTTATAATTGACATACATGTATGTGAATGTACACTCGACTTTCACAAATAGAATAGACAGGGGTGAGGAATTTCCATGCCGACATGTCCGCCATGGGCTTTTCCACGTGTGGGCAAGTACATTGTTCTAAGCCACTTGTCTTTGGACAAGTAAATACCAGAGCAAATAATTGAGTTACAGCATTTTCTTCATTAAAAACAATATTTTTCTCAATATTTATCAATTCATTTTTTGTATGTGCAAGTTTATTTTGATCCTGGACAAGTATAAAATTGACTTTTACTTGTCCATGGACAAGTGGAGACGTATCGTATTTCCACATCCCTGGTGTAGACCAAGATCAGTCATACAGATTTGCAATCTGACATTAGTCTACACTACCTGCTATTTACAAGTGTGGTGTCAATGGTCTACAGGTTACGAGCATCAACCTCTTAACCAAAAGGTCTTGAGTTTGATTCCTGGAAGAGGATATCAATCTCGGTTCTTTCATTGGCCCACATATTCAGCGTGAGTTATTGTGAATTTCCAGGAAGCAGAATCAAGTGGGATTAATCTAAGTTGTGAGAACTTATTTCCAAATTGATGAAACATAAGTAGGTTTGGCCCCTGAAATTTCGGGGGGGTCGACCATTTTGGGATGCTGCGTCGATTTTACCCGTTCTGCCATTAACGCTGTTTCAATGGCGATTTAAGATCAAATGATGAATACAAGATAAACAAGAGCACCGCAAGCTGGTGCCAACGCTCGGCTGTTAATTATTTCTTAGGCAAATGGAAATATATGAACTTGGTACCTACAGGAAGGTCTTGTACCAAGCAATGATCATTTGAAATATGAAGGTTCTTTGACTAACCATTCAAAAATTATGACCAAGGTTAATTTTTTTCAATCAAAATTGACTTTGAAAAATGACCTTGACCTTGACTGATGACCTTGAACTTAGTACCTACAGAACGGTCTTTTCCAAAGCAATGATCATTTGAAATATGAAGGCTCTATAACTTACCATCGAAAAGTTATGACCAAGGTTAAATTTTCTAAGGAAATTTGACCTTGAAAAATGACCTTGACCTTGACTGATGACCTTGAACTTGGTACTTACCTAAAGGTCTTGTCCCAAGCAATAATCAGGTGAAATATGAAGGCTCTATGGCTTACCATTCAAAAGTTATGACCAAGGTTAAATTTTTTCAATCAAAATTGACTTTGAAAAATGACCTTGACCTTGACTGATGACCTTGAACTTAGTACCTACAGAACGGTCTTTTCCAAAGCAATGATCATTTGAAATATGAAGGCTCTATAACTTACCATCGAAAAGTTATGACCAAGGTTAAATTTTCTAAGGAAATTTGACCTTGAAAAATGACCTTGACCTTGACTGATGACCTTGAACTTGGTACTTACCTAAAGGTCTTGTCCCAAGCAATAATCAGGTGAAATATGAAGGCTCTATGGCTTACCATTCAAAAGTTATGACCAAGGTTAAATTTTTTCAATCAAAATTGACTTTGAAAAATGACCTTGACCTTGACTGATGACCTTGAACTTAGTACCTACAGAACGGTCTTTTCCAAAGCAATGATCATTTGAAATATGAAGGCTCTATAACTTACCATCGAAAAGTTATGACCAAGGTTAAATTTTCTAAGGAAATTTGACCTTGAAAAATGACCTTGACCTTGACTGATGACCTTGAACTTGGTACTTACCTAAAGGTCTTGTCCCAAGCAATAATCAGGTGAAATATGAAGGCTCTATGGCTTACCATTCAAAAGTTATGACCAAGGTTAAATTTTTTTAAAGAAATTTGACCTTGAAAAATAACCTTGACCTTGACTGATGACCTTGAACTTGGTACCTACAGAAAGGTCTTTTCCAAGCAATAATCAGGTGAAATATGAAGGCTCTATGACTTACCATTCAAAAGTTTTGACCAAGGTTAAAGTTTGCCACGCCAACGCCAATGCACACACCAATGACAACGCCAATGCATACGCCAAGGTGATCATAATACCTCAGGTTTTCTTTGAAAACAGCCAAGCTAAAAATCGATACGTCATGAAGCCAGGTTAATCAATACAAATATTTTCACACCTCCTGCGGAAGAGTGTGGCGATTATGCCAGGTTATGTCAGAGAGAATTGGCTAGTTTGATAGCTGACAGATGTAGCGTAGAATGATCATTTGGTCAATTTGTTTGACATTGAGTAAAAACACACTGAGTTGTCGAGATTTGGCAAAGTTTACATTGATTGATTGATTGGATGGAGTTTAACGCCGCTTTCAACATTATTTCAGTTATATCGCGGCGGCTGGAGCACCTAACAATGGATCCCTGGTATTTCTCTCACCAGTACAACCACCACTTCTTTCCTAGCCTCCAGCCGCTATCTCACATAGGTCTACGATTATCAACCCATTGGTGAGAGACAAATAGAGGCAAAGTTTACAATGAAACACAATTGATTGAATGGAGTTTTACGCCGCTTGCAACCTTTTTATAGCTATTTCACTACGGCTGGAGCACCAAACTCACCAGAACAACCATCACATCCTTTCCTTACCTCAAACTGCAATCTCACATAGGTCTACGATTTTCAACCAATGGGTGAGAGACTTATAAGTGCCGCCGTCAGTGATACCTAGAACCTCTAGATTGACAGTCCGTCGATCTACCAACTGCGCAACGTCTGTGGCAGGAACACAATTGAACACCAAAAAGTCTAACTTGCATGCGATTAAATCCGCGTTAATAAACTTCAAAACTTCAGAAGAAGCCATGTTTTTGCAAAATGAGCAAGACTTTTTTTTTATTCTTAATTCTGTAAACAATATCGCTGCGTGTTGACCAACGATTCCAATAGTGACCTGCCCCTTACCTAATTTTATTGGTATATAACCTCCCTTGGCCAAAAAATCCCATTGAAAATTTCCAACAAAAATTACGTTTTTTGTAAAAATGGATGATAAAATTATATTTTTCATCAAACTTTCTCAATTTGTAGTCATGTTTAACAGGGTTTGAAAATTCTTAGCCTATATGAATTATTATTGTTGATTCTTATGTATCAAGATAAACTGGAAGCTATATATATACCTACATTTCCCACTTGCAGTCTTTAAACAATGAAACTAAAAATGGCACGAAAATGATGGTGACTGTGTCACTTTGCATCCGTCTGAACTTTCTTTCCTGACAATCTACTAACTGTCAATCAAAATGAAATAGCTTAACTTTCCAAAACCCGAGATCAATATGTCGAAACTACAGATTCATTTAGTTGTCTTAACAGCATTTTTTCTCGTTCATCAAAGACGCAGTCCTGCACTCCGAGAGATTGGATTACTCTGGAATAGTTTTCGATCGTAGGTTATTGTTTATTTTGATTGTGTAGATAGTTATTTTCTCCTTTTTTCCAAAAGACAATAGTTAAAATATGAAATTTGTTGATCCAATGAAACTTTATGGATTTTACTTTACCTTTTGAGATCGACGTTATCAGGTTCTCAGATGCCGGGTGGGTAGGCCTGAGAAATCGGGTTTCAGAGAACTAATAGGGGTCTGTGATCGTTTAACCCTACAAACTAGATTACTTTATCAAAGATAGAGTAATAAACCATGTTTGTTCTTCATTTCATTCCCGAGTTTTAAAAATATAAAATACCATGGCCTAAATAGAATTGTTAATGTAGATCTACAAGTATATTTAGATATCCGATATCGTTATCAGTATTGACCGTCGTCTGTTACGTTTCCGCGGTACGTTATTTTTTACCGAAGGAGAGGGGGGGGGAGGGGGTTTTAATGGAGTTGCAGTGTACCCTCACCCAGGGTCATTCCCCTTTAATTTGAGTTTTTTTCTTTCGAATCCATCTAAAAATTCTTTTGTACATACACATATTTATAATTTCATTTCTTCTGCACTAAGGCAAATAGGGTCAGAATTGATTGAATAGAATAGCATTGAACCTGTAAAATAGGTTATCCAGTTACTATGGCATTGTAATTTGAGGAAGTATGATTATATTAAAAATTCCTTCTTCCTCAAGCTTAACAGAAGTCATTAATCACAATATGTCACCAAAATTATAAGTGGCCTAACCCTTGTCATATTTAACTAATAATATCCCTACCTTGGTAGGAGGTGAGGGTAAAGATCAGTCTGCACATATGTGCAGACTGATTGTAGTTTATACCACCTGATTTTTCTTTTTAAACAATTAAAGGTTCTAAAATTACATCTTTGAATCAAGAGGCCCAAGAGGGCCTGTATCCCTCCAACCAGGTACAAACTGCTCCAAATTTGAATTTTCTGCGCCCCCGTGCAGAGGCTCCACCCTTGGAATTTCTGCGTATATACTCTGTGAATCCTCTTATTGTATGTATACGCCAAAACACATACGATGGAGTTTTCCCATTAACAGAATATGGAAAAGTGTTAGAAGAATCCTTTCCCAATTTTCTACTAAATTTTAAAGTACAATAAACTCAATAAAATTTCATTGCTAAATGCAAAACAGTTGTAACTCCCTATAAACATATTAGGAGTTACAACTGTTTCCCACTAAGTCATCTACATGCTTTTTAATATGTATTTTTTTGCATATTGATATGTAAATTTGTATAGGCGACGTGGGAATATTGTTCATAATTATGTAAGAGGGAAATTTCCTATCTGTGCACCTTGATTTTAACGCAAAAAATCCGGGGTGGAGCTTTTGCACTGCATGGGTCTATAATCATCCATCCATTGGTTGGAAAGAAATGTCAGAAAGGATGTGAGATGCTGTCTTGGCAAACGGGTCTCTGATTTGCATAGAGACTGAGTCAAAAGTGTATGAATTTTGGCAAGTTTATTTAGTATAAAATCGAGCATTTTGTAAAATTAATTTTGTAGATTTTTGTTATTTCCTTAGGATATCAAATCTTAGGGTATTCTGTATTTGTTAAAAAACTGTTTGACCAGATAATCAATACTTGACTTTATCAATACTGAGATTAACTGCATATTCCCTTATTTAGACCAATTGGGATTTGAAAGAGGAAAACTAGATAAGCAGGTGAGTAATAATGGCATAAATCAAGGGATATTTAAGTTTAAGATGTCCTGACCATTGATATGCTAATTAGCTTTTCCAAATATGGAATAATGGAAATTTCTTCGGTCAAATGTTTAGTATAAAACCACTTGTTTTTACTATTTCTTTATATTTTCTTACAACTAAACAGCCTTCATCACCCCTCGTGTTTAAGAGCAGAAAATGCGAAAAAATTATCATTAACTAGATTGACAAAATCAATATTTTTAAAGTCATTTTGTTTTTCAAAAAAAAAAAATTCGAATGGTATAAAGCTGAAATTAATATTTTACCACATACAAATCATTCATTCAAACGCAATTTTATGAAATTGATGAAAAGGTTGCTCCATATGGAAGCCAAACAGACTATACACAATTATTACTTGAACTGGTAAAATATCATAATGCAAGAAGTAGAATCAAGAGATAAATCAAGATTGGGTAAATTCTTTTATTAGCCACCAAAGTTGGTTGCATATTAGACTCATCTTGTGGCTTGGCAAACAAAACCTTGCAATTCAAGCTGTCTCACAATATATTGTCTTGGGAACAAAAGTCCTCCTTTATTTATGGATGCATTTGGACAAAATTTTCAGATTTTCAAAGAATGTTGCAGTCACCAAACCATGTGCATAATTGTCAGGGTTTGGTGATGGTCTAGATGGTGAAGCAATTACCATATTTCCTCTAATAATAGCTCTTTTTGAGGAAATTCACCTCAAATTAGAGGGAAAAGGGCCTATAAGACATCAATTTTAACAATTTTTAAAATCAGACAAGAGGCCCAAGAGGGCCTGTATCACACCACTGGCTTTAACATCTTTAGACTTACATAAAATGAAGCTTTCTTTGAATGAAAACAACAGTTTAAAATCTCTTAAGACCTTTTTTATAATAATTAACAGGGTATGGCCCACATTAGACCAAAACTCTCAAGTTTCATTGAAATCGGCCACTTGTTCATTAGGAGATGTATTTTAAAGATTTCAGGCCAAAGATAAGCTACACCCTGCCATGCAAATATTTAAGGGCCAGGCAAAATTTCGCGAACAATTTTTGGAAAGGGTCACTGAAGGAACATTCTGGTTAAGTTTTATTGAAATCAGCCCGGTGATTCAAAAGGAAATGTCGTTCAAAGATTTCAGGCTCAAAATAAGCTCCACCCTGCCACCCCCATATTATGACCCAGTCAAAATTTTGTGAGCAACTTTTGTGGAAAGGGTCACAGAAGGAACATTCTGGTAAAGTTTCATTGAATTTGGCCAAGGGGTCCAGGAGGAGAAGTTGTTCAAAGAATTTGGGCTCAAAATAAGCCCAAACCTAACACGACCATATTTGGGGGTCAATCCAAATTTCTTGAACAACTTTGAAAGAGGGTCACCCAAGGAACATTCTGGTAAAGTTTCATTGAAATCGGCCTGACGGTTCAGGAGGAGATGTCGTTTAAAGATTTCGGGCTCAAAAAAGCCCCGCCTTGCCACGTCCATATTTATGGGCCAATCAAAATTTCAGTAACATTTTTTGATAAGGGTCACCCCAGTAACATTCAGGTAAAGTTTAGTTGAAATCAGCCCAGTGGTTCAGGAAAAGAAGTTGTTCAAATATTTCGAGCTCAAATAAGCCCGAGCAGGGCTGGGGTCAATTACATACCAATGTAATTAATTAAATTATAAAATACATTGAAATATCTCAATTACAATTATAATTATAATTACAACAAAAACTCAATGTAATTAATTAAATTACAATTACTTTTCAATTGTAATTGATTACAATTACCAATTACATTTGAGGTGTGATGGACCAGTCAATAGAAAATGGAATTTGACTATAACAGTTTTATGGTCACATTAAAACTGTAGATATATTGTAAGAAACTATATAGAGACAATTTGGAATTCATAATGATTTGAATTAAGGGCTAAACTTGTTTATGTTATGTAGGGCCATCACACTTGCTCGGATAGTAAACAATTTGATTTTAAAATTTAGCCAACACTGAAAGAAAGTATTACACTTCATAATTCAGCAATGTTAAGGATATGTTTGCAATCCAGTTTGGAATTAAAATGAATAAGACTTGTTTTACACTGCTTAAGTGACAAGGATTGATAAAACAAATTTCAATGTAGGCACCAGGCAACTACGCTGGTTTGTTGATATACATCATATCTATTGTTTTGATTAAAATACTTCTGCCTGGTATGTTATTTCTGAGAAAATTTGTACTGGATAAATGTTATTTCATTCCCTTAACGATAGTGTAACTAACTGTAAAGTGTAAATGGCCACCTTAGAAAAAAGACAAGATTTTCACACCTTTACCTATCCATTTAGGAAGTGTTTGTCATCTTATTGTTTCCACATTATGACAGGGAATGTGTGATTTTTACAATCAATACCTCTTTGTTTACTTTTGATCGAAAGTATAATCCAGTGAATCCATAGTTCATTTTGCAACTGCTTCTTTAGTTGAAGACAAATTTTCCTCCCAAACTTATCTAATTTAAAGAATTTATATGCTGATCAATAATTATTTCTTCTTTCCTTTTTTACTTCATTGTTATTTCAAAGAAAACTCAATACTTTGAACTAAAATAGAACTTAAATGTCTTAAAAAAATCATATTTGGGGCCCAAAATTTCAAGTAAGACACTGTTATATGACTGTATCATGAGACTTGCATTATAGAATACAGAAGTAATTGGGATGTAATTGAAAGTAATTATAAATTACATGTTGATTTCATTCGTAATTAATTACAATTACAATTACTTGTAATTGAGAAAAGAGGCAATTACTAATTACATACAATTACTCCACAATTTGTAATTAATTACAGCTAATTACAATTACATTTTTCAATTACCCCAGGTCTGCCCTGCCACGCCCAAATTTGGAGGTCAATCAAAATTTCTTGAACAATTTAAGAAAAGGGTCACTTAAGGAACATCCATGCCAAGTTTCATTGAAATTGGCCCAATGGTTATGGAGGAGAAGATTTTTAAAGATTTCAAAGTGAAAAAATGCCACGGGGGGTCAATCAAAATTACTTTAACAATTTTAGAAGAGGGTCACCCAAGGAACATTTCTACCAAGTTTCATTAAAATCCGCCCATTGGTTGGGGAGGAGAAGATGTTTAAAGAAAAAGTTTACGCACACACGGACGCATGGACGGACGCTAGAAGGACACACCGCCATGACAATAGTCGCTGGCCTTCGGCCAGTGGAGCTAAAAATGAATACTAAATAAAAGCTCACTTATCATGTTATGTATAGCTCAAGGGAGCATTTATTAGGAGAAATATGGTATGCAGCTGGGCATTTTTTCTGTTCCTATCTTTTTTGTTCCTAATTGATACAAAAGTAATTAGGTTTAAAGAAATCTTTTGCACCCCCATTCATGTTTCTAATTGATCTAAATGCTATTTGAATAGATTAAATTGTTTACAGAAAATTCCAATAAAATAATTGGACATAAAGGCTTTGATTCCTGCGTAATTAAATCTTAAATTTGAATTGAGATTTTTTCGTCACATTTAGAATCTTTTTTACAGGATTCAATGAGGAGGAATCAGCCCTGCGTTCAGGATGAAAAGGTTAGCAAAGCGCTTTTGAGATGATTCCCCAATTTGCATGTATGTGCCAGTGCAAAGCAAGGTATCAAGGTATCATCTCAAAGCGCCCGCGAAACATTTTTACATCCTGAACACAGGGAACCTTCAAACTATTGCAAGTTTCATTTTTATATAATTGCAATCCAATAAAATAAAGAATTCTGATTGGTTTAAAGTGCATCACGTGGGGAAATCCCTTGCACTTTATTTCTGTATAAAATGCAATAGGTCTTTCGGGAAACCCCCGAAATTCGATCTGCAAGTCCTGTGTTGTAGGAACTCGAATTAACCTAGTTCCTGATCATCAACGCAACATTGCTTATCAATCTATCATAAATTAATATATTTTTTCGAAAGAATATACGATTACATGCATGCAGTTCTGATTCTGAGCCAACCTAAACTTAGAAAACAGCGAGTCGACGAAGACCTCCAAGCAACCCTCTCAACTAAGACCGTATAAAGATACAGTCTAACTTGGCAGAGACAATCTCTTTTGTCATAAGTACCTCTAAGAATTTTAATGTTGTCTTTTATTTGTGTATCAATTGTTTTACTATATGACATTTCACTTCGATAGCGAGATAAACAATACACAATCTAAAAATAGATTGTGTAATTTATACGCACAGAAAGTAGACTTGAAGCTGTAACTTTTGGCTGAGTATTTTAATAGTTTCTTCGATCTAGATTTTTGCAATTATAAGGGACGAGTGTCTTTTTCACTGCATTTATTGGGGTATAAAATGCAATTGCCTTAGCACATGGCTTAATCATAATGCCCTACGGGCCATACTTTGTATGAATTTACAAAGCGGATTCATACATGAATGTTATTAGGTTTTTAATTTCATACCTCAATGAAATCAACAAATGCTCTCTTCAATTCTTAAATATTCCTTCTCCTTATCTTACAATTTAATATCATGAAGGAAAAATATAAAGATTTGTCAATTAAGTAACAGATTTCTTACGAGTCTAATTTTTGAGGAAGCTTGAAATACAGCTGCGTACTCAAAATTGCTTTCATTTGGGAATAAAGTAAAGTTTTCAGGTAATCAGAATACACCAATGTTGATGGACACAACTAAAATTAAATTATTTATTGTTGAAAAAAACTGAAGCTAGACTAGTTGAAATAATTTTTGTGGTATCAATTAATATTTAACCCTTTCCTGTTTTACAAAATTTTGGACCAGTCCAAATTCAAAGGTTTTGCAGACGAAAATTAAAAGTGGATTTAATTTGAAAAATAACCATTCAGTAGGGTAGAAAATATTGTGGAAAAGGAAGAAATTGCTTGCCAGAAGCAATTTCTTCTTTTTTCACAATGTTTTCTCAATCATAAAATCACAGACACGTAAAAAGCAGGGATGAAACAGCAAAGGGTTAATATTCAAAAGCTCATAGATACAGGTACAGTTATGGACCCAAAATATAAAGCCCTAAAGGTCCAAAGAATTTTTGGGTATTTCCAAAACTAATACCCTTGAAAGTGTGATGTAGGTATCCAGGGGTTTTCCCCCTGCTTTTACATTCTCTAATACATGTTTTTATAAACTAAAACAACACTCTTTCTGACCCAATTCTTTTTTAATTTTTAACAATAGCCATAGAGACAGCCTATCTTGCCAGTTTATAAATTTAAGTATAGTTACTATGGGGATATTCATATGCAAACAAAGTGGATAAATATTGGGAAATTTGAAAATCAGCCCAACTCCTCAACCAATTTGGTAACAAGGCTTTTTTCCAAATACACAGCTAGGATGTCATCCCAGTGCATTGTGGGAAATTTTGAAAAAGACTAAACATCTAAATAGATCGAAAAATTATTTTTCAGTTTCACCAAACAATCTTATATTTGACGTCATCAGTGCCTGACAATATCCTTAAATGTAGAATGTCCTGGCTTATGCTTGCTTTTTCACACTGAGGCTTAGGGCAAGTCTATATCAAGCAGGGTTTTAGTCTGACATCAATAAAATAGGGTCCAAAGGACTCATTCTTTTGGATTTTACAGGTCCGCAATCTTTGGATTTGACAGTCCCTGCTTTAGATATAGGAACTTTTTTTAAGGCTCTAATATTGTACAATATCAAAAAATTATTCCGTAGGGAATAGAATAAATATATAAAAATTAACAAAAAATACCCTTTTCAAGAAGTAGAAAGCCATGAATAGCTTATGTTGCTCAACAGGCCAACAGGCTTGAAATTCTTGAAATAGCAAATCAAAGTTTTGACTAGATATTTAGATATTTGGGTTCTAATGATGTTGAAAATGATTTTCAAAGTTTCCACTTTATAACGATTGTAGGAAAAAACCCCACAGGGACAAAACCCCACAACCAAAATTTTATAGCGTGGACAAAACCCCACACCATCCATTTTTGACAGTGGACAAAACCCCACACCATCCATTTTAGACAGTGGACAAAACCCCACACTTTCATTATTTTCAGAGTAGATAAAAACACATTTTATAGATACATTAACCAGCGAACATGTCTGATAATGAATTCCAAAAAGAAAGTTTGAATCATTATATATTACTTCGAATGGCTCTTCAAAATAAAGAACATTTAATCCTTCAAAAATTATTCTGTACATTTGATAGTGATTTCTACCTAATTCACCTTTCATTAAACACATAAGGGTATAAAAGAAATGTTTCAAATGCCATTTATTATTATGGCGAAGACATTCATGTGGTGTTATTGCCAGGTCATTTGTTCTACCATCATGTTGAAGACTACACTACTAGGTTAAAACTTTGCAACTTGAAGAGACTTGCTCTGTGAGTCAGAAAGGTTGATAATTTTATTCCATTTTTGCATTTCCACCTCTGGTCTCATTTTGATAAACAGTTTAACACCAAATTAAGACAAAATGTGCATAAAACAATAAATGATGTGAAATAGGAAAGAAGTTAATTTACCCAAAATTGTATTTATTATTGGTATCGAGATTTGTATTGGTCGTTTTTCACTCTTTATAATAATTGTCACATTGAATACAGATTAAAAGTAATTAAGACAAACATGACTATTTCTTTTTAATAATTTTACAAACTGATAATTTTATTTATTTTCCCCACCTTTTATGTCAATAATAACTGCAAAGCACTGTATAATTATCAAAGTTTGTAAATGGATGTTTATGGAATGTTGTTTAGATCATGGTTACATTAATACAAAGATTAAGTTTTCCAATTATTTCTCGTCATGCTGTTCATTGTAGTTCAGCACTATAATCTTCAAAATGCAGACTACATCACATGCTTTTTGTTTGAAACAGAATTTAGATTTAGCAAGCAAAGAGTTGAATTTATAACATTGATTGCCAGTACATATCTAAATCATGGAAGCAGAATATTAATTTTGAGTATTTTTCTTGGTATGAGAATGTTAACATTATAGAAAAGTTCAGAAATTAAATGATGCAAAATATAAATTCAAGTTAGCAGGCTCAAATATTTGCAATGTTTATGAATACGTTATATGCATTTAAGAACATTTTTAGGCAGGAATGAGGTCTTGTTCACTGTTTACCAAAAATTGAAGTGTGGGGTTTTGTCCACTGTCAAAAATGGATGGTGTGGGGTTTTGTCCACTGTCAAAAATGGATGGTGTGGGGTTTTGTCCACTCTATAAAATTTTGGTTGTGGGGTTTTGTCCCTGTGGGGTTTTGTCCGTATACCCTTTATAACATATAGAGAAATGACCTCCGCTTATTAAAGACATATTTTTCATCCAATGACAAAATATTCTGAGAAAATGATTTCAAAGTTTCCACTATATAACATATAGACAAATGACCTCTGCCCATATGATACATATTTTTCATCCAATCACAATGATTTTTGCTAGACTGATGAAGGGTCACTCAAGGATCATTCCAGTGAAATTAAATTGGTATCCATCACTTAGAATCTGAGAAAATGATTTTCAAAGTTTCAACTACACTGCAACTCCATTATAACGAAATCTGTTAGAGCGCTGAATCCATTATAACGCGGGGTCCGCTTGGCTCCCGAAATTTTGGGGGGTCGACCATTTTTGGATGCTTCGGCGATGTTACCCGATCCGCCGTTAACGCTGTTTTGATCGCGATTTTAGATCGAAGGGTGAAAACACTGAGATAAAAATCGATACTGAACGAAGCCAGGTAAATCATTACAATTGTTTTTCACACCTCCCGCGGAGCGGTGGTGGCGATAAATGCCTCAGGTCAAAGGGAAATGGCTATGATTGCTGACAGACGTAGGCCTAAAGTGACAGTTATGATTACCGCTGGAGTACCGAATTCGGTCACGAGTTAAACCATCACATCTTTTCCTAATCCCAAACTGCTATCTCGCATAGGTCTACGATTAGTAACCCATGGGCGAGTGACTTATAGTCAGAAATAATGAGTGCCGCCGTCGGAGAAACACGGAATCCCAATATTGACAGTCCGGAGCGCTACCAACTGCGCTTTGTCGACGGCAGGGACGCAATTGGACACCGAAAAGTCTAGCTCGCGTGCGATTAAATCCAAGTCAATAAGTTTCAGAAGAAGCCGTGTTTTCGCAAAATAAGCTGATCTCGTTTTATATTCTCAAATCTTGAACATTTACCGCTGTTGACAAACGTTTCTAAAAGCGACTCGCCCCTTACCCAATTTATATTGGTTTATTACCTCCCTTTGCCAATCCCGTTGAATTTTCTTATAAATATTACGTTTTTTGTAAAAATATGATAAAATTTTGTTTCTTTTTTATTTAACTTTTTCATATTATAGTCATGTTTTAAAATTCAAAGCTCAAATGAATTATTATCGTTGATTCCTATCTCTCACTAAATAGACAACTTCATTCAATTTAAACAGGAAGCTATATATTAACCTACATTTCCCGCTGGCTAGCGTCAAACAAAGAAATAAAAATGGCGCGAAACTACTGGTGACCGTGTCGCTTCGTTTTTCGTCTGGACTTTCTTTCCTGACGACCTACTATCTGATATTCAAAGCTGTGAATTAACATCTTGCAAACCAACGTTAGCGAACGTTTTATTTACACAGTTTTCGAGAAGCTTTTGATATCCCTTGACTCATGAAGATGATGTATTAAATGGATTAGCGTATCTCCGCAAACCGGCGATCCAAATGTCGTAGCTACAGATTCATTTTATTGAAAATACGGCATTTTTTCTCGCTCATCGAAAAATGCGGTCCTGCACTCCTAGACATTCGATTACTTTGGTATTGTTTATTTTGATTGCGTAGATAATTATGAAATTCGTTGATCTTATGAAACTTTATGGATTTTTCTATCTTTACCCTTTTGAGATCGTCGTTATCGGTGTTTCTCAGCTGCCGGACGGGTAGGCCCGAGAAATCGGGATTCAGAGAACTAAGAGGAGTCTGCGATCGTTTAACCCTACAAACTAGATTACTTTATCAAAGATAGTTTTGTTTAGCTTAGGGACAACAAAACGATCTTTAAATAAAAAATACCAAAGTAATAAACCGCGTTTGTTCTTCAATTCATTGCCGAGTTTTAAAAATATAAAATACGATGGCCTAAATATGTACATGTATATTTAGATATCCGATATCGTTATCAATATTGACCCTGTGTCTGTTACGTTTCCGCGGTACGTTATTGTTCACCGCGGGAGGGAGGGGGGGGGGGGATCGGCGGCGGCAGGGGGGGGTACAGCGTTATACCAGATACATCCACTTCTTCCGCTGTTTCATTTCTTGGACCCCGACCACAGCGTTTTAATGGAGTTGCAGTGTATATAACATAAAGAGAAACGACCTCCCCCCATAAAATACATATTTTTCATCCGATCACAATAATTTTTGGTAGACTGATAAAGGGTCACCCAAGGATCATTCATGATAAATTTAATTGGTATCCATCAATTAAAATCTGAGAAAACTCGTTTTACCATATTTGGTAATTAGCACGGCCATTTAATCCAAGTTTTTCATTGGATGAAAAATTCTAGAACAATTTTGAAGAGGGTCACCCAAGGATCATTCCTGTGAAGTTTGGTTGAAATTCATCCAATAGTTTCTGAGGAGAAAATTTGAAAAGAAAAAGTATACAACCGGATGGACGGACACACATATGGATGCACCACAGACACCACGCCATGACAATAGCCCCCGTGGCGTTCGGCCAGTGGAGCTAAAAATGAAACAAGCCTTAACACTACTACATAATAATATTTGTAACAATTGTAGAATTGTATTGTTATTTGCTGCTGTAGTTCAAAAAGAAAGAATAGAGCAGGGGTGTGGAAATATGACTTTTCTCCACTTGTCCATGGACAAGTAAAAGTCATTTTTCTACATGTCCAGGATCAAAATGAACTTGCCCATATAAAAATGAAATGATGAATATCAAGAAAACATTGTTGTTGATGAAGAAAATGCTGTAATCAGGCATTTTCTTCATTAAAGACAATATTTTCTCAGCTTTCATACAACCAAAAGGATGTCTTTCCTACTAGATCTTTTTAGTAGTGTATCAAGAATTACTTGGGTATTTATCCACTGACAAGTGGCCTAGACAAATGTACTTACCCGCAAGTGGAAAAGCCTGTGTCGGACAAGTCGGGCATGGGAATTCCACACCCCTGATAGAAGCCAATAACTGTTAGCTTTCATGTAAGCTCCATTTATCTCTCATTGAGTGATCAACAAAAGTTATATTTTCAAATGAGTGGTGGAGCCACAAGTTAGAATATAGCTTTTGTTGTTTACTAAGTTAATATACATCATCTAACACAAATAATTAAAGGATTATTCTATTTCTTGGATGCAAAAATGGGACAAAATTAATGTGAAAGTTGTTGGATAAATTCTCTTTAAAGTTTATAACTTTGAACATGAGTGGAATGCAATGTCATTTCACCAATTGTATAATGGTTCATTTCTTTGGCACCAAATAGGTTGAAATGAATGATTTGATTGCATTGGGTTTTAATCCCCTTTCAACAATAATGCTGCAATATCACTGCAGCTTGTCCACCTATCAATGGTTTCCTGTCATTTTTTTTACATTAGCACAACAACTTTTCATCTACTATAAAATCACTTCAAGACTTACTACTAAGCAGAAAGAATTAGATATATATCGACTATCTATGGTTCAACTTCAGGAAAGAATTGAAGACTGTTTTATACAATCTTCAATTCTTTTCTGAAGCTGATCCCTAGAGGATCTTTAGGACTCACATCAGATAGTTTGGGGGGTCCTTAGGCTACATTTTTTGCATCTCAGATGAGCAAAACCTGCATTCCGTAAAAGCCTGCAAACCACCATTTTCCTAGACTTCTGTCTGTATCAACTTTGTTGGCTTGCATAGTTTTTTTTATTTCTTATAATACCTCAATCAAAATAGAAAACACAGCGATTTTTCTCCTTCTTTGACTGGTACTCTTAAAAGGACCTGTTTCCCATTGCCAAAAAGTGACATCTTTTCCCAAAGTTAACGAAAAAAAATCCTAATTTTCCTAGGTCCTTTCCAAACTCTTAAAGTGAAAATTTAGAATCAAACATATTATTTTTCAGTTTAATTTTAATTTGAAGGGCTTAAGAGACAAAGACAACTTTATTCTGGTAGTATATTGTACACAATCCTGAAGTTTTTGTTGAAACTTACTATAATAAGATTTTTTCCAATGCTTGTGAAAATGACCTATTTTTCCAAATCTGTTTGGTTTTTGGTCCCTTCCCAAAAGCATGAGAAAAAAATACTGAAACATTATCTTAAGTTTCATATTCTACTTGCAAAAGAAAATTACCTGGACCACAAACAACTGGTTGACAGCAGAAAGTCCGACTCCCGTTCTTCTGTGGTAAATGGCCAAGAGGACATGTCCTTGTCTTCATATTTCTCGTACTGTACGGAATCGTAACAGATTTTTCGGTTGTGTTCGTAACAGTCTTGTGTGGCCTGGGAATTGGTACTGCCCTCTTATCATGAGGTGAGGCAAAACTGAATGACACCAGATAGACAAGGCACTGGAAATAAAATTTTGCTTTTTTGAGGGTTAACCCTTGTCATGCTGAATTAAAATCCTCTTTCAGAATTGCACTCATATCATTGTACTGAAAGCCCTAAAATCCAAGGGTGTAGATATCCTTTCTTTTTGAAGATTGAATTCATTAACAACTCTGCCTTGAAAGGACACAGACAGGTGGTGTTGACTAAGATCAGACTACACATAGGTGCAGGCTGATCTTTGTCTATACCTCTTGTCAAAGAAGGAATATTCAGGGTTCAGCATGACAAGGGTTAAGAAAATTTTATGCTGGGGTGCAGAATTTCAATGCGGAATTTCAGTTCCAGCATTTTCTTAACCCATGTCATGCTGAACTGGGAATATTACTGCTTTGGCAGGAGGTGTAGACAAAGATCAGTCTGCACATTTGTGCAGCCTGATCATAGTCTATACCACCTTAATTGCTAGTTCAAACTAGAAAAGCTTATTCATGTAGTTTATATTTTCAAAATAGAAACAGACTCAAAATTAGTGAATCTAGTGCTTTCATCACTTTGAAATTGATGCAATTTTTGACAAGCATTTAATTTAGCATAACAAGGGTAGTATATAAACAATGTTTCACAAACAATCTATTCACTTATTTTTGCAGAATTATCATTTTGAAAATCATCCTTTACTTGTCCAGAAACAAGTGGGAAAATCTGTATTTCGCGTTGATTTTGTTTCCACTTGTATTTGCGTATATCCAGTCAATCTTGCTCGAGAGACCATGTCATTTAAGCAACCATTTCATTAAGCGACAGTTTTCGAAATCCCCTTCTTTATTTAACATTTTAAAAATGAGATTTAAGTACAAAACTATGAGTGCTTGATGGAAAGTAATTGGGCTGTCTCTACAGTTGCACAGAGTATTATAATATCAGTAAATATCATAAGATTTCTAACAGAGTCTATAAGTCTGTAGATGTAGTAAAGACTCAGAGCTGACAGTGAAATCTTGAAGAACTCGAGCATAATGATGATATTGACAGTCAGGTCTAGAGGTAGAGCATCGGCCTCTCGACCCAAAGGTCCTGAGTTCGATTCCCAGGAGCGGCTATTGATATTGGTTCTTTCATTGGCCCACACATTCGGAGTGAGAACTCAGGGTTTTAGTCTTACATCAACAAAATAGGATTCATAGGACTCAGTCTTTTGGATCTTAGGGGTCATTCTTTAAATTTTGAGATTCCCTTCTTTAGGAATAGACCATTTTAATATTGTACTCTTAACTTTAGGAAAGGTTTGAAGACTATTTTAAGCAGTCTTCAATTCTTTCCTGACATAATCTAAGTTGCAAGAACTTGTTTTCCATTCGATGTAAAATAAGTAGGTTTAAACCACTAAGGTCTGAAAATAATGTTTTCTTTCTTTCCTACACTGGCAGATCCAGGATTTCTGAATAGGGGGGGTCAAAAATATATATTCTGACAGGGTTTTAAGGGATGCAGGTAGCTAGGACTCTCAAAACTATCTGATGTAAGTCCATAGACCCTCTGGAAATCAATTTCAGAAAAGAATTGAAGACTGTTTAAACCATTTTGGTGGTTTTTTAGAAGTTGATCCATATATTTTGTGGAACTATTCCAGAGAGTATTTCAAAATTTGCACAAAAACGTGAGAATGGCTCTAATGGAGTAGTCTATATTTAAACCAGATACTCCATATTATGATCCTTACTATTTAGTTTGTTTTCCTACAGTTCTATAACCCAGTTTTCATTGAATATCCCCATGACAATAAAAATAATCATTTGAACACCTCCAACCCCCTCTGGATCTGCCACTGTTTCAAGATCATAAATAGAAGTTCTGGAAAGAGTTTCGGGAGTAAAATTTCTATTTCATAGGAATAAAATGAATGAAATATCAAGCATTAAATGAATGAAATATCAACCATTATCTATTCATAGCATAATTATTATCCACATGGAAATACCTAGAAGTAGACGGGTTTAAATTGCCTATCAGGACTCGAGTTTGACCCTTAAACCAGGTTTTGCTTCCCAAAAATTCTAATTTGACCCTCAAAAATTCCCTGCAGGGGGTCACTTTTGACCCACTAAATTTCCAGTGGTGCAACCTTAGCAATATAAAAGATTTTATAGATCAATTGTTTTCTTCATACTTTTACAACAGACCTATATTTAAATGAAACAACATAAACAATAAAGTGTGTCTACACTTTATTGTTTATATCTTGTTTCAGATATAGATTAAACTCCTTGATCCTATTACCGGTGGTCTTAATTCAATTTGTCTGTGATTAAGAATCTCTCAATTTTTTCTTTGAATATTTGATATCATCACATAGGCATATCATTCCTTAATTAAATTCAGTACTTTTGTTCCTAGCAAAATCCAATTTCAAAATTTTCTTTGATTCGAAATGACATTACCCTGTAGATTTTGCTAGAACTACTTTTGTATCAATTATCATTGAACTTACAAAACCCTCCAAATTTAAAAAAATAAAACCTGTTTCTGATCGTTTTATACCTATAACACAAACTTTGACTTACTTAGGCGCAGTCTATCATATTTCGCATGACAAACATTTCTTAACTTAAGTTGAAAAAAGAAACAAATAGACTACTATTTCTAAATCTTATTTTCCTCTGTGAAATAGTATTGTAAAATTGAATGATGGATATTATAAAATTATAAAATTGGATCTAGCATTGGTCAACCTGGTTTCATTCTGCTATAAAAACTTAAAAAGAAACAAGAGCATCGCCTACGAGTGCCTATGCTTGGCTGTTGAGTGCTAGATGGTGGGAAAAATCTGAGTCAAAAAGGGGGCATAATTTGCACAAAATGCATCTAGAGTTATCCCCCTTGATAGTATAGGTTGCTCTTTTGATGGTAAACATGTGTGCCAAGTTTCAAGTGAATGCCTTCAGTAGAACCAGAGATATAACAAAATGTCAAAGTTTTCGCACAACGACAACGACGACGACACAGAGGCTATAGCAATACCTCTGGTTTTCTCTGAAAATAGCCGAGCTAACAAATAAAAGTTTGAAACATTATCGTATTGCTCTTTTTTTACCCCTTCAAAACCAGTTTTGACCAGCAGAATTTTATGTTCAAGGGGTCAATGACTCCCTAATTTAAAAAGCTGGCACAAGCCCTGCCTATGAGAAGAGGTAAATAAATATTCAGACCTAGCTTCCAAGTAAAAAGTTTGCAGATATTCAACGGTGCATAGAATAACCGAATTAGGCCTGAAAAAAGAATTACACCGAATTACGCTAATTTTTACCTAATTACAATACAAAAATGCAACAATATCATGTTGTTATAGATAATTTTGTATCAAATAAATAGAAATTTGAGGGAGATGTTGAATAAAATGTTTGAATCGTGGATTTCTTTTGTGATCACCGAATTTCACCTGACAATTTATAGGCTAAGAGGGTGAAGGAAAAACCGAATTACACTTTTCCTGGCAACTATTGAGTAAGGTTAAAACTGAATTACACCTAATGAAGAGTTAACATTACATTTATTATGTATTATCTTTATCAAATCAGTCATTTAAATTATAAATTAAATCTTCATCTTAAACAGTTTATTTGCGTATGAAGGCCATTATGTGAAATTTGGTGACTTGAAATAATCATATGGGATCAAAACATTCCAATCAAACATCGCCCACATATTACTCATGGTTTATTAAACTTAAGCAATAGAATAGGGACCACATTTAACCTATGTTTGTAATGTTATTTGGTGAAATTCGGCGTAATTCAGATTTCAGGTGTAATTCAGTTTTTCTATGCACCCGATATTCAAGAGGTCTTGCTTGTCTTTAATCTTTCAGCCGATACCTTATTTTTAGATGTACCAAAAATAATTATGTTAATAAAACTATGTACATAATGATTTAAATCACCAAATACTTACCACATGTGCAATATTCCAACTAGCTGTCATTTTAAACCAATCCAATAAGCAGGTTCTAAATGTTGGATAGTAGAAGGTCAAGGTTGTTTACAAAGTTTACACGATATTTTGTAAAACTTGGCGAAACCTCTGATAGCTCAGAGACAGTTTGCGCATAAATAAATACTTTCCAACATCCCCAGCATCTGCTCATTCCATGACAATGTCTTGATCGTCTGTCTTTTGTGAAAGAAAACGATTCCAATATCACTGGAGTAAGTCATTTTTCTACCCGGAAGTAAACTTACATTGGTGACGTAGACTGGAACATTAATCTATTATTCAAAGTAGACAGGTGACCCTATCCCATCTTAGGTACCTTCCGATACTGTATCGATAGATTGAGACAGGCTCGACTGTCATTTATTAAGAAACAGAATGGATATTTTCTAAGCTTTTAATTTGTGACCCGTCATGCGAAAAAGGACCATCTGGAAACTCTGCAACTGAGCGTCACATTTCTAACAATTTGAAATGTGCGTGAGGCGGCAAACATCGAACAGCCTAGTCTGCCATATACTGTAAATATGTAATAACATGTTATACATAGGCGTTGGCTAAGAAAGAATTTGAAATAGGAGTTAACAGCACAAAAATAATTTCGTAATAAGAAAAAATATCATTATAATATGACCTACGTCACCAGTCGCGGGAGTGGAATAACCCCGTTGAATATTTTTTATATTACACGGGTGTTATTACACTAGTGGTATTATGAAATAAGGCAAAGCCTAAAAAAGCGATCGCAGCTTATCTGAAATATTGTTTGTTACAAGAGAGAGAGAGAGAGAGAGAGAGAGGGGGCATTTGTAATTCATGTTTCTGATGCACAGTCTATTCCTCCGATACTTCGTGATCCTTTCATCATTTAGGAGAAGAAGAGATTAATTCTTAAATTCACCGATGTATGAAACTGAAAAACGAATCAGACTATGAATATGTGATCCAGATTCACACACGATTTTGATTAGGTTTTGATTTTTACACCACTATGAAATCAAGACATAACTTCTAGATAATCTTTAATTTAATCGCAAAACGTGAAGATTTATCAATAAAAGTAGAAATTCTTTTTGGGGGGCTACTTTCTACCGAAACAAATTCAGTCCAGCCAATAAGAATGCATAAACCTTTTTAACATAACTGTAATTTAATTAACATCTTTAAGAAATAAAGGCTTTTTGAGACGGGTCCATGTAGGCGTACCCAACAACAAAATCTATTCATAATAACATAAACTTTACAAACAAGCAATTTCTTCATTCCCACAATGTTTTCTCGTGGCCTTAAAATCAACTAATTGTTGTTTCTTGTTTTGGATGTTGCAAGACAACTAGGGTCACCATTTTCTAAATTAAACTCGTTGTAAATCGCAAGAACAGAGTTGCATGTATTTACAAGTTCACTAGTCTACGACTGAACTGTTTTAAATTCTAGACTATAGTATTCGTGACGTCATTAGCCAGCATAGATGACGTCAAAATATTTGTTGTCATTTTAATCTTAACATGCATGCAACATGTAAATCTGAGGTTTTAAATGTGTTCCAGGCCGTTTATGTGTAAGGACTAAAGGTAGGGATGTTGTTATTAGCATTGTCATTCTGTATAGCGAAAACTTATAAATATTTTGTGGGAATTTCCACGCAAATTGCTTCGTTTATTTTTCTTCCGGTAAAACACAAAATTTCAAAGAAACATCGTTTTTTCGGGATAGCTAAAATTTATCATTTTTCATTTTTTTATCTTTCATTTAAATTACAAATGATTCGTTAAGGTATTTTTTCAATACAATTTTTAACCTTTTTTCGGTCCTGCAAGTGGATTCCTTCCGGATGGAAAATGACACGTTTGTTTCGTTTGCCAGTAGCATAGAATAGAATTATAGAATAACACATGTTACCACATACGCTCGCTTCGCGCTCACGGCCTTCGGCCGTTCGCGAGCTGCGCTCGCTATAACTATGCAAGTGAGCCCAGAGCCAATGGCAACGCTATTTTGTGACCGCGAAAATGACGTCATAAAGTATGTTTTGTGACGTCATTTTTAAATAGCGTTACAAGTTTCGCGGAAAATTGAAATGTTGAATTTCAATAATTTTGACGATTTTGCGCAAAAATTAGAGTCATATCATAAATAGAATATTGAATGAGTGGTCATAAAATACAGAATGTAATATGAAATTAGGCAAAGCCTAGAAAACGGGCGAAAGAAAAAAATACTTGTACTGAGACATTTTCTGACTGATGACCATTTCTTGCCGCATACTATTTCTTGCAAATTATACTGTTTCAAAATTGGTATGCACCGAGAATCCCTCTCCAGCTAGTAGGCCTAAGTTTTTGCTGTCTTTTCTGTTTAGGTTACCTGTCAGTTTGCCATATCCACAAATCCAGTTGGTGTCTATGTGGCAGCTTACAGTGTCAATTGAATGATCACACAGTTTTGATATTGTAATAGACATTGTCATTTAGACCTAATTAAGTTTAATTTTTATAAAGAAGCACTTTTTGTAAATTTCAAGGCTGTAAAAGAGACGGCAACATGTAGATGCTTTAATCTCATTAACATTACAGAGACATCACACTAAACCATACAATATCTTTCCTGTATATATTTGAAAAACTTTTGGTCCCTGTATACCAGTACTTATCTTAAGGTTGCCGAATCCTCTTATTTAGATCTAGATTAATAATCTTTATATCTGTGTACAGGGACCACTAGATTACCTTGTGAATGCAGTGCAAACTCATCAAGAGCACCTTAAACGAATTATTATACGATAGAAGAAATTGTTCTTGATAATTATCTGGTAAATGGTGGCAGATCTACGCCACAATAAGAAAAGGAAAAATATCTTGTGAGTGGTGGTACTGCTGTGCAAATATAAGGTTTATAAGCATGTCAAATTACAAGACATGTAAAACATCAAATTCGCTTTTAATGAAGCCTCAGCCATCTGTTTATGAGTATAAGCACACTAACAACTCAGTAAGAAATACAGCAATGTGTTAACACAAGTTTTTAAACAAGAAATATAAATATATATCTAGTATATTGAATTGCTATTTTAGATTTATAATAGAAAAAAAAAAACAAATATGTTTATTAGAAGAGAATATTTTGATACACAGAATATTTTATTTCTTATTAATAAATAGCTTCCAACAAAGATTAATAGACCATATATTCAAGAGGTTGTTTACTGTTTTGTCACATTGAATCAAGACAGTTGTGAAAAGGAAGCCTCAAAGTTGTTGGCTTCATATAAACAGTTGTTCACCAGTATGTCTGTCTTTCTTAGTTTTTCTAAATTTCTCCAGAGTTGTAAAAATTGAATAAAGATGTTATCATCTGCATTAAAAGCTATGATTAATGAATCTTCTTTGTTTTGTTCCCTTTTATTAGCTTGCCTGAGTAAACAATACGCAGTGTTCCCACTGGTCCTTCAATCTAGGGGTAAAAATGGGTATTTTACAGCATGCACGAACCCTCTCTATATGAGACAAAGAAGGTTGTTTGCAAAAATAAAGGGTACAAGCTTTAATTTGGGAACACTGAATACGCCAAGGTCCAGTCATCACCTTGGCGTCTTTACTCTTTGGTGGTGTTGTTGTGGTTTTTGGCACCCATAGTAAGGAATGCTCTTGTTTGATTATACCAGTACATGTATTTATTTGTAATTGTTCCTTGTACACACGGTAGTTGAAGTTTGAAACACAAAAAGAGGAGCATTTTCTTCTTTTACCAGATTTCTAGGTAAACAGTATTAGTATAATTAAATGAAATTAACCAATGTCAATTGATCCTATTTGCTTTGTTTCCTTTTATTGGATTTAACCTTTACCTACAAAATACTGCTTTTTGTTGATATCTAGCATAGTAATTAAAATCAGGAGAATGAAAAAACTTAAGATATACGATTTCTTTATTTTAGACAACATTAGTTTCTCTAAAATAGAGTTTGCTCATTTTAAAATGGACTCATACAGCACTTTTAACAGCCTCAAATTTTGAGTCAATGCTTATTTATCTAAAGCTAAGTAGATCTATTGGACCAGGTTACTAAAAGCTTTAGCCTTAAAATTGCCAAGATCAGAAGCAATGCAGAAAGACTTTAAGCTCATGGCCATTGCCCATACTAGCTCTCTATGAAAACATAAAGAAAGACCAAAACAAAAAAAAATCTTTTAATCCTTTGTAAGTACAAATATACCTTGGTTTCCTTGAGCAAGCAATTTTCCCTTTCTAACATTTTTCCTGGCTTTAGTGCCTGTTCTAGATATTCAAAAAGGGAACAAATTCTAAGCCAAATCTAAATAAAGTATTGGATAAATTTGTTTTCTTAATCTTTTATTATAGATCAGTATTGAAATTTATGAATTTTATATTGTTTGAAAATACTTAAATCATTTTAAAAATGGACAATTTAAAATTTTCTTGAAGACAGAAGCTGTCATTTTTGTAAAATATGCATAGACTGAAGATATGAATTCTAGTCTAAAGGTTACCTGTCTACCTGGAAGTACTGGAAAACTGGAGTGCCATCTCTGCATCAATATTCATAATGAGGCTCAGTGACGTCACTGTTCTACATGTAAACATTTTTTGAACTAGAATTTTCTGCCGTCGTAGAAGTTACGTAAAATCTCTTTTCTGATGAATAATTAAAGAAATGACTGCCAAATTTTATTTTCTTTGTTTACTTAGGATTTTTTAAAAGGTAGGTTCTGTAGACTGTATTTTACGATTTCTAGCTAAAAAAATCTTCTTTGAAGCAATTTTTGATAACCAGTCGGAAACTTGTTATTGTTGTTGCAAAAATTAGACTGTGTCTCGAAACGTCTATTCAGGGTATAGGAAAGTGAGTGACCGGAAGGAGATAAACGGACGCGGCCTGACATAAGAGGTTTTTATGGGGAAATCAAAATGGACGATTTGGCTTGAACGGTATATGAGTTCTGATTTTACTGTTTGTTATTTTACTTCTGTTTTCTCTATATATACCTGTAAGCTATAGGCGGTCTTCAGACCGGGCCTTCTGCCCGGTCTTTCGCCCGTATTAATCTCGTCAACTTAAGCAGATAAAAACTCGGCGCAGCTCGATTTTATCTGTTTATAGATGACTGGTTTAATAAAATCGGTATTCCATGACCACTCATTCAATATCCATTATTTATTAGGAAACATTGCCCATTAAAGGCTTGTTTTCGTGGCGTTTGGTTGAAGCATCCAGTAGTTTCTGAGAAATGGATTTTTTTAGATTACAACTTGATGTATGGATGAAAGATAGAATGAGCGTCATGACAACAGCTCAATTGGCTTTTATCCAGTGGAACTAAATACTAATTAAGAGTGTATCACATTGTTAAGCTTTTATGGTGAAATAGGAACAAAGCTATGCAGATTTTTTTTATTTAAATTATTGTAGTATTTTCTACAATCAAAAGAAAAAAGTCCTAACGTTCTATCAAGAAAAAAGCAATTGAATCCAGGGCGTCTGCCGCGGTGAGAGGCGAACATGTTGACGTTACTACTTGGCTACCTGGACTCTTTATGACATTGTATTATTTATTGATATATAGTTTAAAATACGATCCAAATCCATAGCAGAGAACAATGACAATGAAAAAGTGTTCAAATTAAAATTTACATTTAAGTATAGAAAAAACAATTCACATAAGCTAATAACTTCTGAGACATGCAAAACGATGGCATTAATCTTTTTGAAGCGAGACCTACAAAGGCATTCGTCACAACTCGGCTGATTCCGAAACCTACATCTACCAACACGACCCCAGAGAGACTAGTCAACTGAGTCAAATGATTTACATTTAAAAAAAAAAAATGTTCAAAAACATTTTCGCTCTTTAATAAATTTCAGGAAAAAATAAAAAAAAATATCAAGCTGATAAGTGTCTATGAACACGAAATGTCACTATCGTATACAACTGGCTCTAGAAACGAATTTCCCTACAACCTGTAATCCCCAACAAGGGAGAACCCAATTAGCTTTTTAATTTAATAATCACACTAAGATTAACCATTTGTTCGAAGGGATTAAACGAATCTGTGTTTTTAGAATAATTAACGCCTAGAAAATTTTCAAACCGCCATGGAAAAGGGGTCATCTGGGGAGTTTGTTAACCATCGACCTTAGGTAGTGTGGTACCGCTGTCAATTATCAATAGACTTTTTTGATATTCGACAGTGGGACCAGTCTGCGAAGATAGGTAATCTACCATTCGGAACACCACTCGGCCATTCTCACGATCAACCTCGGATGTACATAGACGGACCATTTTTTAAAAAATACGGGAAAACCATGGAAAAACTCGATGACGTCGGATAAAACGGCTTTAGCCCTCGAAACTTTGATATGAATATCCTCCGTGCGCTCCCCTTTTCTATGATTTGAGCGTTGTTGAGTTATCAAAACATCGTAACTTCAGTTTGAATAACCTGTAATTTCAATGTTATTCTAACACTTCAATATTTAATAACAATGATTTATCTATTTTCTATAAGTTTTCCAATAGTAGACTTATTTCACATAAGTCTGCGCATGCGCGAAAAACTCTCGACTCCGCCCCTTATACAAACGAGGGGGCATGTCATTTTAGTCCAGTAAAAGTTTATAGTAAAATAGTATGTTTTAAACAACAAAATACTCGTCGTTATAAACGATATCAAAGTTATTTTTAATCATAATTAGAATGTAGTTTTAATGCTAAAATTATTCATGCCTATTTTTTGTCTTTTTTTTTTTTTTTTTTTTTTTTTTTTTGCTTTTTAATCAACATATATTTATCAAATTCTATTTAGCGTCCCTGACCTATGAAAAAGCATTTTGATTTTTTTTTATTAGACTGTCTTTTTAAAATTTTTTTCATCAAAGTTTCTCTATGAATTATTTTTATTCATGTGTTATTCCCTTTTCTTATTCAGATCTTTGTATTTATTTCGCTTTTTTCATTAAAATCCCAATATAGCAAAAATAAAAAAAAAAAAAAAAAAAAAAAAAAAAAAGAAAATTACGTAGCCTACTCAATTATTTCTTAATATAGTATTATATTAATTTCTTTGAATAAAACATTTTTACCATCACATCGTAATCAACACACTGAGACAAGGAAATGTATTCTTGCATTAAATAATAATTATTAGAAAAAATAAAATAAATAAATAATAAAAATAAATCGCTGAGCGCACATTCCAACAAAATACACCACCTCGTTCAATATTTTTTTTGTGATAATGCGCTGTTGAAACTTCGTGACAAAAAGAAAAAAAACTGAAAACAACACATTAACGATCTTTCACATTATGAATTATGATTGTGGAAAAGTAGGCCCATGTGATATTTTGACCTTGCAATATAAATTTCTTTGTGAAAAATGTTATCTTTTCACAACGGCATTTTTTTTTTGCACAAGAAAGGTTGCATACAAAGAAAATATTAAATGATTATAATAAATAGATAAATACGTCTTATTTTGTAAATAGCACAAAAAGACCAAACTTAGTTAAAGTAAGATTCATGCTATTTATCGTATTGGGGCCATATATTTATACTCATTTAGAATCGTTAAAATATTCTAGCACAAGCCTCTTGCACCACTGTTGTTTTTTCATATTGCTTGATAAAATTTAAATGTAAAACAAAACATGTAGGGTTGAGTTAAAGGTTTTTTTCAATATACCATAGACCCCGGATCAAAGAGCGGTAAAAAACTAAGGCAGCAGTTATAAGTTACAACAGGTGCACTAAATAAACATTGTACTGGTGACAATTAAGCATCGTATGTGACATATGGTATTACATAATCGTATTTTACTTCTATCACATCTTCATGATGAAGATATATCCATAAAAGGTGTGTTTTTTTGTGTTCAATAATTCATGAATTTGGAAATTAAATTGGATTCATAAGAGGTGAGTGTTAAAAAGGCTTCGCGAAAAGAATGATTAACTCAGAACAACAAAATACAAAATTATTAATTTCGAAACAGTGAAATGCACGTTTCCAGTGTATTTAAAAGCCCTTCCCAATATAAGTATTTGTTCAAATTTGAATCAATAACAAAATGAAATAGCAACTTGCAATAATACACCGGTTTATTCCCACTTCGTCTAATCCCATTTCGTCTACACTATAAAAATGCTGCTTTAGACCAAAAATTCCCATTTGGTCTAACGCCTGTTGACACCTTATTATATCAATTTCCCATTTCGTCTACAAAATAGTTTTTGACATGTTATGAGTGTCATAGAGGTGTTATATACAACCCCCCCCCCAAAAAAAAAAGATATCAAAAAGTTTTTTTGAGATAGATAAATAAAATCAATTTTGAACATTGACTAATTTCCTTCTGACTAAAGTTTATGTTATTTTCGATAAATCAATAGAAATAAACAAATATGTCTTCAATAAATTCATATAAGAAAATAAGTTAAAAGCTTTATTCAAATACTTTCTGTTATATGTGTGTTTAAAACGTAAAGGTAAAGTCTTCTTTTCATGATATAATAAGATATGAATAATTAACATTTTATGAAGTATAATTTTTTTTTGAAGTAAATGAAATTTTAGACCAAATGGGAATTTATCAAAATATGAGTTTAGACGAAATGGGAAATTGACTTTTAGACCAAATGGAATTAGACGAAGTGGGAACAACCCAATACACCTGCGATTGATTTATTTCTCCCCTTTTCACATTATCTTTATCTCTCGATAAGTTTTCGCTTTTTTGATTTTTCGTTAGAGTAAAAAAATAAACATATGTCGAATTTGCATTCTGTCGTCTGTCGTTTCTGTTGTCTGTTTTTATTATATCTTTATTTCAATTATTTTTTGTATTTTTAGTTAATTAAGATTACCATCGATTTGTGACGACAAATTCTGCAATTACTAGTATTGAATTAATGAAAATGAATAGTCAAAATGAAAGAAATCCAAACAAACTATCATATCAAAGTGTTTTCTCAAAGCGGTAGATTTTCAGTGAAGGATATCTGTTTCGACCAAAAAATATAAATTCATCAAGTAGATAAACACTGAAGATTTATCTCTGCAATTTATTCCACCCAACTAAAATCAAACGTCGCTTTTTTTCAATATTTAAGAATAAAAATTCCTAAAAGCGGTCGAAATGGTTCCTTATGACATTTTAGTATTGATTTGAATTATAAAAGTTTGGTGATCGTTTTTATAAGTAGTATAAATCGACTGATTTATTCAGATAAATTTCAATGAAATAAAGAGTGAAGAAAAGAAGGACGCCCCCTGGAATGCATTGGTAGGTCAGTTTGACTGAAGAGTACGCAAGGGAGATAGTTACGTGAAATACCTCTATTTGGGGTTTAGAAAACACAGAAATCATTTTGAGTAATTAGGAACAATAGAGGAATCAATATTCTTTTATTTTCCTGAAATTGAAGGTTCGTGACATATACATTGAATTATCTTTTTTAACATTTTGCTCTTTAACTTGTCTTGTTTTAGAACATTGAAATTTTGATAAGTTTTATAAATGTTTTGAACACTGCTAGCATTTGATCAATTCTTAATATTTATTGTTAATAAGATAGTGCAAGCCCATTGCAGAAATGTTCCTAGAAGATTTGTTTGTCATTTGGAAGTGTCCAATGGTACAGAATGAAACTACTTGCCTAGTTCATTAGTGTGCTAACATGTACAACCGCAGCCAAACAAATCATTAATTGCCCCAGTTTTCAACCAAAATATCATGAGAACAGGTTAGCACAGAATGTCAGTTTGTCAATATAAGAAAAGTCATGGTACGAAATCTCCTTCACACACTAAAGTTAATTTTTTGAGTTCCTGAAGCAAAACTCTTTTTTGTCATTGTTGAAATAGTGAAGTCCTCTACCCCCCACCTCCAGTAATCATGATTATTAATCAATTACTCCAATGAAATCAACGATCAATAATGGTTTAATTACTGTATTTCAGTGCTTTGATTATTAATCGATAAACAATTAATACCTCAATAATCATTAATTTGATCGATTACTTTTTCAAATAATCGACCCCATGTCTGTTGAAAGGGTTCTATATACAATGTTTGGCGCAATTGACGTATGCTATTAGCTGACCTGCCCAGCGTTCAGGATGACAAAACGGTGCAAACGTTTTGACAATTAAAACCCGCAAATCGGAACATTTCAACAACTCTGGAATATGCATGAATTGGCATTATACTTTCACCAAATGGTCTTTAAATGTTATCTTTTATTATAGTGATATTCTGCTGCGTCACCGAAAAAGGAGTCTTCGTGTCACATCTCTCCAGCTCACATGGTGACAGAAAAAAGCTTTTCTTAAAAAAAATCCCATGGCTGCTTATATTGTGATAACGGTACTCGTGTTTTGAAATGTTATCACGCATTTTACAAATATAATCCGAAAATACGAATCGATTATTATTATTATCATTATTATAATTATTATTATTAATTATTATTATCATTATCATTATTTCAGCGATTTCACATGTGTGCCTGATGGACATATTTTATGTAACCTAAACTATCAAAAATTGCAATATAAAATTTCACAGCTTGTATAAAAAGGACACCTCCAACAGGTATCAATGCTCGACTGCAGGTGCTGGTAAATGCAAAAAAATCTAAGTCGAAAACATTTATTCACAATTCGCATAAAATACATACGAAGTTGTCCCCCTGAATTGTATGGCTTGTTCAAATTATGGTCAATAGGTTTGACAAGATTCTTGCAAAGTCTTTCAAACATCTACAGATTTCACAAAATATCAAAGTCTTTTCTCGACGACGAGGTCGCCATAGACGACACCAATGATATAGCAAGACATGAGGTGTTCTCCGAAAACAATATGCGCTGCTTGTATAAAAAATGAGTGAAAACCTCAACTACAGAACGCAGAGTGAAGATTTTTGTCAGGCTTTGTGGCAGAATAGGCTGGCCAGAAGCTTTTATTGCGCCTTTGTAGGAAATGTCACCGTAAATACTCATTTCATTTGTTTCGCGTGTGACACTAATTTATTTAGACACCTGCTTCAAAATGGGCTAGCCCATCTTCACGAGTCAAGGGGTATCGAGTGGATAGCTTCTTCTCGACTACGAAAAGTAAAACGTTCATAACCCTTGGCAACAAGATGGGGCCAGCCCTGCGTTCATGATAACATAACGTGGCAATCTTCTTGCAAATTATACCCCGGTTTTCACATAAAGGTGCGCGCAAAGTGGGGATGCAATTTGAAAACAGTTTGCCACGTTTTGCTATCCTAAACACATGGCTGGTTAGAAGAGCTTAGACTGTTTTCTGCTAATACTCTGTAAGTTGATATTGGTGGACATCTTTGACGGATTTGTTGAATATACAAGGAAAAGCTTGTTGAAATTAAAAAGTATTAATGGCAAATTTTCTGGGTATAATTGTGTAAAGAATTATTCTTCCATACCATACACGATTTTGCGAGAAAGCATCTATACTTCTATACTGTCCCTTTTTTTCACTTTGAAATAAAGTATGAGTTCTTGAATAGGTTTTTAAGTTGGAATGCGGAGCAATTCCAACTTAGATTTAACAAAACCGCAAAATGAACACAAGATAATTTCATTTCGGGTTTCTTGAGAACACATATCACGTGAACAGGATGTGAATACACTTCGGCCTATTTTGTATATCTCAACTTGACAAAGACACACAAAGTTTCTGAATATAATTGTGTAAAGAATAATTCTTCCATACCATACACGATTTTGCGAGAAAACAATTATACTCTTGTGTCCCCTTTTTTCACTTGACTAGTAGAGTATGAGTTCTTGAATAGATTTTTTTTGCACTGAGTAAAGTTAACGAAAATTGTTATAGTTTACTTTTTAAAACAGAATATTAACCGTGAAATTCAAATCTTTTTTTCCCTTTGATTATTGTACATAGGCTAATTGTTTAGAACTCACATCCCATAATTGAATACAATTATCAGTCTAAGTACATGTACCTATTATCCCCTCCGAGGCTCAACTAGTTCCGAAATGAATAAATGAATAAAAGAAAAAAATATATAATTATTAACGATTGAATCGTTTAAAGGGAGGTTATTACATAATTCTGCATTCTCTTGAAACCAAGCAGATTTTGCTATTTTTTCGAGAAAATGTTTGCATCATCGAATAAGTTATCGTTATTAAAAATGTCAAAGTTTGTCTAAAAGAACTTAATATACATATCTTTTTTGCTGGCTACTCGACGGCCCTTAAATAGAAATAAAGATAACTTATATATAAAGTCCTTTATCACAATAATTTCTACGACACTAGAAGTCGCAAACCAAGGATAGAGATGTTGTCTCCGTCCTTCCAAATTTTGAATGTCCTGCACTGCGCCACACACACTCCCGCTTGCATTTACCCTCCATACATGTCCCTTCTACTCTTACCAAATTCAGCCCTCTCTCTGTGCATCTGCTCAGAGAGAAAGAGAGTCCAAACATGTCCTTATTACTCCCATAAGGCCTTGCCCCTCTCTCCTAGCATCTGCTCAGAGAGAGAGAAAGGAGAGATAGAGAGAGAGGGTGGAGGGGAGAGAGATAGAGAGAGAGGGTGGAGGTGAGAGTGATAGAGAGAGAGGGTGGAAGGGAGAGAGAGAGGGTGGAGGGGAGAGAGAGAGTGGGAGGGAGGGAGAGAGAGATATGGAGGGAGATAGAGGGAGGGAAGAGAGGGGAGAGAGAGGGAGTTAGAGAGAGAGGGGACGAAAGAGAAGGAGGAGAGAGAGGGAGGGAGAGAGAGAGATAGGGTCGCAGAGAGAGAGGGAGAGAGAGGGGGGGTAGGGAGAGAGGGGAGCGATAGGGGAGACAGAGAGAGGGAGGGAATTGTGTGGGTGCGACTTAGGGGATATGTAGGTGAGAGCGAGATAAAGGAGGTATGTGGGTGAGACAGAATGTGTACATGTATATGAGCAAGCAGAAGAACGTGAATTAGGCAGATTGAGGTCTTGTCACTTGGACACGTGTAAGAATGTAAAAGAGGATATGTGCTTGAGAGAATGGTTATAGGATGAGAAAGATGTAGATGGTTAGAGAGAGGAGGTATGGCTTTTTTCCGATATAGACAGAGGGTTGTTGGAGTCAAACAGTCAGATGTTGTCAGAGAGAGTGCAATCCACCACGCTAAAGATAATAAGTACACTGCACACTGTCACTGATCATTGTGCAGGCTTACCTAGTTTTGAAGCTTTTCACTTCTGTCATAATTTCTAAACCTATAATGTCAGGTCCAAAGGCGCCAGATCAAACCAACGCAATATTTAAGTTTCATTGAGTGAACAACGAATGCTGTTATAAGTCAGTGACGGAACCACAAGTGGCAATATAAGTTGTTGGCAAAAAGGAATATTAATCGATCTTATTCGAAAAATAAACTATTATTCTATTTCTTTCAGAGGTGTGTGCGAGAGGGTGTGTGTGGACAAGAGAGGGAAAATTGGGCGAAATTCTCAATATCTCATTACCTCCCTTTATAAAACAAATCTACGATTTTTCCAATTTTTGTATCTACACGTACCAATAATACGTTTTAAAATACAAACAAGCCAAAAATTCGTAGAATAATTTGAACTTTTTCAATGTAACATTGATAGTTTTGAACGATTCCAAAAGGTTTTTAACGATTTCGTAGCGTTTTAAGAGTGACGAGAGTAAATGCTTTGACTTTATGAATGAATCGCTGACCGATATAGAAATAATTTGATCGAGGCGAATGATTATTTTCGATGACACTAACTGTACTTGTTCTCAGATGGTTAAATAGTGGCGATAATAAGAAATATTTCTTACGGGACTACTTTGGGCGCAAGATTAAAAAAAAAACATTGTAGATGCGCTCTCAAAATTGTTTTCATTGTGGAAATAAACCATTTTTTTTTTCAGCCATTAAGAATGCAAGAAAATGTATGGAAACGAAAAATATTAAATTTCACGTACGCTACTGCTACCCCCTGACGTCACACGTAACGTCATCTTTTTAGACACTTACACAATACAGTTTTCTTTTATAGAAATATGTCTTCTGTGCGTATTTTTGATAAATGTGTCGATAACAATTATTTCTTAATCCTTTTTACTATAAACAGCTTCAAATGGGGTAAAACAGAGTTAATTTTGATTTTTTTTATTCAACTGATAGTTTATTACTTCTATATTTTAGGGCGCTTTCTATGATTTCTGGTATGTGTATATATACTCAAGCGCAATGAAAATGCACCACCCAAAAACTTGCACAAACAGTTCTAAATTATAAAAAATTCAATCGACTCCTTTGTTTTGTCTTTCAACCTATAAAGGAACATGAAGACATTGCATAACTTAACATCAACCATAAGACATGGCTGCGTGTTTGGTGGTCATTGGATAGGCACTTTTGGCTTGCTCGTTTATTTTTTTAACAGGTTTTAAATTGCATAATTAAAAGAACTGTTTATTAGAGAATGAAAATACGGCATTTAATTTCACCTTGGTTCTAAGAAGAAAACAAATAATTTTACGTATGGTATGGGATTCTCTAAGAACAGGAGGCATTTTCTTAATCAAAATCAAAGAATCGTAAATAACCTTTTGGTACTTCTCTTTAAGAGTGATTAAAACTCCAAACGGAAGGTTTAGGTTAATCAGGGACGCCGAAGGTACGGTGTAAACCTAGAATTTAATGAGCGTTAACCTCTGCACGAATCAACTATCTAGACTATGGCAACCGTTCCACAAAGTAATAGCCGGCGTTATGTACTAAGTGAGACGTTATGTTATTAAATGTAGAATGACAGAAAGATTTTGCAACACAACTTTGAAGATTTAAGATTAACGATTTTTAACTTTTTTTCTTAAGTCATAGATTCAAAAACCTTCTACACTTCCTGAGCCTACTCTAACATTATTGTGTAGTAAATGGTCTATTACAAATTTATTCAGATTAATAATATTCATGTCTGAACTTTTGGTACATTAAATAAATAACCGAGAAAAAATTCAGGTGGTGCGTTTTCATTGCTCGTGAGTATACATTCATGAGCAAAATATGATAAATCTGAGTACAATTACTATTCAAATTCTTGTTAACCGTGTCTCTTTATGACTCTTATGTGTACGTTATGCAGTAATATTACAAGTTGAGTACAATTGCGACATTAATCCAGAGTTTATTTCTAATGTCGATAGGCGTTGTGGCACTCAATTATGTATCAAAGAAGCTGGTGGATTCGAGTGTATTTAGATAATCTGAAAACTTAGAGAAATTTAAAGAAACTACTTATGGCTAAAGTAGGGTAGTATATATACATTCGGGAATTTCTGGCTGTACATGTCCCGAAAAGTCGCGGGTATTAGTAAGATATACAAATTGTCTCAGACGCATGTTGTTGACTTTTTTTAAAATTATTTTAGCTTTCTTTCATTTCTTTTGTCTTTCTTGCTATTTGTTTACACGTTTATAGTATTTATTCCGCATGTCCTTTTATTTCTTTTCAACAATTAAATATTGATGAATAAGAGCCAAATTTTCTGACTACAAACCTACGTTACAAATGAGAAATACAACTCCGAAATTCGTTGAAGGGGACATTTTTGGAGACAATTTTGGGAACCAGCAGTTCCTTAGCGCGGTGGATGGTATATATCTAATTGATCTGCAGAAAAAAAACGTATTTCTATTTTCTAACTGGTTATTTACTTACATGTTGCCTCAAACTATTGAGTGAATTAATATCGCCTCAAACTATTGAGTGAATGAAAAACGACGTTATTTTATACTTAGGGGACATTTTAGAAGACAATTTTGGTTCAAAAGTTAAGCTAATCTTAAAGTAAACAAATCTTCGATAAAAACGTTTTTTGAAGATGAAATCCTTATTGGGAAAGTTTGGTTCTTCCGTGAAATAACAGACCGTTTAATATTACGCTAGCATTTTTCAAGCGTCATGGGACACTTTATGTACTTTGTTTTCTCAAATTTCTTATTCACATTTTCCGCTTTCCTAAAATGAAATGATCATGATCACCGGGAATGATCGCCCTTTAGTTTGATTGGCGATTTTGCCAATAACATTTACACTTAACGTAGAAGAGCACCGAATATCAACTTAAAGAAGAGCAAAGTGTAACGCGGGACATTGAAAAAAATAGACGTTCGTTCAATTTCGCAACGCAATAGTCATTACGCGGTTAAAAGAAAATTGAAAAATTATTAAACAAAATGTTGGTAATTCATTTACCTTTCTTTTAGTATACAATATTACTAGCAAACCATAACGGGTATTTTTTAATTGCAATTCAGAGCACAGAAGTAGCTATTTCTTGAATTTGATTTGATTTGATTTGAATTGGGGTTTTACGTCGCTTTCAACAATCTCCCAGTTATATCGCGACGACTGGAGCACCTAACGATGGATTCCTGGTAAGCTATTTTTTGAAAGTGACACGAGTATTTAAAAGTAATGACGTACGGCGTTCCTGGTAAATGTTGGGTTAAGGAAACTAGAAGAGCCTACGAGTGCCTCAGCCTTGAACTCAAGCACGAAACCATTAGTTGCTGATTGTTCTTGATGGTCGTTTTGTAACGACCACAATGTTAGGAAGGGAAATCATCCAGATTTTTTTAATCAGTAAACCAAAACAGAGTTGTCGCCCACAAATAATAATTTAAATTCTTTTGTGTTGTAATTGTTCTTTTTTTATTTCAGGGACGGATCCAGGATTTCCTTACGGGGGTTCGCACTATTTTTATTTTTTATTTTATTTTGTGTGTATGTGTGTATGTGAATTTTGTATCAGACTAAGTAATTCATCTTAAAGAAGTTCTAATGAGACTTGTTGTTTTTATCAATGTGAGCTTTGTTAAGTGAAATTATTAACAAATCATTTTATTCACAAGTAATAGACATATGTTTAAACTTGAAGTGAACATTTTACGGAAAAACCTACTTCGATGTTGCAAACAATAAATGGTTCCAAGGCACGGAACATTACTCGGCCATTTCCGTAAACTACAACGGACCTCGGATGTATGTAAGGCGGATTGGTATGTAACAAAATCTTGCATTTTGTTAGGCGGAAACAGTGTAAGAAAAACTAGCACTTTAAATCTACATCTTTTACAGTAAATAACGGCTGAATAATCTAAATTTTTGAGTATGACAAATCATTCTCAAAAATTAAGATTTTTTTAGCCGTTATTTAAGAATCTAAAGATATTTCTATTGGGATACTTAAACGAGTAGCGTTGACGACGTCGAATGTTTTCACTCACAGTTTCGAGGGCTAACGCCTTTTTGTCTGACGTCATCGAGTTTTTCCAAGGTTTTCCCATACTTTTTGAAAATAGTCCGTCTATATACATCCGAGGTTGAAGGCACGGCTGATAGGAGGAAAAATGACAAGAAAGAAATAGTTTCCTGATGATATGTTTAAACAGCCCTGCGTTCATAATGACAAAACGACGCAAACAGTTTGCCAATGATAACCCGCTTTGCACGCAAACGCAAGTGCAAAGCGTAGAAAAATTTGAAAACTGTTTGCACCGTTTTGTCATCCTAAACGCTGGGCAGGTTAATTTCCATTAAGTCATTTTCATGGAATCATTTTTTTTTATTGTTACAAATCTAAATTTTTTATATGAGCCAGTGTGTTACATTTCCAACAATTTCACATGTGTGCGATAGAAAAAACATTGAGGAACATGGACAGTCACACAATGCAAAGCGTCCAGGATGACAAAACGGTGCAAAGATTTTGACAGTTAAAATCCGCAAAACGGAACATTTCAACAACTATAGAATATGCATGGATTGGCATTATCATTTCACCAAATGGTCTTAAATGTTATCTTATATTATAGTGAAATTCTGCTGCGTCACCGAAAAAGGAGTCTTCGTGTCACATCTCTCCAGCTCACACTGTGACAGAAGAACGCTTTTCTTAAAAAATTCCCATGGCTGCTTCTATTGTGATAACGGTACCCGTGTTTTGAAATGCTATAACGCATTTCACATATAAATCAGAAAATACGAATCGAGAAAGCAATAATTGAAATCGGATCCTATTGAATACAAAATGAAATTCATTTATTATTATTATTATGGCTGGTTAGAAGAGCTTCTAAGACTGTTTACTGCTAATACTCTGTAAATTGATATTGGTTGACATCTTTGACGGATTTGTTGAATATACAAGGAAAAGCTTGTTGAAATTTAAAAGAATTAATGGCAATTTTTCTGAATATAATTGTGTAAAGAGTAATTATTCCATACCATACACGGATTTGCGAGAATATACTTCTATACTGTCCCTTTTTTCACTTTGAGATAGAGTTTGAGTTCTTGAATAGTTTTTTTTTGCACTGAGTTAAGTTAACGAAAATTGTTATGGTTTACTTTTTAAAACAGAATATAAACCGAAATCTAAATCTTTTTTTCCCTTTGATTATTGTGCATAGGCTAATTGTTTAGAACTCACATATTTATAATTGAATACAATAATCAGTCTAAGTACATGTCCATGTACCTATTATCCCCTCCGAGGCTAAACTAGTTCCGAAATGAATAAATGAATAAAAGAAAAAAGTATATAATTATTAACGATTGAATCGTTTAAAGGGAGGTTATTACAAAATTCTGCATTCTCTTGAAACCAAGTAGATTTTGTTAATTTTTTGAGAAAATGTTTGCATCATCGAATAAGTCATCGTTATTAAAAATGTCAAAGTTTGTCTAAAAGAAATTAATATACATATCTTTTTTGCTGGCTACTCGACAGCCCTTAAATAGAAATAAAGATAACTAATATATAAAGTCCTTTATTACAATAATTTCTACGACACTAGAAGTCGCAAACCAAGGAAAGAGAAAGTTGTCTCCGTCCTTCCAAATTTTGAATGTCCTGCACTGCGCTCCACACACTCCCGCTTGCATCTACCCTCCAAACATGCCCTTTCTACTCCCACCAACTCCAGCCCCTCTGCATCTGCTCAGAGAGAGAGAGAGCGTCCATGCATGTCCTTTCTACTCCCACAAGGTCCTGCCCCTCTCTCCGTGCATCTGCACACACAGAGAGAGAGGGGTATGTGGGTGAGACAGAATGTGCATATGAGTAAGCAGAAGAACGTGAATTAGGCAGAGCGAGGTCTTGTCACTCGAACTCGTGTTAGAATGATAAGGATGATATGTACTTGAGAGAGGGGTATGTGGGTGAGACAGAATGTGCATATGAGTAAGCAGAAGAACGTAAATTAGGCAGAGCGAGGTCTTGTCACTCGGACACGTGTAAGAATGTAAAGGAGGATATGTGCTTGAGGGGTTATTGGATGTGTAAGATGTAGGTGGTTAGAAAGAGGAGGTTTGGCTTTTCTTCCGATACAGACAGAGGATTGTTGGAGTCAAACAGTCAGATGTTTTCAGAGAGAGTGCGATCCACCACGCAAAAGATAATGAGTACACTGCGCACTGTCACTGAGCATTGGGCAGGCTTACCTAGTTTTCAAACTTTTAACTTCTGTCATAATTTCTAAACCTATAATGTAAGGTCCAAAGGCGCCAGATCAAACAAACGCAATATTCATGTTTCATTGAGTGAACAACGAATGCTTCTTTCAGTCAGTGATGGAACCACAAGTGACATTATAAGTTCTATTTCTTTAAACTAAAATGAGACAAAATGTGAACAATATGCATTTTATATGATATTGCTTTTTTCGTCCAAATTGGACGGAATTCTCGATATCTTATTACCTCCCTTTATAAAAAAAAATCTACGGTCTTTCCAATTTTTGTTTCTACACGTACCAATAAGACGTTTTAAAATGCATACAAGCAAATAATTCGTAGAATAATTTGAACTTTTCAATGTAGCATTGATAGTTTTGAACGATTTCGAAAGGTTTTTAACGATTTCGTAGCGGTTTAAGAGTGGCTAGAGTAAATGCTTTGAATTTATGAATGAATCGCTGAGTGATCCGACCGATTTAGAAATAATTTGATCGAGGCGAATGATTATTTTCGATGACGCCTACTGTACTTGTTCTCAGATAATTAAATAGTGGCGAATAACCTTTCCAATAAAAGCTACATAATAAGATTTCAAAAATGTAATTTAAAAGATCAATAGAATATTTTTTTTCAGAGAAAGAGAGAGAGAGAGAGAGAGAGAGAGAGAGAAGAGAGAGAGAGAGAGAGAGAGAGAGAGATGAAGAGAGAGAGAGAGAGACAGAGAGAGAGAGACAGAGAGAGAGAGACAGAGAGAGAGAGACAGAGAGAGAGAGAGAGAGAGAGAGAGAGAGAGAGAGAGAGAGAGATATTAGGTTTCAAGTTTCATACCTCCATGAAATTCTCATAAATGATTCTTTTCATGACATATAAGTTTATTTCATTAAATGAAAAATGGAACAAATTCTACATAATAAGAAATATTTTTTACGGGACTACTTTGCGCGCAAGATTAAAAAAAATACATTGTAGATACGTACTCAAAAAAAAATGTTTTAATTGAGGAAACAAAACATTTTTTCAGCCATTAAGAATGCAAGAAAATTTATGGAAACGAATAATATTAAATTTCACGTACGCTACTGATAGCCCCCTGACGTTACACGTAACGTCATCTTTTTAGACACTTACACAATACAGTTTGTTTTTTTCATAGAAATATGTCTTCTGTGCGTATTTCTGATAAATGTGTCGAGAACAATTATTTCTTAATCCTTTTCACTATAAACAGCTTCAAATGGGGGAAAACAGAGTTAATTTTGATTTTTTTTTTTCAACTGATAGTTTATTACTTCTATATTTTAGGGCGCTTTGTATGATTTCTGGTATGTGTATATATTCTAAAGCGCAATGAAAACGCACCACCCAAAAACTTGCACAAACTGTTCTAAATTATTTAAAATTAAATCGACTCCTCTTTTTTTTTTTTGCCTTTCAACTTATAAGGGAACATGAAGACATTGCATAACTTAACATCAACCATAAGACATGGCTGCGTGTTTAGTGGTCATTGGATAGGCACTTTTGGCTTGCTCGTTTATTTTTTAACAGGTTTTAAATTGCATAATTAAAAAAACTGTTTATTAGAGAATGAAAATACGGCATTTTATTTCACATTTGTTCTAAGAAGAAAACAAATAGTTTTACGTATGGTATGGGACTCTCTAAGAACAGGAGGCATTTTATTAATCAAAATCAAAGAATCGTAAATAGCCTTTTGGTACTCCTCTTTAAGAGTGATTTAAACTCCAAACGGAAGGTTTGGGTTAATCAGGGACGCCGAAGGTACGGTGTAAACCTAGAATTTAATGAGCGTTAATCTCTGCACGAATCAACTGTCTAGACTATGGCAACCGTTCCACAAAGTAATAGCCGGCATTATGTACTGAGTGAGACGTAATGTTATTAAGGTTCATGTAAAGTGTTTGAGGCCCAATATTTAGGGCACTTCATTAGCCAAGAAAAAGTAGTATGTCCAGGTATATTATATATCAAAATGAAGCTATTCGTGAGCACAAGCAGTTAGGCAACATAAGACCGTCATAGCTATAGCGGTATAGCCAAAACATTGTGGAAAAGGGTCATTTTGTACAGAACAAGCAACTGCATGACGGTTGCATAAAATTGTCCCGTATTTCAACAAAGTACAGTCTGAAGTACCATCCAGGTAGTGCTACAACCTTAGATATAAAACTCAGTCTCAAAAGGCTCTTTTGAAACAATCAATTTCCATTTATTTTGTCAACATACATGTCAAACCGATTTGGTCTGTTTTCAAAATAGATGTAAGGTATGGTGTAACATCACACCATAATATTGTGAAATATTTTCTGCGATTTATTTCAAATTATAGTTTTTTTTAATTCAATGATCTACAATATTACTATATATTTATCATTCTGTGAAATAGAAATTGATATATTGCTAAACAACCTTACAGGTATATAAACAATTAATGTCTATTTACGTTGTGATAACACACCATACCCTAAAAAGATCTACACGTTTACAAAATTAGAATGACATATATGACATATGTGTTTATGAAATAAGTCAAAATAAATTGCTTGCATAACTACGTTTTGGGGCCGAGTTTTATACCAATGGTTGTAGCACTACCTGGATGGCACTTTAGGCTAGACTTTGTTAAAATATGAGCCAATTTTATCCAACAGTCATGCAGTTGCTTGTTCTGTACAAAATGACCCTTTTCCACAATGTTTTGGCTATACCGCTACAGTTATAACAGTCTTATGTTTTTCAACTGCCTGTGCTCATAAATAGCTTCATCTTGATATATAATATTCCTGGACATACTGCTTTTTCTTGGCAAATGAATGCCCTTAAAAGAGGGTCTCAAACACTTTACATGAACCTTAAATATCGAATGACAGAAAGGTTTTGCAACACAACTTTGAAGATTTAAGATTAACGATTTTTAACTTTTTTTCTTAAGTCATAGATTCAAGAACCTTCTACTCTTCCTGAGCCTACTCTAACAATATTGTGTAGTAAATGGTCTATTACAAATTTATTCAGATTAAAAATATTCATGTCTGAAGTTTTGGTACATTTAATAAATAACCGAGAAAAAATTCAGGTGGTGCGTTTTCATTGCTCGTGAGTATACATTCATGAGCAAAATATGATAAATCTGAGTACAATTACTATTAAAATTCTTGTTAACCGTGTCTCTTTATGACTCTTATGTGTACGCTATGCAGTAATATTCCAAGTTGAGTACAATTGCGACATTAATCCAGAGTTTATTAGGCGTTGTGGCACTCAATTATATATCAAAGAAGCTGATGTACTCGAGTGTATTTAGATAATCTAAAAACTTAGAGAAATCTAAAGAAACTACTTATGGCTACAGTAGAGTAGTATATACATTCGGGAATTTCTGGCTGTACATGTCCCGAAAAGTCGCGGGTATTAGTAAGATATACAAAATGTCTCAAACTCATGTTGTTGACTTTTTTTATTTTTATTATTTTAGCTTTCTTTCGTTTCTTTTGTCTTTCTTGCTATTTGTTTACACGTTTATAGTACTTATTCCGCGTGTCCTTTTATTTCTTTTCAACAATTAAATATTGATGATTAAGAGCCAAATTTTCAGACTATTTTCTAACTGGTTATTTACTTACATGTTGCCTCAAACTATTGAGTGAATTAATATCGCCTCAAACTATTGAGTGAATGAAAAACGACGTTATTTTATACTTCGGGGACATTTTAGAAGACAATTTAGGTTCAAAAGTTTAGCCATTTTATAAGGGGATACGAAAACCATATAAAAGTAAACAAATTTTCGATAAAAACGTTTTTTGAAGATGAAACCTTTATTGGGAAAGTTTGGTTCTTCCGTGAAATAACAGACCGTCTAATATTACGCTAGCATTTTTCAAGCGTCATGGGACACTTTCATGCACTTTTGTATTCTCAAATTTCTTATTCACTTTTTCCACTTTCCTAAAATTGATCATGATCACCGGGAATGATCGCCCTTTAGTTTTATTGGCGATTTTGCCAATAACATTTACACTTAACGTAGAAGAGCACCGAATATCAACTTAAAGAAGAGCAAAGTGTAACGCGGGACATTGAAAAAATAGACGTTCGTTCAATTTCGCAACGCAATAGCCATTAAAATGCACTTCAGAGCACAGAAGTAGCTATTTATTGAAAGTGACAAGAGTATTTAAAAGTAAAGACGCATGGCGTTCCTGGTAAATGTTGAGTTTAGGAAACTAGAAGAGCCTACGAGCGCCTCAGCCTTGAACTCAAGCACAAAACCATTAGTTGCTGATTGTTCTTGATGGTCGTTTTGTAACGACCACAATGTTAGGAAGGGAAATCATCCTGATTTTTTAATCAGTAAACCAAAACAGAGTAGTCGCCCACAAAATCATTTAAATTCTTTTTGTGTTGTAATTGTTCTTTTTTTTATTTCAGGGGCGGATCAAGGATTTCCTCATGGGGGTATTTTTACTTTTCATTTTATTTTGTGTGTATGTGTGTGTGTGTGTGAATTTTGTATCAGACTAAGTAATTCATCTTAAAGAAGTTCTAATGAGACTTGTTGTTTTTATCAATGTGAGCTTTGTTAAGTGAAATTATTAACAAATCATTTTATTCACAAGTAATTGCAAAGAGACAGACATATGTTTAAACTTGAAGTGAACATTTTACGGAAAAACCTACTTCAATGTTGCAAACAATAAATGGTTCCAAGGCACGGAACATTACTCGGCCATTTCCGTAAACTACAACAGACCTCGGATGTATGTAAGGCGGATGGGTATGTAAAAAAATCGTGCATTTTATTAGGCGGGAAAAGTGTAAGAAAAAATAGCACTGTAGATCTACATCTTTTACAGTAAATAACGACTGACGAATCATTCTCAAAAATTAAGATTTTTTCAGCCGTTATTTAAGAATCTAAAGATATTTATATTAGGATAGTTAAACGCTCACAGTTTCGAGGGCTAACGCCTCTTTGTCTGACGTCATCGAGTTTTTCCAAGGTTTTCCCGTACTTTTTCAAAATAGTCCGTCTATATACATTCGAGGTTGATCGTGAGATTGGCCGAGAGGTGTTCCAAATGAAGGCACGGCTGATAGGAGGAAAAATGACAAGAAAGAAATAGTATGTTAAAACAGCCCCGCGTTCATGATGACAAAACGACGCAAACAGTTTACCGATTATAACCCACTTTGCACACAATCGCAAGTGCAAAGCGTGGAATAATTGGAAGACTGTTTGCACCGTTTTGTCATCATGAACGCAGGGCAGGTTAATTTCCATTAAATCATTTTAACGGAATCATTTTTGGTACATATCTAGAATTTTTATATGAGCCAGTGTGTTACATTTCCAACAATCTTACATGTGTGCGAAAGACAAACATTGAGCAACCTGGACAGTCACACAATGCAAAGCGCCCAGGATGATAAAACGGTGCAAAGATTTTGACAATTAAAATCCGCAAAACGGAACATTTCAGCAACTCTGGAATATGCATGGATTGGCATTATAATTTCACCAAATGTTCTTTAATGGCCTTTCAATGTTATCTTATATTATAGTGATATTCTGCTGCGTCACCGAAAAAGGAGTCTTCGTGTCACATCTCTCCAGCTCACACTGTGACAGAAGAACGCTTTTCTTAAAAAATTCCCATGGCTGCTTCTATTGTGATAACGGTACTCGTGTTTTGAAATGCTATAACGCATTTCACATATAAATCAGAAAATACGAATCGAGAAAGCAATAATTGAAATCGGATCCTATTGAATACAAAATGAAATTCATTTATTTTTATTATTATTATTATTTTAATTATTATTATTATTGTTATTATTTTCTAAACGATTTCCCATGTGTGTCTGATGGGCATACTTTATGTAGCCTACACGATCAAAAAATTCAATATAAAATACCCCAGCTTGTATAAAAAGGGCGCCGCCAACGGCTATAAATGCTCGAATGCTGGTGCTGGTAAGTGCAAAAAATCTAAGGTGAAAACATTTATTATCGATTCGCATAAAATTCATACGAAGTTGTCCCCCTCAATTTTATGGCTTGTTCAAATTATGGTCAATAGGTTTGACAAGATTCTTACAAACTCTTTCAAACATTTGCAGATTTCACAAAATATCAAAGTCTTTGCACGACGACGCTGACGACGAGGTCGCCGTAGACGACACCAATGCTATAGCAAGACATGAGGTGTTCTCCGAAAACAATATGCGCTGCTTGTATAAAAAATGAGTGAAAACCTCAAATACAGAACGCAGATTGAAGATTTATGTCAGGCTTTGTGGCAGATCTGACCAGAAGCTTTTATTGCGCCTTTGCAGGAAAAGTCACCGTAAATACTCATTTCATTTGTTTCGAGTGTGACTCTAATTTATTAAGACACCTGCTTCAAAATGGGCTAGCCCAGCTTCACGAGTCAAGGGGTATCGAATGGATAGCTTCTTCTCGAATACGATAAGTAAAACGTTCGTAACCCTTGGTTCGACAAGATGGGGCCAGCCCTGCGTTCATGATAACAAAACGTGGAAATCTGCTTGCAAATTATACCCCGCTTTGCGCACAAATGTGCGCGCAAAGTGGGGATGCAATTTGAAAACAGTCCGCCACGTTTTGTTATCCTAAACACATGGCTGGTTAGAAGAGCTTAGACTGTTTTCTGCTAATACTCTGTAAGTTGATATTGGTGGACATCTTTGACGGATTTGTTGAATATACAAGGAAAAGCTTGTTGAAATTAAAAAGTATTAATGGCAAATTTTCTGGGTATAATTGTGTAAAGAATTATTCTTCCATACCATACACGATTTTGCGAGAAAGCATCTATACTTCTATACTGTCCCTTTTTTTCACTTTGAAATAAAGTATGAGTTCTTGAATAGGTTTTTAAGTTGGAATGCGGAGCAATTCCAACTTAGATTTAACAAAACCGCAAAATGAACACAAGATAATTTCATTTCGGGTTTCTTGAGAACACATATCACGTGAACAGGATGTGAATACACTTCGGCCTATTTTGTATATCTCAACTTGACAAAGACACACAGTTAATTTTATCAAAAAGTAATAATGATGTACAATTACACAACTATCACTTCGTGTTTATCATCAACACGCTAATTTATGTTTTAAACGATATTTATTGAAAGTTGCGTACGAATATATTAGTATCACATGTTTGCATTACTTTATTTGGAAATCATGTGATAAGTCAAGTCCACGATAAGTCAGCAATTGACAATTAGCACTAGCCAATCACGTGATCTGCTTATTTGGTAATGTCGCGATCTGTTTTCTCAGTATTGTGGCAATAGCACAGACCAATCACGTGATCTGCTTATTTGGTAAGGTCGCGACCTGTATTTCGTAGAATTATGTTATAGCTTCTTTATATAGTAAAGTATAGTTTCTCTTTCTGAACGACCTTATTACACATTTAACTTTTGACAAGGTGTTTTATTGTAAATTTCTGTCTAAGCTACGAAATAAATACCTTTTCTTAAAGTGATGATACACTTTTAAAGTTAATAAATATTTTTGCAACATATTGTCGTTGGTTTCCGTCATATTGCAGTTATCTACATGAATGTTTTATTGTAAAAACCCATTATTGTAAAAACCAATACTCATCCAATAAAACTCTTACCACCACATCTTTAATTTAATTATGAATATCTTTGCCCAATTGAATTCCAACACCAAGACAATTTACCATTTGAAACAAACCATCTAGTTCAACTTGTTTTCTTCACATTCTTACACATCAACACGTTTAAGAGCACCATCATACAGTTAGTTACCTCGTGAAATTGACATTCATCTCAATAGAAAACTTTCTTAATCGCTCACTCAGCGTTCCATTCATTTATTCCAAACACTAACTCAAACCATTAAAAAAAACACTCAAAGTTATTAGAAAAATAAGATCAAGATGTACGTTCAAAATGAATTAAGCAAGAACCAAATCGCGATTTCACTGACATAAATATATTTAAAGCGTCTGATTGGTTCTTGGCGAAATAGAAAGCTATTGATTGAACTTTTATGCATATTTTATATAGGTTTTATATATCGCTAATTTTGTTCATCCTGATCAAAATAAACGACATTGGATTCCCTCCCTTAAATTGCACTCAAAACTCGCTCCGCTCACTCATTTAACATCATGCTTAAATCATTCCACAATCGTTCACCTTTCAATTTCACGATGTTATTAACTGTACCTCCAACTCAAAAGAAGAGGACTATAATTATATTGATTTCATTATGTCTGTCTCTCAGTCCACTGACCTTTTGCTTTCCGCTAGATAAACGGAGAAGCAATTGACCTACAATAACGAAACTTTACACAAAAATTGTCCATGAACCAAAGAAATGCGCTATTGTTTCGGGGTCATACATGTCACGGGCATCAGTAAATTTTAACAGTTAACAGTTTCCACTCTAACTGAACAGCCAATTGACCAAAATTACAAAACTTGACACAAATGTTGTCAATGACCCGAGAAAGTGCCCAATATTGGAGTCACAAAAGTCGAAATCACAATTGAACTTCGTCCAAAAATTGTCTGGAGATTCCAACTCATGAAGTAAAAGACTTCCCTGCGAAAAAAAGATTTTCATCGTGGAAAAATTATTTGCGACACTTCTAATTAAAATGTAATTGATAACTCAAATGGAGCAGAAGTTTATTGAAAAATAATATAAAAACTGTTTTGAGTGTATAAGGTCGCCTGTGCGTCCATTAGTCGGTTGTATGGTATCATTTTCTTCCTTTTTAGCTCACATTACCACAACGTGCTCAAGGGAGCTTTAGGATCACCCTGACTCCGTCGTCCGTCGTCACCTTTCTTAAAACTTCTTCTTCTCCTAAACCGCTGGGCAAGTTTCAATGAAATTTTGCCAGAATGTTCCCTAGGTGACCCTTTTCAAAATTGTCGCTATATTCTAATTGGCCAATAAATATGGGTATGGCAGGGCGGGGCTTATTTTGAGCCCAAAATCTTTGAACGACATCTCCTCCTGAACCACTGGGCAGATTTCAATGAAACTTTGCAAGAATGTTCCTTTGATGACCTTCTTTAAATATTATTGGCAAAATTTTCATTAGCCCATAAATATGGGCGTGGCAGGGTAGGGCTAATTTTGAGTCTCCTCTGTAATGAATGGGTTGGCAGGGTCTATTATGACTGCTTATAATTCGAATAATGACTCCTTTTCAACAATTAGGCAAGTTTAAATGAATCTTTGCCTGAAAGTTTCTTGGATAAGATCCACTGGACCAATCAAATTCAGGTGAGCGGTTTAGGGCCATTCTGTCCCTCTTGGTATAATTTTTCTTTCATCAGATTCAGGCCTGTATAGCGATTCAGTGGTTTAAGCGTCTCTCGTTGTTGAAATACATTGATTTATATACGCCCGTCAAAAGACGAGACGTATTATGTGATCACATATGGTGGGCGGGAGGCGTCAGTATCGCTAGTAGCTTGAGGTCACCGTCTCTCGAACGCATTCCAACTTATCAGTACTTTCGGTACTTTGATTTTTTTTTTGCACTGAGTTAAGTTAACGAAAATTGTTATGGTTTACTTTTTAAAACAGAATATCAACCGAAATTCAAATCTTTTTTCCCTTTGGTTATTGTGCATAGGCTAATTGTATATAACTCACATTCTATAATTGAATACAATAATCAGTCTAGGTACATATACCTATGATCCCCTCCGAGGCTAAACTAGTTCCGAAAAGAATAAATGAATAAAAGAAAAAAAAGTATATAATTATTAACGATTGAATCGTTTAAAGGGAGGTTATTACATAATTCTGCATTCTCTTGAAACCAAGTAGATTTTGTGTTTTTTTTTTTTTGAGAAAATGTTTGCATCATCGAATAAGTTATCGTTATTAAAAATGTCAAAGTTCGTCTAAAAGAACTTAAAATACATGTCTTTTTTGCTGGCTACTCGACGGCCCTTAAATAGAAATAAAGATAACTAATATATAAAGTCCTTTATCACAATAATTTCTACGACACTTAAAGTCGCAAACCAAGGATAGAGAGAGTTGTCTCCGTCCTTCCAAATTTTGAATGACCTGCACTGCGCCATATACACTCCCGCTAGCATCTACCCTCCATACATGTCCTTTCTACTCCCACTAACTCCAGCCCCCTCTCTCTCTCTCTGTGCATCTGCTCAGAGAGAGTGGGGGAGAGCGAGAGAGAGAGCTACGTGGGTGAGACAGAATGTGTATATGAGCAAGCAGAAGAACGTGAATTAGGCAGAGCAAGGTGAATTAATCGATGAATACATTTACCATCGATTGATTGATTGATTGAATGGAGTTTAACGCCGCTTTCAACATTATTTCAGTTATATCGCGGCGGCTGGAGAACCTAACAATGGATCCCTGGTATTTCTCTCACCAGTACAACCATCACATTCTTACCTAGCCTCCAGCTGCTATCTCACATAGGTCTACGATTATCAACCCATTGGTGAGAGACAAATAGTCGGAAAGAATGAGTGCCACCGTCGGGGATCGAACCCGGGACCTCTAGAATGACAGTCCGACGCGCTACCAACTGCGCAATGACGGCAGCTACATTTACCGTCGAGGAAGATCGGCGGTTATGAATAGCTTCGTCTTAACCCGGGGGACTATCCCTGTGTTTAAGTTGAAAACGTTAGCGAAACGTTTATGAAATGATACCCCGCTTTGCACGTACACTTACGTAAGTGTACGTGCAAAGCGGGGTATCAACTTAACACGTTTTTGCATCCTGAACGCATGGTATGTTTTGATATTATTATAGAATTGAACCTACAGTAACTAACGGTTCCGTGGTCGAGAGGTGTAGGTCGAAGTCATACGATGTATACTACTGGCGGTTCAATTCTGCACAAAGTCAAAATTTGTTTGTTTTTTTTTTAGCTCACCTGAGCACATCATGCTCAAGGTGAGCTTTGTGATCATTGAATGTCCGTCGTGTCGTCCATCGTGCATCGTCAGGCGTCAACAATTTAAGTGTTTACACTCTAGAGGCCACATATATGAACAAATCATCATGAAACTTGGTCAGAATGATTGTCAGGTCACAAGGATGTAGCCAATTGAAAATGGGAATGATCCGCGTCATATCACGGGAAAAGGGGCCTTAATAACAATTTTCTTGTTTACGCTTTAGAGGCCACAAATATGGTCAAATCTTCATGAAACTTGCTTAAAATATTTGTCAAGTCACAAGGATGAACCCTATTGAAAATAGGAAGGATCCGTGTCATATCACAGGAAAAGGGGCCTAAATGACAATTTTCTTGTTTACATTCTAGATGTCACAAATATTGTCCAATCTTCACGAAACTTGGTCAGAATGTTGGCAAGGTCACAAGGATTAATCCTATTGAAAATGGGAAGAGTCGGTGTCATGTCACGGGAAAAGGGGCCTTAATGACGATTTTCTTGTTTACGCTTTAGATGCCACAAATAAGGTCCAATCTTCATGAAACTTGATTAGAATATTTGTCAAGTCACAAGGATAAATTCTATTGAAAATGGGAAGGATCCGTGTCATATCATGGGAGAAGGGGCCTTGATGACAATATTCTTGTTTACACTCTAGAGACCACAAATCTTAAAAGTACAATTACCACTTTTGCTGGAAAATTTGATAATAGTTAATTTAGACAAAGATACACAGGTGAGCGATATAGGACCATCATGGCCCTCTTGTTTTTGTAACACATCATGAAAAAAAAACAACCCAAAACACGCATGACTTTTCGTGTTTTCTGACTATGTATTTATTAGAAACCATTACTTTTTACCTTTGTCAAAGAAATCGTCTTCAATTTACTAAGTTGTCGAAATTTGAACCATCAAATTAAGAAGTGTAAATCAGACTACATTTTTTTAAAAATCAGCTTGTAGAACCTTTTTTATTAGATACGATAACGTATCCCTCCTTTGATAATCTGATGTGGGAGGGATACGACGCGGTCCCTCTTTATTCTATGTTGCAGCGCCCGGAGTGATTCACTCCGGGCACTTTAAGGTCAATTTTTGGAATATGTGTAAATGCTAAAAACACTTTTTTTACAATCTAAACCTACCTTGGTAATTAATTTATAAGTCCCAATAAAAATTTATCGCCACAAATTTAAATATCCCAAGAATTTCACTTTTAATCAGTATCACTGTCTGAAAATCGTACTTTTTCCCTTCAAAGTCAGCCATTTTGGTTGATGTTATTGAAAATCACGTGAGCTCTCCCGTTTCCCGCCAAAATTCAGCTAATGAAAAATGAGGTCGCCATATTTGGGAGCCGTAGTATTTTTTTGTAAACAAACTTGCTTTGATCATAATAAAATATGAAAATTGAATGAAAAATATTGTAAAGTCACTTAAATTGGTAAGGTAGTAGACAGATACAGGCTAATAGATGCTTCAAATTCGCAAAGGTTTTGAAAGGTAGGTAAAAATAGCTACTATGCTTTTTACCCAGCACCTGTTTGACAGCATGGAATAAGTAAACAAAGTGACGTCACAATAAATCACATGATCAACATAACTGTCATGGCCTCCGAACTTCGAAAATTTGAACAATTGAAAAAGAAAACACTTTTTTAAGAACAATAAAAGTGATGTATTGGTTACTTTTTCATTATTTGCTTTCAAAACTAAGGTAGGTATGACATTAGCTCTTAGATAACCTCTCAATTTGAAAAACAGAAATTTGATAATTGCAACAAAAAACAAATAGGGTGGAAATTGTAGCCCTCGACCGGCAGCATATCAGAAAGAGGGGTACATTATTGCAGCTACTTTTTTATATATATATTTGAGAGAACACACGGATTCTGAGTTTGAAATCATACAAACGATCGTATTTGTTATTTTCTGAGAGACACATGTAGAGATACATGTATTTGAATTGTAAAAGGAATTATAATTTGAAAAAAATGAAAAAGAAAAGCAAAAAACAAAATCAAAAAAAAAAAAAAAAAAAAAAAAAAAAAAAAAAAAAAACACACACACGAGAAATTGAAACAAGTAATGGGTAAAACATATGTTATTGCTTTTGAAAAAATGAAAACAAAATTGATCGAGGCTCGAACCAAGGAGCTTGTGTTCTGAAGTTCAGCAACCTTACAGTTATGTCTAGAAAAACTTCTACATACGGTGGCGCTAAATAAACATATAACTTATCACGGTCGACTCCCGATACAAACCGAAAACTAACGATTGTATAAAGTTGGAATCAATAAAGCGTGTGATTATTTTGATAGGGGTCATGCTCAGTCATGTAAAATATTTTGATTTATAGAGTCAAACAGTCAGATGTTGTCAGAGAGAGTGCGATCCACCGCGCAAAAAGATAATGTATGAGTACACTACGCACTGTCACTGAGCATTGGGCTTACCTAGTTTTGAAACTTTTCACTTTTGTCATGATTTCTAAATCTATAATGTCCGGTCCAAAGGCGCCAGATCAAACCAACGCAAAATTTATATTTCACTGAGTGAACAACGAATGCTATTTTCAGTCAGTGACGGAACCACATCTGACGATATAAGTTTATCGCAAAATGGAATATTAATCGATCTTATTCGAAAAATTAACTAGTATTCTATTTCTTCAAACCAAAAAATGAGAAAAAATGTGAACAATATACATTTTATATGATATTGCCTTTTTCGTCAAAATTGGACGAAATTCTCGATATCTTATTACCTCCCTTTATAAAAAAAATCTTCGGTCTTTCCAATTTTTGTGTCTACACGTACCAATAAGTTATTTTAAAATGCATACAAGCCAAAAATTCGTAGAATAATTTGAACTTGTAATATTGATAGATTTGAACGATTTCGAAAGGTTTTTAACGATTTCGTAGCGTTTAAAGAGTGACTAGAGTAAATGCTTTGACTTTATGAAAGAATCGCTGAGTGACCCGACCGATATAGAAATAAGATCGAGGCGAATGATTATTTTCGATGACACTTACTGTACTTGTTCTCAGATAATAAAATAAGAAATATTTCTTACGGGACTATTTTGCGCGCAAGATAAAAAAAACATTTTAGATGCGCTCTCAAAATTGTTTTCATTGTGGAAATAAACCATTTTTTTCAGCCATTAAGAATGCAAGAAAATAATTGGAAACGAAAAATATTAAATCTCACGTACGCTACTGCTACCCCCTGACGTTAACGTAAATTCATCTTTTTAGACACTTACACAATACAGTTTTTTTCATAGAAATATGTCTTCTGTGCGTATTTCTGATAAATGTGTCGTTAACAATTATTTCTTAATCCTTTTTACAATAAACAGCTTGAAATTGGGGAAAACAGAGTTAATTTTGATTTTTTTTATTCAACTGATAGTTTATTACTTCTATATTTTAGGGCGTTTTGTATGATTTCTGGAATGTATATATATACTCAAGCGCAATGAAAACGCACCACCCAAAAACTTGCACAAACTGTTCTAAATTATAAAAAATTCAATCGACTCCTTTGTTTTGTCTTTCAACCTTTAAAGGAACATGAAGACATTGCATAACTTAACATCAACCATAAGACATCGCTGCGTGTTTAGTGGTCATTGGATAGGCACTTTTGGCTTGCTCGTTTATTTTTTTAACAGGTTTTGAATTGCATAAGTAAAAGAACTGTTTATTAGAGAATGAAAATACAGAATTTTATTTCGGATTTGTTGAAGAAGAAAACAAATAATTTTACGTATGGTATGGGATTCTCTAAAAACAGGGGGCATTTTCTTAATCAAAATCAAAGAATCGTAAATAACCTTTTGGTACTCCTCTTCAGAGTGATTTAAACTCCAAACGGAAGGTTAAGGTTAATCAGGGACGCCGAAGGTACGGTGTAGACCTAGAATTTAATGAGCGTTAACCTCTGCACGAATCAACTGTCTAGACTATTGCAACCGTTCCACAAAGTAATAGCCGTCATTATGTACTGAGTGAGACGTTATGTTATTAAATGTCGAATGACAGAAGGGTTTTGCAACACAACTTTGAAGAATTAAGATTAACGATTTTTAACTTTTTTTCTTAAGTCATAGATTCAAGAACCTTCTACTCTTCCTGAGCCTACTCTTACATTATTGTGTAGTAAATGGTCTATTACAAATTTATTCCGATTAATAATATTCATGTCTGAAGCTTTGGTACATTAAATAAATAACCGAGAAAAAATTCAGGTGGTGCGTTTTCATTGTTCGTGAGTATACATTCATGAGCAAAATATGATAAATCTGAGTACAATTACTATTCAAATTCTTGTTAACCGTGACTCTTATGTGTACGCTATGGAGTAATATTCCAAGTTGAGTACAATTGCGACATTAATCCAGAGTTTATTTCCTCCTTACCTGCAATAAATACTCTGATGTAAGACGTATTTAGAGGGGTGTCATGTATTTCCGGATACCTAAGACATTTCGTATGAAAAAGGTGCAGATGGACAATTATACTTTTGATCTTGAGGTGTTTTTTGACGGATGCTATCTATTCTTTACAGGATTAAATGATAAAAAGTTACTCAAGCAAAATTCTACTTTGTTCGAAACAGATAAAAGAAACCCTATATGAGACATCTGATCTTAGTCGCTGGTGGGTAATCTCGGATACTTAAAATAAATAAAATAAATTTATATCTGAGTTGGATTCAAACATCTTTGAAACATATTTTAATAACCTCTAAATACAAAATACAATTAAACAAATAAAGTATTTTCATAGAAACAGTATTTAGATATGTCTTCGGGAATAGTTCAATGTGATTATGATCTTTCAAGCAAATAAACGTAGAGAAACTTAAAATCTAGATCTATTCATTGATCTTATTTCATTCTAAACCCCGTTTTAACGAGTACTAAGAAAAGTTATGAGATACTAGTGGGCACATTTTCTATAAAAAAAAATCAATGAGTATGCTTCAACCATTGTTTTTGTACTTTTTCTGAATAGAAACGTACTGGAAAAAAAGTCACCAGTTTCAAACCTACGTGTTATCATGAATTATCTGAGCCGTACTTAGCCAAATGAATTCAAGAATTCGCATACAATATTAGTGGATGTGTGTTGAACTACGTACGGATATTGTTTAGTTCTGTCCCAAAAGAGGAGAAGAATACGTTGATTTCAGATTTTCCTTAATCAATACGTTAATCATTTCAATTGAAAACCATACATATCATCTTATTTTTCTCATTTGAGGATGTACGATGGAAAAACGGCATCCATGTCTTTCTTTTCATAAACTGACAGACCTTGTACTATTTTGGTCGCCAAAATATTGTTGAAATTCGTTGTTTTACAAGGTTTTGTCAAAGGATTACTTTTTCGAAAACTTAGAAATTCGCTTTTTACAAGAAAAAGAATGCACAAATATTGGGTAGTTCGAAGGTATCCGGAAGAGCCGAAAGCAACATTTTTGTAGGGTTTCTCGGATAATCAAATAATATTCAACTACAGTGTCATTTCATCTTAAAAAAATGTGAGATTTAGGTAGTAAATGTCTCTATATGTGAAAAGTTTCTCTAGTGTTTTTTCTACATCCCACAATAAGTGATGAAAGAAAAAAATGAAGCTAGGCAAAAAATTAAAAGTTATCTTAAATTGAAAGCTTTTCCTACAATGTCTTATGTAATAAATGTTATCTCCCTCATTCATAAGATTTTATGTCATATACAGCTATGTAAATAAACCAAATATCTTAAAGAACAAAATAAAGACCAAAAAAAACCATTTACCTTGCCAATGCATAGGAGAAACACGTGACTATCCGAGAATACCCGCCATCCGAGAATACCCGAAACCGCTCTACATAGATAAATTCTTTTACTTACACCCAAATGTATATAAGTTGTCTATACTACTTAAGAGCAAGAATAAAAAGACTCTATTAAATCTTTCTAAGTTTATTAAAGAGCTTTTGCACGAAGATCAAGTTTGATAAATAACGTACTAAATGAGTAATGACTGTAATGTAAGATAAGATATTGAACAGTTCAGTCATTAGTTGTATTTAGAACTTGCTTCTCTTCCAATTGATCTATTAGGATACTTATTTTTTAGGTCTTTTGATAACGTAATCTAGTTTTTTGATGGATCCGGAAATGTCTTGAATTCTTATACTTTGCTAATGTAACTAATTATTTGTGGTTTTGTTAAAACATATTATGACGAGAAACTGTAAAGTTTAAGTCAATAAAATATTGTCTATTGTCTAATGTCGATAGGCGTTGTGACACTCAATTATGTATCAAAGAAGCTGTTGTACTCGAGTGTATTTAGATAATCTAAAAACTAAGAGAAACTTAAAGAAACTGCTTATGGCTACAGTAGAGTAGTATATACATTCGGGAATTTCTCGCTGTACATGTCCCGAAAAGTCGCGGGTATTAGTAAGATATACAAATTGTCTCAAACTCATGTTGTTGACTTTTTTTATTTTTATTATTTTAGCTTCCTTTCATTTCTTTTATCTTTCTTGCTATTTGTTTACACGTTTATAGTATTTATTCCGCGTGTCCTTTTATTTCTTTTCAAGAATTAAATATTGATGAATAGGAGCCAAATTTTCAGACTACAAACCTACGTTACAAATGAGAATGAATGAATGAATGATTGGTGTTTTAAGGCCCGTCGACAACTAAGGTCATGTTGGGCGCAAAACTCTTAAAAAATAACTTATTTTAAAAGGCGACGTATACCTTCAAAACTAAGATAATATGAACACTTTAAAACAAAACGCTGTAAATCGTTTTATAAAAATTATGCAAACAGTAGAAATGTAAGAAAGAAGTAGTACTTCCAAAACTTAAAAGAAAATCGTGCTCAAAAGAACACTCAATATTAATGTAAAATTCAGAGACATTTTTAAAACTAAGGGAAACTTGGATTCAAAAGAAAATAAAATCATATTTTATAATACAAATTAATGGCCTTAAGGTATTCAAAAATCAGTTCAATTTTTACATAATCAAATAAGTTCTTCATACTGTCAACTTTAAAATATCTATTTCTAGTAAAAGAGAAATCTATACAATCAATAAAAATATGCTTGACAGTAAGAGGACAGTTGCAAGGAATACACATTGGCATGTCTTCTCCCTTTAAAAGATAGGAGTGTGTGAGGTGTGTATGGCCAATGCGTAACCGAGTCAAGATAAGTTCTTCGCGACGGTTTGACCTGTAACCAGGTAACCAGTCGCCGAGGTCCTGTCGAACAGAAAATAATTTATTATACTGGTTGGCTGGATCATTCCAACATTTACTCCAGACATCATGAATAAAACTATGAATAAGGGGTTTAAAATCAGTAAAAGGTACTTCAAAGGGTAAAATTTCAAGTGATAATGCATCCTTGGCAGCTTTATCTGCCTCCTCATTACCACGAATTCCAATATGGCTTGGAAGCCAGCAGAAAACGAGATCAACATCATTAAGCTTAGCTATTTTATCAAGAAGCCTTACTATAAGGGGATTGTCAGTTTTCTCGTGCTCAACCGCTTGCATACTTGACAGAGAGTCAGTGTAAATAATATAACGAGAGAATCGTTCTGCGATTATATGATCAAGTGCGAGATCAATGGCCTTAAGCTCGGCTGAAAAAATAGAAGAGTTATTAGGCAGGCGGAATTGATATTTTTCGCCATCCAAAATAGTTGCTGAAGCAACTTTTTCGCCATCTTTTGACCCGTCAGTGTATATCTCTTCATATGAAGTGTATTTTTCTTTGACTTCCAAGAACTTTGTTTTAAAAATAGTAGGATCTGTTGTATCTTTTTTGCTTGAAGCAAGATCATAAAGAAACGTGGGACTTTTATATGTCCACAAAGGAACATCAGGAACAATATGTTCTGCCACGTCCTCTAGGTCAAAATCTAGAGAGCTTACATCGGCTTCACAGCGCAAACTAAAAGGAAGTATAGGGTTCTTTTTCTTTTCAAAATCCTCTCTATATTTTGGTTCAAAAACAACTTTATAAGTCGGATTGTCGGGATTTGATTTTAGCTTTAAATAATACTGCAATGAAAGCTTTTTCCTGCGTAAATTTAAAGAAGGCTCATTTGCTTCTGTATACAGACTGCTTACTGGTGATGTTCTAAATGCGCCCAATGCCAAGCGCAATCCCTGATTATGAATAGTATCAAGTTTGCGAAGGTATGAAGGGTGCGCAGAACCATAAACAACACAGCCATAGTCTAGCTTTGATCTTACTAGTGCCCTATAAAGGCGCAATAGAACCTTTTTATCGGCTCCCCAATCCATACTGGATTCAACTCGTAAAAGATTAAGTGCCTTTTGGCATTTATTTTTCAAATTATCAATATGAGAAATAAACGAAAGCTTAGAGTCAAATAAAAGTCCTAAGAATTTAATTCTTTGACAACTTCAATCGGTACCCCGTCCAACTTTAAATCTGGATCAAGATGCAATTTTCTCGATTGACAAAAATGCATACATTTAGTTTTTGTCTTGGAAAACTTAAAGCCGTTTTCATTGGACCATTTTGAAAGATTGTTCAAGACTTGTTGCAATTGTCTTTCAATTGTATGCATGTGCTTTGATCTGTAGCAGATACAAAAGTCGTCAACGTAGAGAAAACATTCCACACCAGGGCAAACGGTTTTAACAATGTTGTTTATTTTGACACTAAATAGTGTCACCGATAAAATACATCCCTGGGGAACACCCATTTCTTGTTCATGGGGATCAGATAAAGTATTACCAACACGGACTCTAAACTGACGTTCATCCAAAAAAGCTGAGATGAAAAAGGCAAGGCGACCTCGAATACCGAAATCATAGAGGTCGTTCATAATTCCATACTTCCAAGTGGTGTCATAAGCACTTTCGAGATCGAAAAAGACAGAAACAACGTGTTCCTTCTTTATAAAGGCTTCTCGAATAAATGTCTCAAAGCGAACAAGATGATCAAGAGTGCTTCTCTGTTTACGAAAGCCACTTTGGACTTGAGTAATAAGGTGGTTCTTTTCAAGAAACCAGACAAGACGATCATTTACCATTCTTTCCATGGTCTTGCAAATACAACTAGTTAAAGCAATAGGGCGATAATTAGATGGATTTGTGGAATCTTTACCTGGTTTAGGTATTGGAATAACGATAGCTTCTCGCCAAGTGGCTGGAATGCTTCCCGTTGTCCATACCTGATTATAAATTGCAAGTAAGCAATGAAGGGAACGAGACGGCAAACGTTTGAGGAACTGATAATGAATAGCATCTGATCCGACAGCAGTGTCGTGACACTTTTTTAAAGCTTTTTTCAATTCCTTAATTGAAAAGTCTCTATTATATTGTTCCAGATTTCTGGAACTAAAATTAAGTTTAGACTTTTCTTTTTCACCTTGAAACTTCTGAAACGTAGGTGAATAATTAGTAGAGGAAGATTTCTTGGCAAACGTGTCTGCTAAGACATTAGCAATATCATGTTTCGAAGAAACTGTATCATCGTCATCTGTTTTAAGATGGCCAACACTGAGTGATGTATTCTTCCCACTAATTTTACGTATCATGTCCCAAGTCTTTTTGACAGATGATCTAGAATTTAATCTAGAGACATACTGTCTCCAGGACGAACGCTTACTTTGTTTTATAGTGCGACGTGCTTTTGCACGTGCAATTTTAAATTTGTAAAGATTTTCCTTTGAAGGCCTTAAGCCAAATGCTCTAAGAGCACGTTTCCTCTCGCCTATAACCTTTTTGCAATCATCATTGAACCATGGCTTGTTTGGATTCTTTGGGTCAGGCGATGTTTGTGGAATACTTTTTTCTGCAGCAGAATAAAGTAAAGATGTAAACAAGTCTGCAGAGTTTTCACAGTCATCAAAGGCTTCTGGATTTATCGACTGTTCGCAGGTGGTTTTAAAAAGTTCCCAATTAGCTTTATGGAGTTTCCAACGCCTAGGGCGCTCCTGAACAGATGGTCCTAATTCGGAGATCTGTATAGGGAAATGGTCACTACCATGAAGGTCAGAAACTACTTTCCATGAAAAATCAGGAAAAATATCAGGACTGCAAATAGTCAAATCTAGTGAAGAATAATTTCCAGTTGCAGGATGAAGATAAGTTTTAGATTTGTCATTCAATAAAACAAGATCATGCTTAGTAACAACATCCTCAACAATACGACCTTTGTCGTCTGTATTGGAGCATCCCCATAACCTATGGTGAGAATTGAAATCCCCCACAAGTATAAATGGTTGTGGTAGCTGATCAACAATATTATCAAGTTTTCCATCATCTACAGGGGAACTAGGAGGAAGGTAAATAGAACACAATGTAATTGTTTTATTTAGAGAAACACTTACTGCTACTGCTTGTAGAGAGGTATTTAAGGTAACATGACGGTGAGGAATATTATTATTAACAATAATTCCCACACCACCAGATGCTCTCTCACGCTCTGTAAAGTTAGTCAGATAGCAAGAATGATTTTTCAAAGAAAACTTATCTGTATCTTTTAAAAATGTTTCTTGTATACATACTGCTACTGGTTTATGTTTGTTTACCAGAAGATTAAATTCTTCGAAATTGGCCTTGATGCTGCGACAATTCCATTGTATTATGTTATTCGCCATTATGAAACTTATTGTAAAGATTATACCACTTATTAATGGAATTAAGAAATTACCCATTATTTAACTCCTGTTAGGTTAATTTTATTCGCACCTTGCCTTATTGCATCTGTTTGTTTGAAGGAGGGGGGTTTGAAGGAGGGGGATTAGGAGGAGGGGGAGCGGGTACATCCATCTCCTCCTCTTCGTCCGATTCACTTAATTCAGAGAAGCGATTGCCGGTCAAAACTGGAGGGGGAGAAACCTTCTCCAAATTTATTCGACGTCTTCTTTGACTACCGGACTCTGAAGTATACTTAGACTTATCTTTTTGAACATTCGACTTTTGATAAGAACATTCAGATGTTTCTGTAACATTGCTATTGTTTGACTGTTTATTTGCACTTTTAGCACTATTGACTTTTTGAGGTCGGGGAGCAGACTGCGTCTTTTCCAAGTTAGAGGTATCTACATTTTCTACGACTTTTGGTTGTTCATCTTGGGATTCTTCTGACATGACTTGATCGATCTTTTCCTTTACTTGAGGGAATAATTCAGTTAAGATTTTTAGAAGTCTTTCACAAGTACTACATTCTTTTGTTTTAGGTTGAGGCATTGCTGACGGTGTGGGTTTTACCTTACTAGCGTAGCTATTGTCTACCCCATTTGAAGACCCATTTCTTGCTTCTACAATTTTTCGAGCGTCAAAGAAACTAACAGACTGTCTGAATTTTACATTAAGAATTTCCTTTTCTATTTGAAATTTGGGACAGGCCCTAGAGCTTGCTGCATGATCTTGCCCGCAATTAATACATTTCAAGTCGTTCTGACAAGTATCTTCATCGTGTTCACCATCTTCCACACCAACATATCCACATTTTCGACAAACTGCTGCTTTAAGGCAATGATCCTCGTGATGGCCGAACCTTTGACATTTGAAACATCGCAACGGGTTCGGCACAAACACGTCAACTTTCACAATCTGGAACCCTATTTTAATCTCACTAGGTAATGTGGGTTGATCAAATGTTAAAATATATGTGTTGGTCTTAATTGTTTTATTATCTCTCGTAAACTGTATTCTTTTAACCTCAGTAACACCTTGACCTCTAAGATTTTGTTTAATTTCATAAATTGTGGTGCATTTAGACAGTTCTCTACAGCGAATTACTTCCTTAGATGTATTAAGCTTTTCATGAGCGTAGCATTTGACTTCTAAGTTGTAGAACTTTGTGATCTTTAATAGATTATCTGCCTGTGCTCTTTTAGATACCTCTATCAACAACGTTTCATTTTTCAAATTTTTCACGGACTTAGGTGTACCGATGATAGCATTGAGTTGTTTCTCAATAATGAAAGATGATAGTTCTGTTATAGGATCATCAGGGTCTTCACTTTGAATTACAAGGAACTTTGGAAAAGACTTGCTGCTCACAGTTTCCTCTTCGGAGTCGGATAAGTAACGCTTGGTTTTCTTATTTTGTGCCATGGTAGTTGATTGACTTCATCGGCGATGCTCCAAACCACCCGCCCTCGGAGTCCTACAAGGGTACACCTAACCTGGGGAATTCCATCTCAGGAGAGGTGCAGGGGATACATCGCCGATATACTCGTAGCAAAATGGCTAGATCAAGCAAAAATACGCCGATGAGTATTTCAACCAAGAATGAAGTAGACATCAGACAGTAAAATTGTCGATCAAACACCATATTTACCAGATTGGCCCATGAGCCACCGCCTTCTAAGGCGTAGGTGAAAACGTCATTTAATGAAAACGGTGGTTTACGGAAAACAATTAAAAGACAAGTCATTTGATAAAAACGCCCTAGGGCATGGCATGACCAGCCGATTGATCAGGTCGGGCCCGCCTGACCTCCCGTTTATCCCAACCCGGGGCCCAAGTGGTGTGTTGCAAACACAGGGCCTAGCCAATCCCTGAGGTCACTCAACCACCAGGATCCCGTCATCAGGCATTACGGGTCGCAGCCCACGGCAAACAGGCAGGTCCATTTGTTTGGGGTATAAACATGTACTACATGGACAGCAGCCGACTATTTCTATCCCCCCGCCCAGCTGAGGGCGTTACAAATGAGAAATACAACGTCGAAATTCGTTGAAGGGGAAATTTTTGGAGATAATTTTGGTTCAAAAGTTTAGCCATTGAATTAAAGGATACGAAAACCAAATAAAAGTAAACAAATCTTTGATAAACACGTTTTTTGAAGATGAAACCTTTATTGGGAAAGGTTAGTTCTTTCGTGAAATAACAGATCGTCTAATATTCGTCTAGCATTTTTCAAGCGTCATGGGACACTTTCATGTACTTTTGTATTTCAAACTTCTTATTCACATTTTCCGCTTTCCTAAAATGAAATTGATCATGATCACCGGGAATGATCGCCCTTTAGTTTGTTTGGCGATTTTGCCAATAACATTTGCACTTAACGCAGAAGAGCACCGAATATCAACTTAAAGAAGAGCAAAGTGTAACGCGGGACATTGAAAAAAATAGACGTTCGTTCAATTTCGCAACGCAAGAGTCATTACGCCGTTAAAAGAAAATTGAAAAATTATTAAACAAAATGTTGGTAATTCATTTACCTTTCTTTTAGTATACGATATTACTATCAAACCATAACGGGGCATTATTTAAATGCACTACAGAGCACAGAAGTATCTATTTATTGAAAGTTACACGAGTCTTTTAAAGCAATGACCTACGACGTTCCTAGTAAAGGAAACTAGAAGAGACTACGAGCGTCTCAGCCTTGAACTCAAGCACGAAACCATTAGTTGCTGATTGTTCTTGATGGTCGTTTTGTAACGACCACAATCTTAGGTAGGGAAACCATCCTGATTTTTTAATCAGTAAACCAAAACAGAGTTGTCGCCCACAAAAAATAATTAAAATTCTTTTTGTGTTGTAATTGGGTGTGCTTTTTTTTTATTTCAGGGACGGATCCAGGATTTCCTCGAGGGGGTTCGCACTATTTTTAATTTCATTTCATTTTGTGTGTATGTGTGTGTGTTTGTGTGTGTGAATTTGGCATCAGACTAAGTAATTCATCTTAAAGAAGTTCTAAAGAGACTTGTTGTTTTCATCAATGTGAGCTTTGTTAAGTGAAATTATTAACAAATCACTTTATTCACAAGTAAATGCAAAGAGACAGACATATGTTTCAACTTGAAGTAAACATTTTACGGAAACCCCCCCTTCAATGTTGCAAACAATAAATGGTTCCAAGGCACGGCATTCGGAACATTACTCGGCCATTTCCGTAAACTGCAACAGACCTCGGATGTATGTGAGGCGGATATGTAACAAAAGCGTGCATTTTGTTAGGCGGAAACAGTGTAAGAAAAAATAGCACTGTAGATCTACATCTTTTACAGTAAATAACGGTGAAAACCCCTCTTCAATGTTGCAATCAATAAATGGTTCCAAGGCACGGCATTCGGAACATTACTCGGCCATTTCCGTAAACTGCAACAGACCTCGGATGTATGTGAAGCGGATATGTAACAAAAGCGTGCATTTTGTTAGGCGGAAACAGTGTAAGAAAAAATAGCACTGTAGATCTACATCTTTTACAGTAAATAACGGCTGAAAAAATCTTATTTTTTGAGAATGACGAACCATTCTCAAAAATTAAGATTTTTTAACCGTTATTTAAGAATCTAAATATATTTATATATTAAGATACTTAATTGTGTAGCGTGTCGACTTCGAATGTTTTCACTCACAGTTTCGAGGGCTAACGCCATTTTTGTCTGACGTCATCGAGTTTCCCATTCGGAAAACTACTCGGCCAATCTCAAGATCAACCTCGGGTGTACATAGACGGACTACTTTCAAAAATTACGGGAAAACCTTGGAAAACTTAATGACGTCAGTTTAAATGGCGTTAGCCCTCGAAACTTTGAGTGAAAACATTCGACGTCGTAAGCGTTACTCGTTTAAGTCACTTACATGAAACCGTCGTATCCTTATGTAAATAAAGATTCTTAAATAACGGCTGAAAAATCTTTATTTTTGAGAATGATTCGTCATTCTCAAAAATCCAGACTTTTCAGCCGTTATTTACCGTTAAAGATATAAATCTAAGATGCTAGTTTTTCTTACACTGTTTCCGCCTAACAAAATGCACAATTTTGTTACATACCCATCCGCCATTCGGAACATTGCTCGGATTTTTCCGTAAACCGGAAAGTACCTCGGATGTAAGTGTAGTAGTTTTGGGTCATTTTTTCGGTAATTCGGCCCCTGGTGGTACTTAGGTTAATACACTTGAAGAATAGTCTATTCCTTAAATGTTTTCGATCGTCTGTGGAGATCATTTTGGTATGTTATAATTTGAAAGCAAAACGCATTTAAATACTGCGTTTTGATTACAAATCATAATATGCCCAATTTTAACCTTACGTTGACTTTATTTTTCGCAACGTCATCCTCCGATATGTATGTGACGTCATATAAACCCACGTGCAAAATGACGCGCTTTCATGGCTGCGCCCTTATTATTCCCGAGGTCTATTCCGTAGAATCGCCGAAGGTTCCCGAGTGACCCATCCGCCTTACCAACATCCGAGGTCTGTTGCAGTTTTCGGAAATGGCCGAGTGATGTTCCGAATGCGAGTTTTTCAAGGTTTCCTCGTACTTTTTAAAAAGAGTCTGTCTATATACATCCGAGGTTGAAGGCACGGCTGATAGGAGGAAAAATGACAAGAAAGAAATAGTTTCCTGATGATATGTTTAAACAGCCCTGCGTGCATAATGACAAAACGACGCAAACAGTTTGCAAATGATAACCCGCTTTGCACGCAAGCGCAAGAGCAAAGCGTAGAAAAATTTGAAAAGCTGTTTGCACCGTTTTGTCATCCTGAACGCTGGGTAGATTAATTTCCATTAAGTCATTTTCATGGAATCATTATTGGTACATATCTAGATTTTTTATATGAGCAGGTGCGTGACATTTCCAAAAATCTCACATGTGTGCGATAGACAAACATTGAGCAACCTGGACAGTCACACAATGCAAAGCGTCCAGGATGACAAAACGGTGCAAAGATTTTGACAATTAAAATCCGCAAAACGGAACTTTTCAACAACTCTGGAATATGCATGGATTGGCATTATAACTTCACCAAATGGTCTTTTAATATTATATTATAGTGATATTCTGCTGCATCACCGAAAAAGGAGTCTTCGTGTCACATCTCTCCAGCTCACAATGTGACAGAAGAAAGCTTTTCTTAAAAAAATCCCATGGCTGCCTATATTGTGATAACGGTACTCGTGTTTTGAAATGTTACGACGCATTTCACATATAAATCAGAAAATACGAATCGAGAAAGCAATAATTGAAATCGGATCCTATTGAATGCAAAATGAAATTAATTTATTTATATTATTATAATTATTATAATTATTATTATTATTATTTTCTAAACGATTTCCCATGTGTGCCTGATGGACATACTTATGTAGCCTACACGATCAAAGATTTCAATATAACATATTCTAGCTTGTATAAAAAGGGCACCGCCAACGGCTATCAATGCTCAACTGCAGGTGCTGGTAAGTGCAAAAAATCAAAGGTGAAAACATTTATTATTCATTCGTATAAAATACATACGAAGTTGTCCCCCTTAATTTTATGGCTTGTTCAAATTATGGTCATTAGGTTTGACAAGAATCTTGCAAAGTCTTTCAAACATCTACAGATTTCACAAAATATCAAAGTCTTTGCACGACGACGCCGACGACGAGGTCGCCGTAGACGACACCAATGCTATAGCATGACATAAGGTGTTCTCCGAAAACAATATGCGCTGCTTGAATAAAAAATGAGTGAAACCATCAACTACAGAACGCAGAGTGAAGATTTTGGCCAGGCTTTGTGGCAGAACAGGCTGGCCAGAAGCTTTTATTGCGCCTTTGTAGGAAATGTCACCGTAAATGCTCATTTCATTTGTTTCGCGTATGACACTAATTTATTAAGACACTTGCTTCAAAATGGGCCAGCCCTGCAATCATGATAACAAAACGTGGCAATCTGCTTGCAAATTATAACCCGCTTTGCGCGCAAATGTGCGCGCAAAGCGGGGGTGCAATTTGAAAATAGTTCGCAACGTTTTGTTATCCTAAATACATGGCTGGCTAGAAGAGCTTAGACTGTTTTCTGCTAATACTCTGTAAATTGATATTGGTGGACATCTTTGACGGATTTGTTGAATATACAACGAAAAGCTGGTTGAAATAAAAAAGTATTTATGGCGATTTTTCTGAGTATAATTGTGTAAAGAATTATTATTCCATACCATACACGATTTTGCGAGAAAACATCTATACTCTTGTGTCTCATTTTTTCACTTTGAAATAGAGTATGAGTTCTTGAAAAGATTTTTTTTGCACTGAGTTAAGTTAACGAAAACTGTTATGGTTTACTTTTTAAAACAGAATATGAACGGAAATTCAAATCTTTTCCCTTTGATCATTGTACATAGGCTAATTGTTTAGAACTCACATCTTTATAATTGAATACAATAATCAGTCCAAGTACATGTACCTATTATCCCCTCCGAGGCTAAACTAGTTCCGAAATGAATAAATGAATAAAAGAAAAAAACTATATAATTATTAACGATTGAATCGTTTAAAGGGAGGTTATTACATAATTCTGCATTCTCTTGAAACCAGGTAGATTTTGTTATTTTTTTGAGAAAATGTTTGCATCATCGAATAAGACATTGTTATAAAATGTCAAAGTTTGTCTAAAGAACTTAATATACATATCTTTTTTGCTGGCTACTCGACGGCCCTTAAATAGAAATAAAGATAACTAATATATAAAGTCCTTTATCACAATAATTTCTACGACACTAAAAGTCGCAAACCAAAGATAGTGAAAGTTGTCTCCGTCCTTCCAAATTTTGAATGTCCTGCACTGCGCCACACACACTCCCGCTTGCATTTACCCTCCATACATGTCCTTTCTACTCCCTCCAACTCCAGCTCCTCTCTCTGTGCATCATTGGGTGAACAACGAATGCTATTATAAGTCAGTGACGGAACCTTAAGGGACAATGTAAGTTGTTCGCAAAATGGAATATTAACCGATCTTATTCGAAAAATAAACTATTATTCTATTTCTTTTAACCAAAATGAGACAAAATGTGAACAATATGCATTTTATATGATATAGCTTTTTCGTCCAAATTGAACGAAATTCTCAATATCTCATTTCCTCCCTTTAAAAAAATCTACGGTCTATCCAATTTTTGTGTCTACACGTACCAATAAGACGTTTAAAAATGCAAACAAGCCACAAATTCGTAGAATATTTTGAACTTTTTCAATGTAATTTTGATAATTTTGAACGATTTCGTAGCGTTTTAAGAGTGACTAGAGTAAATGCTTTGAATTTATGAATGAATCGCTGAGTGACCCGACCAATTTAGAAATAATTTGATCGAGGCAAATGATTATTATCGATGACACTAACTGTATTTGTTCTCAGATAATTAAATAGTGGCGAATAACCTTTCCAGCAAAAGATACATCATTCGATTTCAAAAATGTCATTTCAGAGATGAATATAATATTTATTTTCAGAGAGAGAGAAAAAGAGCGAGCGAGCGCGCGCGCGAGATAGAGTAAAATAAAAGTAAACAAATCTTCGATATTTATTGGGAAAGGATAGTTCTTTCTTGAAATAACAGATCGTCTAATATTACGCTAGCATTTTTCAAGCGTCATGGGACACTTCATGTACTTTTGTATTCTCAAATTTCTTATTCACATTTTCCGCTTTCCTAAAATGAAATTGATCATGATCACCGGGAATGATCGCCCTTTAGTTTGACTGGCGATTTTGCCAATAACATTTGCACTTAACGCACAAGAGCACCGAATATTAACTTAAAGAAGAGCAAAGTGTAACGCGGGACATTGAAAAAAATAGACGTTCGTTCAATTTCGCAACGCAATAGTCATTACGCCGTTAAAAGAAAATTGAAAAATTATTAAACAAAATGTTGGTTATTCATTTACCTTTCTTTTAGTATACGATATTACAATAAAACCATAACGGGTATTTAAATGCACTTCAGAGCACAGAAGTATCTATTTATTGAAAGTTACACGAGTCTTTTAAAGCAATGACCTACGACGTTCCTAGTAAAGGAAACTAGAAGAGCCTACGAGCGCCTCAGCCTTGAACTCAAGCACGAAACCATTAGTTGCTGATTGTTCTTGATGGTCGTTTTGTAACGACCACAATGTTAGGAAGGGAAATCATCCTGATTTTTTTAATCAGTAAACCAAAACAGAGTTGTCGCCCACAAAATACAATGTGATTTAAATTCTTTTTGTGCTGTAATTGTTCTTTTTTTTATTTCAGGGACGGATCCAGGATTTCCTCGTGGGGGTTCGCACTATTTTTATTTTTTTATTTTATTTTGTGTGTATGTGTGTGTGTGAATTTTGTATCAGACTAAGTAATTCATCTTAAAGAAGTTCTAATGAGACTTGTTGTTTTTATCAATGTGAGCTTTGTTAAGTGAAATTATTAACAAATCATTTTATTCACAAGTAATTGCAAAGAGACAGACATATGTTTAAACTTAAGTGAACATTTTACGGAAAAACCTACTTCAATGTTGCAAACAATAAATGGTTCCAAGGCACGGAAGCTTTTATTGCACCTTTGTAGAAAATTCACCGTAAATACTAATTTCATTTGATTCGCGTATGACACTTATTCATAAAGACACTTGCTTCAAAATGGGCCAGCCCTATGTTCATGATAACAAAAGGTGGCAATCTGATTGCAAATTATACCCGCTTTGCGCGCAAATGTGCGCGCAAAGCGGGGATGCAATTTGAAAACAGTTCGCCACGTTTTGTTATCCTAAACACATGGCTGGCTAGAAGAGCTTAGACTGTTTTCTGCTAATGCTCTGTAAATTGATATTGGTGGACATCTTTGACAGATTTGTTGAATTTACAAGGAAAAGCTTGTTGAAATTAAAAAGTATTAATGGCAAATTTCCTGAATATAATTGTGTAAAGAGTTATTCTTCCATACCATACACGATTTTGCGAGAAAACATCTATACTCTTGTGTCCCCTTTTTCACTTTGAAATAGAGTATTAGTTCTTGAATAGTCTTTTATTTTTTTTTGCACTGAGTAAAGTTACCGAAAATTTTTATGGTTTACCTTTTTAAAACAGAATATTAACCGAAATTCAAATCTTTTTTCCCTTTGATTATTGTGCATAGGATAATTTTTTAGAACTCACATCCTATAATTGAATACAATAATCAGTCTAAGTACATGTACCTATTACCCCCTCCGAGGCTAAACTAGTTCCGAAATGAATAAATGAATAAAAGAAAATAGTATATAATTATTAACGATTGAATCGTTTAAAGGGAGCTTATTACATAATTCTGCATTCTCTTGAAACCAAGTAGATTTTGTTATTTTTTTGAGAAAATATTTGCATCATCGAATAAGTCATCCTTATAAAAATGTCAAAGTTTGTCTAAAAGAACTTAATATACATATCTTTTTTGCTGGCTACTCGACGGCCCTTAAATAGAAATAAAGATAACTAATATATAAAGTCCTTTATCACAATAATTTCTACGACACTAAAAGTCGCAAACCAAGGATAGAGAAAGTTGTCTCCGTCCTTCCAAATTTTGAATGTCCTGCACTGCGCCACACACACTCCCGCTTGCATTTACCCTCCATACATGTCCTTTCTACTCCCGCCAACTCCAGCCCCTCTCTCCGTGCATCTGCTCAGAGAGAGAGAGAGGCCATATATGTCCTTCCTACTCCCGCCAACTCCAGCCTTTCTCTCCGTGCATCTGCTAAGAGAGAGGGGGTTAGAGAGAGAGAAGGGAGAGGGAGGGGAGAGAGAAACGGGGGAGAGAGAGAGCGGAAGGGAGACGGAGAGAGAGAGCGCGCGGGGAGAGAGTGAGCGGAGAGAGAGAGATGGAATGTGTGGGTGAGAAGGAGGGGGAGAGAGAGTGCGGGGAGAGAGAAAGAGAGCGCGGAGAGAGAGGGAGGGGAGAAAAAGAGAGAGAGAATGTGTGGGTGAGAAAGAGCGGGAGGGAGAGATAGAGCGCGGGGAGAGAGAAAGGTAGAGCGGGGAGAAAAAGAGCGGAGAGAGAAAGATATGGAATGTGTGGGTGAGAAAGATAGGTGTGTGAGTGAGAGAGAGGAAGGATTGTGTAGGCGCGACTCAGGGGATGTGTAGGTGTGTGAGAGAGAGAGAAAGGAGGTATGTTGGTGAGACAGAATGTGTTTCTGAACGGAAATAAGGCAGAGCGAGTTCTTGTTACTCGGACACGTGTAAGAATGTAAAGGATAATATATGCGTAAGAGAGGGGTTATAGGATGTGTAAGATGTAGGTGGTGAGAGTGAGGAGTTTTTTTGTTTTCCGACACGGAAAGAGTTTTATCAGAATCAAACAGTCAGATTTTGTCAGAGAGAGTGCGATCCACCACGCAAAAAGATAATGTACGAGTACACTGCGCACTGTCACTGAGCATTGGACACCTTACACGTAAAGTCATCTTTTTAGACACTTACACAATACAGTGTTGGGTTTTTTTCATAGAAATATGTCTTCTACGTATTTCTGATAAATGTGTCGAGAACAATTATTTCTAAATTCTTTTTACTATAAACAGCTTCAAATGGGGGAAAACAGATTTAATTTTGATTTTTTTTTATTCCACTGATAGTTTATTACTTCTATATTTTAGGGCACTTTGTATGATTTCTGATATGTGTATATATACTCAAGCGCAATGAAAACGCACCACCCAAAATCTTGCACAAACTGTTCTAAAATATAAAAAATTCAATCGACTCCTTTTTTATCGTTTTTCAACCTATGAAGGAACACGAAGACATTGCATAACTTAACATCAACCATAAGACATGGCTGCGTGTTTAGTGGTCATTGGATAGGCCCTTTTGGCTTGCTCGTTTATTTTTTTAACAGGTTTTAAATTGCATAATTTAAAGAACTGTTTATTAGAGAATGAAAATACAGCATTATATTTCACATTTGTTCTAAGCAGAAAACAAATAAAGTCATCCCATTTTACGTATGGTATGGGATTCTCTAAGAACAGGAGGCATTTTATTAATCAAAATCAAAGAATCGTAAATAACCTTTTGGTACTCCTCTTTAAGAGTGATTTAAACTCCAAACGGAAGGTTTAGGTTAATCAGAGACGCCGAGGGTACGGTGTAAACCTAGAATTTAATTAGCGTTAACCTCTGCACGAATCAACTGTCTAGACTATGGCAACCGTTCCACAAAGTAATAGCCGACATTATGTACTGAGAGAGACGTTATCTTATTAAATGTCGAATGACAGAAAGGTTTTGCAACACAACTTTGAAGATTAAAGATTAACGATTTTTAACTTTTTTTCTTAAGTCATAGATTGAAACCTTCTATTCTTTCTGAGCCTACTCTAACATTATTGTGTAGTAAATGGTCTATTACAAATTTATTCAGATTAATAATATTCATGTCTGAAGTTTTGGTACATTAAATAAATAACCGAGAAAAAATTCAGGTGGTGCGTTTTCATTGCTCGTGAGTATACATTCATGAGCAAAATATGATAAATCTGAGTACAATTACCGTTAACATTCTTGTTAAGCGTGTCTCTTTATGACTCTTATGTGTACGCTATGCAGTAATATTCCAAGTTGAGTACAACTGCGACATTAATCCAGAGTTTATTTCTTATTTCGATAGGCGTTGTTGGACTCAATTAAGCACCAAAGAAGCTGGTGGACTTGAGTGTAATGAGATAATCTAAAAACTAAGACAAAGAAGAAACTACTTACGGCTACAGCAGAGTAGTAAATACATTCGGGAATTTCTGGCTGTACATATCTCGAAAAGTCGCGGGTATTAGTAAGATATCCAAATTGTCTCAAACTAATGTTGTTGACTTTTTTATTTTTATTAATTTAGCTTTCTTTCATTTCATTAGTCTTTCTTGCTATTTGTTTACACGTTTATTTTTTTGACGTCGCGCATGGTAATGTGGCACTAAAATGTAACGTCAAAAAAGTGAGCGTCGATTGTGTAGCGTCTAGTGTTTTTTTTTTTTTTTTTTTTTTTGTCAGAAAAAAGTACACTGAAACGAACTTCTAAACGGCCACTTAGTTTTTGTTGAAAAAGTAATGTTTTCTTTGGTATCTGAAATGGGAAATAGTTGAATTCTATCAGAAAAACCATAAGGCGAGAATCTTCAATAAACATCGATTTGAAAAAATGTGAGGAAAGCATCGAATTTGACGGGAACATAAGAGTACCCCTGTTTTCAAAATTAACATTGGTGGGTGGGGTAATTTTAGCATTTTATCCTTATGTGCGAAACAAAAGAGCCTGAATGTTATTTTTCTTTAGTGATTTGGTATCTGACACACAGTAGTCAACGAAATTAGACATTTATAGAATTAATCGGCGAGTATTTCTTTTGCTGAAATTGCAAAATTCTTCGAAAATGTGCACTTTTTGTGACTTTCGTGATGGAGGGTTCTTGTGTTTGATCGTTTGCTACAGACACAAAGGGAAAAAACTGAAATCTGCTTTGCTTTAAAGATACGCCGAATTGAACGGCCTTTCATATGAAAATATAAGATACTTCATTAAATGAGTATAGATATGTTAAAATGTGGCAACTGCAAGGTGGCCGTTTAGAAGTTCGTTTCAGTGTACAATTAATCATTATATTGGTCACTCTTTCTACAGCTATAGCAATGCCAGAATATATAGTCATCATTAAAGAATTAAAGTCTGCCCCTATCACTCGCGAAGAATGCAAAATGTCATATTATTTTCAACTTCGCACAAATGTGTAGACATGCGAATACTGGATAAAGCATTTTGTATAGTAAGGCTTATTTCCACTCTAAATATGAAGATGTATTGGGCTAGACGCTTCTTTTGAACATTATTTTTGTTATAATGAAGAGGTTATTCCGACATTATAAAATATTCACCCTATTTTTATTGCAATGATCAATTCGAACCAACAGCAGCTTGTTCATATAAAGTGATGTCATCAATACATGCGTTTTTGCAAAAGGAATATGACGCAACCCCCTTTTTTCGAATGTTTGAAAAAAGTCATTACATTTTGCTAAGTTTGCTTCGAACTCAATAGTCTTGGGTCTTTAGAACAACGACTTACAGCCCATGAATACAAGTCTCTGCGAAAAATGTATCAAACATTATTTTTTGCTTTCCGAAATTAACATGAGCGATTTCGGGCAAAATTGGCCCTCTTGTTTATATCTAGTTCTTCCCTTCCCCTACTCGCATCGCCACTTCCACACAGATATTCTTCTCGCAAGATATTAAGCTTTCTTTTCTATTCCTCCCCTTGAACTGCGGATTTAATCTACTCTGTTTTCGTCTGAAGGCGCATCGGTTTTATAATTCCACGAATCAAACATAACGTCGTTGTAAGAAAAAGCGCGTTTTTTCATAAATCGTTCCACACGAACTAATATCAATATCTCTTTTATTCGTAAATTATTTTTTCATGAAATTTTAATATGATTATTAAGAGAAAAATAATATTTTTTAGCTTTATTTAAATTATTGTATGAATAAAGGAACTGAATTTTTTAGCGTATTAGGAATGGAAAAAAAAGTTTTATTACAGCCTAAAAAGATTTCGTTCCACACGAATTTCGGCTTACCAATTTTCCGATTAAAACTCAAATAGATATCTTTTTACATATTAAAGAAAAAAAGAAAAATAATATTTTTAATTTAAAGATTGGTTGCAATTGAACCATTTTTAATTAAATTATAAAAGAAAATCGTCATTTTTTCGGCGTCTTAAAGTTTGATGTTACGCTTCACTTTTTGTTAAGCATAAAGCGGTATTTTTCTTATGTGTGGTTAAATTTCAATCTCCGTTGATAGAATTGTTGGATGCGTTGTCAGTTTAGATTTGATGTACTTTCAAGCATTTTAAACATTATAAAACTGTATGAAATATAAGATGAGTATCTTCCGGCGATGCTTTTATGTTACATTTTACACGCGTTTTTTCGCTTAAATTACAATTTGAAACTCGTTTTCACGAAATCATACGAAAGTAGTTTGCAATAAAAGTTTGATTTATAAATTGGCCATGGTTTAAGCGTTATTTCGACCAAGGAATCTTGTTCTGCTTCGTTTTAAATCGCAGAGGATGACTTTTTTTAAAAAGTACCGCATTACCGTGCGCGACGTCTATTTATTCCGCGTGTCCTTTTATTTCTTTTCAACAATTTAATATTGATGAATAAGAGCCAGAATTTTTACAAACCTACGTTACAAATGAGAAATATATATGTTCAACGTCGAAATTCGTTGAAGGGTACATTTTTGGAGACAATTTTGAGAACCAGCAGTTCCTTAGCGCGGTGGATAAATATGACATGTTATATATCAAATTAATCTGCAGAAAAACGTATTTCTATATTCTAACTGATTATTTACTTACATGTTGCCTCAAACTATTGAGTGAATTAATACTGCCTCAAACTATTGAGTGAATGAAAAACGACGTTATTTTATACTTCGGGGACAATTTTGGTTCAAAAGTTTAGCTATTAAATAAAAGGATACGAAAACCAAACAAAAGTAAACAAATCTTCGATAAAAACGTTTTTTGAAAATGAACCTTTATTGGGAAAGGATAGTTCTGTCGTGAAATAACAGATCGTCTAATATTACGCTAGCATTTTTTCGAGCGTCATGAGACACTTTCATTTACTTTTGTATTCTCAAATTTCCTATTCACATTCTCCGCTTTCCTAAAATCAAATAGATCATAATCACCTGAAATGATCGCCCTTTAGTTTGATTGGCGATTTTGCCAATAACATTGCACTTAACGTAGAAGAGCACCGAATATCAACTTAAAGAAGAGCAAAGTGTAACGCGGGACATTGAAAAATATAGACGTTCGTTCAATTTCGCAACGCAATAGTCATTACGCCGTTAAAAGAAAATTGAAAAAAATATTAAACAAAATGTTGGTAATCCATTTACCTCCTTTTAGTATACGATATTGATATCAAACCATAACGGGAATTTTTAAATGCACTTCAGAGCACAGAAGTAGCTATTCATTGAAAGTGACACGAGTATTTAAAAGCAATGACGTTCGGCTTTCCTGGTAAATGTTGAGTTTAGGAAACTAGAAGAGCCTACGAGCGCCTCAGCCTTGAACTCAAGCACGAAACCATTAGTTGCTGATTGTTCTTGATTGTCGTTTTGTAACGACCACAATGTTAGGAGGGGAAATCATCCAGATTTTTTTAATCAGTAAACCAAAACAGAGTTGTCGCCCACAAAAATAATTTAAGTTCTTTTTGTGTTGTATTTTTTTTTATTTCAGGGGCGGATCCAGTATTTCCTCACGGGGGTTCGCACTATTTTTAATTTTATTTTATTTTGTGTGTATGTGTGTAAGTGTGTGTGAATTTTGTATCAGACTAAGTAATTCATCTAAAAGAAGTTCCAATGAGACTTGTTGTTTTCATCAATGTGAGCTTTGTTATGTGAAATTATTAACAAATCATTTTATTCACAAGTTATTGTAAAGAGACAGACATATGTTTAAACTTGAAGTGAACATTTTACGGAAAAACCCACTTCAATGTTGCAAACAATAAATGATTCCAAGGCACGGAGCATTACTCGGCCATTTCCGTAAACTACAACAGACCTCGGATGTATGTAAGGCGGATGGGTATGTAAAAAAATCGTGCATTTTGTTAGGCGGAAACAGTGTAAGAAAAAATATCACTGTAGATCTACATCTTTTACAGTAAATAACGACTGAAAAATCCTAAAGTCATTCTAAAAAATTAAGATTTTTTTTTAGCCGTTATTTTAGAACCTAAAGATATTTATATTAGGACACTTAAACGAGTAGCGTTGATGACGTGGAATGTTTTCACTCACAGTTTCGAGGGCTAACGCCATTTTGTCTGACGTCATCGAGTTTTTCCAAGGTTTTCTGGTAATTTTTTAAAAAAAAAGTCCGTCTATATAAATCCGAGGTTGATCATGAGATTGGCCGAGTTGTGTTCCGAATGAAGGCACGGCTGATAGGAGGAAAAAATTACAAGAAAGAAGTAGTTTCCTGATCCTATGTTTGAACAGCCCCGCGTTCATAATGACAAAACGACGCAAGCAGTTTACCGAATATAACCCACTTTGCACACAAGCGCAAGTGCAAAGCGTGGAATAATTTGAAAACTGTTTGCACCGTTTTGTCATCCTGAACGCAGGGCAGGTTAATTTCAATTAAATCATTTTCATGGAACCATTATTGGTACATATCCAACAATTTCACATGTGTGTGATAGACAAACATTGAGCAACCTGGACAGTCATACAATGCAAAGCGTCAAGGATGACAAAACGGTGCAAATATTTTGACAATTAAAATCCGCAAAACGGAACATTTCAACAACTATGGAATATGCATAGATTGGCCTTATAACTTCACCAAATGGTCTTTAAATATTATATTATAGTGATATTCTGCTGCGTCACCGAAAAAGGAGTCTTCGTGTCACATCTCTCCAGCTCACAATGTGACAGAAGAAAGCTTTTCTTAAAAAAAACCCATGGCTGCTTATATTGTGATAACGGTACTCGTGTTTTGAAATGTTATGACGCATTTCACATATAAATCAGAAAATACGAATCGAGAAAGCAATAATTGAAATCGGATCCTATTGAATACAAAATGAAACTAATTTATTTATATTATTATAATTATTATTATTATTTTCTAAACGATTTCCCATAAGTGCCTGTTGGGCATACTTATGTAGCCTACACGATCAAAAATTTCAATATAAAATATCCCAGCTTGTATAAAAAGGGCACCGCCAACGGCTATCAATGCTCGACTGCAGGTGCTGGTAAGTGCAAAAAATCTAAGTCTAAAACATTTATTATTAATTCGCATAAAATACATACGAAGTTGCCCCCCCCCTTAATTTTATGGCTTGTTCAAATTATCGTCAATAGGTTTGATAAGATTCATGCAAAGTCTTTCAGACATCTACAGATTTCACAAAATATCAAAGTCTTTGCACGACGATGCTGACGACGAGGTCGCCGTAGACGACACCAATGATATAGCAAGACATGAGATATTCTCCGAAATCAATATGCGCTGCTTGTATAAAAAAATGAGTGAAAACCTCAACTATAGAACGCATCTAGTGAAGATTTTGGTCAGGCTTTGTGGCAGAGCTGACCAGAAGCTTTTATTGCGCCTTTGCAGGAAAAGTCACCGTAAATACTCATTTCATTTGTTTCGCGTGTGACACTAATTTATTAAGACACCTGCTTCAAAATGGGCTAGCCCATCTTCACGAGTCAAGGGGTATCGAATGGATAGCTTCTTCTCGAATACGATAAGTAAAACGTTCGTAACCCTTGGCTCGACAAGATGGGGCCAACTCTGCGTTCATGATAACAAAACGTGGCAATCTGCTTGCAAATTATACCCCGCTTTGTGCGCAAATGTGCGCACAAAGCGGGGATGCAATTTGAAAACAGTTCGCCACGTTTTGTTATCCTAAACATATGGCTGGTTAGAAGAGCTTAGAATTTTTTCTGCTAATACTCTGTAAGTTGATATTGGTGGACATCTTTGACGGATTTGTTGAATATACAATGAAAAGCTTGTTGAAATTAAAAAAAGTATTAATGGCAATTTTTCTGAATATAAGTGTGCAAAGAGTTATTCTTCCATACCATACACGGATTTGCGAGAAAACATCTATACTCTTGTGTCCCCTTTATTCACTTTGAAATAGAGTATGGGTTTTTGAATAGTATTTTTTTGCATTGAGTAAAGTGAACGAAAATTGTTATGGTTTACTTTTTAAAACAGAATATAAATCGAAATTCAAATCTGTTTTTCCCTTTGATTATTGTGCATAGGCTAATTGTTTAGAGCTCACATCCTATAATAGTCAGTCTAAGTACATGTACCTATTATCCCCTCCGAGGCTAAACTATTTCCGAAATGAATAAATGAATAAAAGAAAAAAGTATATAATTATTAACGATTGAACCGTTTAAAGGGAGGTTATTTCATAATTCTGCATTCTCTTGAAACCAAGCAGATTTTGTTATTTTTTTGAGAAAATGTCTGCATAATGGAATAAGTCATCGTTATAAAAAATGTCAAAGTTTTTGGTTAAAAGAACTTAATATACATATCTTTTTTGCTGGCTACTCGACGGCCCTTAAATAGAAATAAAGATAACTAATATATAAAGTCCTTTATTACAATAATTTCTACGACACTTAAAGTCGCAAACCAAGGATAGAGAAAGTTGTCTCCGTCCTTCCAAATTTTGAATGTCCTGCACTGCGCCACACACACTCCCGCTTGCATTTACCCTCCATACATGTTCTTTCTACTCCCGCCAACTCCAGCCCTCTCTCTGTGCATCTGCTCAGAGAGAAAGAGAGTCCAAACATGTCCTTATTACTCCCACAAGGCCCTGCCCCTCTCTCCGTGCATCTGCTCAGAGAGGGAGAGAGAGAAAGGAGAGCGATAGAGAGAGAGAGTGGGGTGGAGGGGAGAGAAAAAGAGAGGGAGGGGAAGGAGAGGGGGAGGGGAGAGAGATAGAGAGGGTGGAGAGGAAAGAGATAGAGAGGGGGAGGGAGAGAGAGAGGGAGAGTGTGGAAGAGAGAGAGGGAGGGAGAGAGAGATAGAGAAGGGGAGATCGAGGGAGGGAGAGATAGGGAAGCAGAGAGAGAGAGAGGGAGAGATAGGGAAGCAGAGAGAGAGAGGGAGGGAGAGAGGGGGAGGGAGGTAATTGTGTGGGCGCGACTTAGGGGATGTGTAGGTGAGAGCGAGATAAATGAGGTATGTGGGTGAGACAGAATGTGTACATGTATATGAGCAAGCAGAAGAACGTGAATTAGGCAGATCGAGGTCTTGTCACTCGGACACGTGTAAGAATGTAAAAGAGGATATGTGCTTGAGGTTATAGGATGTGTAAGATGTAGGTGGTTAGAGAGATGAGGTTTGGCTTTTTTCCGATACAGACAGAGGGTTGTTGGAGTCAAACAGTCAGATGTTTTCAGAGAGAGTGCAATCCACCACGCAAAAGATAATGAGTACACTGCACACTGTCACTGAGCATTGGGCAGGCTTACCTAGTTTTGAAACTTTTCAATTCTGTCTTAATTTCTAAACCTATAATGTCAGGTCCAAAGGCGCCAGATCAAACCAACGCAATATTTATGTTTTGAGTGAACAACGAATGCTATTATAAGTCAGTGACGGAACCACAAGTGACAATATAAGTTGTTGGCAAAATGGAATATTAATCGATCTTATTCGAAAAATAAACTATTATTCTATTTCTTTTAACCAAAATGAGACAAAATGTGAACAATATGCATTTTATATGATATTGCTTTTTTCGTCCAAATTGGACGAAATTCTCAATTTCTCATTACCTCCTTTTTAAAAAAATCTACGGTCTTTCCAATACGTACCAATAAGACGTTTTAAAACACAAACAAGCCAAAAATTCGTAGAATTATTTGAACTTTTTCAATGTAATATTGATAGTTTTGAACGATTTCAAAAGGTTTTTAACGATTTCGTAGCGTTTAAAGAGTGACTAGAGTAAATGCTTTGACTTTATGAATGAATCGTTGAGTGACCCGACCGATATAGAAATAATTTGATCGAGGCGAATGATTATTTTCGATGACACTAACTGTACTTGTTCTCAGATGGTTAAATAGTGGCGATAATAAGAAATATTTCTTACGGGACTACTTTGCGCGCAAGATTAAAAATAAATTGTAGATGCGCTCTCAAAATTGTTTTCATTGTGGAAATAAACCATTTTTTTCAGCCATTAAGAATGAAAGAAAATAATTGGAAACGAAAAATATTAAATTTCACGTACGCTACTGCTACCCCCTTACGTTAACGTAACGTCATCTTTTTAGACACTTACACAATACAGTTTTTTTTTCATAAAAATATGTCTTCTGTGCGTATTTCTGATAAATTTGTCGATAACAATTATTTCTTAATCCTTTTAACAATAAACAGCTTCAAATTGGGGAAAACAGAGTTAATTTTGATTTTTTTTTATTCAACTGATAGTTTATTACTTCTATATTTTAGGGCGTTTTGTATGATTTCTGGTATGTGTATATATACTCAAGCGCAATGAAAATGCACCACCCAAAAACTTGCACAAACTGTTCTAAATTATAAAAAAATCAATCGACTCCTTTTTTATCGTTTTTCAACCTATAAAGGAACATGAAGGCATTGCATAACTTAACATCAACCATAAGACATCGTGTGGTCATTGGATAGGCACTTTTGGCTTGCTCGTTTATTTTTTTAACAGGTTTTGAATTGCACAATTAAAAGAACTGTTTATTAGAGAATGAAAATACAGAATTTTATTGCACATTTGTTGAAGAAGAAAACAAATAATTTTACGTATGTTATGGGATTCTCTAAAAACAGGGGGCATTTTCTTAATCAAAATCAAAGAATCGTAAATAACCTTTTGGTACTCCTCTTCAGAGTGATTAAAACTCCAAAGGGAAGGTTAAGGTTAATCAGGGACGCCGAAGGTACGGTGAAGACCTAGAATTTAATGAGCGTTAACCTCTGCACGAATCAACTGTCTAGACTATGGCAACCGTTCCACAAAGTAATAGCCGTCATTATGTACTGAGTGAGACGTTATGTTATTAAATGTCGAATGACAGAAAGGTTTTGCAACACAACTTTGAAGAATTAAGATTAACGATTTTTAACTTTTTTCCTTAAGTCATAGATTCAAGAACCTTCTACTCTTCCTGAGCCTACTCTTACATTATTGTGTAGTAAATGGTCTATTACTAATTTATTCAGATTAATAATATTCATGTCTGAAGCTTTGGTACATTAAATAAATAACCGAGAAAAAATTCAGGTGGTGCGTTTTCATTGCTCGTGAGTATACATTCATGAGCAAAATATGATAAATCTGAGTACAATTACTATTCAAATTCTTGTTAACCGTGTCTCTTTATGACTCTTATGTGTACGCTATGCAGTAATATTCCAAGTTGAGTACAATTGCGACATTAATCCAGAGTTTATTTCGTCCTTACCTTAAATACTCTGATATAAGACGTATTTAGAGCGGTGTCATGTATTTCCGGATACCTAAGGCATTTCGTATGAAAAAAGTGCAGATGGACAATTATACTTTTGATCTTGAGGTGTTTTTTGACGGATGCTATCTATTCTTTACAGGATTAAATAATAAAAAGTTACTCAAGCAAAATTATACTTTGTTCAAAACAGATAAAAGAAGCCCATGTTGAGACATCTGATCTTAGTCGCTGGTGGGTAATCTCGGATACTTAAAATAAATGAAATAAATTTATATCTGAGTTGGATTCAAACATCTTTGAAACATATTTTATTAACCTCTAAATACAAAATACAATTAAACAAATAAAATATTTTCATAGAAACAGTATTTAGATTTGTCTTCGGGAATAGTTCAATGTGATTATGATCTTTCAAGCAAATAAACGTAGAGAAACTTAAAATCTAGATCTATTCATTGATCTTATTTCATTCTAAACCCCGTTTTAACGAGTATTAAGAAAAGTTATGAGATACTAGTGGGCACATTTTCTATAAAAAAAATCAATGAGTATGCTTCAACCATTGTTTTCGTACTTTTCTGAATAGAAACGTACTGGAAAAAAGTCACCAGTTTCAAACCTACGTGTTATCATGAATTATCTGAGCCGTACTTAGCCAAATGAATTCAAGAATTCGCATACAATATTAATGGATGTGTGTTGAACTACGTACGGATATCGTTTAGTTCTGTCCCAAAAAAGTAGAAGAATAGTATTACGTTGATTTCAGATTTTCCTTAATCAATACGTTAATCATTTCAATTGAAAACCATACATATCATCTTATTTTTCTCATTTGAGGATGTACGATGGAAAAACGGCATCCATGTCTTTCTTTTCATAAACTGACAGACCTTGTACTATTTTGGTCGCAAAGATATTGTTGAAATTCGTTGTTTCACAAGGTTTTGTCAAAGGATTACTTTTTCGAAAACTTAGAAATTCGCCTTTTACAAGAAAAAGAATGCACAAATATTGGGTAGTTCGAAGGTATCCGGAAGAGCCGAAAGCAACATTTTTGTAGGGTCTCTCGGATAATCAAATTATATTCAACTACAGTGTTATTTCATCTTTAAAAAATGTGAGATTTAGGTAGTAAATGTCTCTAGATGTGAAAAGTTTCTCTAGTGTTTTTTCTACATCCCACAATAACTCATGAAAGAAAAAAATGAAGCTAGACAAAAAATTAAAAGTTATCTTAAATTGAAAGCTTTTCCTACAATGTCATATGTAATAAATGTATAAATAATCTCCCTCATTCATAAGATTTTATGTCATATGCAGCTATGTAAATAAACCAGATATCTTAAAGAACAAAGTAAAGACCAAAAAAAAAAAACAACATTTACCTTGCCAATGCATAGGAGAAACACGTGACTATCCGAGAATACCCGCCATCCGAGAATACCCGAAACCGCTCTACATAGATAAATTCTTTTACTTACACCCAAATGTATATAAGTTGTCTATACTCCTTAAGAGCAAGAATAAAAAGACTCTATTAAATCTTTCTAAGTTTATTAAAGAGCTTTTGCACGAAGATCAAGTTTGATAAATAACGTACTGAATGAGTAATGACTGTAATGTAAGATAAGATATTGAACAGTTCAGTCATTAGTTGTATTTAGAACTTGCTTCTCTTCCAATTGATCTATTAGGATACTTATTTTTTAGGTCTTTTGATAACGTAATCTAGTTTTTTGATGGATCCAGAAATGTCTTGAATTCTTATACTTTGCTAATGTAACTAATTATTTGTGGTTTTGTTAAAACATATTATGACGAGAAACTGTAAAGTTTAAGTCAATAAAATATTGTCTATTGTCTATTGTCTAATGTCGATAGGCGTTGTGGCACTCAATTATGTATCAAAGAAGCTGTTGTACTCGAGTGTATTTAGATAATCTAAAAACTAAGAGAAATTTAAAGAAACTACTTGTGGCTACAGTAGAGTAGTATATACATTCGGGAATTTCTCGCTGTACATGTCCCGAAAAGTCGCGGGTATTAGTAAGATATACAAATTGTCTCAAACTCATGTTGTTGACTTTTTTTATTTTTATTATTTTAGCTTCCTTTAATTTCTTTTATCTTTCTTGCTATTTGTTTACACGTTTATAGTATTTATTCCACGTGTCCTTTTATTTCTTTTCAACAATTAAATATTGATGAATAAGAGCCAAATTTTCAGACTACAAACCTACGTTACAAATGAGAAATACAACGTCGAAATTCGTTGAAGGGGACATTTTTGGAGACAATTTTGTTCAAAAGTTTAGTCATTGAATAAAAGGATACGAAAACCAAATAAAAGTAAACAAATCTTCGATAAAAAACGTTTTTTGAAGATGAATCCTTTATTGGGAAAGGATAGTTCTGTCGTGAAATAACAGATCGTCTAATATTACGCTAGCATTTTTTCGAGCGTCATGAGACACTTTCATTTACTTTTGTAATCTCAAATTTCTTATTCACATTCTCCGCTTTCCTAAAATGAAATTGATCATGATCACCGGGAATGATCGCCCTTTAGTTTGATTGGCGATTTTGCCAATAACATTTGCACTTAACGAGCAGTTCCTTAGCGCGGTGGATACATATGGCATGTTATATATCAAATTAATCTGCAGAACAAAAACACCGTATTTCTATATTCTAACTGATAATTCACTTACATGTTACCTCAAACTATTGAGTGAATTAATATCGCCTCCAACTATTGAGTGAATGAAAAACGACGTTTTTTTATACTTCGGGGACATTTTAGAAGACAATTTTGGTTCAAAAGTTTAGCCATTAACCCTTTGCTGTTTAATTCCTGCTTTTTACGTGCCTGTGATTTATGATTGAGAAAACATTGTGAAAAAAAGAAGAAATTGCTCCTGACAAGCAATTTCTTCTTTTTCCACACTTTTTTCTACCCTACTGAATGGTTATTTTTCAAATTAAATCCACTTTAAAATTTCGTCTGCAAAACCTTTGAATTTGGACAGGTCCAAAATTTTGTAAAACAGGAAAGGGTTAAATAAAAGGATACGAAAACCAAATAAAAGTAAACAAATCTTCGATAAAAAACGTTTTTTGAAGACGAATCCTTTATTGGGAAAGGATAGTTCTTTCGTGAAATAACAGATCGTCTAATATTACGCTAGCATTTTTTCGAGCGTCATGAGACACTTTCATTTACTTTTGTAATCTCAAATTTCTTATTCACATTCTCCGCTTTCCTAAAATGAAATTGATCATGATCACCGGGAATGATCGCCCTTTAGTTTGATTGGCGATTTTGCCAATAACATTTGCACTTAACGAGCAGTTCCTTAGCGCGGTGGATACATATGGCATGTTATATATCAAATTAATCTGCAGAACAAAAACACCGTATTTCTATATTCTAACTGATAATTCACTTACATGTTACCTCAAACTATTGAGTGAATTAATATCGCCTCCAACTATTGAGTGAATGAAAAACGACGTTTTTTTATACTTCGGGGACATTTTAGAAGACAATTTTGGTTCAAAAGTTTAGCCATTAACCCTTTGCTGTTTAATTCCTGCTTTTTACGTGCCTGTGATTTATGATTGAGAAAACATTGTGAAAAAAAGAAGAAATTGCTCCTGACAAGCAATTTCTTCTTTTTCCACACTTTTTTCTACCCTACTGAATGGTTATTTTTCAAATTAAATCCACTTTAAAATTTCGTCTGCAAAACCTTTGAATTTGGACAGGTCCAAAATTTTGTAAAACAGGAAAGGGTTAAATAAAAGGATACGAAAACCAAATAAAAGTAAACAAATCTTCGATAAAAACGTTTTTTGAAGATGAAACCTTTATTTGAAAAGGTTAGTTCTTTCGTGAAATAACAGATCGTCTCATATTACGCTAGCATTTTTCAAGCGTCATCGGACACTTTCATTTTCTTTTGTATTCTCAAATTTCTTATTCACATTTTCCACTTTCCTAAATTGATCATGATCACCGGGAATGAACGCCCTCTAGTTTGATTGGCGATTTTGCCAATAACATTTGCACTTAACGCAGAAGAGCACCGAATATCAACTTAAAGAAGAGCAAAGTGTAACGCGGGACATTGAAAAAAATAGACGTTCGTTCAATTTCGCAACGCAATAGCCATTACGCGGTTAAAAGAAAATTGAAAAATTATTCAACAAAATGTTGGTTATTCATTTACCTTTCTTTTAGTATACAATATTACTAGCAAACCATAACGGGTATTTTTTAAATGCACTACAGAGCACAGAAGTAGCTATTTATTGAAAGTTACACGAGTATTTAAAAGCGTACGGCGTTCCTGGTAATTGTTGAGTTTAGGAAACTCGAAGAGCCTACGAGCGCCTCAGCCTTGAACTCAAGCACGAAACCATTAGTTGCTGATTGTTCTTGACGGTCGTTTTGTAACGACCACAATGTTAGGAAGGGAAATCATCAAGATATTTTAATTAGTAAACCAAAACAGAGTTGTCGCACATAAGAATAAATAATTTAAACTCTTTTTGTGTTGTAATTGTTCTTTTTTTTATTTCAGGGGCAGATACAGGATTTCCTCACGGGGGTTCGCACTATTTTTAATTTTATTATATTTTTTGTGTATGTGTGTGAGTGTGTGTGTGAATTTTGTATTAGACTAAGTAATTCATCTTAAAGAAGTTCTAATGAGACTTTTGTTAAGTGAAATTACTAACAAATCAATTTATTCACAAGTAATTGCAAAGAGACAGACATATGTTTAAACTTAAAGTGAACATTTTACGGAAAAAACACTTCAATGTTGCAAACAATAAATGGTTCCAAGGCACGGCATTCGGAACATTATTCGGCCATTTCCGTAATCTGCAACAGACCTCGGATGTATGTAAGGCGGATGGGTCATTCGGAACACCAACTACTACAGACCTCGGATGTATGTAAGGTGGACGGGTGTTTAACAAAATTGTGCATTTTGTTGGGCGGAAACAATGTAAGAAAAAATAGCGAATCGATGCTATCTTTAGATTGATATTTTTACAGTAAATAACGGCTGAAAAATCTAAATTTATGAGAATGACGAATCATTCTCAAAAAATAAGATTTTTCAGACGTTATTTAAGAATCTAAAGTGATTCATATAAGGATACGATGGTTTCACGTCAGTGACTATAAACTGGTAGCGTTGGCGACCTCGAATGTTTTCACTCAAAGTTTCGAGGGCTAGCGCCATTTTAACTGACGTCATCGAGTTTTTCCAAGTTTTTTTCCCGTAATTTTTAAAAATAGTCCCTCAATGTACATCCGAGGTTGATCGTGAGATTGGCCGAGTGGTGTTCCGAATGGCGGATGGGTATGTAACAAAATCGTGCAATTTGTTAGGCGGCAACAATGTAAGAAAAATAGCACAGTGGAAGTAAATAACGGCTGAAAAATCTTAATTTTTGAGAATGACGAATCATTCACAAAAATTAAGATCTTTCAGCCGTTATTTAAGAATCTAAAGATATTTATATTAGGATACTTAAACGTGTAGCGTTGACGTCGTCGAATGTTTTCACTCACAGTTTCGAGGGCTAACGCCATTTTGTCTGACGTCATCGACGTTTTTCCAAGGTTTTCCCGTACTTTTTTTAAAAATAGTCCGTCTATGTACATCCGAGGTTTATCGTGAGATTGGCCGAGTGGTGTTCCAAATGAAGGCACGGCTGATAGGAGGAAAAATGACATAAAAGAAATAGTTTCCTGATCCTATGTTTGAACAGCCCCGCGTTCATGATGACAAAATGATGCAAAAAGTTTGCCAATGATAACCCGCTTTGCACGCAAGCGCAAGTGCAAAGCGTAGAAGAATTTGAAAACGGTTTGCACCGTTTTGTCATCCTGAACGCAGGGCAGGTTAATTTCCATTAAATCATTTCCATGGAATCATTATTGGTACATATCTATATTTTTTATATGAGCAAGTATGTTACATTTCCAACAATCTCACATGTGTGCGATAGACAAACACTGAGCAACCTGGACAGCCACACAATGCAAAGATAATAATATAATAATAGGTGTGACCTATAGACGGGAAAAGTAATTTGAAGAAAGACCCATTCTTGATTTACTATTTTACTAAACTTAAGCTACCGAATTTACAAATAAGGCTCCTGCACCCCAACCTTTTGCTGTATCGACAGGTATGAATGATGTATCAAATTCAATATTATGTGTCTGTCTGTTCCGACTGCTCTTTCTGTCGTTTTCGCTTGAATGGGGTTTAAGGCTGATTTTTGTCATTTTCAAGACATATGCGAACAAAACAAAGAAAATAGAATCCTTTGTTGGTCTTTTTCTTCTCCGAAGATATTTCTTCTGGAAAAAATAAGTGCAGTTAAAATGTGAAATAAACTTTTTCAGGTGCTGTGCAAAACATGCACTTGATAACTAATTTTCAGAAGACCAAAATAGGCTATTTATCAAATCGATGGCTACTTGATTTTCTCATTTATTTCTAGATTGCTTTCCACAGTAACAGTCATTTAGAATAGATAAGTGCTAACATCGGAAGAAATTAACATAATATGAGTGAAAGATACGAAATACAATTCTTATTGGTAACTTTGAATATGGGCGCACGTATTATATCGAAACTGCGTCAGTTCTTAATCCTAAAGGATGCGATTCCAATAAGATGTTGGCCGGCATAGCTTTAGCTAAAGTAGCTGTATCAACATTTTTTTTAAAAAAAAATCAAACTGCGAATTTTGTTATAGATTTCATCTTTTTCAAGTCTTAAACGGGAATATTGCTATAGATTTAATCTCTTTCAAGTTTAATCCCGCTTTCTATCACGATGTTAAAGCGCAACAACAATGACGTTGTTTTAGCGGGAAAAAGTAGCGTCTTATTCCCCAAAGTGTGGAATGACGTCATTTGCGGAGGGTAAAAAGAAAACGTCATCCAGACGAGATTCTAAGCAAAAAATTGTAACTTTTTACATGTTAGGCTGATTCTTTTCCTAACTTTACGACAATAATCTAAATTTTGATAATGATCGACAGGAATAAAATCGAAAAAAAGTAGATGAATTAAAATAAATAATAAAACAAAATGGCGAAATCTCGCGAGATCATCATCCTCCATGTAGGCCGCCATTACGACACAAAATTTAACTCTGATGGTATATGTATTTCATTTTGATTTTGATTATTTAAATGTTTTACACGCGTTATCTAGAAGCGGGAAAAGCCGCAAAGCGCCCTTCGGGCGCTTTGCGTTACTTTTCCCGTATTAGCTGACTGCCTAGAGAGTGGTTAAGACTTTTTTCTATCTCCTGAGAGCATAGTGAAGACTCTGGTAAGCCTGTGTGGATGCACAGGATGACCAGATGCTTTGTTTTGCGCATTTGTGAAATTGTTGGAAATGTCGCACACAGGCTCATATAGAATTCAATTTTCTTGTAAATATGGGACTTTTGATTATACCTTCTACCCTTGCCCTATCATGTAGAATGTATTCGGATTGTCAAGTATAACTTCACAAGCATTACAATTATTTCGTCATTTTTTTCTTCTTTTATTTTGTTTTAGTTGTTGTAATTGTTTTCGTCAGCGTGGTATGAGAATAAGTTTTTCCAATACATCGAATAACTAATAGGTCTCTGGTGTCAGTAAAAAGAAGAAAAAAAATCGACGGACCAGTATTTGATATGACTGTTGAACTTCACCATTTTAATTCAAATATGTTGTGATTAGGCGATTAAACCGTACACCGTAGTAAAGCTGTAGTGACGACATTTAGGTCGACATCCGACGATTTGCTGTTTTCTGTCCTTGAACTTAAAATTTGCAGAAAAATGACGTCACAATATTGGAGGGACGTGACGTGTAGAAGTCAAGGGGCGCGACAAGCTGCCCACTTTTGCAAAAATTCTCCAGGAAAACTACTTAGATGACTTCACTCTTCAACTTTCTGTTGTCTAACCAACATACAACAAACTAAACAATTTTAGACTTATCCTATTTCAAAGAATTTGCAGACGAAATTTCAATGTGCATAATAATTGAAAATAGACAGCAAAATATTGAAGAAAACGTTGATAAAGAGGAAGAAATTTCTCCTTTTTCTCAATATTTTCCAAATTTTTAAAACTGCTTTCGGTGATTTAAACATCTAGGAAATTGGTATCACAAGCAGATTAAAGAATTCTTTTTATTTTGGAAAATAACGTATTTTTTGTTTGTTTGTTAAATGAATATATAAATAACAAAAATTGCATTCTTTTTTAGAATAGGATTTTGAGTCTACTGTCAATTTTAATGTCATTTGAGCAGGTTTTCTTGGAGAACGGATAAAATATTTCGGCTTTATGATTTCGTGCGTTCATAAACTTAATACATGATTCTTTATTTTTCTAAGATCTCTTTTCCGACATACATCATCGCTCCATTACCCGACCGTAGCCCAATAAAAATAGTGACACGCTTGCATTATATACCTGTGATATGATTATGATTAAACGTAATTGACGATTAAATGCTGTGAGTTCTCGATTTTTCATTTCTCGTTTTGTAAGTTTAAAGAATTCTCGTAAGCTTACTTTGTTTCTTTTGTGGATTTCCGTAGAGATGAAAATTATTTTTTATGCAAATAAACGGAAACAAGAGAAGTCCTCAGGCTTAATGAGTTCACCTGAGGTATTATTTACAACGGTTTCAAAATGCAAAAATCTACTAACAGCGTTTTTTTTTTTTTATCTCAGGGCCTCGGAACGGATCCGAAACTAATCTTGGGGAATTCTCAAAAAAAGAGGAAAAATCTTAATTTGATGGTTTCGGACAATAATTTTAGTTAAGTGTACAATTTACTACTAGAATGAAATTTTCTTTGTCTTTTAAGTCATTCAAATTAAAAGTAAACTAAGAATCAATATATTTAACTCATAGTTTTAACTTAAAATACTTAGCAAGAACTTTGACTTTGGCGGATTGGGATTTTTTTTATGATTTTGGGAAAAAATGTTGCTTTTTTGCTTTGGGAACGGGTCCCTTTTAGGATACCAATTAAAGAAGGAAAAAAGGAAACGCTGACAAATAGTAATTTACAAAGTTTTTTTGTGCAATTTCACCTAGTTATGAAGTTTACTTCAGATTCACTTAAGGTAGTGGACCTTTAATAGTTCCGCGACATTTTGGAACTCATGATCTTTCACAATGTTGACCGAGGTTTCCTAATAAAATTATTAGGAAACCTCGGTTAACACTGTTAAAATTCATTACTTACGAAACGTTGCGGAACTATTACGGTTCCACTCCCTTAAACAAAATCTGACAAAATTTGTAGACAATAAAGCCAACAAAAGGCTGCACACTTACTTAGTATCAAGACTTTTGGGTGAAAATGGTCTCTGGGGTGCACACAAGGTTTTTCGTATATTTGATCCCGTGAGCTATTTTTTACCGAACTAGACCAAATTTCGAACTCATCCTAGATATCAAGTAGAATGATATTCTCACCAGGTTTCAAGACATGTATGCCAAAATTTATGGCCTCTAGAGTACAGACAGAGTTTCTCAAATTTGACCCAAGACCTATATTTTGGTCCCACTTGATCCATTTTCGAACTTGTCTAAGATACAATGTAGTCAAACATTCTGACGCTTGCTTCAAGGCATTTGGGCCACCATGAAGCCTCTAGAGTGCACCCACGGTTTTGCTAAGGTTTGACCTCTTGATTTTGATTTTTGACTTCACTTGACCCAAATTCGAACTCGTCTAGAATATTATGTAGACAAACCTTCTTGCCAAGTTTCAAGGCATTTGTGCAAAACATATGGCATCTAGAGTGCACACAAGTTTTTCTAAATTTGATCATGGGACATAGTATTGGACACAGCTAGTGCTGAATACCTCATCATGAGCACTTAGTTCTCAGGGTCCCGTTTTACTAAACATATTACGAAAAATGAATCGTAAGTCAAGATCACTAATCGTACATGGTGTTTTCATTCATTGATAGATTCTGCCTTGCAACATCTCACCGGAATCGTTTTTTGAAAACGATTCCAATGAGATAATGCATAGCAGAATTCCACATCTAGTTATTACTAGGAGCAACTTTGATATTTGACTTACGCAAAAAAGTAATCGTGAGATGTTTAATTCAACAGGCCCGAGGTGAACACTTGGGCTGAAAATACAACTTTAGCATTTGAAAGCGGGTTATTAGACTACCATAAGTGATCAGATATACAATATTACCATGGCAACATTTGTTGAGTTGTAACGCATGTCATCAGTCCATTAATGGCTTTTAGTCGTCTTTCAACGTATTAAATTAACACCGATGCGCAAATTGATTCATCCATTAGGCATCTATAACTGGAAATATTGAATACAGACCCAAAGGATATGAGAAAGAGAGAAAGAGGGAGATTGAGAGAGAGAGAGAGAGAGAGACAGAGAGAGAGAGAGAGAGACAGAGAGAGACGGGGAGAGAGAGGGGAGAGAGAGAGAGGGGGAGAGATAGAGGGGAGGGGGTAGAGAGTGAAAGATGAGAGAGAGAGAGAGAGAGAGAGAGAAAGAGAGAGAGAGAGAGAGAGAGAGAGAGAGAGAGAGAGAGAGAGAGAGAGAGAGAGAGAGAGAGAGAGAGAGAGAGAGAGAGAGAGAGAACAATCGTTTGTGTCAGTGCAAGACCGATTTATCTGTCATCGAATGAACACGAAATGGATGATTTATCGATCTAATACGATAATCAATCGATTATATTATCTCTTTATGGCACAAATGAGACAAATGTGAAAAATTCAAGACATATTTTATTAACGCGCGTCCTAATTTGTTGATAATTTCATAGGTTAGGCGGTAAGTTTATCATATAATTATCTACCACTGATTTTGAAGTCATGATCATTTATTTATTTAATTTTCGACAATAAGTGATTTGTTAAGATTTTCCCATGACGATTCTCCCTTTTCTAAGCCGCGAGTAAGTAGCCATGTAGCCTGATGAAAACTGGCACAAATTATAAGTCACATTGACTGTTTGGGGGACAAGAAACATTCATTTCTTATTGATGCAAATGTCAAAAGTCAAAGAGTTTTTCTACATTTTTCTCATCTGAATATGTCCTGTACGATAATAATTTCAGATGCATGTCATGTGTGCTTAATTATCCCATTTCTTTTCTGCCGTTCTCTTAATATTCAAATTCATCCTATATCTACGGAATGAAGATATCATTTCCTGAAAATGAGAGATTATTGCCTTAGATCGGGATCTCACTTCACATATACATGTAATCCGAAAATACGGACGCCTAGGTGAAATATACTCTTAAAGGAAGGGCAATCTTAAAATCGTGAAGTTATTTTCGACAATGTTTAGCCAACCATTACGGGTGATATAAATTGCACGCGATAATGTTAACATTTAGACGGTTGTATCGATATTTTCTATAGGTAGTGCAGGTTACTTATCGAATATGTTAACTTCCTGAACAGAACCTGATAAAATAAATTTAAATTACCGTGTGTAAATGACTGCGATGGCTCAGTGGATACGCATGCTAGATTATTGACTGATTGTTACCAAAACGCTCCTGGTTCGTATCCTGTCATCGCCAGATTTTGTTATTTTTTTATTTATTTATTATTTTTTTTTTTTTTTGAGAAAATTAAGTAAATTTTACATCATCAAATACACGCAGATAAATTTCTTTTCTATGTGTTTCTTTATTTCTTATATATGTATCATAGGATTAAATATACAGGATTATACCATTCGGAGAAAGCTTTATCGATTCTATGCGACAAAATTTCCAATCATGAAACAAAAGCCTCTGGTCTACAATTGCTTTTGCTAGTGCATTCCATTTATCAGCGTGAAATCTTTTAAATTTTGAATCTTCGAATAGTCAAATCGTAGTTTCAGGCTCTATCTAAGCTGGCCTTTATATTCATCCCCACGGTGAGGTAAATATAGTATATATCTTTTCAATCCAAAGAATACAAGTAGCCTTTGAAGCGTTTTTAAAATTAGCACAACATTTAACATAATTTTTCAAAAAAAATGCCATTAAATGTATAAATTAAAAAAGTTAATTTTTATGTCGCAATGCAGAATCGAACTCGGTCCGCTTGGTAAAAATTCTGTCGTCCTTATCCACTCGACTACGCCACTCCGATAAACTACTGCATGTTTTCCCAGTATAATAAAGACAGCCAATTGACATGAACACTGTTTTCAATAACATGGTTTGCTCCAGTGTTTATATACAATATCGCGGTTATCGCGAGAGCATAATACTTAAGCGTCAGTGAAGTAATCAAAGATGTTCTGTGTTATTATTTGGTTACAAATCTACGATTTAAGGTCTCCAGTTATTTATGTTGATTCTCTGTAGATGTAAGTTTTTTTAAACAAAAGCTGATATACCTTAACCGCAACGACCCATTATTTAGGCTCCGCCCTGCCGGGCATGGAATATATCATTAAAGGACATATTGATAATATTGTCGTTTACTAGGGTTGTAAGGTTTAACCTTTTTAATAGTATATAAATGAAACAGTTTGATGTTTTGACAATGAAACTCGGCATGAAAATATTATAAATTCTGTGGTTCTAGGAATTCTTTACATTAGATTGTATATTTTAGCTCTGTTGCTTTGGAAAAAACGGTCGAGCTTTTGACACCATAAGCCATTACGAAAGTTTGTGGCGTAGTATTTATAGTTCCTACGCTGTTGCTGAAATAATCTATGAACCAGTAAGCCAAAAAGTATTTGCAATTAAAACATGAAGTATCTTTTCAAGTGAATTTTGCTTTAATATATAATTAGGTAAAACTAATTTATTTACTTTTTTGCAGATTTAAATGAAGCCATTCCCTGCCCAAAAAATTAGTGTTGTATATCGGGTCGAGAAAGTTACATGTCAATGTATCAGGCCCTTTGGGGACTTTAGTTTTGTTGCTAAAGCCTTTTTGAAACCTTTACTTTGTTGATGCAACCTTTATTTTGATTTATTCTAATTCTTTATTTCAAGTATGTTAAGTAAACTTAAACCGTTAAATTGTTCTTTAGGTTTGAAATACAGAGAATGGGTTGATAATCGTAGACCTGTGTGAGATAGCAGCGGGAGGCTAGGAATGGATGTGGTGGTTGTACTTGTGAGAGAAATACCAGGAAACCATTGTTAGGTGCTCCAGCCGCCGCGCTATAAATGAAAAAAAATGTTTAAAGCGGCGTAAACTCCATTCATTCAATCAATCAATTAATTCAATAACAGAGACATTGATAAACAAAACATTGTAGATTCATATAAAAACTACCTGGTGTTTAGCATTTTCATTTCAAACCATTGGGATAGGTTACCCTAAGCCGACAGTGTATAAAATATTAATTTTTTTTAATAGTTTTTCTTAATTTTTGTCTTTTTTCCGCTAAATGAGTCTTTTATTTTTCCCGAAATAACCAATTAGAAAGCTGTTTGATTTCATGAGTACCTACTTAGGACCTGTTGTACATGTACATGTTGGCTTATAAACGCGAGCAGCCTTTTGGCGTTGTGCCTTCAAAGTCAATAAAGGGAGTGATCCCAACAGAAATTTGTGTAAAGCATTTGGCTCTGGCTAGGAATTTTGACCGCGTGGCTAGTACTTGTCATGCAAAATCAGTCTTTTGTTGTTGTGCTGTGAAATCCTTGCATTCATCAAAAAAGGGGTCATTCTCTCAAAAATTAGTGGAGAGCTCCTGGCTCTCGTGAAAAACTTGTTTTAGCTCAGGAAAGTAGGTTGTCAATGTATGCTAAATATAAAATAATTCCTTTTATTTTCAGAAAGAGAATGGCAAAGTCTTTCAACAACACACAGATCGAAATTGGGAATGGATCTAAACAATTCGATATGATTAATTATGATGGCTGTTTTGACAAGGCCACATTCAAGTCGATTATTATTAGTTTCATGTCCATATTTGTGGCACCAACGATATTTGGAAACATACTGATCGTTATTTGTTACGTGAGATTTAAATATTTTCACGGCATTTTAATGTACAAATATGTTTTGAACATGGCGATATCTGATCTTTTTGTTGGAATAACGATGTTTTTATACCCTTTGGCAGCCATTTTCGACGAACTACGATTTTATAAGTACTTTTGTATAACAAGAACTGTTTTAGTCCTTACAGCTCTGAATTCATCAGTGTTATTTCTCACATGGATTTCAATCGACAGATTTTTAGCAGTTGTCTTCCCTTTGTGCCATAGAGTGAAATCACTAAATAAACGCAGAATTCGAATAATAATTACCACAACCTGGTTCCTTGCTGTGGTTGGATCTTTTTCCTTTTATATACACAACGGTTTAGAAGAATTCAGTAACTATGATCCAAAAATGCCTTGTATGAATAGTGTAGTTATTCCAGAATCCTTTTATTTAAAAGCGGACATAGTTATGGTGCTAATTCTTTTTGTAGATCTTATACTTTATATTATTGTGTTGAGAACAGTTTTTAAGAGCACAGCTGTGAAACAGAGTGGGGAAAGTGCTTTCAAGAAAACAAAGCTTATGTTTATTGTATATATAACATTTCTACTTAGTTGGATGCCTTTAATAATTTTGAATGTTCACAACAGCTACACTGAAAAACAGTTAGCAGGAAATAATTTAAGTTGCATACGTGATGGTCTATTAATGATGGGTGTTGCACGTTCGTGTGTTAATTGGATATTTTATGGAATCTGGAATAAACAATTTCGCCAAGGATTTCGAAGTATTCTTTGTTGCAGTAAGAATGCAATCAGCAACGCTAACCTCAGAAGAACTCGGACGTGAGCTCTTCTCGAGGGTATGTCACTCGTCATCCGGAAAGTGACGTTATATAGGAAGGAGACGATCCTGATCATATTTCGCAGACTGAAAAGGACTGACGCTTTTTTGCTATCCACATTATCTGTATCTTGTATCTTTCTTCCTCTATGAAGCAAAATCTCCTTGCAAATAAGGAGTTCAAAGAGTCTTTTCTTTGATGGCTTATATGGTTAAAATCATTTAAATATAGATTTTAAATTACGCGAACAGTTAATAACATGAAATTGAAATGGTAGGAGTTTTCGGTTTAGAGAATATTTTCGGAATTCCTTGACTTTAACGGCCCATTTTGAAACACAAACTTTTACTTACGATCAATGAAAACGCAACACCTGATATAGACAATTGATTCAAGAATAGGCTAACGCCTTCACCGTACCTTCGGCGTCCCCGATGGACCTAAGCAATCAAATCGTTTGAAATGTCGTTTGGAGTTCAAATCACTCAAAAACACGAGTGCCAAAAGGTTATCTACATAAAAATTACGTATAAACTACACACTGTTCTTAGTTAATCTAATATCATACGTAAGTCAGATCATTTTAATGCTGTTTGCTGAGATCAAATGTGAAATCTTATGCTGTATTTTCATTCGCTAAAAAGTACTTTTAATACTGCTATTTAAAACTTGCTTCAAAATAAATAAACAAATAAATTAATAAATAAATAAATGAGCAAGCCAAAGGGCCTTTTTATTGACCACCAAGCAAACAGCGACGTTTTATGGTTGATGTTAAGGCATGCAATATCTACATATTGATTTATACTTTATAGGTTAAATGACGATTAAAAAGGAGTAGATTGAAAAATTTTATAAATTAGGACAGTTTGTTCTAGTTTTTTTGTGCCTTTTTTTATTGTGCTTGAGAATATTTTAGATGCAGTATTTCAAAGTGGCTTGACAGGACAAAACCAAACAATGGACATCGCTCGTTTAAGTTAGTGAAATCCGAGTCTTACAAGCTTTTCTTCAATTTCTCTGACATACATGGCAGCCAAAAACATACGGGTGTAACCTCAAGTACGACACTGGGAACTACTGTGAATCGTTCTGTCAGAATTATGCGGAAACAATACTACATGTTTTGTAAATGGTCATTCGGATCATCGCTCGGACTTTTCCGTAAACTGGAAAGTACCTCGGACGTGTTATTAGTTTGTGTCATTTTTGGTTAATATGACTTCTGGTGGTACTTCGGTTGACACGCTTGAAGAAAAACACATTTTGTTTCTTTTTTATCGTTTGTGGAGTTCTTTCGGGCATATTAAAATTTGATGACAAAACGCAGCAAAAACCTGCGTTTTGTTATCAAATTGTTATATGCCCACTTTTATTTTATTAGTTTAGTTTAACTCTATCCATTGCGGACTGGTTGATAATTGAGACGTCACGTACACCCACGTGCGAAAGGGCGAGCTTTCATTGCCACGCCCCTGATGGTTCCCGGGGTCTATTCCGTCGATTCGCCGAAGATTCCCGATTGCTATATGTATCAAGTTTTAGACTGATGCCGTTTTCGATGCCATCTTACGTTAGAACGCGTTGGGTGTTACTATGAGAGTATCTAATGGTTAGAATTTTCACTGCGCCCCCAATAGTTTTGGATATAAGAATTGAATGTCGACATAACGGTAAAAACCTATGGTCTTTCAAAACGGGTGTATCGGTATTATCTCATTTTAAAATGAAGATAAAAAGAGCTGTTTTGAAATAAGCTATGAGCTAGAAAAAGTGAAGTTATTTTAGCTTCTTTACAACAAACATTTCAAGAAAGTCGACAGATTCAAGGTCTTTTTTCTTTAAAAAGATATACATTTTGTTGGAAGATATAAGTACAACTCTTTATTTCGGATGTTTTTGGGGGGTTAATTTGAAAACGGATTGGTATCTAATTAAAATATAATTTAGGGGATAGATCGCAATGACAATCCTATATGAAATACGTTACTTTAAAGCGTTATTCAAATCGGTTCACGTGTTGGTATCCAAATGAAGTACAATTTCGTGGATATTTATTGCCAGTCTTTTTTTTTTTTTACCTTTGTTTCAGAAAAAAACCCGATTTATAGGATACTTTGCTATGTCAACCTACTTGGAAATATTTTACTTTAAGGTGAGATGATGCAGTTTCGGGAAGTATCCGAATAACCGCGAAAAAGATGTATGTTTTAGACCATACATATGCACACATAAAGTGAAAAATTCAACATAGCTTTCCACGCATATATTGGAAATATGAACATTTTTCCGAAGGTGGTCATGTTTTCAAAAATATCAAAGATAACTGTTTATTACGCCGACCAATCACAACATTGATGTGCCACATCAACATGTTATAATAGTTTTAGACATGGAGAACATCAAGATATAATATAATTTCTAGTAAGAGCAAAACTAACTAATAGATCCAGGTTTTACGTTGAATGTTCCTCAAAGGTAAAAAGTGAACTTTTTTTATTTGGAAGCAAAAAAACAAGGACGTAGATTAAATAAAATTGAAATATATTTTTAGAAAAAGAGTTCAACTATAGTACAACTAAGACAAACAAAGAAAAGTATATGTATCCAGGCATATTTGGTCAATTTCAGTGGTTTGAAGTACAGTACCCCCTTAATTTAATTCAGTCACTTGATTTGGTCAAGACGTTGTTACTTCCCTTTCGGCAACGCGAATGGAGGATCGAGGGCGTCTGTTTCTGGGGGGGGTGAGCTAAAACTTGGGGGGGGGGGGTCATATCATACAATTTCATACAAATAATGAACACCTCACCCCCTCTGAATACGTCATTATACCGTCAGTTTTCAATTGAAATCACGTAGTTTTTCTCAAAAAACCCATATTAAATACATGTATAAATCTGATTGCCACGGAAGATTAGATGGCTTGGGACTTCTTGGCCAAGATCCAGACACAATAACTCCAGAATACATAGATTAGAAATAAAGAGAGAAGAAATAAATTTCTGATAAATTGAATTTCTCCTTTTTCTATCTATGTCGATTTTTTGAATGACTGGAATCTTTGGAATCTTTGCAGAGAAGAGTAAACTATTTTTGGAACGATTCTACAATAAACAGCGAAAAACGAAGAGACAACAAACATTGCAAGATAGAGAGAAAAAGAGAGAGAGAGAGAATGAGAGAGAGAGAGAGAGAGAGAGAGAGAGAGAGTCATATGGGATGGTAGACCAAAAATGAATCATAGGATAAGTACTAAACAATACTGCGACGGAGGTTTGAAGACCATTGACATCAAATGCTATATTCATTCAATGAAAGTTAAATGGTTACAGAAAATGATAATACATAGCGAAAACACATGTTATAGGCTTGCAAATAATTTATTCGATGTACAAGGAATTTTAACCCTCGGAAAATGCTACAGCAACATAATAAGCAAAAGACTAAAAAATCTTTTTTTGGATCGATGTCCTCAAATCGTATAGTGCATACATCGAAAAATATCAATTCACAAAATGGAAACAAATCTTACATATGCCCCTTTTCTACAATGAAAAAATCACTACTAACTCAAAATATGTATATTTCAGAGATATTTATTTAAATGGCTATCACTTACTCAAAGACATTCTAAATGATGATTACTCAAAAAACATCAAACAAGTTAGAGAAAACTTAAAGACGAATATTAACTAATTTTTATAGCCTGCGTAACGCAGTAAAGCCCTTCCTTTCAAAATTAAATATAAATACAGACTGTAATATTCTATCAACGTCCCACAACCCCTCGGTCAATTGTTATTTTCATGAAATACTTACACACTCGAATAAACATATTTACAATACGCTTATATCGAATAATGACATCCCCACTAGTCAACACAAATGGTCATCAATGTATACCCAATCGAATATAGATTGGAAACATGTGTACAGTAATATTTATAAGATAACTAAAAATACCTACTTACAGTGGTTACAAACGCGAATAAACCATCGAATATTACCAACAAATAAACTTTTATTTAAAATGAGTATAAAACCAAATTCTGAGTGTTCTTTCTGTGGTATAGAGGAAGAATCACTTATTCACTTATTTTTTATTGCAACAATATAAAACCAATATTTGATTTTTTAATACAAAAATAACCTTTTACTTCCCTGCTTTCACCTTAAATAGTGAGAATTTACTACTCGGCTATAAAAATGATGATATTAATATTCTCTTTCTTAACTTCAAACGTTATATTTTCACATGTAAAACTAAACAATACAAACCTTCTATAAGAGGCCTGATACACGACCTGTCTTTGTCATGGAGTATACAAAGATTATCAGATGCAGATCCCTCAACCTTTCAAAACTGGTCAGTGGTTAGGAGCCTTGTAGAAAGACAATCTGAGTAAATCTTGCAACATTTATGACATTATCTCTATAAGGTGTTCGTGTGATTGTTAATTCTTTCATCCATCATTTCGTTTATGTAAATTATGTACTGTTGTTCTTTTTTTGTATTTACATGTTACTGTTTTTCCTTGTACTTTTTTTTAAAAAAAAAAATCTCCCTTTTTTCAATAATCAATACAACCACTATCCATTGACATATCTGATGTTGACACATTACAATTACAGCTTATACAAGTTGTGGTTACAATGTTTCAACAGCACTCATTTATTTCGGAGAAATTTTGCTTGCATTACACAGTAAACATTGTATAGTGATAGTTATCTAAGTGATTCTATTTGATCTTTAAATAAATGAAGTCAACCTTGTCAACCTGATGCCTAATTGTTCCTTCTTTGACAAAAAGTATAGACGGGGATCACCAAGCACATATCGGCATTTTGATCTGAAGCTGTACAATTCAATTTCATATTCAAACTGTACAGTCCAAATTTCTCGTTAAATCAAAAAAAAAAAAAAGTGAAAAATGTCAAATTTATTATTCTAAGATGATTGTTTCAGCTTGACAAGGTTAAGTACTCGATCTAAAAGTAATCGATCTAAATACAAAGTTCGATCTCTATGAATGAAACTTCTAATGATAGAATTCTTAGAATTAAAAACAAAGTATGTATATCGTATGAATTTTGTTGACAGGGCAGGGCGAAGCTAAACCAAACAATTGATAATGCGAGCTCAATTTTATATAAGTAAAACTTTGTTAAGCGACTACTGCAACCACCACTCAAAAGTAGTCGATAAAGAAAAAGGCCGCCTCATATAGGCATTTTTTGCAAGTAAGCAAATCATTTTCGACTGGAAATACATATTCTTGCAAAACTCTCAAAAACACATTGTTGTTAAAACTCAATAGAACCGTCTTGAGATGATTCTGGTGGGTTGTAACAAAATATGATTCATTTTTGATAATTTTTTAGACCAACTATTTATAACATTTAAGATATTTTGATTTATAGAAAGGGTTTTTAAAAACAGTCGTTTTTTAAATAAAAGATGGTCGCTTAATAGACTACCGTATAGTCGTTCTAGCAAAATTGTTTGTAGTCATTAATTTTAGAATAGCTTTGCGGTTTACCGGTAAACTCCCTTAATACCCGCCCTACCACGCCAATAAAGAATTTGCTATATCAACTTGTTACTATAAAAAACATATTGTACTATTGGAGGAGAGAGATTTAATAAAAAAGAAACTATCGGAATGAAGGCTTCCCTTTTATCAGTGTCAATTGTATGATAGTTGTTTACTTACAAGGATATAACTCGGACTCTAACATTCCTTTTCGGTGATGAGTTATGCCTGTCCTGCGTTAGGATAACGAGACACAAGTGTGCACCCTAGGTTTGAAACACTTATTACATTCGCTTTACACGGCAATGCAGGATACCAATTATCGTTCAATCGCTCGAGATTCATTATTCTGAACGCATGGCTAGATTTTACTTCCTCCCTCATGACCATTACCAATCACCGAGTGCGGGATGCAAAGTGTGTGATCCTGCTAAACGGTCTTACGTTTCTGAAATGTTTTGCGAACGTTTTTTAATCTTGTATGCAGGGCAACACTGCGTGCGGGATGGCAAACTTACGGGTTTTTTTGGAAAATATCATTCCGCTTTGCACGTGCAACTGCATATGAAGTTTGTTTTATTAGGAAAATACTCGTTGAAGGTCTGCTTTTTTGACTGCTGGACATTACTTGGCGTCCAAACTGATAAAGACTTTTTTTCATTAGCTCAAAGTTTTAAACGACGTCATTTCCGGTTAAACAGACTTTGATCTTCCATACCTGTTTGAAATCGATCGATTTCGATGACTGGCGAGCATGTCTCAATTTATCGATACAGTATCGGAGGGTAGCATAGATTGGGACAGGTTTACCAGTCTATCGATTTCGCAACTCATTTGGACCTTTCGTATTTTCCATTTCTAAAGAGCAGAGAGGGAGATCACTCTGAACAAAATAAATAATAGACTGGTTCTGCTGTCGACTCATGTATGAAGCCGACAGGTATACACCGATTTCTTCGTCCATAGTCTAGAGACCTATCCCATCAGATTTTCTAGTCTATAAAAATGAAAACGAGGCTCCGGTCCGTTACAAAGTTAAAGCGATAATGGCGTTTATTCATTAATATATGTGTGAAAATATTGCATACTGACGAAAAGACTTTAGGGTGATATAGATTATTTATGAATGTATACTTTCTTAAAGGACATAACCTTAAAAAACAAACTTACGCGAAAGGCAAAATGGCGCCCCCTCCTGACTTGTTGTTTACAAACAATTCATTAGCCAATCAGAAGTGCTAGGTGCGTGTACGTCATCAAATATCGAAAAGCCAATACCGAGTGACAGTAATTTGGAGACTACCTGTCGGCTTTTCTGATAGTCGACATTGGGACCAGACTGGTTCTGCTGTCGACACATGTATGAAGCCGACAGGTATACACCGATTTCTTCGTCCATAGTCTAGAGACCTATCCCTTCAAATTTTCTAGTCTATAAAAATGAAAACGAGGCTCCGGTCCGTTACAAAGTTGAAGCGATAATGGCGTTTATTCACTAATCTATGTGTTAAAAGATTACATACCGACGAAAAAAACTTTAGGGTGATATAGATTATCTATGACTGTTCACTTTCTTTACGGGCAAAACCTTAAAAAACAAACATACGCGAAAGGCAAAATGGCGCCCCCTCCTGACTTGTTGTTTTTACAATTACAATTCATTAGCCAATCAGAAGTGCTAGGTGCGCGTACGTCATCAAATATTGAAAAGCCAATACTGTGTGACAATATTTTGGTGACTACCTGTCGGCTTTTATAATAGACGACAGTGGGACCAGTCTAAATAAATAAGGTCGGATCTAAAACGCTAAAAAGGCTCCCCGTCACATTTTTTTTCTAGGCCAGTTGTCTCCCCAAAACTGCATCGTCCCTCCTTATACTGAGTTGGTCCCGAAGTGTAATTCGATTTGAAATATATTTTGCGACGCCATCTAACTTTTGAATAGTTCACTTCATAGATGAATTTTACTTCAAAGTAGGTTATAACAAAGCAATGGAATGAGATTTAGATTTGATTTGGGTGGGCTGAGCGTCAATTTTGGGGATGTTCGTATCTGTATAAAACTATAAATGCAAACTGTAGTTATAAAGCGTTATGACCCGTAGACAGACAAGGTCATGTTGGACGCAAGAACGATAAAAATGAGAACAACACAAATAATACGATTATTTTAAAATGCTATAAAGATTTTAATAGAAATAAAATAATGCATATAATTTTCGAATGTTAACAACACTGTAAACAACATTGTGAAATTGACACTGTGAATGGTTTTGTAATGATTTACGAATATATGGAATGGGTGTGGGGGGGGGGGGTTAAGTGCAATTAAAGGGGGCAAACCAGTATCGCTAATTTCGTCCAATTGTATGGAATTAACGAAATTTTATTACCACCCTTTATTTAAATATGCGTCTTTCTGTGTCTGTGTGTTTTCACGGATCAATCAGATGCTTCAAGACAATAGAAATGTGGATTTGATTTAATCGATTTCAATGAAGTGTAGATCGTTTTGAACGATTTCGAATATTTTTTTAATGATTTCGGAGCGTTTTTGAGTGAAATGTTTGGAATGAATGAATAGAACGCGGAATGACCGATTTAGGATAGTTTTGTCAATTTCTTGATGTTACTTACTGTATAGATGCAATCTATAAGTTGCAAAGGGGACTTCTTTGTAGTGCGTTTAGTGTTGATCCTAGACAGACTGCACAGGTCGCCGATTTCTGAACACAGAATGAGCATTCTACCTTCCTGTATAAGACCTCTACTAGAACTTATTCCTTTTTTTTTTCATTTAAAGGGAGTTACCAGGATTTTGTATTACAAGAAACATGTATTTCTTTTTTTTTTTAAAAAGGAAAACGTTTGATATTCAGAAGCTGACTTGATTTGCTAATAAATAGATAGATGATACTTGATTGTTGTGAGATCGATTTATATTTCACTAAGTGAACAACAAAGGCTATATTTTCACGTTCGTGAAAAATATAGCTTTTGTTGTTTATCCAATGAAATATCAATCAATCTTAATCAAAAAAACAAACTATTATTCTATTTCGATTAACATCGATCCGGAAAAAAGCTGATACGACTTAGATTAATCCCTGCTTAATTCTGCTTGCACTGCCTCATCTAATGCCAGCAGACTGTAACATTTTGGACCACTACTCTATTGACCATTATCTTGATTTACTAGAAATTCATAGGTGATTAACCCCAGCTAGTTCGTTACCCAAGCAGTTTTGACCTATAACTAAAACTATAACTATTTTATTGGTGATTTAGGCCACCGGCCCATAACACAATTCCAATTTAACAATATACCATGGCATTTTGTTTACTCTGCTGGAACGAGGAGAAATCATAGGTCAGTTCTCAGAATAACTGAACTGTAACATGCAGCATTATGTATTTAATAGTCCCATGGAGGTAAATATCAGATAATCATGGAACCATAAAACTGTCCAGCGAATTTGGGGAAATTTAGGCCAAACTGGCGTCAGATTGTGGAATGCTTGGTACAAAATATAACAGTGCTCGCAACGTTTTTGTGATCTTACGGAAGAACTGCTTTTTACAAGCCATGATTTTTACCCTAGAAGGATGGAACCTAAGTAGCGGGTCGTTGCATTTAAGGTTAACGTAAATAAGCCTCCTTTTATATATTGAGCGACTTTAAAAACGCAGAAAATAGATTTGGTTTAACTTAATTTAGCTGAAATCATACAAACAAGATCCTCTGTTGAATCGATTTAATCTTGATTTGATTTTACACTTTGGTTTGTTTTGGCATAGCAATCTACTGTTAACTTTTTCTTTTTCATTGCACTTTTTATGGTTGATTGATTTAACAAATCAGATGTGTGGAGGGTAATCAACGATAGGCATTTCAAAAACCGTTTAAAGAAGCGAAATCAACTCACTCGCTTTGCAAAGTATGTACTCTTAATTGAGTAAGTCAAAAGGGAAAGTGTTCCTTAGAAACGGAAGGTCGTTAACCTCGATTAGACTAAAAATTGTTGATTAACTCGTTCAATATTTAAGCATCTGCATGGTGGGACCTTGACAAAAAGGAGTTTCAGAAGACTTAACGTGTTAAAATGACGTTAGTGCCATGCCATAAACACGCTTAAAATGGCATCTCAATTCTAAACGAGTTGTCTAGTAAGGGGTAAAAGCGTGAACAGGCTATGTTTGCTAAAACCGCATTCACATGAACAACGTTTGTGGTTCTACGAACGGAATGGAAAAGCATGTAAGTGTCGTTATTTCTGGTCAAAAAAGACGTTTTGGTGTCGTCTTTGCACCAAACGTGCTTAAACGCAGTATTCATGATTTGTTTAACCTCTTGATTCATTCAACCAAACTCTGAAATTTGTTTGGCTTTTGTTTCATTTGAAAAGAAAATATCGTTCGAGCAGTAGGGCTATGGAGAAATTTCAACTTTCGTGGGTATGCTTAAAAGTGTCCCCGTATTGGGAATACAAGAGTATGTTTCAAAATAACATTGATGTTGGACTAAAGGTAACTTGTTTGTAACGAAATGAGTATATTTCAGTGTGAGTCAATTCACTAATATTTGCATTTAAGTGACATTTTTAAGAATTGCGTTTTTAAAGTCGCTCAGTATATTTACTCAATTTTCAAATAGTCGACAATATAAACTTGAAATCGTCGGTAGGAAACAAAACCCTCGTAGCTTCAGCTTTTTGAAGCTGGACCTGCTAGGTTTTTGTAATCAAACGGTGAACTGCGTTCCTATATGTCTAGCAGATTAGACCTTTTGAATTGAATAAACACTTCTTTACACGCGTTACAGTAAGGGTTATTGCCAACTGTCTTTTTAACGAACCCGAATCGTTCAATTACGTCACGGCTAAGCCACATCCTGTCAGTTCAATAATAAAGCAAAAATATTTATGTTAACAAATGTTATATTGACGAGTGAAGAGTGCTCAATAAAGGAAGGGCAATTTCAAACCGTTAATAGTAAATTTCGTTAAAGTTTAACAGACCATTACGGATGAAACCAATTTGTCATTTTCTACGTCAGTGTTTTATTGGTCATTTAGGCCACCGGCCCATAACACAACTCCAATTTAACAATATACCATGGCATTTTGTTTACTCTGCTGGAACGAGGAGAATTCATAGACCAGTTCTCAGAATAACTGAACTGTAACATGCAGCATTATGTATTCAATAGTCCCATGGAGGTAATTATCAGATTATTATGGAACCATTAAACTGTCCAGTGAATTTGGGGAAATTTTGGCCAAACTGGCGTCAGATTGTGGAATGCTTGGTACAAAATATAACAGTGCTCGCAACGATTTTGTGATCTTACGGAAGAACTGCTTTTATAACCCATGATTTTTGCCCTAGCAGGTTGGACCCTAAGTAACGGGTCGTTGCATTGAAGGTAAAGGTAAATCAGCCTCCTTTTATATTTACTCAATTTTCAAATAGTCGACAATATAAACTTGAAATCGTCGGTAGGAAACAAAACCCTCGTAGCTTCAGCTTTTTGAAGCTGGACCTGCTAGGTTTTTGTAATCAAACGGTGAACTGCGTTCCTATATGTCTAGCAGATTAGACCTTTTGAATTGAATAAACACTTCTTTACACGCGTTACAGTAAGGGTTATTGCCAACTGTCTTTTTAACGAACCCGAATCGTTCAATTACGTCACGGCTAAGCCACATCCTGTCAGTTCAATAATAAAGCAAAAATTATTTATGTTAACAAATGTTATATTGACAAGTGAAGAGTGCTCAATAAAGGAAGGGCATTTTCAAACCATAAATAGTAAATTTCGTCAAAGTTTAACAGACCATTACGGATGAAACCAATTTGTCATTTACTACGTCAGTGTACAATCTCGTTTTGTTATCAAGACGTATTGGTACATGCTAGAGACAAAAAGGATATATTTGTTTGATTTTCAAGTGAGTTAATAACGCTTTGAACTTTACATTACTATGAGCACATACAGTTAGGAACATCGTAAAATTCTTAAGTTAAAGGATTTTGGTATGAAATTGACTGTGATGAGCGAGTTTTTAATGATTTCAATGGGGAAAAAACATAATCGATGAAATGGACAAAATTAGCGATAATTTTTTACCTCCCTTCAATAATCTACGTACTTTTCTAATGTTGTGTATGAACGGACAAACCAGACTCAAAGAAAATCAACATCAGGCAATAAAATCATGCAATTATTTGATTTATTTGATTGATTCATTTTATTTCGAACCGTTTTTTGATCGATTTCGGAGCATTTTCTAATGATAAGAGTGAGTGTTTGGAATGAAGGATTGGAGCGCTGAATGAGAGATTTTAAATGGTTTTGATGAGATGTAATAATTTGATCTTATAAAACGTTTCCTGAAATGCGTCTGAAACGTAATGTCATATGTGTACTATATATATACTTAGTTAACCTTTTTCGGCTTGACAGATTTTGTATTTGACACAAAGGACACAGGGTTGACAATTAAAGTGTTTAAGCAGGGCCGTTTGAATTGGGATACATTACAAAGAATTACATAACAAGTCGAATGTAGTAAACAAATCATCGTACCATTTACTTCATCTGTTAATGGTTTATTTTCTTGACGCACAGGTACATGTATAATACGTACTAAGTGTTTTATAACAAAATATCAAACGAGGTTGGGGGAATCGATAATTGTCGAGGCTCTGCCGAGACAATTAAAAATTCCCACAACCGAGATAGATTTTTTTCATACAATGCACTAAGTACGCACTATATTTTTTATAACCTCTATTTGCCTTGTTTTCGTCGATGTTTTTAACAAAAATGCAAGTTTCTAAATATAACCACATAATGCCATTGGTCTAAACATATCCATTTTATATCATGAAAAATATTATATGGGATGTAATCTTACGGATATTTGTTTAATTATAAGATAATTCTATAAAGAATATGACCAGCAACATAGTTGGAGCTCTGAACATTTCGACACAATCTTTCATAACGGCCACCCGAACTGGTGCAATTCCCATCCCTCCCGCCGGTCAACCGCTTCGAAAATCTGTCGAGGTAAAAATCTATGGAACATTTATCCATTCAGTTTATACTAATGGAAGAAGGTTTCGGATAGCAGATGGGCTTGTTATTTAAGACAGATTATAAACGATATTTAAGAACTGAATAATTCGAAATAAAAAAAGGCTAGCGAAATTATGTGGCTGATGACCATGGGCCATATAGGCCATGGGCTAGAAATGTTTTCATCCCTCCCCCTCAAGGTGGAGTTTGGCGGAACGTTTTTATTATAAAGCCCTTTGTCTTGCGAGTATTTATAGACTTGTTAGCCTTCTGAGAGTGGTCGTTTTATCGTGTAACATTACGTTACATTCACCACCTATCAAATTTAAATATACGATATTTGAAATCATAAAAAATGATTTTGATTAAAGCATTGATTGTCACATAATTAAAATAAGTATATTTAAAAAACAGACAAAAAAAACCCCCACCTAATCAAGAGTAAACAAAATGTGAATATTTCGCCCCATAATATAAAATACGTTACATTTTCTTTTATACCCTATGTTCTCCTATAAAATCACCGTCCGTTGTTTCCCCTCAAATGTCTATCAATTAAGATAAAATATGTTTCTAGTTTTTGTCACGAAGGAAGTCCAACTGTCTTTCCAAAACTGCAAGGAGTTGCAAACTAGCTGACCATCTGTTCATGAACACAGTGACCCCCAGTTACGAGTAGTAAATAAAAGGCGTCATTTTGCGATTAAGTGTGAAGTATATTCCTTTTTTCCAATAGATTCCACTTATTTCGAAAGGTCACGTGAAAAAATAAACTTTACATCGAACAAGTTGTGTTGAGAATTAATTATGTCAGAACTCTGCACACGGGAACTTATGACATGACAATCCAATTTTTCGTTTTTTTCGCTTTCACATGTCATAAGGCTTAGTGATCATTTGTCTTTTAAATAACATGTCTGAATTATGTAAGCAAAAGTAACATATTTTAGAGTCAAACACGAGACGTTAATTTACAAAATGATTAAGTTATTTAAGAGCTTAAAGCTCTTGATACAAGTAAGGCAGTTGGTCTTGATAGCATTGGACCAAATGTCCTGAAAATAAGTGCTCATGCTGTATCAAAACATATCCCCGTGTAAATTCCCGTCAATTTTCAAACAAGCTAAAATTATTCTAATATTAAAAAAGGGGGACATTATCCGACACCAGTAACCATCGCCCTATCTCTATTCTACATGTACCAGTATTATAAAAGGTACTTGAAAGACATGTAAGTACAAATCTAAAAAACAATCTTGATGAGAAATATAAAATGCACAAAATACAATCTGGTTTTAGAAAATATCATTCGTGCGAAACTACTCTCACAAATATCATTGTTACAGCATGGATCGTTGCAATTAACGATGAGCTGTTTGTAGGATCCATTCTCCTTGGCCAACCAAATGCATTTGATCTGATTAAGCATTCACTTCTATTTAAAATAATGTCACTTTACAACATAAACGATAAAGCAATCAGATGGTTCATGTTATAATCAACTAATAGAACGCAAAAGGTTGCCATATCGGGCAAATTATCATGAGCCCTGGAAATAACAAGGCTTTGTTTTAGGCCCAATACTTGTCGTAATACACATAAGCGATCTTCCTGATCTTTCTCATCTACTGACCTCTTTGCTGATTAAACTACTATAACTACATCAGCTAGAACCACATTTTTTGCTCTAATGTCTTGAAAAATTATCAGAATGTTCAACTTTACGATATCTGGGATGAGGTCGAAGTTGGGTAAATTGACCTAAAGTTATGTCAATGGGTCTTTTTTAAAATATGATCTCGTGTGCACTTTATGGACCACATTTTTAGCTAAGGGTGGAAATTTTGCCTGAAATTTTGACTCCATGATATCTCGGTTGGGTTAGAAAATGGGTCAAGTGGGACAAAAATGAAGACAGTGGTTCAAAGCTTTAAAAATCAAAGTACTGAAAGTGCTGATAAGTTGGAATGCGTTCAAGAGACGGTGACCTCAAGCTACTAGCGAAGCTGACGCCTCCCGTCCACCACAGGTGATCACATAATACGTCTCGTATCTTGACGGGCTTATATAAAGAAAGGTGACGACACACGACGGACGACCGAGTCAGGGTGATCCTAAAGCTCCCATTGAGCACGTTGTGGTAAGGTGAGCTAAAAAGGAAGAAAATGATACGGACCATACAGTCGACTAATGGACGCACAAGCGACCTTATACACTCAAAGTAGTTTTTATATTATTTTTCAATAAACGTATGCTCCATTTGAGTTATCAATTACATTTTTAATTAAAAGTGTCGCGAAGTGGACCTCAACAAGTGATTTTTCCATGATTAAAAGCTATTTTCGCAGGGAAGTCTTTTACTTCATGAGTTGGAATCTCAAGACATTTTTTGGACGAAGTTCACTTGTGATTTCGACCTTTGTGACTCCAATATTGGGCACTTTCTCGGATCATTGACAACATTTGTGTCAAGTTTAATGATTTGGGTCAATTGGTTGTTCAGTTAGAGTGGAAACTGCTAATTATTAAAATTTACTGTTGCCCGTGACATGTATGACCTCGAAACAATAACGCATTTCTTTGGGTCATGGGAAAGATTTAAGCATGATGTTGAATGAGTGAGCGGCGCGAGTTTTAAGTGAAATTTAAGGGAGGGAATCAAATGTCGCTTATTTTGTTCAGGATGAACAAAATTAGCGATATATAAAACCTATAAACAATATGCATAAAAGTTCAATCAATAGCTTTCTATTTCGTCAACTTTCGTCAAAGTTTCCACTATATAACATATAGAGAAATGACCTCCGCCCATAAAATGCATATTTTCCATCCGATCACAATGATTTTTTGTAGACTGATCAAGGGTCGACCAAGAATATTTCATGTAAAATTTAATTGGTATCAATTTATTAGAATCTGAGAAAACTCACTTTTTACCATATTTGGAAATTAGCCACGCCCATTTAATCCATGTTTTTCATTGGATCAAAGTTTCTTAAAAAACTTTGAAAGAGGGTCACCCAAGGATGATTCCTGTGAAGTTTGGTTGAAATCCATCCAGTAGTTTCTGAGGAGAAGATTTTTAAAGAAAAGTTTACGACCGGACGCACGCACGTACGGACGGACGGACGCACGACGGACACAACGCCATGACAATAGCCCCAGTGGCTTTCAGCCAGTGGAGCTAAAAACCAATAAGACGCTTTAAATTTCATTTATGTCAGTGAAATCGCGATTTGGTTCTTGCTTAATTCATTTTGAATGTACACGTTGATCTTATTTTTTAATAACTTTGAGTGTTTTTTTAATGGTTTGAGTGAGTGTTTGGAATGAATGAATGGAGCGCTGAGTAAGCGATTAAGAATGTTTTTTTTATTGAAATGAATGTCAATTTCACGATGTAACTAACTGTATGATGGTGCTCTTAAACGTGTTGATGTGTAAGAATGTGAAGAAAACAAGTTGAAATAATTGGTTTGTTTCAAATGGCAAATTGTCTTGGTGTTGGAATGCACTTGGGCAAAGATATTCATAAATTAATTAAAGATGTGGTCGCAAGGGTTTTATTGGATGAGTATTGGGTTTTTACAATAAAACATTCACGTAGATAACTGCAATATGACGGAAAACAAACGACAATATGTTGCAAAAATATTTATTAACTTTAAAAGTGTATCATCACTTTAGGAAAAGGTATTTATTTCGTAGCTTAGACAGAAATTGACAATATAACACTTGTCAAAAGTAATAAGGTCGTTCAGAAAGAGAAACTATACCTTTAAAAGAAGCTATAACATAATTCTGCGAAAAACAGATCGCGACATTACCAAATAAGCAGATCACGTGATTGGCCTGTGCTATTGCCACACTACTGAGAAAACAGATCGCGACATTACCAAATAAGCAGATCACATGATTGGCTAGTGCTAATTGTTAATTGCTGACCTTATTAGACTTGACTTGTCACATGATTTCCAAATATAGTATTGCAAACATGTGATACTAATATATTAGTACGCAACTTTAAATAAATATCGTTTAAAACAAAAATTAACGTGTTAATAACATACACGAAGTGATAGTTGTGTAATTGTACAGCATCATTACTTTTTGATGATATAGACTGTATGTCTTTGTCAAGTTGAGATATACAAAATAGGCCGAAGTGTATTCACATCCTGTTCACGTGATATGTGTTCTCAAAAAACCCGAAATGAAATTATCTTGTGTTCATTTTGCGGTTTTGTTAAATCTAAGTTGGAATTGCTCCGCATTCCAACTTAAAAAACCTTGTATTCACCCTAGATGCCACTATTTTGGTCTAAGCATCTTTAAACTTGCTCATATTTGATTGTCTACTCGAAATCTTGGAAAAGCTTGAAGTTTAGTCATCAATAAGGTCAACAAGGGTCAAATCTTTAAATTAATATTTTGAGCATCTTAGAGGCAACATTTTTTTTCTCAAGTGTCTTCTTTATATACTGACTGTCATAAAAAAAGGCCTCATCAAAATTTTGAAAGAACTTTTGGCAGAAGGAAATGATTTTATCTATAAATTTGAATTATAGCCTAAACTCTACACATCCTGTCATCACAAACTCTCATCACAAACTGGTGCTTCCCGTGGTAAGTTTGTCGAAAGGTTTTACTCGTGCACCCCGTGCGACTTGTAGAAATGATTTTGTTTTTCTAAACCTGTACAAGTGGCTTCGTTAGTCAAAACACAACTCGAAATTCATCCAAGAAGGATAGATAATATTCATATCCATAATGCCAGGGCTAAATAACGAAGAACGCGCACGCATTTTGGGCATGCTGGCAGTTCCCAAGATCATGTCGCTAGACGTTTAACGTATCAAGATCATCGATAGTGCGTTTGGTTAGATGTGTGAACGCCACAGGAAGTCTTCAGGACAGGCGTAGACCTGGTAGGCCTCGCTCAACGTGTGTACGTCAAGACAACTTTATACGTCAACGACACCTTTGTGGCCGTTTTTTAACGGCTACATCGAAATCTGCTGTCGTTGTTGGTAATCACGGTAGGAATATTAGTGAAAACACGTTTGGACGCCAGTTACGTAAACGTTGGGTTATGTGCAGGAGACCCTTTCTTGGCATGATTCTTTCACAATGTCATCGTCAAAAACGTCGTGTATGGGCTCAAAATAACATCGGACGGCGATGGCTGACAGTTGTATTCAGTGACGAATCAAGGTTCATTCTTTCTCGGACGCGTTCGGATATATCGACGTCGAAATGAACGTTATGTGCTTTATTGTGTTTTAGAGCATAACCGCTTCGGTGGTGGCGGGGTTATAGTGTAGGCCGCCATTAACTTTGCATTCAAAACGAACATGGTTGTTGTTCAAGGCAATTTGAATGCCAGGGGGTACATAAACCAAGTTTTATAGCCTGCTGTCCAACCCCTATTTCGCCGACAACCTGGACCCACTTTTATGCATGATAATGGACGTCCACACACGGCGCGTATCACCACAATTTTCCTCCAAACCAATTATATTGACGTTCTGCCATGGCCAGCCAACTCATCGGACTGCAGTCCAACCGAGCACATGTTGGATATCCTAGGACGTCGTTTACGTCAACGTCAGCCAGAGCTTCAAACGGTGCAACAGCTGACTGACGCTCTTCTTCAGGAGAGGGTCCGCATCCCGAGGTACCTTCTGCGTAACCTGTGTGGCTCAACGAGACGCAGGCTGCAGGTTGTGATTGCTAATATTGGTTGACATACTTGTTACTGACACATTTAAGGCAGTGGTCATTTCTATTCTTGAATAAAATGCGACAAATGTTTTTGTTTCAGCCCAAAAACCATTCTGCACCTTTGAACAACATCCCGATCAGTAATTTCCATCAAAAACAAATAGTACTTATATTCAATGTCCCGCATTGAACCACAGCTGAATGCATGTGAGGCGTTATTTATGATAGTCAGTATATCTTTGACTTGTTTGAAATTTGGTCAAGCTAGTCATGGATTACAAATAAGTAGTTTTCTTTTTTCATTTTGCCATCTTCGTCAATAATGCCTCAGGTGAACGCCGTAGGGATACTGGCCCTCTTGCTCCAAAAGGTTATACAATAAATCGAGAAAAAAAGCGATTTTTTTTATTAAAAATGTTCACGTAACTAAATATTGCATTTGTTTGATGACGTCACCATATGCATGATTACATCGTTTCCAGGGCACCAAAAAAAAACACATTACAATTAACATCGTGAAATTTACAAGGTGAATGATTTTTAATGAAAATGAATGGTTGTTTGGAGCGAGTTTTGAGTGAAATTAAAGGGAAGTAATCCAATAGCGCTAATTGTGTTCAGGATGAACAAAATAAGCGATATTGATTACCTCCCTTTAATAAAAAATGCATACAAGTTCTATACATAGCTTCCTATTTCTTCAAGAACCTATGAGACGCTAACAACTTGAATTATGTCAGTGATATCGCGATTTGTCTCTAATGGCGTTGATTCTATATTTTTCAATGGGTTTGAGCGTTTTTGAATGGTTTGAATAAGAGTTCAGAATGAATGGAGCGCTGGGTGAGCGATTTTGAAATGGTTTTGATTGAGGTTACTGTCAATTTCACGATGTAACTAACTATAAGTGCTATATTGGCAGTAAAGAAAAATAATTAACGGGTAGGTCATATTACAAATTTCATAAAACATTTTTTTGTCAATTAGAATGAAACCTTTGATTCTTTTTATAAATTCCATCGCCTGTATTACCTTAACCTTTTAAAGATGTGTCGATTTTTGATCTAATTTCAGAATGAACTCAACCTCTTCTTTCTACAACACATCACAAGGAATTGATAATGGATCTAAAAGTTTTGATAATTTCGATCATGACGAATGCCTCGACAGGACTACATTCAAATCCTTGATGATAACTTTTATGTCCGTCTTTGTGGTACCAACAATATTTGGAAACATCCTTATCATCATTTGCTACGTGAGATTTAAGTATTTTCACAGCATTTCAATGTACAAATATGTTGTGAACATGGCTGTATCTGATCTTTTTATTGGGGTAACGATGTTTTTATACCCCCCTGGCTGCAAGTCTCGACGAGCTAAGATTTTACAAATACTTTTGTATAACAAGAACTGTTTTACTGTTAACCGCGATGAATTCATCAGTGTTATTTCTATCTTGGATTTCAATCGACAGATTTTTAGCCATCGTGTTCCCTTTACGTCACAGAGTAAAATCACTAAATAAACGTAGAATTTGGATAATAATTATGATAACATGGGTTATTTCTATCGCCGGATCTTGTTCTCTTTATATCCATAACGGTTTGGACGATTTTGGTAACTACGATCCAAATTTACCTTGTATGAATAGTGCTGTTATTCCAGAATCATATTATTTAAAAGCGGACATAGTTATGGCGATAATTCTTTTTGTAGATCTTATACTTTATATGTTTGTGTTGAGAACAGTATTTAAGAGTACAGCTGTGAAACAGAGTGGGGAAAGTGCTTTCAAGAAAACAAAGCTAATGTTTATTGTATATATAACATTTCTGCTTTGTTGGATGCCTTTGATAATATTAAATATTCATAACAGTCAAACTGAAGACATACATAATCTCAGTTGCATACGTGATGGTCTGTTAATGCTCGGTGTGGCACGTTCGTGTGTTAACTGGATATTTTATGGAATCTGGAATAAACAGTTTCGCCAAGGATTTCGAAGTATTCTATGTTGCTGTAAAAATGATATTAGCAACGTAAATTTAAGAACAACTCGGTCTTGAAGTTTCCTCGAAAACGTTATCGTCGTCATTCGGAAAATGTCAAAAAAGTGAAAAGTGACCACCAGGAAAAGTAGCCATCGTGGTGTTGGAAAAGTGTTGATCCTGATCAAACTTTGCAATCGGAAACCCTCGGCGATTCTGCGGAATAGACATCGAAAATAAAAAGGGAGCTGAAATTAAAGCGCGTCATTTCGCGCGTGGGTTAACATGACGTAACAATTATCAACTATCCCGCTTAAGACAACGTCGCATTAAACAAAATCAAAGACGAATAGAAGTGGGCATATGGGATATAATAATTTGATAACAAAACGCAGTTTTTATACGCCGCCGTATGTAAAAAAAATCTTGTGAACGCAACTCTTCCCTCATTAATGGACCGATTTGGATGAAACTTTGAAAAATATTTGTAGTCACCTAACCTAGCGCCTAAAGTCACGGTTTGTGAAATTGAACCGTCTCATGGAAAAAGGGGCCTTCATGTAGAAAATCTTGTGAACGCAACTCCACCCTCATTGATGGACCGATTTCAATATAACTTTGACAAAATGTTTGTGTTCAACTGACCTAGTGCACATTGTCACGGTTTGGAGTATTTCAGCCGCGTCATGGAAAAAGGGGCATTCGTTTCAATAATCTTGTGAACGCATCTCCTCCTCCATTTATGGACCGATTTCATGAAACCTTCACAAAATAATCTTGAGTCGAATATAACTCATTATATTTTAATTTTCGGCTTTTGCCTTTTTCAGAAAAACAGCTTGATTTTATACAATTAAGTTACATCCATAACTACACATTCAAAATTGAGTCTTAAATGAAAATCTAAACAAGACGTCACGTCATCTTTCCCATAACGCCGTCGATACGTCACTATTTTGGCGCACTGTTTTAAAACACATGTGTCATCAATACTTAATCTATATCATGGCAAATGAATCCCTTCTTGAAATAATTTTAATCAAAAAAAATAACAAAGCGCTAAAAGTGTCACAAGTAAATAAAAAAAAAAAAACAAAAAAAAAAAACAAAAAAAAAAAACAAGAAAAGTGCATAGAATCCTTACCCTAGTCAATCTGCGCAGTTCACGCATTCTGACCAGGGTCGACACTCTAAGCAACACTTAGACAGTCTTCTGTCTGAATGGCTACACCTTACACGCCAAGTAAATAACATTCATTAAAGAAGGGAAGAAAATATACATATTAAATACCGAAAAATAATGGAGGTCAACAACCATCTCATTAAAAGTGATTAACTCTGCCGGTCATATTTTATATCCAAAATGGCGCCCTAGACCCCGCACCTACAGTTTATCTAATATGCAGCTACGACGCTTCGATCGCTCATTCACAATAAAATTGAATTAAACCGACAGAAACGACGGAGATTAACCGTTGTCTCAGTATAATTAAATTTTCGGCTGAAAATGAAATAATAGTGGGCATCCTTAACTATGTAACTACAGCTTTTCCAAGGTCATGGAGATATGTTTATTAGCTCTAAGTTACCAATTCTCAGAGAGTTGAAACCAGATATCAGAAAATGACGGAGGTCAATAGTTATCCCATCTCAATTTAAAGAGCTATCTACTTAGTTTTATCAAATTGTCCTTTATCATAGTCATAGGTATGAAACTAGAACAAACGCGAAAATAGACGTCTCATATTTCGCAATCACAGCTTATCCAAGATGTAGTTACGACGCTTAAGCCGTCCATCACTACAGTTAACATCGTGAAATTGTCAAGGTGAATGATTTTTGAATGATTAGGAATGCAATTGTATGAGTGTGTGGAGCGAGTTTTGAGTGAAATTAATGGGAGGTAATCCAACATCACAAATTTTGTTTACGATGAACAAAATAAGCGATATTTATTGCCTCCCTTTAATGAAATATGCATACAAGTACTACAGATAGCTTTCTTTTTCTTCAAGAACCATTGAGACGCTAACACTTTAATTTGTGTCAGTGAAAACGCGATTTTTCTCTATCAAAATTTATTTTGAATGATGTTGTTGGTTTAATATTTTAAATGGGGTTGAGCGTTTTTGAATGGTTTGAGTGAGTGTTTGGAATGAATGAATGGGGCGCTGGGTGACCAGCTCGAAACTCGCAACTACAGCTTAGTCAGTGTGAAGTTTTAGTGCATTAGACAACAAGTATCAAAAAGTATGCACCGACTAAGACGGAAAAAAGCGGAGGTCGGTGTCATCCAAATTCAATTTAGTCTATTAATTGGTCAATTGATTTTATGAAAGCAAATGATCAGAGTACTTTTAAAAGGAAGGGGTACTTGAAATTATCCAACTAAGGTTTAAAGAGTCAATTCTTGGATTTTATATTGCAGCCATTTGGTGTCTTCGTTCAAAGTTTCTCAATCCAGTCCTCTGCTTCAATCAGTCTGTAGGATTTTCCTTCTTGATAGACCTTTCTAAGAACCGCAATGCGTACATCACTCTCGGTGTGTTCAATGAAATGGCGATTTATCGGCTTCTCCCGTTTCAACCTGACGTCCATTTGGTGCTCTTGTAATCGTTCTTTCACTGTACGCTCTGTTTCTCGTAAACGGTCTTTTCACAACGGCCACATATTAACGCATATATGACATTTTTGTCGGAACAACCAGCACCAGTAACTGGATTGAATTTCAACATTCCTGACGTATCCATCGACGGGTCTCGCCAAATGGGCTGACAGGTCTTACATTCGCAATCATTCTTTTGTTTTATAATTCTGTTTGTTTTCCCATGGATCAGCACATCATTTTTGTTCCTGTCCTGTCTGTAAGCTATAATGGGTGGTAGTTCTTGAGTCATCTGACCTAGCGCATTTTGTCGCGGTTTGGTGAATTTTAACCGTGTCATGAAAAAATCGGACCTTCTTGTAAAAATTCTTGTGAACGCAACTCCTCCTCCATTCATGGAATGATTTGTATGAAACTTTCACAAAATGTTCCTAGTCACCTGACCTTGTCTATTTAGTCGTGGATTTGTGAATTACAGTTGCGTCATGGAAAAACGGGCCTTCTTGTAAAACTTATTGTGAACGCAACTCCTTCTTCATTTATGGACTTTTTTTAAAGAAATTTCTACGAAATGTTCATTGTTACCAGAATTTGTGCATGTTGTTGCAGTTGAGAGAATTTCAGCCGCGTCATGGAGAAAGGGTACTTCATGCCAAAGTCTTCGGAATGCAACTCCTCCGTGGCCGTATTGTTACTTTTCTTATTATACAAATTATACATTTGAGATGAAAGTTAACAGCTCTCTTTCTAAGGATTGATTTGGTTGGTACTTTCAAAGGTTATTCTTCATTTTGTTTATTTGTATTTTTAGTTGCAGTTTAAAGAGGCGTTAAACTCCATTCAACAAAAGAAACAAAACGAACAGTTTGAACTTGACAATTTAAAAAGGAAGTCCGCAAATGTTTTGAATTTGGTTCTGTCAAAATAATTAGTGTCTACAAAGCAAAGTGGCGGCGTAAATTATAACTATGACACTCTTGTTTACCTCTTTTTGTCACCAATATAATTTGCCCAATAGATCTCCACAGACATTCGGGAGGCATTAACGAAATGTATTTATCTTCGAGCGTAATGACTGAAGTACCGCCAGAAGCCGAATTACCTAGAAGAGTAACCCAAAATTACTACACATATATTCGAGGTACTTTCCAGTTTAAGGAAAAGTCAGAGCGATGTTCCGAAAGCAGAATGTGCAGACTGACCCGGTCGACGCATTTCGTAATAAACATATTTTCGGAATCGAGAATGATCATTGTACCTTCGTATATGACTGTTTGGAACCAGAGTTCCATGATGGTCCATTACCCGTGACCTTTTTTGTCATCTTCTCTGTTACCTTCAAGCACATTTCGCCAAATAAAGTGGGTACAGTTAATTGCATCATGAATTTGACAAGGTAGTTATTTCAGAATGATTTAAAAAAAAAGAAAAGAAAAAAAGGAATGAGTGGAAGAAGCGAGTTTTGAGTGAAATTAAATTGAGATAATTCAAAATCACCAACTTGGACGAAATAAGTGCTATTTATTACGTTCATTTTAAATATCAACGTCCCTCCAATTTGCGTGTCTTCCCGAATCAATCACACATTTTAAAACCCACACCACCAAATAAAAAATATGGAAAGATTTGATCGATTTGAATGAAAATTCGATCGTTTTGAACGATTTCCAAATGTAATTGATAATTTGGCGCGTTCTTTTTATGGTTAGAGTGAGTGTTTGGCATGAATGAATGGAGTGCTGAGCGACGGATTTAGAATCGCCTAAATCGATGAAAATGTCAATTTCACGATATTTCTAACTATAGAATGTCAGAAAAAGTATTCCTTAATTTGGTCAAGAAATATCCATGGAACAATGAAACAAAGCTCAAAATCTTATTTCAACATAAAAGGCCTGCTCTCATCAAAATGTTTAAGTGTGTGATATATAATTATTGGAAATCTAACCATTGGTTCAAGAAAAGGTAAAAACTTGCCCTTTGACCCCCACCTGTGACATTGACCTAAAGTCTAGGGATATAATGAAAATATGACATATTTAAGTTATATATAACACTCACTTTAAAATTCTGATGAGAGCAATGTCTTTAATCTTGAAATAAGGTGACTGAGACCTTTATATGTCAATACTTGACCTTTTCAAGACATATCCTTTTTCGATTGATTCAAAATAGAAAATCAAAGGCCTGTTGTAATCAGAAAGTTGAAGTATGTAAGATATTCAAAATCAACATTCAGAAAAAAAGTGGTAAATCTGTTTCACAATGCCACAAAGATGGTACTAAATAAAAAAGGGAAATGAGGGCCTTCGTTTGGGAGTGAAATAACCCCGTTGAATATTTTTTATATTACACTGGTGTTATTGTACCAGTGGAATATCTATGCAAATGAGCTCAGAGCGAATAGCAACGCTCTCTCGTTACCGTGAAAATGACGCCAAAATGTATATATCGTGTCGTCAGTTTTTAAAGGCGTTATAAGTTTCGCGAAAAAATAGAAATGTTGAATTTCCAGGGTTAAGACGATTTTCGCAATAATTCGGGTCATATTATAAATAGAATATAAAATTTGTGCAAATAAAATACAGAATTTATTAAACTTGTCATCTACAAACAGATAAAAACTCAGCACAGCCTCAGCACAGCCTCGTTTTTATCTGTTTGTAGATGACTTGTTTAATTAATTCGGTATTCCATGGCCACTCATTCAATAACCTCTACTCACACCCCAAGAACTGTTACAACGGACAAATACCTCTGCATGAAAACATGTTAAGGATTCGCATTGAAAACTGTTAAGGCGTCTGCTGATTTATTTAAATACATGTCGGGTTCGACATCATTTGTACATCCAGAAGACACGTTAAGCTTTTTATATATTCCTATTCCCTTCCTTAGATAATGCATAATCCTGAGCGAAATATTGTTAATATTGATATTTCGGTAAAAAAGAATTTTGAGGTAAATTTGATCGAAAAAAACAGTGTTTTGTCTTCTTCTTTTTAGATTTTTAGAACAGAAAGAAGAAATATTGAAACTTTTTATCTGTTTGGTGTTACGATACCTCAGTCTTCCCTATTTTACCCGTTATCTGAAAGGATTTTCTTGTTACCAAACTTACATGCATTACTTCAATTTTATGTGTATGTTACGAACTCTGCCTAATTCTTTTGGTATGTTATGGTATCTCCCCTACAGCGTTACAACCTCTGTCATTGATATTGCATACATGAATCCAAGTTTTCTTGATGCCAGGATTTTCAAAAAACACAAAAAGAAAACGCAACGAAATTTGAGTTACCTTATATTTAAGTCTTTTATGGCGAAATACGAGGTAGATGGGGAGAAAAGTCCCAAAACTTCATTTAATTTGATATATCTAAAAATAACAAATCTTATCTCCTTTTTAATTTATGAAAATTAGTAAGCCTTCCTGCTTTTCAATTATTTCTGCCTTACTTTCAGGATAAGAACGCGCTTGTAAATGTTAATTATACGAATGCCTACACATGGTAGTCTAATCTGCATCATAAAACTTTCACCTGCTTTAAATGCAAATAATCTTGTCAAGAAAGAGTAAGCTTAAAATCCCCAAATCGAAATGGATTGAACATTCTCAAAATCACCGGTTTAAATCTGTTCTACTAATGACGGTGTTACGATTGTTCGCTCAGCATTTCTCCAATATGAAACTTTTGTTCAAATAAATCTACATTTGCTGTTTTTAAAAATAAGATAATTTGGGTCGTGGTACTTATTTTATTCCTAGATTTGTTTACAAATGGGTACCATCACCCAAGTGTGTTGTTTAAATTGCTTTCGAAATTCTAAGGAAAATATAAACCTGAAGAGAAATTAGTTTAAAATATATATCTAAGCACAAAAAGGTCCTATTTCGCATTTTGATGGAAAATGGACACCAATTAGCATTGAAGTAAAACGTACGAGAATTGAAGGGAAAAAACCTTAATTCGGTCTTTATAAAAAGTCAATCAGCCAATGGCTGTATAATTTATGGTCACATGTTATTTGGAAGTATTTAAGGGGAAACCATCTATTTAATGTCAGTTAAAAGTCAAGTTAAAAGCCGCCTTTTCATTAATACTTCACCGTCCTGATCTATTTTCAAAAGAAACAATGATTTTATTGGTACAATCTTTATTTAACGTTTGTAGCAAATTAGATTAAAACTGTGGGCTCTATTGCGAAGCAGCGACTTTTTTAAAATCAATTCTCAAAATGTCAATATCTCGTGGTACTTGACGGAATTTGGCATAACTTCGAAAGGACCAATCCCTATGTTGATTCAATCATTCTGTGAAAGCATGAAACAAATTGGACTAAAACGAGTAAATTGTAATTAAATTTCATTTAATGCCACTTTTCCTTTGATGTTTTTCGAACTAATTTCGGGCAAAAATATTCTAAAATATTCTGATACGGGTATAATCATTATGTGAAAGTTTGAAGTAAATCGGATAGAGATTGTGGACTTTTTTGGGGAAAATAAGTGTAAGTTAATAGACGGGCGTGCGGATAGACATAAGGACAGACGGGAAATCATAGCTAGAATAGCTAATAAACCCCGTTCAAATAAATAAAACAAAAGAAACGTATTCCATAAAAATCTGTAACCTCTATCAGTGATGTAGTTACTATACTGTAACACTCTCTGTCATGCACCGTAACATGTATTAAATTATATTTTTTCGATTTTTTTATTTTTAATTGTGATAATATAGAGGAAAACGTTTACCACGTTATTCAATTGGAATTATTGTTTGAGATTGCATGAATTTTCAATATGAAACGCAATCTAAAAGCTTTTTATGCCTTTACTTTGGAAGATGACACACAGTACTTCTAATTTTCCTTTAATCTTCAAAATTCTAGTTATTTGCAAGATAAAATGATTATGCGGTGTATCGGACCTTATAAGCTACACTGCTGTCTTTTTTACACTTTGACGGATAAAAGATCACGCATTATTTTGAAAGGCGTAGCGTTTTTGTTTTCCGTAAGTACAGAAACCGTGACTGTTTTCATTGCGAATCCTTAACATGTATTCATGCAGAGGTATTTGTCCGTTGTAACAGTTCTTTGGGAGTGCTACTTAATCCCTGCGATTTAAATCACCGACAAGAGTTAAACTGTTCTTTACATACAGGAGTGAACTCATATTATAAGTAAAGGTAGAATTTGCGCGATGAGCTTTGAAATCTTCTTCTAACGGTTAAATTCCCGCGCTATTCTTTCAAAAAAGATAAAACAGGTTAACACAATACCTAAAAAAGATATAAATTACCGTTCAAATAAAACGTATTGCCTGTCTTAGATCGTAAGGTTTACTTCTTTATGTCCTTTCAATTTGGAAAAAGAGGGATCACGTTCAGTACCTATCATATGCTTTTTATAGTTTTTAAAAAAACCTGATTTACCCATGGTAATGGATTGAACGCCTACGTCAGAGCTCAGTTTTGAAATTACACCTAACCACACGATTCTTTCGTAATTACAATTAGTAATGAAAATTGAACATTTTATGTTTCAATCTAAATCATCCCACCAACTTGAGACACTGATTATCGATAAAACGGAAAATATTTACACGGAATTCATTTTGTCAGCAGAGAAAGATAACATTATAGCATATATTCAGTAGGTTTAGAAAAAAATCTATTAAAGCTGTCAGAAAGGCCCGTATGGAAAAGCGCCCTTTCCATAAGGCCCCTTTTTCTGTGATACTTGAAGGACCTAACCCATTTTTAAAGGAACGATCCTTATCTTAGTACAATCATTCTGTGAAAGTTATAAGCAAACTAGATGTAAACTGTGGACATTATTGCGATAACGAAGAGCCACGCGGTTAGCTCAGTGGTACCGCATCGGGCTATCCTTGGTTCGAAGCCCAGATCGGCCAAATTTCATCCGACATTTGACAAAAAGTAGTGTGACATGAGTCATTTGTCGTCCATCAATGGGTGTATTATTAGTAGTTCGCTTATGTAGAATGATAAGATGTTGGCTTGGGTGAAATTTCGTGATTGTACTGATGTAAGAAACGAAAAGAAACGAATTATGTTGAAAGTTGCGTTTCACTTAACACAAAGATACAATAACGAGGATATTTCAGTCAAATCCCCAGGAGGTCAATTTTACCGAGAAAAAGGCAAGTATGTGTTGGTCTTGCACATACCAGTAAACCTAGTGAAACAATGATTTAAACCCATCAATATTTCTTTTACAGTACTGGAATGTAAAAAAAAAAACATTCTAGAAACAAGAGGACCATGATGGTCCTATATCGTTCACCTGCGAAAGTCAACTTATAACTTGTCAACCATATTATAAATAGCAGAGATTGTTTGATGTACATTTTGGGTGGTTTTGCAAGAAACAGACTTTAATTACACCCTACTGCAATTCGATTTTTTTTTTTTGATTTTTTTTGTAATTTTTCAATCTTTCTCTTACCATGGCAACCAAAGTTATTGATGGAATTGGATTCTTTAAACAACTTTGGTAGACCTACACCTAAAGAACATCACTACTAAGTTTAAAATTGATTCGCCAATGCTTTAGAAGAAGATGAATTTGTTCTAAGTTTTTCGGCAATTTTTGGTCTTTCAATTACCGCAGCAGAGTTTTTGATAAATTGAATTCTTTTAACAACTTTAACAACTTTTGAAGAGTTCACCCAAGGAATATCCCTACCAAATTTTATCTTGATCAGCCTTGTTGTTTAGACGGAGAAGAATCTTTTCTAACATATTCAACAATTTATGCCATTTTTCAGCCTTTCCGTTACCATGGAAACCAATTTTTGATAAAATAAAATCTTTAAACAATTTTTGAAGAGCTTCACCCAAGGAACATCTCTGCCAAGTTTCAATTTGATTGGCCCAGTTGTTTTGAAGGGGTAATTTTTTCTAAGACTTTCAGCAATTTTCTGCCATTTTTCAGCCTTTCCATTACCATGGTAACCAGAGTTTTTGAAAGAATTTAATACTTATTACAATTTTTAAAGAGCTTAACCCAAGGACATCTCTGCCAAGTTTCAGCTAAATTGGCTCATTGGTTTGGGAGGAGAAAATTTTTTCTTTGATTTTCGGCAATTTTAGCCAATTTTTCAGCCTTTCCGTTTTTCAAGGAAACCAGTATTTGATGAAATTTATTTTTTTAGCAACTTAGCTTTACCCAAGGAACATCTCTGCAAAGTTCCAGCTAGATTGGCCAAAAGGTTTGAGAGAAGAATAATTTCTTAGATTTTCGTCAATTTCTTGCCATTTTTTCAACCTTTCCGTTACCATGCAAACCAGAGTCTTTGATGTTATTGAATTCTTTCAACAACTTTGAAAGAACTTAACCTAAGAAACATCTCTGCCAAGTTTCAGCTTTATTGGCAAAAGGTTTGGGAGGAGAAGAACTTTTTCTTATATTTTTTGGCTATTTTCGGCCATATCTCAGCCTTTCTGTTTCCATGGAAACCAGAATTTCAGATGAAATTTAATTCTTTTAACATCTTTTAAAAAGCTTTACCTAAAGAAAATCCCTGCTAAGTTTCAGCTTGATTGGCCCAGTGGTTTAGGAGGAGAAGATGTTTAAAGAAATTGTTGACGGACGGACAGACGGACGGACGGTGAGACGTCGCGCACGGTTATGCGGCACTTTTTTAAAAAACGTCGCCTTCTGAGTTTTAAAACTTATCATTACAAGACTCCTTACATGCACCATCGCTATATCTTATATCAAAATAACGTTTAAACCATGACCAATTTATGCGTCACACTTTAATTGCAAACTATTTTGGTACAAGTTCGTAAAAAGGAGTTTCAATGTGCAATTTATGCGAAAAAACACGTGTAATATGTAACACGAAAGTATCACTTAACGAAACATATCTTATATTTTAAACAGTTTAATAATGTTTCAACTGCTTGAAAATATATTATATTTGAACTGGCATGACATCCAACAATTTTACCAACGGAGATCGAATTTTAACCACAAATAGGAAAAATACCGTTTTATGTTTAAGAAAAAGTGAAGCGTAACATCAAGCTTTAAAACGCAGAAAATAAAACTACTTTCTTTTATATTTTCATTAAAAATTGATTAATTGCAACCAAACTTAAAATTAAAAATATCATTTTTCTGGATTTCTTAAATATGCAAATAAAAATCAATTTGAATTTTAAACGGAAAATTAATAAGCTGAAAATTTTTCAGGGTGTTAAAAAGCTGTTTTTCCATTTTAAATACGCTAATAATAGCAGATCCTTTATTCATACGATAATTTAAATTAGGCCAAAAAATATTATTTTTCTCTTGATAATTGTATTAAAAATTTCAAGGAAAAATATTTACAAATAAAAGAGATGCTGATATTAGTGCGTGTGGAACGATTTCTTAAAAAACGCGCATTTTCTTACAGCGACGTTAAGTTTGTTTCGTTGAATTATGAAACCGACGCGCCTTCAGACGTTGATAAAAATCCACAATGTCAAGAGAAAATAAGAAAATAAAAAGGAAAATGAAACGCAATCCGAGAAGATTTTTTTTTTTTTTTTTTTTTTTTTTTTGAAGTGGCGTTGCGAGTAGGGGGAAGAGAAGAAGCAAATATAAACATGAGGGTCAACATATCCCGAAATCGCTCATGTTAATTTGATAGCAAAAGTGAATGTTAAATACATTTTTCGCGAAGACTTGCGAGGGAAAAATGGATAGTTTAAATTTTTTAAAGATGACTATATATTCTGACATTGCTATTGCTACATAGAGATTGTGAGCAATATAATAATTACGTTAACTTTTTTTCCGAAAAAAAAAAACGCTACACCATCGACTTTCGCTATTTTGACGTAACATTTTAGTGCCGCATTACCGTGCACGACGTCTGAGTGATCGCAATAGATCACCTTGAACACTTTGTGCTCAGGTGAGCTCAAAATCGCAGCCGATTTGGAAAAGTTTCGAATCTAGTCACTGTGTTGTGTGACTAGTGTAAACATTTCGCATAACCATGACGGTTCGTTTTTCCCAAAAGGATAATATATTTCTCACATAGCGCCACTTGTAATCTATGACGAACATCCATCAGAGATTTATATAATACATACTTAGTGATTTGTATGAAAAAATATATCTAACGAGGTTGGGAGAATTGATCAGAGCCTCGACAAATGTCAATTCTCACAACCGAGCTAGATATTTTTTCATACAATACACTAAGTATGTATTATATTTATCTTATAACCTCTATTTGTTTTGTTTTCGTCGATGTTTCTAACTGAAATGCAAGTTACTAAAAATTACCGCATTATATCATTGTTCTATTAATAACTATGTGATAACATAAAAATACCATACGTGATGTAATCATACGGATATTTGTATAGTTATAAGATAAATCCTTGTCTCACACATGCAATGTGTAAGATCGTATTCTGAATGACGTCACCATATCACCAGATCGTTTCAAAAATTTGTTCTTATATGTAAATGTGAGAAAAAAAGTCCGTTACTCAATTTTATTTAGACAAGCTGAGCTAAACCTTTTCTAGATTAGAAAAGTTATTGAGCTCGCAAAGGCTCGCTTTATAACATTTCTATTCTAGACAAAGTTAAGATCCATTACTCGACTTTAGTTTAAACAAGCTGATCCTAACTTCGTCAAAAATTGAAATGTTATTAAGCTCTATTAATAGTATTTCTATTCTAGGCTCGGTTAAGACTAGTTTGTTTGGATAGCAGGTGAAGGCTAGGAAAGGATGCAATGGTAGTTCTGCTGTGTGATAACAGGATTCCATTGTTACGTGCTCCAGACGTCATGATATAACTGAAAGATTAATGAAAGCGGCGTAAAACTCCACTCAAACAAGCTTTTGTAATCTGATCAACATAATGAATTAATACTTTTGTTAATTACTTAATGTTTTGAAAACGTTTACGGACTGCTGCTGGAAATCAATATTACGAATCAAAGTAAGTGATTATCATCATATTGATTTATTTTCGTGTTTCTTTTTTGAAAAAAAAAAAAAAAAACATTTCTCATTATCATTTTGTTATTAGTTTTTTTTGTCATTTACGATATATATATTTTTCTTTATTCTTTAATCATTCAATTTTGGTAGTGTGCACCAACCAAGACTATTGTATTCTGATCGAGTGTAAGATTGGATTCATACCTCAATGAATAAAATATTAAGTATTTAGTAAGCTTACACTAAAAAGTAGTTCCAATAAAAACCTCATTTGCTTCATGATATTGAATTATAAGATATGAAGAGAATCGAGTTTTTGACGTTATAACATAATCATACTTAAACAGGAATTCGATTAACGTGTTCAAACCCTGTATATGTTTTTTAATTTCATACCGTCACAAAATAAGAAAAAAAGCCCCTTCAGCTCTTTATTATAGAACTAGATACATTTCAAAATTAATATTTTTTTTTTCGTGATATATGGACAGGACTTTGCAATGATCAAAATTTAAACCAAATTGAGGCTGGCGGAAAGATTTCTGTGCTAAATACCAGTAGTCTTGTGTAACACAGTTCAAAATATCAAAAGTATCATAGTAGGTAATTAAGAAAATGTTACCCTAAAAAAGAAATAGAAAAAATTCTGATCAAGGTCCGGCTTGAACTCGTGACCTCCCGATTGTGGGAATGCACCCTTACAACAACCGCTAAATTTCCTTATACACTATGATTAGTGATACAATTTTTTACATCTAACTTTCACGAGTATTAGTCTATATTAAAAAAAAAAAAAACATTTACCCGACTATCAAATAGGGGGTCAAAAGGAATATTTAATGAGTGCCAGGTATTGTAGATCGATAATACAGACATTAATTATTATTTGTTGGTGTTATGACGAGGTTCATCTATTCCTTTGACGATGAATTTTCAAGGGAAAATTTTGCGAAACGTCGTTGAAAAAAATAAAAAAACTTAACTTTTCGATATTGATTAATAAAAAAGGATTTATTTTAACAACATATTTTTAAAACAAAATAATCAGTCATATTCTTATTAAGTGGAAATGTAAAGGAGTCTCTCCTACATTTGAGGTGAAAAGTTCAAGATAGGGCATCCCAATGTGCAGGTGAACTTACGTGCCCAGTATTTATTAGTACCATTTCGTCTACGGTATTTTTATGCAGTTCAAATTCGTTTACAGTTCCGATTAGTCTACACCCGTTTTATATTATTATGAAACATATATTTAGAGATTGAATGAGTGGTCATTGAATTTATAAAAGATGATGTCTATAAACAGATAAAAACGAGACTGCGCCGAGATTGTATCTGTTTTAGATGACGAGTTTAATAAATTCGGTATTTTATGAGCACAAATTTGATGTTCTATTTATAATATGACCTGAATGTTCGTAATAAATCGAGGAAATTCCAGATATTTACGAGTTAAAATTATTCCGCGAAACATACAACGCCGTTTGCGAATTGATGTCATCATTTACTTTATGACGCCATTTTCACATTTTGATGTTTTGTGTGGCAGCTTCTAACTCAAAAGCAATAAATTTGGGTGATATAAAGATTTTAAGATGAAACTCAAGAAATCCCACTTTAACACAAGGCACAGCTAGAACCAATAAGTTTGAGATACAAATATTTTGCCAATAGACGCAGATTTTATCATTGTATGTATGGCAAAAGTTTAAAACGAAAAGGCCCTTATGGAGACCCGAACTTTAATACCTGACAGAGATTCAATCAATACAATCATTCTGACTAATTTTCCGAATGATTTGGCAATAAATATGGCCTCTAGAGTGCCTTCAAGTTTTTTTTTTCTAAACTTTGACCATGAGACCCAGTAAATAACCCCACTAGACCAAATTTCGAACTTGATGAGAATTTTCAAGGGAATCAATCTGGCCAATTTTAGATCGATTGAGCAAAAAATGGTCTCTTGAATGTATAAAAGGTAACTTTTGAAGACGGACAACACACAACTACAAAGCTCATCTTGAGCACTTCATGCTCATGTGAGTTAAAAATAAATAAATTCAAAAACATTTTCTTTTGAAAAGAAGAAAAATTATTTAACTGTATCAAAAAGATATAAATTTTAGATGGACATGACATTGGACAGCTGGACTAAACATGTGTGGACGAAATTAGATTAATGCGCAAATTTTGAGAGGAAATAAAAGTAAACGAAGTGGGATAGACGAATGTTTCGTCCCATGTCGTCTACTCATGTTTCGTTTATTGTATTTTTTATGCAGTCAGTCCCTTAACGTCTACAGCTCGAATTCGTCTACAGTCAAAGTTTGTCTACATCAATTCTGTGTTATGTTCTCAAATTGTTTGCTTCTTGAATGCTGGTGCAATGAAATCATGTCATTTCCAGTTTTATCCTCTATTTCTTATAACGTTCCAGGCAGTGAAATCTTCGGACTTTCCACTGTAATATATTTTGATACCGTCACCAGTGACGATAACACTTTTCAGTTGCGCTGGAGGAACTACTTCTCTTCAAGCAACTAGGCCCCTGCCCAGACTACTAAGATTTATATAATACGTACTTAGTGTTTTGTATGAGAAAAAATATCTAACGAGGTTGGCAGAATTGGTCATTGTCGAGGCTCTGCCAGACAGATATATAATACATACTCAGTGTTTTGTATGAGAAAAAATATCTAACGAGTTTGGGAGAATTGGTCATTGTCGAGGCTCTGCCAGACAGATATATAATACATACTCAGTGTTTTGTATGAGAAAAAATATCTAACGAGGTTGGGAGAATTGATCATTGTCGAGGCTCTGCCGAGAGAATTATTAATTCACACAACCGAGTTAGATACTTTTTCACACAATAAACTAAGTACGGATTATATTTATCTTATAACCTCTATTTGCCTTGTTTTCGTAGATATTTCTAACCGAAATGCAAGTTTCTAAAAATAACCGCATTATATCAGTGTTCTAAAAATAACTATGTGATATCACAAAAAATATCATACGGAATGTTATCACACGGATATTTGTACAGTTATAGGATAAAATACATTGAAGCCCAATCACAGGATCCGCCACTGAAGATTCTGAATCACAGATTATCAAACAATTGTTAATCAACATGAACTAGGTAAACAGAAACTAAACGAAACGATCACTGGCAATCATATGAACGAGGCATCCATTAAAAGGTTCTTAAACAAAAACTATCGAAATCCTATGTTATTGCAGTTTTGGCGACTAACATTCAATCCATCTCGAGCCTTAGGTTGATTTGAAATGCTCATCTCGGGGGGTAAAGTGATCACAGAGCGTAAATTTCTTCCAATATGTTCATTTCGGTACCCAGTCGATTTCAAAAGAATCCCAGTGTTCCAATGTTTACATCGTTAGCGGGGTTGTTGTTCCTAAATCTATAAAGTTTAAGATTCGCCAAAATTATTTTCGTTCCTCGTTTTAAACTTGTTTACGTTCAAAAGATTTGTTTTAATTTGCTTCAAAGCATCTTTTTGTTTCTTTGAATTTTTAAAGTGTAATCCAAGATGGCGACTAGGGCCGAAGCCAATAAAAAAGACAAAATACATAATTTTACGAACAAATAAAGGGTTGTAGAGAACGTAATGAATAGAGAAATCAACTGATATTGAAAATATTTCGCCCAAATACGTTATTAGGCTGTTAGATAACTATTCCCTCAGATTCTCTTTTTAAACGCCTAATAACACATTTTAGTGAAATGATTTCCATATCAGACATTACAAGTTGATTACCCTTTATGTTTTGCAAGAGAAGAAACGGCTTGTTTCAGTACAAACTGAAATATATATACGTATATGTTACAGTGAATATGTAAAATCAGTGATTTTATAAAATAACTGAAAAATTCAGGGATTTTGTAAAATCACTGATTCTGTCAGTTGTTTTATAAAATGACTGAAATTTTCAGTTAATATATGAAGTAATGCAATATTTGTGACAAAAAAGGTAATACAGTATTATTTCAAATAAAATATGTACTATATTTTTTTAATCATTATCTATGTTCTTATATTTCTAAGAAAACTGCATACTCTGGTGGTTTTTGAAAATAACTGAAAACGGCAAGTAATTTCATAAATATCTGAAGATATCAGCAAGTATATGAAACAGTTTTATTCATTTATTTGCAATCTGAATCGTAGGGATAGTTTCATTGTAAAATGGCAAGTATCAGAAAGAATAGTGTGCACAATCAGATTAATAATTTATATTCTTAATTAAAAGTTGAAGAGAATATTTATTGATTTCATGGAGGTATGAAACTGAAAACCTCATCACACTAATGAACACACAGAAATGAAGTCCTTAGTTAAGAATACATGAAGGCTTACAATAAGTCTAGAAGTTGTTGTTCTCTACTTCTTTTCTGACACTGGATGCACATCTTTAACTTTTCTTTGAACAACAGTAATGATAGCAAATGCTGCAAACAATCTCAATGTTTGGAAAAGAAATATGAAATATAAACAAAAAAAGAGAAAATCTGAATGAATTATTTAAAATATACTTATTTTACTTGTAAACTGTACAGTATCATCCTATGGTCCCAAAGATACTCTATAATTTTACATATTGACTGAAAATTTCAGTCATTTTATGAAATAGCTGACGGAATCAGTGATTTTACAAAATCCCTGAAATTTTCAGTTATTTTACAAAATCACTGCTTTTACATATTCACTGTAACATATATATTTAATATGACTGCTCAAATAAGCTACATATTTGAAAAATCGTAGCGTCACCGGGCAACCGGAATTTCACACATACATCTTTACATTCGAGCTAAAGCTCTTATACGAGGTTTTTGTCGCAAACTTAAGATATAGTTGGAAGACATATCGAAGTCATATAAAACCTTGTATATGCCGAAGATTTCTAAAGGGAGGCAATTAAATTCCGATAATGTCTTCCAAACCGGACAATTTTATCGATATTGTATTACCTCCCTTATATTTCATTCAAAACTAGCTCCAAACACTCATTCATTTTCGTTCCAATATCAACAAACTTGTCAACTTAACGACATCTCGGTCGATAGGATGCCTCTTGGGTATAAAGACTTTCCTCAAATCTTGCTGTTTCGATAGAATGGGTACAATCGGGAACCGTTGGCGATTCTACGGAATAGACCTCGCAGTAATGAAAGCGCGTCATTTCGCAAGTGGGTTTATATGGCGTCACAAACACCAACGATCCACAAAGGATGACATTGCATAAAACAAAATCAACGAATAATAAAATTGGACATTTTATAATTTGATAACAAAACGCAGTGTTTTACTGCGTTTTGCCAACAAATTATAATATGCAGAAAAGATATTTAAAGACGATCGGAGAGATTTAACAAAATGTGATTTTCTTCAACGTATTAACCGAAGTACCACCAGAAGCCATATTACCTTAAAAGTGACCTGAAATTACTACACTTACGTCCGAGGTACTTTCCAGTTTACAGATAAGTCCGAGCGATGTTCCGAATTGTATGGGTAGTACAGTTGTATTAACATCGTAATACTGATAAGAAAACATTTTTTGGAAAGTTTTTGGTCGGAATGATTTTGGATAATTGAGAGGGGTAGATTTTAAATGAAATTATAGGGGTGGGGTGGATGTAATAAAAAATCGATAGTTTTTTACCTCCTTTAAATATAATCTACATATTTTCCTGTTGAAATGTCTTCAAAGACCAACCAGACTTTAAAATTCACACCAGCCAATTAAATATGGGAATGATTCGATTGTTTTGAATGCAATGGTCATCGTTTATTCGATTTCGAAGCCCATTTTATGCGTGTTTTAAATGGAGCTTTGGGCAAGCGATTTTGAACGGTTTTGATCGAGATGAAAGCCAATTTCACGAGGTTACTAACCGTTAGTCGGATCATTATTTTTTCCATATAAATCGTGTAAGTCTGAATGAACCCTTTGTTCAGTCCCCGTGACAAACCTAGCTTTATACCAGATTAAAACCCATGTAAATAGTACAAACGCTATCTTTATGAATATCGAAGCAGCTATGATGACAATGAGGATAAATTGGGATCGTGGGTGCTTAATTTAATATAGAAAAATTATCGTCATGGTTTTATATGAGACAAAAGCTTTCAGGATAATGCTGAAAATATTAGAATAATGGATTAAACCGGAAGATTAACACTTAAACCATAGTTCACTTAACGATCAGAAGCTATCAGAGACAGATGAAAATTTTTATATTAACAGATTATCGGAATTTAGAAAACAAGGTACATTTTTTATTGAAAACATTTTATTTTACTTGAAACAGTTTGTTTGTTTAAATGGAGTTTTGCGCCGGTTTTAATATTCTTTATGTCATATCGCGGCGGCTGGAGAACCTAACAATGGATTCCTGGTATTTCTAACATCAGTACTACCATCTCATCCTTTTCTAGCCCCCAGCTTCTATCCCACATAGGTCAACGATTATCAACCCATTGGTGATAGACAAATGGTCGAAAAGGATGAGGGCGACCGTCGGGGATCGAACCCGAGACCTCTAGATTGACAGTCCGACGCGCTACCAATTGCGCTATGACGGCGGCTTTACTTAAAATATCTTAAATATCTTAATTGCAAAGTGATATAAAGATAATTATGATCAATAAAAGGCATATCGATAAAAGGTGGAAGGTCCCTAATTAAAAATGCTTAAATTGGTACAATGCTGTAATGCTTCGGAAGACATCGTTAAAGTTTGGTTTAACCTCACATTTCCGTTTAAGGTCATCGTCGTAGAAGTACCCAAAAGTCGTATAAGCCTTTACCATTCGGAACTTCACTCGGACTTTTCCGTAAACTGGAAAGTACCTCGGATATCATTCGGAACATCACTCGGCCATTTCTGTAAACTGCAACAGACCTCGGATGTATGTAAGGCGGAAGGTATGTAACAAAATCGTGCATTTTGTTAGGCAGAAACAGTGAAAGGAAAATTAGCACTGTAGATTTATATCTTTTACAGTAAATATAGCGCGGTTTTATTGACCCGATTCTGACCTCTGCTATTTAGATTTTTCTAACTCGGCTTTGCACGTGTTTTCATAGGAATGAATAATAAACGGTATTGAACATAATATATACTTTGTTTATTGATAAAATATGCCGGTAATTGTCATTTGAGCATTTTTTGCACAGAGGTCAAAGTCGGGTCAAATAAACCAGGATATAACAACTGAAAAATCTTAATTTTGAATATAACGAATCATTCTCAAAAACTTAGATTAATATAAAGATATTTATATAAGGATGCGATGGTTTCACGTCAGTAGCGTTGACGACGTCGAATGTTTTCACTGAAAGGTTCGAGGGCTAAAGCCATTTTAACTGACGTCATCCAGTTTTTCCAAGGGTTTCTCGTAATTTTTAAAAATAGTCTGACTATGTTCATCCGAGGTTGATCGTGAGATTGGCCGAGTGGTGTTCCGAATGCCTCGGATGTAAGTGTAGTAGTTGGTCATTTATTTTTTCGGTAATTCGACTCCTGGTGCTAATTTGGTTAATACGCTTGAAGAATAGTATATTCCTTTAATGTTTTCCGATCGTCTGTGGAGATCATTCTGGCATGTTAAAATTTGAAAGCAAAATGCGTTTTGTTTTCAAATTATAATGTTCCCAATTTTAACTTAAAGTTGATTATATTTTTTGCAACGTCATCCCCAGTTATGTTTGTGACGTCAAATAAACCTACGTGCGATTTGACGCGCCCTTATTATTCCCGAGGTCTATCCCGTTGAATCGCCGAAGGTACCTAATTAAGCCAATACTCCCGACATTTGAGCTTTGCGATGACGAAATTTCCTCATCATTTTCTTTCGCAAGCAATCGAACGGGAATGCATGACGAAATTACTACATCATTATCTTTTGCTAGCAATCTAAATGGAAAAAGGAACATCACCAGAAAAAACACGAGTCATGATGATTACAGAAGTTTTTTTAGGCCTACTCCACAAAGTAGTGCACGATTAAACAAGAGGCCCAAGAGGGCCTGTATCGCTCCACTGGCTTAAAAATCTCAAGATTTGAATTAGAGATATTGAAAATAGAAGGTAATGAAAGTGAACAGCATTCTGAAGAAAATTCAGACTTTTTCTAAGTTGAAACTGACTTATGAAGGAATGAACTTATTCAACTTATATGTAAAATTACAAAGGAAGAAAACTTTCTAGATATCACTTTGAAACAAGAGGACCACAATGGCCCTAAACCGCTCACCTGAATTTTATTGATCCAGAGGATCTCAGCCAATCCAAATTTCTTGAACAACTTTAGAAGAGGGTCAGCCAAGGAACATTCCGGTAAAGTTTCATTGAAATCGGCCCAATGGTTCAGGAAAAAAAGTTGTTCAAAAATTTCGGGGTCAAAATAAGCCCAACCCTGCCATGCCCATATTTGGGGGTCAATCCAAATTTCTTGAACAACTTTAGAAGGAGGTCACCCAAGGAACATTCTAGTAAAGTTTCATTGAAATCGGCCCAATGGTTCAGAAAAAAATGTCGTTCAAAGATTTCAGGGTCAAAATAAGCCTCACCCTGCCACGCCCATATTTTGGGGTCAATCCAAATTTCTTGAACAACTTTAAAAGAGGGTCACCCAAGGAACATTCTGGTAAAGTTTCATTGAAAATCGGCCCAATGGTTCAGGAAAAGATGTCATTTAAAGATTTCGGGGTCAAAATAAGCCCCATCCTGCCACGCCCATATTTGAGGGTCAATCCAAATTTCTTGAACAACTTAAAAAGAGGGTCAGCCGAGGAACATTCTGGTAAAGTTTCATTTAAATTGGCCCAATGGTTCAGGAAAAGATGTCATTTAAAGATTTCGGGGTCAAAATAAGCCCCATCCTGCCACGCCCATATTTGAGGTCAATCCAAATTTCTTGAACAACTTCAGAAGGAGGTCACCCAAGGAACATTCTAGTAAAGTTTCATTGAAATCCCCCCAATGGTTCAGAAAAAGATGTCGTTCAAAGATTTCAGGGTCAAAATAAGCCTCACCCTGCCACGCCCATATTTTGGGGTCAATCCAAATTTTTTGAACAACTTAAAAAGAGGGTCAGCCGAGGAACATTCTGGTAAAGTTTCATTTAAATTGGCCCAATGGTTCAGGAGGAGATGTCGTTCAAAGAATTCGGGGTCAAAATAAGCCCCGCCCTGCCACACCCATATTTGAGGGTCAATCCAAATTTCTTGAACAACTTTAGAGGAGGGTCAGCCAAGGAACATTCTGTTAAAGTTTCATTGAAATCCCCCCAATGGTTCAGGAGGAGATGTCATTCAAAGAATTCGGGGTCAAAATAAGCCCCGCCCTGCCACGCCCATATTTGAGGGTCAATCCAAATTTCTTGAACAACTTTAGAAGAAGGTCAGCCAAGGAACATTCTGGTAAAGTTTCATTAAAATTGGCCCAATGGTTCAGGAGGAGATGTCGTTCAAAGAATTCAGGGTCAAAATAAGCCCCGCCCTGCCACACCCATATTTGGGGGTCAATCCAAATTTCTTGAACAACTTAAGAAGAGGGTCAGCCAAGGAACATTCTGGTAAAGTTTCATTGAAATCGGCCCAATGGTTCAGAAGGAGATGTCATTCAAAGATTTCGGGGTCAAAATAAGCCCCGCCCTGCCACGCCCATATTTGGGGGTCAATCCAAATTTCTTGAACAACTTTAAAAGAGGGTCACCCAAGGAACATTCTGGCCAAGTTTCGTCAAAATCACCCCATTGGTTTAGGAGGAGAAGATGTTTGAAGAAAAGTTTACGCACGCACGGACGCACGCACGACGGACACCTCGCCATGACAATAGCTCGCTGGCCTTCGGCCAGTGGAGCTAAAAACAAATTGACCCCCCCAAAAAAACGTTATAAAGTGGACGAAGCTACATTTTCGGTTGTGAATGGAAAACATTTACAAGTATACATTTTGTATCCTTTGATCCGAAAATTTTGATACTCAACAAAACCTATAAAACTCATAAAGTTTCTCTGCAACACATAACTTATTAGCGTTACCCTTGTATCAAAAGTTTTGTTTTATTTAATGTAAATTAATTTTATTATTTCATGTAAATCTGTATTTTCCTTTTTTTTGTCAAACTCGCTCCAGATGAAATTGAGTAACATTTTTTTTCAGATTGCATCCCAGATAGCCAATACTGGTGTGGATAATGTAATATAACAAAAAAAAAAAAAAAAAAAAACATAAAACAAAGATAGCAAATACAGAAAAGGTCCCGAACTACCCTCTTTTATGCAGAAAATCTGGTAGACCGTGATCGAGCAATTCCACTTTGCACCTATAAATGCACGTTAAATGCGATGCTCTTCTTAAATCCCTGATTGCATACCATAGAAAATGCATTTTCCTGTCACTCACGATCTAATGCTTTTTCAGAAATACCAGTTATTCAATTCCTATTTACTTTTCAATTTGAAAGAAAACATTTCTGCAACGGCCATCTTTGTTAATTAGCTTTCGACTAATCAGATAGCCTGACCTTTAAGCTAAGTTGTAACAAGCTTTTTGATTGGCCAAAGGCTTATATCTTATAACTATACAAACATCCGTGTGATAACATCCCATATGACATTATTGAATGATGTCTCATTGATATTTCTAGAACTATGATATAATGCGGCAATCTTTAGAAACTTGCATTTTTGTTAGAGACATGGACGAAAACAAGGCAAACAGAGATTATAAGATTAATATAATACGTACTTAGTGTATCATTTAAGATAAATATCTAACTCGGCGTGAGAATTGGTGAGTGTCTCGGCAGAGCTTCGACAATTATCAATTCCCCCAATCTCTTTAGATATTTTTTTCAAACATTAAATACGTATTATATGTGTTTATCAGTGATTTGTTGTAGTTCACATTACGTCGCATTCGGAACACCACTCGGCCAATTTCACGATCAACCTCGGATGTACATAGACGGACTATTTTCAAAAAAGTTCGGAAAACCTTGGAAAAAAACTCGATGACGTCAGTTAAAATGACGTTAGCCCTCGAAACTTTAAGTGAAAACATTCGACGTCGCCTACGGTACTCGTTTAAGTAACTGACGTGAATTGTCTTTAGATTCTTAATAACGGCTGAAAAGTCTTAATTTTTGAGAATAACGTATTATTCTCAAAAATTAAGATTCTTTTCAGCCGTTATTTACTGTAAAATATATCAATCTAAAGATAGCGCCGGTTGTTTCCGCGTTAGTTTTTCTTTCACTATTCCGCCAAACAAAATACACAATTTTGTTACATACCCATCCGCCTTATATACATCCGAGGTCTATTGTAGTTTACGGAAATGGCCGAATGATGTTCCGAATGATTACGTCGGCACTTCCGCCATATCAGAACTGCTACGACGATAATGTCCTCCGAGGTTTTCCGCCATAGTGACAATGTCAAAATACCTTAACTTGGCTGTAATACCCTAAGTTGTATGTTCATCTCATGTTATTATTCTTCAGAAAGATTTTATAGAGAGTTTACTTGATATTTTATCAAATTCCTATTCTATATGTTCAACATGTCTCGAAAAAACTCGATAACAAGTGGATAGATTATTCGTTATTATTAAGTAACATTGTTACTTGTCCCCCATTGTTTCCGGTTAGGGGACTATAGGTTTGTTCGATTCCAAATGATTAATTTACATTTACACATGATTATTTTCCTAAGGCGCCTTCTGATTTAAATACGCTGGATACAATTTCTTTTTTTGAAAATAATTGTTTTACGGATTATCGAAATGGTCCCCTTTTCCGTGACGGGTAATATATATATTTCTCCTTCAGGATGAACAAAAGTGACTTCACGAAAAACATATCCATAACAGACAGAAACCTGTCAACGATCGAAGATGGTGAGGATGATATTGCTATATGTACTACTACAATTCTAACATTCAGTGTCATGTCACTTTTGCTTGTACCTTCAGCATTTGGAAATAGTCTTATCATTATAAGCTATGTGAAGTTTAAAAACTTACAGAATGTTTCTGTGTTCAAATATGCTGTCAATTTGGCGATGTCAGATCTCTGTGTTTGCTTTGGAATGATAGCATATCCAGTTGCAAAAATGTTTCCTGAGTTAAAACGATACAAATACTTTTGTCTAACGAGAATAGTGTTTGTCCTTTTGTCGACTAATTTATCGACGCTTCTTTTGACTTGCATTAGCGTTGATATATTCACGTCAGTTGTTTTTCCTCTGAAACACAGGGTGTATTCCCGAAATAAAACAGTAGTTCGGACGGTTATCGGAACGACATGGGTCATTTCAATCGTTGGAACCTTGCCGGTTTATATCCATAATGGCCTTGTAAACTACGACGTCTATGCCATTGACATGCCATGTTTGACAACTGACATTATTCCAATCTACTTTTACGCTATGCGAGATATCATTCTCACAATATTTTTGAGCACCGATCTCGTAATTTACCTTTTTGTGTTAAAAACACTTTTCAATAGTTTTTCGATGAAACAAAGAGGAAGTTCCGTTGTTGGAAAAACAAAAGTGATGCTAATTGTCTATGTAACATTTTTTATATGTTGGTCACCATCGATAGTTGTAAATTTCATATTGTACAGTATTTCCGAAGTCCGGTCGAACCAAACCCTGCACTGTGTCCGTGGCTATTTTTTCTTGCTGGGAGTAGCACATTCCTGCACAAACTGGATATACTATGGTATATGGAACAACCAATTTAGACAAGCATTTCGACAGATTGTCTGCTGTACAAAACAAAAAGCCGACACCGGTATTCCGCCAAGTCAATAAGCAATGTGCCTGTATTTAAAATCCTTTAACTGATCCAAAGATATGCCTTTCTGACAACTAGTTCCCATCTTTTTATTTGTCTTGCAAATGAAACAAAATCTGTGAAATAAAAGAGACAAAACGATTAGGCACATTCAGAACTCGCTAGAGTGTTTTATAGATTAGTAATATAGGCTGGAAAAAATTTGGAGAAATTATGGTATAAAATGGGAGGGAGAAATTATGGTATAAAATGGGAGCGCATGAAACCATTACATAAAGATGACATAATAGAATCGCAAAATTAAATGACGTCATTGCGTTATGACACTCTTTTGTGCAATATTTGATTATGTCATGATTATGTAATGTTCTATGCGCCCCCATGCGCTCAAATTTTCAAACCATCACAATTATTTGTCATTTAATGATCAGCAAATACTACTGATATTAGAAAAAAAACTAATTTATCATTCTTTAATGTTAAGTTGATTATTTAGATAGAACGGAAGACTATCACTTGATATTCTCTCCGCCGAACCAGTGGAAGGCGTATTTAAGAAAAATTGTCAAAAAAAATTCATTCACATTTCGCCTAATATTTTGGTATTAAAGAAATACAATAATCGTTTGTTTTTCGTGTAAGATCGATAAATCTTTTATTACGTGAACAATAAAAGCCTTACTTTTACCCATTGTTTCACCACTCGTGAAAATAGCTTTTGTTGTTCATCCTATGTAAGATTTACCGATCTTTCTCTGAAACAAACAGTTATTCTCCAGTGACTCTATATCAAAATTATTTCATTTAAGTGGACAAATTCACCAAAATATTACCAAATGACACAAGAAAACGACCAACTTTTGTAGGGTTCGAATCACAGGAACTTCAAATTCTTCAAATAAAAGATATTTGATGTGCAGAATTTGAACAATCAGTCCCAAAGTATCCCTATTTATAAAGATAGGGATACTTTGGGATTGATTACTCGAGATCTAAGCCGACATCGAATCCCCTGGATCCGACGCTGTCCTCTCTAAAATAATCCTCCTATAATACGAAACGAACCTCTAAACGCCAAACCTTCAAAATTATCATATTTTGATGCAAACGTTATAATATAATATAAGTACCCGTGTTCTTTCCACATGAATTTCTGTTCTATGTACAATATTTCGAAAGATGAAAATAAAATTCTATTTTACAACTTGTCTTTTTCGTCTCAAAATGTTCGAAAACTATCCCAATAAGTAACGCATTTTGTTGGAATTCACTCATTTTCGAAACATAACAAGAGCTGTCCAGCCTATCAAGGGGTATAGCATTTTTAAGAGTAATGCCCCCTTTTCGACTTAGATTTTTGCATTATCCAGCACCTGTAGCTGAGAGCCGGCACCCGAGAGCAGCGCTTATGTTTAAGAATGAGTCATTATCTCTACTCGTACTCAACAAGCAAACTTAGGTGCACATTTTTTTTTAAATTCAATTGAAAATGATCCGTTTAGCAGAAAGACAAAAGAAGAGTTTTTCTTAAGATGTATACGCATATGCTTAATTCTAACAGACAAATACATAACTAGCAATAGTTGTACTCTCAAATAAGTTTTAGAAACTGAAACATATTAGCAATGTCATTTATATCAACTAAGCGTCAACGACGTCAAAGCGTTGTTTCTTACATCATTACATTCTTGAAGAAGATCCATTTAGGGTTGGAAACGATAGAATAATTATTTACTTCCCTTTTTCGCTCAAGGTGAGCTTTTGGGATTACCTGATGTCCGTCGTCAACATTTACCTTGTGGATACTCTCAAGGAAACTTATTTTAGCCTAACCAACCTGAAAATTGGTCATGATGTTATTCTTGATCATATCTCGAACCAGTTCGAAATTTGGTCGAGTGGGGTCAAAAACTATGTAATAGGGGTCAAATTCTAAATAAACCTTGTTGACACTCTAGAGGCAACCTTTCTAGCCCAAAATCAGCTTGAAAATTGGCCAGAATGATTATCTTGATGAAATCTCGGACAAGTTCGAAATTGGGTCAAGTGGGGTAAAAAGAAAAGGTCACGAGGTCAAATCTTAGAAAACCTTATGGACACTCTAGAGGTTACATTCTTGGCCCAATCTACCTGAAAATAGGTCAGAATGATTGTTTTGATAATTTCTCCAAAATTGGGTCAAGCGGGATAAAAAAAACTAGGTCACATGGTCCAATCTTAGAAAAACCTTTTGGTCACCTTATAGGCTACATTTTTAGTTCAACTAACCTGGATTCTTCAGAATGATTATCACGATGAAATCTCGGACAAGTTCGAAACTGGGTCAAGTTGGGTCTAAAACAAGATCACAGGGTCCAATCTCAGACAGACCTTTTGAAACTCTTTTAGCCATATTTTTAGCTCAATCAACCAAAAAAAATGATCAGAATTATTATCTTGGTGAAATCTCGGACAAATTCAAAATTGGGTCAAGTGGGGTCAAACACTATGAAACGAGAAAAACCTAGTGGACCATATTATTCCTATCAACCTGTAAATTAGTCAGATTGATTGTCTTGATGAAATTCGGACAAGCTCGAAATTGGGTTAAGAGGTCACTTTTTTTTAACCCAGCCAACCTTTAGGTTTTGTCAGAGTGAATTTCTTGTTGATTAAAATTTCGAACTCATCTGAGATTTCATCAAGACCAATCACTCTGATCGGATTTCAGCTAGATCAGACAAAACATTTGCTTCTATAGTGCATACAAGGTTTTTTCTCAGATTTGACCAATAGACCTAGTTTTTGACCCCAGCTGACAACATTTCGATCTCGTCCGAGACTTTACCAAGACAATAATTATGATCGATTTTCAGGTTGATCGAACAAAACACGTGGCCTCGGAACAAACAAGGTAAATGATGACAACACACGAAGGACGACGGACATTCACCTAACCACAAAAGCTCATTTTAAGCACTTAGTACTCAGGTGTGTTAAAAATAAGAAAATGCAGGGATCTATCATCTTCAACGTTTCTACTTTCTATCTGAATACCTTATTATTAAATATTCACCAATAGTAAATGAGATTTCAAGGTTAAGAAATAATATTGAACACTCAGTATAAACACAATTTAGCCAACCAGTAAAACAGTTACTAGATTGACGTAAGTGATCAGAGATACCAAACTGTCATGGTAACATTAGTTTGTGTTCAATACGCATGCTATTCATCCCTTAATTGCTTTTACGGGGGTTTTCAATGTGATTACTGTTAATCAAATATTGTATAAACACTTTTTATATCCATTAGGAATTTATTATAATCGACATTGAGTTATTAGAAATAGTTTTGATGTAGAAAATAAATGGACACACAAAATCACGGGAGAGTTCAGGTATGAAAGTCTGTCAGTATTAAAATGATTAACTCGTGAAGTCCAAAAAAGAAAAGCGTGAAAGGTCCTACCTACTTTAAAGAAAGTACATTTTTCTACTATTTTTTGTATGAAGTGGCCACCAAGTAATAGTTAAACGCTAATAATTGAAAATTAAACGATTTAAACAGCCGAAAGGAGGGAGCGTAGCGACCGACTGAAGCTGTTTAAATGGTTTAATTTTCAATTATTAGCGTTTAACTGACTTAGTCTTTTTCCGATTATTATTATTGACAGCATATTGCACGATTTACACGGAACAATCCAGTTAAATTTATTACAATTAAATGCCCCCTCTTTCCAAATAAGGTGTCGTTGAAATATGCACGTAATACCGAGGCTTTTTAAAGATGATAAAAGATGCAGTATTGTTTGTTTTTATTGACCTGGGAATAACCTCTGGTCTATAGATGCACCTAATTCTGATTTGTGTCCTCTCTGTAGGCTATTGTACGTACTTTCGCAAGAATAATCGACTTACGGTATCAGATGTTATAAAAAGATTGTATATTGATAAATTGTGTCAGTAAATATTAATAAATAAAATTGTTCATTTAACAAATAAAGCTAACCTCTCAAAACACAAACTCAATTTTAGTCATTACCAGAGAAGGGCCTACTAGTATGCTAAAAACAATCGTAAACCCAAAAACAAAGACATTTTATTAATGAAACTACAAAAAGTTTCTCGCTTCATACAAAAGCAAATAAGTTCATAAATGTTTAGTAAGCGGTAGCTCTCCAAAATGAATGAGCGGGTACGTAGAAAATTCATTGTACGATAAGAAATTCGACAAGTATGTCACGGTGCACGACTAGGTCATCGGTAACGCACAGGGCTATCAATCAAGGGGACGTAAGTTCGAAACCCGGATCGACGAAAATTCAATCCATATTTGACAAAATTCAACATCACACGAGTTACTTGTCTCTCACTTATGGATGTATGTTAAGAAGTACACCTGAAGAAGCTGATGGAATGGATAATTTTTGTGGTTGTACTGGTGGGAGAAACGACAAGACACCATGGTTAGGTGCATCAGCCATTTTCATATAACTGCAACAAGTTTGTAATTTGGGTAAAACCACATGTAAAGAGAACAAAATCGACAGGCCATGTCAATCCCTACCAGGTCAAAATCAGTGTAGAGTATGGAGAATTCAAACGTGTACACGTGTATTAAGATTTTCTCGCATGTGTGGTATAACAAATAAACCTTGACGTTTAAATGAAATAATGATCAAAATAAACCTTAGTTGGGTAGTTTATGGAAAATTAACCATCAAAAAATTTGAAAATCCAGCTTTCTGATTGGGTGATAAAGAAGGACAAAGACTAATTATGATATCTGAATTATTCAATGTTACTGATTTAAGAAGAAATAAAAAAATATTTTCATCTAAGGCCCATTTCTTTTGAGTGGGGGGGGGGGGGTTTGAAACATTTTCGAAAAAAATAAGAAAGATTGCTCTAGAAAAAATCCATCGTGGTAGCAATACTGAAATGTGTAGACATTTGCATTTCAGGACTGCTATGACCTAATCAATGAGGACATTGCTACGTCATTATCTTCCGCTAGCAATACAGAATGAATAAAAGATTATCCAAGAAAACACGAGTCACATCGATCTCATAGTTGTGCCTTAACCCTTTCCTGTTTTACAAAATTTTAGACCTGTCAAAATTCAAAGATTTTGCAGACGAGAATTTAAAGTGGATTTAATTTGAAAAATAACCATTCAGTAGGGTAGAAAATAGTGTGGAAAAAGAAGAAATTGCTTGTCGGAAGCAATTTCTTCTTTTTTCACAATGTTTTCTCAATCATAAAATCAAAGGCACGTAAAAAGCAGGGATTAAACAGCAAAGGATTAACACATTAGGTTGATATTTGAAACAATCATAGATGTTTAGGAAAGGCAATACCAAAATTGCAACCAAACTGATTTCGACATGTAAACTAATCCATAACGGATGAATAAGTTTTTGCCATTTCATACGTCAGTGCATAATTTCAGGTTATCTTGTGATAGCACGGACTGTAACATGTTTTTTTTTAATGCTTTTTGATGGTTTATCGAGAAATAACGGTAGATTATCACTTGATAATCTCACCGCAAAAGCAGTGAAATTATCAAAATTTTATACCCTGCTTTTGTGCATTTCACCCTATCTGACATCATCTATGCGGGGCGAAATAAGTGACGTCACAATGAACGTTGCATAGCAATCACGTGCAAAATGACGCGCTTTACGAAAATATGTCCTAGAAAAATCACAGTTTGTCTCATTTTTGCATTAAAGAAATAGAATAATCGTGAAAATATAGCTTTTGTTGAAATATAAATCGATCTTACACTTAAACAAACGATTATCCTCTATTTAGTTTATACTAATTTATTTTAGTTCGATTGCGACGAAAGCTTAAGCTTATAGAATCGCTCTCGAACACTCAATCCTGATGTTTTCACGTCCCCGAGAGAGAGGCAGTGGTTTAAACCCACTGCTACCCATTTTTACAGCTGGGTGAACTGGGGCTGACTATTAAGTGTTTACACACCCCGTCGACAGTGGGGCTCGAACCACGGACCTCCAGGTCACGGGTCGAGTGCATTTACCACTAGGCCTCTATTTACTTATCAGAAAAAAGAACTTTTCGTATAATAAAAGTAAATTGTTCATTTCGGTATATAGTCCCTTTCTTTGTTATAAAGGTCGCATTTAATAACCATTATGACAAAAATATTCGGCCGCCGCGTGCTATTATGACTACAATTCGAAATATACTCTTCAAAAAAGTTCTTTGACATCGATCAAAAGTCGAAATATTTCTAAAATAAGACAAAAACTTCGGCGGCAGTTTATTGTTTTATTATAGTGAACTTCAAGAAATTCGCGCGCATTTCGATGAATAACTTGGTAGTATTTCTGCATAACGACGTCAACGTCTAATCACGCCAAATCTACCCTTCTCAAACAGCAAGTGCATTCTCAGATCCTTAAAATTGTCCCGAAAGTTCTTCATTATGTTATGAATGAAAGGCCATTCCTTATTTGCTTTTGGAATTAAATATCTTTGCACATATTTGAAATGAAAAGTGGTTAAATGTGCAGAAGAACAGCGTCATAATGCTACAGGTCACCATAAGGCAGTCTTCATTAATCAAGTCGTTGTAAATGACTTTGTTTCCGGACACACTTTCTACACCCTCTGACACCATTTTAACTCGACTTCACACTGTTTTATGTTTAGAGTCCGATAAGTAAAACAACGTTTGTCCATCACGGTGCATATCGTAACTTTATTTGAAGGTTTTCACACTTACTGCAATATCAAAGACAATTATAGTCTCTAGACGTCGTAGAATCTCCAGACTGAAAGTGGAACCAGATTCGAAAGGTCTAGCTGTATATACTTTTGTGAATGGTGTCACGTGATACAATATGGAGTAGACGTATTTTCGAACGCGCTCTCGAACATCTCGCTTTTCTCTCTCGGAATACAAGAGGCATTGCTCGTTCTTAACTGAAAGATGGTTCGAAGACTTCTTCGAAGACATCTAGTTTAGCAGTATGTGTGATAAAAAGGACAATAGTGACAAAAACAGGGATTAAAGAAAGAAAGGTAGCAGTAGTAGCGGGGACGAATACCCCACCCATCCTAGTAAACAATATAAAATTCGAGGCGCGTCAGGGGGCCGCAATTTAAAAGAAAGAGAAGTTGAAGGAGAAATTGACAAAGTGAATATTAGTGACGTGTTACAAAAGGCAAACACTGTTTTATTTGAGGAAGACGGAGTTTTTGTGGATACTAGTTACAAATCGGACACACAGAAAATCGTAAGTACGGAATCTAAAGATACAAATAAATCAGTGACTTACAATAAACCCTTAACTATAAAAGACAGCCACTACCCACAAACAAGGTGAACAAAAAGATAAGCTTCAAGATAAACCAAACGAAAAACCAATCAAACCAATCAAAAACATGCCGTCTTCAGCAGTAAAGAAGAATCACAATGAGAAAAAGGAAAAAGATAATGATATGAATAGAGAGAATGAACAAATGGATAAAAGCACAAACCAAGGCAACCCAAGTAATGCAGATCTAATGTCATTCCTTAAGAAACTAGAAACTAAATTAGATAATGTAGAGATCCACTTAAAAAAATTGGATCAACTTGAAGTAAAAGTAACCAATTTCGAAAGCGAATTGAACCAAATGCGCATATACATTAAGAAAGTACATGCAGAACAGGAAAAGATAGAGACACTTGATGAAAGACTAAGAGGTGTTGAGTTCACTAATGATGAGAATGATGATCAGATAAAACAGTTGGAACACGAAAATCAAAAGCTTAAAGATTCTATTGTCTATATGCAGTCCCAATCAATGAGAAACAACCTAATCTTCTGTAACATTGAAGAGAATAAGACAGGAGGTACTGAGAATACAGAAGAAGTGCTAAGAGGATTTATGGTTGAAAAACTTGATATGGCGGAAGACATTGTCAAAAATATACAGATAGAAAGAGCTCACAGAATGGGACCCGTGACAGGTAAAGAAGGATCAGCATATGTAAGGAAAATAGTCTGTAAATTTACATTCTTTAAGGATAGGGAAATTGTGAGAAAGGCAAGAAAGGCCCTCGATAAAACTCCGTATTATCTACATGAACAATTCCCACCCGAAGTAATTGCAAAGCGAAAAAAACTACAACCAAAACTAAAATCTGCTATCGATGACGGTCACAAGGCGTGGATGGTGTGTGATACACTCTACATTGATGGAAAACCCTGGAAGCTTGAATAGGAACACGCGGAGAATGGACTGAAAATAACTGTGTGGAATTGTTATGGACTTACTGACGAGAAAGTTAACAATGGCGAGTTCTTGGAAAATATTGTAAATAACGATATAGTAGTTCTTTTAGAGTCTTGGACAAATGAATTCTCAGATATTGAGTTGCCATCTCATTTTTGTTATAATTTCTATAGAAAATTCAAACATAAAAACGCAAAGAGAGACAGTGGTGGAATAGTTGTTTATGTTAAACATGATATTAGCAATTATGTAGCAATAGAAAAAAACTTTTTATAATCAGTTATATGGCTGAAAATAGATAAAAACTTATTGCATTCTTCTCGAGATATTTACTTGTGTAGTGTATATGCATGGCCAGAAAATTCCCCGGCATCTAAAATACACAATGTTAATATATTTGACAAATTACAAGAAGATGTCTTTCATTTTGAGCAAAAGGGAGATATTATTTTGGCAGGGGATTTTAACGCCAGAGTTGGGGATAAACCAGATTACATTGTTTGTGATAGAAAAATTAATGATTTGGATGATAGTGATTATGTACCCGATACACCATGTATCAGGGCCTCACATGACAAATTAAATAACTCACGGGGTAACCAATTATTGGATTTATGTAAAGCAACGGGTTATTTATTGGCCAATGGCAGACTTAGTCACGATAATAATCACGGGTCATTTACATAATACAGTAAAAAATCGTGCAGTACAATCGATTACCTACTGTTAAAACAAACTTCGTTCAATCTAATTGAGTCTTTCAGGACGGGTCGATTTACATTATTCAGCGACCACGCCCCTCTCGAAATATCTTTGAAAAGTAGTCGTAGTGTGAATGAATCTCAGAGCCAGAAAAATAGTAGATCTATATTTAAGTATAATATTGAATTTAGCAAACAGTATAGACGCAATTTGATCGGCAATTTACCAATATTCAATAGTTTAAAGACCAAGCCTCAACCAACGACAGTATAAATACACTGGTAAACCGATTTTCAGGAATAATAAGAGATTCAGCCGAGCCATTATTCAAAAGGGGATTCGATTCTTCCAAAACGTATACAAATCATTGTAAATGGTTCGATGAGGAATGTAAGGTAGCAAGGTATGAAAACAAGGCAGCACTCCATCAATTTAATGCGTCCAAAACTAATGAAAATAGGACAAATTTGTCTAATTTAAAGAAAAAATATAAAAAAAATAACCAGATCGAAGAAAAATAAATATAAGAATAAATTAGCTTCCGAATTTAAAGACCTTAAAAATAAACAACCAAAACAATTCTGGAACCATTTTAAACGAAACAAAAAACAACCAGATGCAAATATCGATGTTTCTGAATTCAAAAATTACTTCTCAACATTATATGCAGATCTAAAAAATGTATCAGTCGATGCTGTCGATGCTTTTTCAGAATACGACAATGTTGCTATAGAAAATAATACTTTCTCAGAATTATGTCATCCTATAAATAATTCAGAAGTTGAATCGGCAATTAAACGTTTAAAGCGAAATAAAGCAGTATGCCCCTCAGATAATCTTATGAATGAGTATTTCATAGAATCTTCCGATATTTTATGTGGACATATTACGACATTATTCAATAAAATATATGACTCCGGTCATTACCCTGAAACTTGGGCAAGAGGCTATATTATACCTTTACACAAGAAAGGGGATATCAATGACACAAGCAATTATAGGGGCATCACCCTCCTAAGTAACCTTGGCAAGCTCTTTGCAAGCGTTTTGAATGAAAGAATCGAAAAATGGTATACTGAAAATAATATCTTGTCAGATAGCCAATTTGGATTTCGAAAAGGAAGAAGCACTGTAGATGCAATTTTTGCACTACAAAATCTCATAGAATGCTTCATAAGTAATAAAAAAGATTATTTTGCGCTTTTATAGACTTAAAGAAAGCCTTCGACTCTATCGACAGAAAGGCACTATGGTATAAACTTTTTAAAATGGGATTGGACGGTAAAATCTTTCGTATTTTCAAATTAATGTATTCGAAGGTTAAGTCATGCATTAGTCTTAAAGACACAGTATCAGATTTCTTCGAAATCTCAATGGGACTCTTTCAAGGTCAAAACAATTCTCCGGCACTTTTTGCTTTATTCATTGAAAATTTAGAGTTACATCTTCAAAGCGGTGAAAAGAAAGAGATATCTTTTTACGATGTTTGTATAATCATGCTCCTTTTTGCGGACGATATGGTCATTTTCGGCCATTCCGTTTCTGACCTCCAGGAAAACTTAACGAGGTTGAAAGATTATTGTGATAAATGGGGTCTCGAGGTGAATACAGCGAAAACAAAAATTGTGGTATTTAGAAAAAGGGGTCCAGTGCTTGAAAACGAAAAGTGGTTCTACAACCAGGAAGAAATTGAAGTAACTGATAATTTTAACTATTCAGGAGTCACTTTCAATTACACGGGATCCTATGCCTTAAATAACCAAGGTATAAAAGGCAAAGCCTTAAAGGCTATGTATATTTTATATAATAATATCAAAATACATAGAGTTAAACCAGATATATCGCTCGAATTGTTTGATTCATTCGTTGGATCCATACTCAGTTATGCTTGCCCAATATGGGGGTTTTACAAATCAAAAGACCTAGAAAGAATCCATTTAAAATTTTGCAAACTAATTCTAGGGGGTAGAAAAATGTACAAGCAACGCCGCGGTTTACGCCGAACTTAATAGATATCCTCTCTATGTTAAACGTCACGTACAAATTATTAAGTACTGGTTACGGATAAACAATTCAGACAACCTTATTATTCAGACTTTATATGCGAACGCAAGGGAACGATTAGAGGCTGGATGCAAAGGCTGGCTTTATAATGTAAAATGTCTTTTAAATCAATACGGGTTTTCTGATGTATTCAATAATACCCAAATTCAAAAAAATAAGTTTGTATCAGAGTTCAAGCGAAGAGTAGAAGACACTTTTAAACAACGCCTATATTCCGATATGACAAACAACCAATCACTTAATACTCTATACTCAAAAATCAAGAATGATCTATATTTCGAACAGTATCTAAGAAACATAAGAAACGCAATAACTAAGATAAGAACCAGTTCTCATAATCTATGCATAGAATCATTAAGATATGGTACTTCTCGTAAGCCTCGATCTGAAAGACTCTGCGTATTTTGTAGCGTTAACGACATAGAAGATGAGTTTCATTTTATTTTAATATGTAAAAAATACGAAGATCTCAGGAAACAATATCTTAAACAATTTTACTATAAAAAACCGAGCATGAGCAAACTGATAAGTTTATTAAGAGATAATCGGATTTCTGTCATGAACAATCTCGGAACTTTCTTGTATTTGGCTTTTATGAGACGGGATAACCTGGTCAATGCGTTTACTTATGAAGTTTAGTAAATTCCTTCTAGTATCTGTTAAAAATATATTTGATGCATTGAACTTAAACTTGTATAGTTCATTACTGACAGAACGTATTCTTATATCATAATTTATTCGATACATATTGTAATAACCATTCTCCGATTATATGGTGGGATGTGTTAAACTTGTGAAATGAAAACAATTTATCAAAGGTATTTTAGATTAACAAATAAGAAAAAAAAAAGATAAAATGAGTAGTTCCTGCAATTATGAGATTGCATGAAGTTGTGAGTGAATGAATGTTGATGATATGAGTGCGCGGGTATGAGTCGAGTGTAAGTGGGATATGATAGAGGAAGTTTTGTATCACGTATTAATGAAAAATGAATATTTGTAATGACGATGTACTTTTTGTATAAGTCTTTTGAATAAACTGATAATCACGATATTACGGTCCTTATCGATGTCAACATTGCAAATATTTGGTGGTTTTTTTAGGTTATTCTGTATTAATTCACTTAAAAGACGCCTGAGCTCCTCCTTTTTCGATTTACTTCAAATATAACAAATATATAAAAATATTTTGTCTTAGTAAATATATATATATATATATATATATATATATATAAATCAAACGTCAAAGAACTTTTTTGTTGAGTATACATCATTTAACATAATCAACTCGTTGATAAAAAAATATTCTTTAGAACCACGCTTGAAGCAAATCAGCCAATCAGAGAACAGTATTTCAAAAGTATATATCACAAATACAACTGCGAGCGATGCATTTACAGATATACGGTTGTAGGATTGCACCTGAATCTCGACAGGTTTTTCGGGCCGAGTAATTTCAATTCGATCATTTTATACAGCTCTATTTCTAAGACTCTCAAAAGTCACAAAAGTGCAAAAGATTTTAAAATGGTAACGAAAATGGATTCATATGTGATTTCAGCATATTCATACTTGATTAGAGTAATATCACAGCGAGGTTTACTCTTTTTCATTGTTTAGAGGTTCGGGAAAAAATAGAGAAAGTGTAAGAAAAGCGAGGTCTAAGTCAGATAGAAAATCTCGTGCCGCGGTATATGGAAAATAGACACACGCTCACGCTAATGTCTTTTTTCCATCTACCTCGGCTCTAAAAGATCTCATGCCGCGGTATATGGAAAATAGACACGCTCACGCTCGTGTCTATTTTCCATATACCTCGGCTCTCTTTTTCTATCCTATACGTATCGAGTCCGTACTTGTATAGGAAGATATTGCGCGGTGAGCCGTAAAATTAACTTTTAACTGTTAGATTCTCGTGCCATTTTTTCGAAATAGATAAAATAGGTTAAAATAACGCTTTCAGAAAGTTTGATATTTACTTTTTAAACCAACGCTATTGATTGTATTAAAACGTAAGGTTAACTCGAACAAGTACTTTCATAATTCCAGTGAAGGGGTCAGGTTAAATTCCTATCCTTTGCTTTTTAATTATACCCAATTTACCTATGGTAATGAACTCAGCGCCTTCGCCAGAGCTCAGTTATGAAAATACACATATATCTGTTTTACTTTGCAGGTTTTGATAGGGATTTGCGAATTAACACGAATCCGAATAAGAAAATGTGGCGGGAAGGGGCCGTTTAAAAAATTATAAACGCTACGTGTTGTACAGAAAACAACGTGTTACCTTTTTAACAGGACAAACTAAAACAATTTAAGTTATATTGGAGTAAAACTTTCAAATGAGCGTACAATGTCTGGTTTAACCTAAACCAAATTTGAATGATGTGATATTTCAATTTATTTGTCAGGGGCTCTCAACGTACATATATTTAGGGTCCGTGCTTAAAGGTAGAATATATTAGTTGGAAACTTTCCTTTGTTTCACATGTAAATTGTAGCTATAAGTCGTTTGAGATTTACGTTTAGTGCTTGCGAATTGATAATCATAAATACCGTCTTTTGTTAATTATGCGTGGATGTAATGAAACACTTGCATGATTTTACTGTAAAAAGTGATATTTTTCCTAACATGCTCTTTACACTTGCTTTGATCAAGATGCGAAATACTAGCACTTAGAACTGCTTATGTATATGTGACCCGTCACGCGAAAAGGTAATATCTGGGTGGTGCGTTAAGGGACTCTCAACGTACATATATTTAGGGTCCGTGCTTAAAGGTAGAATATATTAGTTGGAAACTTTCCTTTGTTTCACATGTAAATTGTAGCTATAAGTCGTTTGAGATTTACGTTTAGTGCTTGCGAATTGATAATCATAAATACCGTCTTTTGTTAATTATGCGTGGATGTAATGAAACACTTGCATGATTTTACTGCTTAGAACTGCTTATGTATATGTGACCCGTCACGCGAAAAGGTAATATCTGGGTGGTGCGTTAAGTGTTGATCTTAGTCAGACTGCGCGGTTTGCCCAGACTGACAAGGATAGAAACTTTTCGCAATGGGCTTACTTTCTGAATCTAGAATGTTCAATCTACTTTCCAGTGAAAGAATTTTTTGAAATGCGACCTCTGGTTGACGAATGCTGGGCCCAATTTCTCTTTTTTCAAATATTCTTTTTACAGTGTTCCCAGATGGTCCCTTTTTGCGTGACGGGTAACATATATTTACTGAAGCCTGTACGCAGTGGATGAGATTATACATGAAGGTCTTTGCCGTGATGAAAGAATCAACGGTAAATCAATGCTTGTATGCGTCTCTTGAAATAATTGTGGATTTTAAAAATATTTCTACCATTTTATTGATCTCATTGATTGTGTTGACCACGAATAAGGCTTCTAGCTTTAGGGCAAGCGTCTCTATAAAAGAAAAAGGACGGGTCTACATCAGGGCCTTTTTCGTGACTTGAATGGAAGTCTTCAAAATTCTTTTCATGATTACTGATAATTTAATCTGCATCTTCTGTCAAAATATAGGCATCATTTTCTTTTGTTGAATGAGGTTTGTGAGATTAATCACGAGCTGGAATCTAATATTAAAACTCTTCTATAACCTAATAATATAAATGAATTAATTGCAGGTTTGCAAGTAATGAAAGTATTTTGCTTTTTAAAGTAATCTGTATACATGTTGTGTATTCGAACTAAATTGGTTAGAAATAAAACAAAGATATCCACTAATGGGGAGGAAGAAGAAATCATTACAATTGGAAATATGGGAGATAAGAAGAGATCCTGAGATCTAACACCAAAAATTATGAACAGGTTTTGCCTGGACTTAGATCGCTGTTCCAATTTTCCATAATGTATGAGAGTACCAGTGTTCGAGACCCCGAAGTTTTACTGAAGTTTACAAACTTCTAAATTTTGATAAAAGCAAATTTAATAAACATAACTCAAAATGATGAATCTTTCGTAAAGATTTGTACACACTTGTAACGTAAAATTTAACTTGAATTTAAAAAAGTACTGTACTGTAATTTTGCAAAAATTCCTTTTTACAGAACGTTTCATAAAGTGGTATGTCTTATTCGAAGAAACTTTAGAGCGCATGAATAATCTTTCTTGTGCTTATAAAGTTAAGAGCATGCAAGGGGGTGGGTGGGGGACAAGGCCTTATTAATAGTCTAAAATTGAATTAGATTTAGACAGAAATATTTCGCACTCTTGCACATTTATATTCAATCGACAGTAACAAACACGAATAGCCTCCTTTTCACTGTCCCCGCAGAGTGTTAGGTTTCATAATTTGACCCTCCAAAAACATGTTACTGGTTCAAAAAATATAAGCACGATCGACGAGAAAAAATAAGAACACCTTGGGCCAAGATCAGAGTACAATTCCAAGGAACATGTATGATTTTTAGTTCGGCGAATAATGTGGTTTTTGCAGTTAACAAAACAAGCAGTAGATTCTGCACCCTGGTCTCCCATCAATGATTTATCTTTCAAAAGTGTTTTCCGAATTTTCATATCGAGGCGTTTTCTATGGGATATTTCAGGTTTAGAAATACTGATAGATTTATAAAACTATACCGGACTTGACCTTGTTATCATTTTCTGTACATTTTGAGAAAGGTCCCTCATGTTTCGTATTCGGTTTCGTATTCTTATTAGTTCGCAAATCCCTCGACTGATTTGATACAAATGTACACTGGATGTTTATGTATAAATGTTATCAAAGCATTTAGAATTACTTTTAATTTAGTTACTCTGAATGTTAAAAGAGCAATTTTCCAAAAACTTCATCTGATTTTTTTACAACGCTAAAATTTGGGTGGGATGATCAATCAATATCTCTAAAGAAGGAATTTTGAAAGTGACATCCAAAGAATACTCCTGTCGAATTTAGAAAAGAATTGCCCACTGGGTTGAGAGAAAAGAGGTGTAAAGATTTCGAAGTCAAATATGCAACGTCCGTATTTTGGGGGATGTAGGTTCGATTGAAATTTCATGAACAAGTTTTGTTCATGGTAAATCAAGGAACATTTATACAAAGTTCGGTTGAAATTGGACCACTGCCTTTCGAGAAGAATATTTGTAAATTTAGAATTGAAACCCTACCATGCAACGTCCATATTTTGGGATCATTTTAAATTTCAAAATCGATTTTATGAACGGCAAAGCAAAGAATATTTATGCCAAGTTAAGTACAGTTTTAGCCAATTTGTAGGAGAAAATACTAAAATTAAAATAAACTAGGGTTTTACGCCGCTTTCAACAAACTTTCAGCTATATCGTTGCGGCTGGAGCACCTAATGATTGATTTCTGGAATTTTCACACCTGTATAACCATAACATCCTTTCCTTGCTTCGAGCTGCTATTTTCACATAGGTCTACGGTTTTGAACCCATTGGTAGAAAACAAATAGTCGGAAAGAATGAGCGCCGTCGTCGGGAATCGAACCCGGGAACTTTTGAATGAATGTCCGACGCGCTACCACTGCACTATGACTGCGGCAAAAAATGCTTAAAGAAATTACTGACGGTGTGCGACAACTTACGCCTGATTGATCCCCACTGGGTCTAATGGCTCCTTGGCACGATTTGTTCAGGCGAGCTAAAAACAAATCCAAACCGCAAACAATAAAACCTTAGACAATTACCAATTCCCACAACCGAGTTAGATATTTTATTCATACAACACACCAAGTTCGTGTCACATTTATCTTATGATTTTTTAGCCTTGATTCCTTCGATAAATAACAGAAATACAAGGGTTTTGCCATATCTCTAAAAATAAATGCATTTTGTCATTGTTCTTAAAATACCAATGTGATATCATAAAAAATCAGATGGGGTGTAATCACACGGATATTTGTATCGCTATAAGATAACATCATTATTCGGTATAAAATGATTTGGATATCTATCATTTTATTGATACCGCTTTTCACTCTCGGTAATTGTAGAAATTTACAGAAAGTAAACCATTATTTATAAATAATTTCTTAAAAAAGGCGAAAGGGGATCCAATTTAGGATTCTCTTGCTACGGACGTTACGCGAAAAACAAAACCAGTAAGTTTAACCCTTGTCAACTCATGCTGAACCCTGACCATTTTTGATCTGGCAGGAAGTATAGACAAAGTTCTCCCTTTACATAGGGTGGATAAAAAAATATGTGGACTTTTACTATAACTTTGGAATTTCGCGACGGAAACAAATGAAATTTTGTACACGTTTCAAAGTATTTAATGTTGGCATAATATTAAATTTACAAGAGTTTGCTATGATTATGACGTAAAAATCCGACATTTTATGTTCCTGGGTTGGCTCTACTGGCGCAACCCATTTTTTAACGTTACTTCCAAGTGTTACTACCTGTAATTGCCCCTCATTTTGGACCAAACACTTCCAAACTTCACCTATTTACGTGTTAACGTTATGTGTTAGTATACATAAAATTTAGGTATAATCCATTCGTTATTTTCGAATTCAAAGTCAGTAAGCTAAGGGCACATGTCAATTTTTGAACTTCGAAATCACGGCACCGGCGCAGCCAGGGAGAACCGGACAATAATAATGTTCTACTGGACATATGGAAAACCTGATCGATGGGTTAAAATGATAAAATGTGCTAAATGGTCTTCAAATGTAAGCAGATACCTTCTTTTTAAATGGGTTAAAAGGTAAGTCAAAGAATGGAGAGCGTCTCTGAATGATAACAATCGTAGAATTGCGTCTTCTCGACGTTTGATCTGTAATTATCAGAGAATAAGATTATTTCAGTATTTTTTAGACACACTACACATTTAAGTTCATCATTTTGGATTAGATGGATATGAAAATAGTACTTATTCAATGGATAGGCGATGCAGAAATTGTGTTAATTGTTGAGTTGAGTATTTTGAAAAGTGCTGACTTTCGATGGAACTTATCAATACCGAAACGTTATATTGACGTCGTTACCGTGCGCCGGTACCAAATGACTACATGTTATAGAATGGTTGCTACAGGTGACAAACTAGTTGGATTTCTTCCAAATTTACACGACAAAAAGAGAAATACCGCAATTTAATAACAGTGTAGTTTTCTCTTCAAAATCTGTGAAATCAAAATTTCTGCAACGCTAGTCTACGTAATTTTTGATTCACTCTCGTATGTTCGGTCTGTTCTAAGACCACACCACCTGGTTATTTTTAGATGTTTTTTTAAACCAAAAATGTTAAAAAAAACCGATATTTTGAAATTAAATGTGATACAGACTCATGTGATCAGTGTATTCAGTTCTTGATCTATTGCAATTTTGTAAAGAATGGCAAGGGCTACAATAGCCACGTCGGGGTGAACGATTAAGAATGGTTTTGAGTGAGATGAATGTTTATTTCACGATGTTGTTAACTGAACGGTCAGGGTCACCCCAGTTAACTCCCTTACCTTGTTTGCGGGAGTATGATAAATGCACTAAAAAAAATCTAGTCATTTCTCCTATAAAATCAATATCAACAGATAATAGTTAGCTTGGTGCAAAATTGAATGCAAATAAAATAAATTCCAATGGGAAATAACGTTAACAGTTAGCCGCGGTCCTGGCAAAGAATATGAATTTTCATTGATGGATTTCAATTTATCAGGATGCATGAACTTTATTTAGTGTAAGATAATATTTGTGAAACTCGAACGAATTAAAACAAGAATGATATTGAAAATGTAGTAAGAAAACCGTAAAATTAATAAGGTGAGTGAGTTTGGAATGGAATTGAGTTAAAATCAAACTGTTCGGATGCGCGAATTTTCGATGATATTAAATGGGGTTAATAATGTATCGATAATTCCGTTCATTATGAACCACATTAGCGATTAAAGATTAATCCCCCCCCCCTCTTTAATAAAAGTACCACAGTAAATAACATCATGAAATTGACAAGGTGAACGATTTTGGAATAATTAAGGAATGATGTTGAATGAGTGAGCGGAGCGAGTTTTGAGTGAAATTTAAAGGAGGTAATCAAATGTCGCTAATTTTGTTCATGATGAACAATAAATAAAATAATAAAATATGCATAAACGTTTTATCTATAGCTTTCTAATTCATCAAGAACCAATCAGGCGCTTAAAATTTAAATTATGTCAGCGAAATTGCGATTTGGTTCTTGCTTTTTTTCATTTTGAAGGTAGTTGTTAATATTATATTTTTGAGTAATTTTAAGCGTTTTTGAATGGTTTCAGTGAGTGTTTGGAATGTATGAATAGAGCGCTGAATGATCGATTTAGAATGGGTTTGATTTAGATGAATATCAATTGCATGATGTAACTTACTGTAAATGATCTATAACTGGACTCGTGTATCTTAACCAATTGGTAGAAGACAAATAGTCAAACAAACACGTAATAATCTATGACAGCCGATAAAACCACGGGCCGATTCAAACGGCTTTATTGACTTGAACGAGTGTTTGGAATCCTTGTATAGTCCGTTTGACTTCTATATGGACCAACCTTTTCATCAATTACATAAAAATGCGTTTAAATGAAGGATTTGTATGTGGTAAAATCTTAATTTCAGCTTAATACCATTCAAAAAAATATTTTTTTGAAATTTAAATGATTTCAAAATAATGATTTTGCCTATCTAGTTAATGGTAATATTTTCGCATTTTCCGCTCTTACACATTAGGGGTGATGATGGCTGTTAAAATAGTAAGAATTTGTAAACATATAGTAAATACACGTGGTTTCATACTAAACATTTGGAAGGAGAAATGTCCATTATTCCTTATTTGGACATGCTCATTAGCATATCGACGGTCATGACATCTTAAACTTAAAATATCACGTGCTTTGTACCGTTACTACTAGCCTTCTTATCATGTTTTCCTCGTGAAATTCCCAACGACTTCGTTAAATAATACTTTTTGATTGGTCTAAATTTGTGGATATGGGGTTAATCTCAGAATATATAAAAACATTTTTCAATTATCGGATCAAACGACTTTGAATAAAGAGACAATATAGTCAGATTTGATATCCAAAGAGAGTAAAAAAAAAGTCGACAAACTTAATTTTATAAATATACTCGATTTTATACTAGAACGACTCACTCAAGATCTTACACTTTTGAATTTGCCCCTATGCAAATCAGAGCTATTTATGGATATACAACTCGCTGTTCCGGTTAATACGGACACAATGGGGAAAGTCAAATGGCAGCCCGAGAGACGCGTGAGATGATGTAATAATCTAAAATTGACTGTAATATGCATGCGCAGAAAAGACATTCATGTGAACGGAGTTACCCACTGGTGGTAGTAAACAAACTTCTCATTTACCGCTACAATAATTAATTTACCATGAAATATCGTTATCCCATTAAGAAATGTGATAAACTCGTGCAAAATACTATATAAAATAAGAAAAAAGTATTTGTTATATAAAGTAATAGAGAATATTTATTTTTTTTGTAATCGAATTGTTGTGCACTATTCTCGATGCCATTTTGGAACCCAAGTAACACCGGCCTGACCCAGGATCAGAAGCGTCGAGGTTGAAAGGTTACAATGACATCACTAGTGTCGAAACCGAGGCCGTTCTGATGGAAACCCGGTTAACTCGGGTCGAAACCGAGTCCGATATGAACTTACCCAATGAGGTATGAAAGGCCGAAAGTTAACACGTAGACGGACGAACAAAATCATTATTTTACACCAAAAAAATCTGAATCGGAACATCGCTCGGATTTCTCCGTAAACTTAAAAGTACCTCCGACTTAAGTGAAGCAATTTTGGGTCATTTTTTACGTAATTTTGCTTCTGGTGCTACTTCGGTTATTTAATACGCATCTTCAATGGAGATCTTTTGGACATATTATAATTAAATGACAAAACGTTTTGTTATCTAATTATAATATGCCCACTTTTATTCGTTCGTTGATTTTGTATTATGCAAAGTCAATCTTAACGGGATGGTTAATAATTGTGACGACATGTAAATCCACGAGCGCAATGACGCGTTTAAATGGCTGTTATTATTCCCGAGGACTACTCCGTAAAATCACCGATGTTTCCCGATTGATGGATGACTAGGTCAATTCTATGTTCTTAACTGTAAATTCCGACAGCCTGTCAAAGAATTTTGTCAAACTTTCTATATACAGTTAACAACATCTTGAAATTGACAAGGCGAATAATTATGGAATGATTTAGGAATGAAATTGAATGAATGTGTGGAGCGACTTTTGAGTGAATTTAATGGGAGGTAATCCAGTATTGCAAATTTTGTTCATGATGAACAAAATTAGCAATATTGATTTCCTCCCTTTAAAAAATTTGCATACAAATTATATGGATAGCTCCCTATTTCTTCAAGAACTTATCAAACGCTTACAAATTCAATTCAATATGTGAGATCCCGATTTTTTTCCCCAGCTATTTTCATTTTATACGAAAGTATTGTTATGTGTTTTTCAGTGAGTTTGGAGTGTTTTTCAATGGTTTGAGTGAGTGTCTGGAATGAATGATTTGAGCGCTGAGTGAGTGATTTAGAATGGTTTTGATTGAGTTAAATGTCAATTTCACGATGTAATTTACTGTATTTCATATAAGGAAAGTAACATATCTAAGATACTCCTTTTTTTAAATTTCAGAATGAACGTGACAGTGTCCATCAACAATACAACAACCCTACATAGAAACGGGTTAGGGGGGGGGGGAGTTCGACATAACCGACCGTGATGAATGTTATAACAGGGCTACATTTAAGTCCATGCTAACAAGTGCATGTCGTATTGCGATGCAATACAGGAGTCCCCCACCGGTTAACAAAAAATCTTTTCTTATAATATATCTCCTACTTACTAGATCTATAACTGTATAAAAAATTTGAAGTTGCTAGCACATTAGGATTTGAACAAAATGTCCCAAACAAAAATATAAGAGTAAAAACAACCAATGGCAAAAACTCCAAAAGTGGGCGGAGAAGAATGATTCTTGTACATGCCACTTGTCCTCAATGAGATCTATAAGTGTACCAAGTTTGAAGTTGCTAGCACTGATGGCTCAGGAGATATGGTCCGGACAAAAATGTCAGGATAAAAAACAACAACGGATAATAACTAAAAAGGTGGATGTGGCAGAGTAACAGTTCTTGTGCATTACACTTCTTCTCAATGAGATCTACCAGTGTACAAAGTTTGAAGCTGCTAGGGGTTATGGTTTAGGAGATAAGTACGGGACAAAAATGTAAGGATAGAAACAATAAAGAGCAATAACTCAAAAAGTGGACATAGCAGAGTGACAGTTCTTGTACATGACACTTGTCCTCAATGATATCTATAAGTATAGCAAGTTAGAAGTTTCTAGCACTTATGGTTTAGAAGATATGTTCCGGACAAAAATGTAAAGGTAAAAACAACAAAGGGCAATAACTCAAAAAGTGGGTGTGGCAGAGTTATGGATCTTGAACATGACACTTCTCCTCAATGAGATCTATACGTGTACAAAGTTTAAAGTTGCTAGCACTTATAGTTTAGGAGATATGATCCGGACAAGAATATAAGACTAAAAACAACGAAGGGCAATAACTCAAAAAGTGGAAATGGCAGAGTAACAGTTCTTGTACCTGACACTTGTCCTTGATAAGATCTATAAGTGTACAAAGTTTGAAGTAGCTAGCGCAGATGGTTTAGGAGATATGATCTGGACAAAAATGTAAGGGTAAAAACAACAAAGGGCAATAACTCAAAAAATGGGCGTGGCAGAATAACAAGTCTTGAACATGACACTTGTCCTCAATAAGATCTATAAGTGTACCGAGCTTGAAGTTGCTAGCACTTATAGTTTAGGAGATATGATCCGGACAAGAATGTAAGGCTAAAAACAACTAAGGGCTATAACTCAAAAAGTGGGTGTGGCAGAGTTATGGATCTTAAACATGACACTTTTCCTCAATGAGATCTATAAGTGTACAAAGTTTGAAGTTGCTAGCACACATAGTTTAGGAGATATAGCCCGGACAAGAATGTAAGGGTAAAAACAACAAAGGGCAATAACTCAAAAAGTGGGCGTGACAGAGTAACGGTTCTTAAACATGACATTTTGCCTAAATGAGATCTATAAGTGTACCAAGTTTGAAGTTGCTAGCACATATGGTTTAGAAGATATAGCCCGGACAAAAGTGTGACGCACAGACGGACGGACAGACAGACAGAAGGACGGACAGACGGAATCGAACAATACTATAGTCCCCCAACCGGTAACCGGTGGGGGACTAATATGTTACATGTCTATTATTGTAGTGCCAACTTTGAATGGAAACATACTGACCGTCATTTGTACAAATATGTTGTGATCTCTTTGTTGGAATAGCAATGTGTTTATACCCTCTGGCAGCCATTCTCGACGAGTTACGCTTTTACAAATACTTTTTTTTTATAACAAGAACTGTTTTACTCTAAATAGCTGCGAATTCATCAGTGTTATTTCTAACATGGATTTCAATCGACCGATTCTTTGCAATTGTGTTTCCTGTAGCTCATAGAGTGAAATTAAAAGACAAACATAAACTTTGGATGATAATTGTAATTACATGGACTGCTGCTATCATCGTGGCATGTTCTCTCTATCTACACAATGGCTTAGAACGTTTTAGTAGCTATGATAGTAGATTGTCCTGTATGAATGCTGATGCTATCCCAAGTTCATACTATTTAAAATCGGGTATAATCATGATACTAATTCTTTGTTTAGATCTAATGTTGTACATTTTTGTGTTAAGAACAGTATTGAAAAGCAAAGCTGTAAAACAGAGTGGAGTAAGCACTTTCAAGAAAACAAAGCTTATTTTTATTGTATAATTATGAAACATTTCTGCTCCGTTGGATGTCATTGACAGTTTCAAACCTTATAAATGGCCAAATTGAAGAGCGAGGCGGCTGTAGAAAAAATTGTGTAGAGTTGTGTACGCGATTCTCTGTTAATGCTTGGTCTGACAAGATTGTGCAATTACTGGATATTTTATGGAATCTGTAATAAACAGTTTCGACAAGGATTTCACAGTATTTTATGTTGCTGTAAAACGACATCAATAATGCTTCTATTAGAAGAGCGTTTTATGGAATCTGTAATAAACAGTTTCGACAAGGATTTCACAGTATTTTATGTTGCTGTAAAACGACATCAATAATGCTTCTATAAGAAGAGCTGTTGCGTGACCTATCTAGGAGCTGATGGCTTACTGTCAATATTCGTTGTAACTGACACTCGTTACAGATTACGTCACTGAGGGAGTTGACCGTCACAGACTTTTATTGGCGTACACATCGCAACGACTCGAAAATGAAGCGAGTTTCTTAAATCTAGGGCCCATTTATTTACATAGACGGTTCACGTCTTCGCTAAGATTCTAGTTCAAACTTGCGTCGGAAGTTTTTCGTACATAATCTTTAGAACTGATGACGTAAACCACAACCGCCTAGGAAATGCTTGTGTTTGTTATTTCAAAACCAAAGGACCTCTCAAACTCCAGTTAGAAGATACAAAGAAACATACATTTTAGGTACAAAATGGACTATTTCCTCAGACATATTTACAAATAATAGCTGTAAACAAGCTGAATAACTTGTAAATAGCAAAATATGTGGTAAACGACGTAAGCTATAACGAACGTTTTCACATTTAATTAAGGTATTTTTTGTTTTTTCGAGTGGACAGTGTAAAATTTCGATACGGAACAAAATTAAATATTTACAGGAAAAACACTAATGAAAAAAGCAAGACGACCATGTTGGCTCTGAATCGCTCATCGACTTTTGGCAATTATTGTTAACTATACACATTAGTGCTACATATGCTGATACCTCTGATTTTGGGCAGAGACCTAATAGCATGTTCATTGTTGGAGTTACAAGAATAAAATGAAGTATTTCAGAACAATTTATTCATCATTTATAATGGTTAAGTTAACGATAAACAGAGTCATATCACAAGTAGCAAGACAGTGCGCCCGTTAGCGCAGTTGGTAGCGCGTCGGACTGTCAATCTAGAGGTACTGGGTGCGACCCCCGATGGTAGTACTGGTGAAAGAAATACAAGAAATCCATTGGAAGGTGTTGTTGATATTTCATTTCGTGAACAATAAAAGCTAAATTTTCACTTTCGGCTTCGCAACTCGTGATAATATATCTTTAAATGTTCACTCATTGAAATACAATTTGCTCTTACACTGAACATCATGATTATAATAAGACATACGTCGCGAGAGTGAAATAAACACGTTGACTATTTGTGGTATTATACGAATGATATCATACTAGTGGAATAACTTTGCAAATGAGCAAGCAGCGTAATATTTTCGTTATTTTCGTTGTGAAAATGACGTCATATCCATTCGCTGACGTCATTTCGCAAACGGCGTTATATGTCTCTCAGAATAATTTGAATCGATAAATTTCTGGAATTCGCTCGATTTATCGCAAAATTTCAGGTCATATTATAAATAGAAATTCAAGTTTGTGCTCATAAAATACCGAATTTATCACATTTGTCATCTAAAACAGATAAAAACTCGGCGCAGCCTCGTTTTATCTGTTATAGATAACTCATTTAATAAATTCGGTATTCAATGACCACTCCTTTAATATCTTCTAATTATCCACTATGTAATCTCACCGCCACACCAGTGAAATTTGCAAAAAAATATCCTGCTTAAGATTTCATTCATCTCATCCTTTTTGGCGTTACCAAAGCGTAACACATTGAAAATGGCGCCATGACGTTTCCGAGAAATAACTTGCAACATGACACGGTTAAAGACGCTATGTCCTACTTAATGAAGTGGACACGTAATAGATCCGCAATTTTTCGGAAGTAGTGAGCTTTAATAATGTTAACCGAGGTTTCCTTATGACTTACACGAGGATACCTCTGTCAACATTGTAAAAGATCATGAGTTCCGAAACTATAACGGTTCCACTACCGTAAATTCTCACATTTTGTCTCATCTGTGTATAAAAGAAATAGAAAGGATGGATTTTTTTTTCGGGTAAATCGACAAATCTTCCATTTAGTGAACAACAAAATCTATATTTTTAATCATGGCTTCGCTCTATCTTTTGTTGTTCACTTAGTAAAAGATAAATCAACCTAACACTAAAACAAACAATTTACTCTATGAAAATCAAAGTTAAATTTATTTACAACACAGTAATCTTTTGAATCCATTCCGCAAGCGAAAGTTCCATATTCCATAATATATCCAGTTGGTACACGGCTGTATTACTCCAAGCAAGATCAAATATTCCTTCATACATATTGTTAAATATCCCGCCTTTTCCTTATTAGTAAGGAACACCATATCTGCAACAACCATTGGTAACCAACAGACAATAAACGTGAGGTTCACAATTATCATTAGTCTGGTTTTTGCAACTGCATTTCCAACACTCCTTCCAAGTGCGATGCTTTTCATTAACACTTTTATAACAATAATATAACACACAACGTCATAAGCTGCTTCAGCTATGATTATTATGGCAATTGCATATTGCATAGCATCGGATAAAATGGCATCATTTAAACAGGGAAGATGCTGATCATAGTTCTCGTATCCAGTCATTTGGTTTGAGAATAAAATAGAAAAACTAAAACAGAACGTTCCTGTCCAAATAACTAATATTGTTATCAGCATTGTCTGCTTATTCTGGCTTTCAACAAGATGTTTCAGTGGATTCACTACAGCTGAGAACCTATCTGAAGAAATCGCCACGAGAAATGATCCTGATAAAGCGATAGACCATATGATTGTTGCAGATCGTATGATACAGAAATACTTATAATTAGACAACCCAGGAATGTAAGTTTCAACAGCATATAGCATCAATGCTAGCCCAAGCATCAAATCGGAAATGGCCATGTTAAAAATATATACAAACATCACTTTCCCTCCAAAACATTTGATCTTTAAAAGTGTTACGATGATAAGAACGTTTCCTAATATTGCTGGTAGGGAGAAAACGTTGAATATTATATTACTGAAAATGTTAAAAGTTGGGTCTTGTGAACACAAATAAGAAAGGTAAATGATTTCATCCTGTCTATCCCATGTGAAATCTGTAGCGTTATCGTAATCCATTGCTCTTTATTTCGTTGAGTATGTGACACTGAAATTGAGAACTACGTATTTTAAAGAACATATTGCAACGTTGCTTAATGATTTGAGGAAATATTCCTTGATCATAAACACAAAACCGGTGAAATTACTAAATGTTTAGACCACGATTTCATTCATTTCACGTTATTTGACGTTATCTAAGGGGCTCACAAGTTAATAACGTTGCCTAGCAATCACGTGCAAAATTAAGCGCTTTAAAAAATGTTTTCCTCGAAAAACACAATTTAACTTATTTTGGCACTTAGAAAACCGTAAAAACCGTTTGTGTTTCGTGTAATTTCGATCGATCTATATTTCCAGGGTTTTAAGGGACGTAGGTTTTGCGCATCTGAGACGCAAAAATAAGTAGTCAGGACCATCAAAACTAAAAGATGTGAGTCCCATAGCCTCTTTGGGCTCAATGTCAGGAAAGAATTGAAGACTGCTTTAAACAGTTTTAAAATTTTTCCTGAAGTTGAGCCACAAATGTAAGCATACGAATATATTTTTTTTACCTTTAACCAGAAATTGCTCTAAATCTATAAAGTACAATAACATAGCCTAAAAGAATAAGTCTAAGCCTAAAGCAGGGTTCTAATTGAGTCCTTTGAACCATATTTTGTCGATGTCAAGAGTAAACCTTTCATTTTGTTAACAGAAAAATATTTTTATATTTACCCAATGAAAGACACTACCAGTCAAATCGTCCAAAACATGCAGAAATCGTCAAGAAACGATCCGACACAACTCAAAAACGCCCCACTTCTTCGTTCAAAACGATCCAATGATCACACTAATTTATTTGCTGGCTTGATATTTGAAAAAACTTATACTATTCTTTTTAAAGAGCAGTGCGTGGAATATTGCATGTAATTCACTTTTACTAAAATCGTTCATTTAAGATGATTTTTAACCATAACCTCCCTTATATTTCTTTCAAAGGTAACTCATCACCAGCCTTTAGTTTTATTTTGAAATCTACCAATCGTTATTCCTTCGCCAGTTCAATTTATTGATTTTCGTAGAGTTATTCAAATTCACGATAATTTCTTTTATTTTTCATAAATTGATTTATCAACTATCAACATTCAAATTAATCACAACAATGTAGTTTTCCTTGTTTATGCTGCTATTTCCTCTTTTATAGTGTATTTGTTCCCGGTCCCCCGTGATTAAAGGGTATACTCTATTACCATGGAAACGAATTCTAAATTAGACAAAGTTGAAATAAAGCTAAAGCCTCTAAAGAATAGCATCGCGTGTTATCTTTTCAAAATTGTTGCTAGCTTAAAGCTTTATCAAAACTATTCTTTTGAAGTTATTTTGTGAAGTAAATAAATAAATAAAGCTAGGATACAGCCCCACCCCCTTTTTTTGCCTAGCAGTGACATTCTTGGACTTCCCTATGTTTGTAAATTAATTCTAACATCGGGATTCGAGTCAGTTTGATACGGGAAATATAACGTAAAGCGCCTGAATATTCCAGGAAAAGAGATATATACGAATCAGAAAGAGTAGTTTACGGACCCGGACGGTTAAGGTGACCTGCGAAAGACTACTATAAGTTTGCTATGCGATTATTATTTTTTTATTGTGACCCTCATATACATCTATTTACATATGTTTGACCAATCATTTTATACCGGGGTAGAATAGTATTCGACACCGGCTTACGGTACTGTGCATGCTTGTGCAAAGATCAAGCAAGTTGATTACGTTTATTTGTTTGGTTAATTGAATGGAGTTTTACACCGCTTCCAACATTTTTTTAGTTATACCGCGGCGGCGTGAGCACCTGACAATGGATTCCTGGTATGACCGATATATAGAAGAATGTTTATTTGCGTAAATATAGGCCTCCGGCCCAAAATACAACATATTGGTATAAGATAATACATTTGAATTTGTTGTGTCCCAAGATAATTCTACATATATAGAAGAGTAGTTAAATAATGTGAAGTTGGTAGTGCTTATCGGTGCCAGCAAATGAGACTCTGTCGGCTGCTTCCGATACACGCTACCAGAGATATATCGATAGTATAAAGATAATTGGGTATCATGGTATAATTATCATATTTTATTGGCGAGCCTCCGTATAAATATAACTCTAAGTTCTACCTATGACGACTCGGAGGCCGACTAGCGAAGATTGGTTTCACTCCGATTTGTCTATACGTTGCATTATGTTTGATATATATATATAGCTATTTGCTTCAATACCTTGGAATTATTACTTTGTAGTAATGAATAAAATCCAATTCTCTTTCTGTTTCCTGAATACCAGTTAAATAAGAATTCATTTCTTTCATTTTCATATTTTGTGCAAATAAAAAATGCATGATATTCATCTTCTAAAAGCAATATATCTTTTGTCTGAAAACAATAGAGACAAATCCTATCTTCTCTATTTATATTGAAATGCCGTCCTAACTCTATATTAAGTTTATGGTCGAGCATCGGAATCTAGCCAAATTTTTCCCGAGATTAAATGAGAGATCTATTGTGAGATATTTTTCAGGGTTAAGCAGGGACTTATATTGTATGTATGTATCGCATCTTGTTGAGTTATTTAAATCGCTATGCCAATTTTGGAGCATGCAATCTTTGACCCTTTGTTTGAATATAGAAATGAATCTCTTTACGTCTCCTACGTCTTGTGATAGCCAAGCAATGCCAAAACCATAAGAATAAAGTAGATTTTTTACTTCAGTCGCCCATGTTTTTCTACCATTATCATCTAAATGTTTAACCATAATGTAGCAATTTCTCGGAAAACGATAATTTTGCATATGGATAAGTTTACACCAATAAGATATACATTTTGCAAAATATGTGACACAGAGTGGGTATCTTCCACATTCCCCCAGTACCATGGATTTGTTCACCGATTGGTTTACGCCTATAAAGTACCTACAATATTCAATTTGAACTTGTTCAATCTGGTCTGCATATGTAGATCCCCAGAGCTCTGAGCCATATGTAAGGATTGGAGAGACCATACTATCAAACAGTTTAAATATTTCACTGTGTTGGAAGTAGCCAAATTGAGTTTGAAATTTTTTGATGGCAAATATAGCTTTTCTAGCTTGAGAGACTAGTTTGTTTTTCGATTGATTCCATGAGAGTTTGGGAGTGAAAAGGAGTCCCATATACTTGTACATAGATGTTACTTTAACCGGTTCATTTTGAAAATACCACCTTTCATAAGATCGTAAAGGACCGCCATTTCTAAAGACTATAATTTCTGATTTTGACATATTTACTTTCATCCCGGACATCAAGCTGAGTTTGTAAGTTTTTCACTGTGTCCGCGCAATTTGCCACATCATCAGCAAATAAAAGACAATAAATTTCAGGTATGTCATTCCTGTTAAATATTCCACTTATGTTAGTTTCTTTCAATTTGGTACATAAATCATTGATATAAAGACTATTCCTATTCTTTCCTAGCCTCTAGCTGATATGGGTCTACGACTATCAACCCATTGATGAGTGACAAATAGTCGGAAAGAATGAGTGCCGCCGTCGGGGATCGAACCCGGGACCTCTAGATTGACAGTCCGACGCGCTACCAACTGCACTATTCGTTTACTTGAGAACTTGAAAGCATTTGTCAGCCTTGTTTTAAAAACAGTACCACAATGTCGATGTACTTCGCGTACACCTCTTATTTCAGAGCACAGACCAATACATTGCTCGGTAGGGTAACAAACGCTACCGTTGAATTTTTTTGGGGCGAGACGTCACTCATCCGGCAAACATATGTCATTTTACACCCTCATAATTAAGAAAATCAGGACAATTTGGCGGAATAATTGCGTCATGCATTACAACGTCCATTTTGTTTATACCGACGTTGCTTGACAAATTAATGGACATGGGTTTAAAACATAACTGAAAGAAAGATTCATTCAATTCTGGGCGAAATCAAATGAATGGCAATGAATGTATGGAAAAATTAAGAACTTATAAATTGATTAAAAACTCGTTTTGCTAAGAGAATTACCTTTAACTTGCTAGTAGATTGGAAATACAGAACTGCCTTGACCCAACTGAGAATTTCATCGCATAAATTAGAAAAAGAGAGAGGGAGGTATTGTGGTGAGCAGGCTAAAGATCGATTGTGTGATTTTTGTAATGAGATGGAAGATGAAACTCATTTTTGTGCAGTTGCGAAAAATATAATACGCAGCGTTCTATAGCATTGCAAAATATTACCTTTGATTCTTCGGTTACGGATAAAGAAAAGTTTGTCAACCTTATGACAGTTAAAAGTACAAAACTTTGAATGCAATTGTATCCTTTGTATATTCGTTTAATATTTTTTGAAAAGTATGATGGCTCTATGATGGCTCTTATGACATTCCCATTTAATGTAGCAATTTATATGGAATTTTCTTCTTTTAAATCATTTTTGAACAACTTAGCTTTGAATTTCCTTTTCATACAAATCTCTGTGTTTTGAGTAATATAACAAAAAAAATCTTTGTAATTGGAGACACTTATAGGAATAATACTCTCGTGAGTGTTTAAGGATGTTAATGACAACATTGTTTGTTGTTTTCTTAAACATGATTTTAGTAAATATGTATATATGTACCTTTAACCCATATCGGGTATGAGCTAGCATGGAATAAAATTCTGCATTCTGTATTCACAATTTAACGCTGTATTTAGAGTAACGTCTTTAGGCATGCTCTATAAAAATGCTGGACATGAATAATTTTCACGCATTTCACTCGTCAATTTGAACAGTCTTCCAGATCTAACCTTTGTCGTATTTTAAACAAAATGCATAAAATAATATACTTTTGTGACAAACTAATATTGCAGAAAAAAAAAAAGAATAATTGAAATTGGTTACAGGGTATAAGCCCAAATCGAGGATGTTTGATTTAAAAAGAAAGCCGGGCGTTAACGGCATATACATTTAGTGATTAATCCACGTTTTCTCCCATTAACGTCCTGGTTTTGTTCGTAAACGTATGTCTTATACAATAATAGTCGTAAATGACAAAGAGACAGCGTGGCCGAGTGGTCATACATGCACACCATTGGTGATAATGACAAAAGTTCGAGTCACGGTAGAACTATTTTTTTTTCTTTTGATTTGTCTATTTGAATGGGGTATTACGCCACTTTCAACAATCTTTCAGCTATATCGCGGCGGCTGGAATTTTATTTTCAAACGTTTCATTAATCTGCAGAACTTCTTAAATTCATAAATGGATTATAAGAATATCATGATAATTTCACGAGCATACCAGTGCAATTATCAATATGAAAAACCCATCCTTTTTAAATTATTTACTAGATGTATTGGTCGTCTTTTGGCGTGCTTCTACTTCACCATTAAGTCATTTAAAACAGTGTCCCAGATAGCACATAGTGGTTGGGCCAATGGAGTGACATTCGTAGATCTCAATCGACCCCGGTAAGAGGCTTTACCTTATTTCTTATTAGCATTTTTACACAATTGTATTGTTTATTCTCATGTCTTTTGTGTTTGCGCCCAAAATGATCCTAGCTGTCGATGGGTCGTTAAACACCATTAAAAAGTTTTTCATATCATCTAAAACGATATTTCTATTACAAGATAAAAGATAACAAGATAATTTATTTAACGTCGGACAAGGTTAAAAAATAAACATTAGCTTTAAGCTATGTGTCGACAGTAACATAGAATATTTCTAACAATTGTAAAGCAGCTGTAAAATAATTTGGTAAATTAAGGCATAGTTACATACAACATGTAGGTAAAGTAATATTAACAAGCTAGGACATAAATAGATACATACATTTAGGTTAACAAATAAGCATACACAAATAAGATTGCATTATTAAGAGATAATCAATAAAGGATATTTAATTAAGAAAGCTATTAAGATATTAGGTAAAATAAATACATTTTCAGATAAAATTAAAACCTACAGATATAGAATTTACAATATATGAAGCTACGTCCCTTCCCCATTCTAACGATGGCAAACGGATATTGGTCTCTATCTGTCTTCATGTAAATAACACTCTCGTTTCGAGAGATTTATCACGGTAAAAAATGGGAGAATGAGTATTAAAATCACATCATCTTATTCCAAAAATATAATTCTTTCAACTCACTACAATTGCAAATGTCAAAGTTTCGTCTGTTAAAAGTAATTGACAATAAAATACAACACTCAGAATCACTTTCGAATGACTTCCGACGCCATTTTTAACTTTTCTTTATTTGGGTATCCCAACAAAAATTAAAATAGCTCCATAGTTATTTATAGGAGAGAACTGCTTTATACGTCATTAGAAAGGTCTGTTAAAGACGATTTCATTGGTGGTTAAAAATGTTCACGGGAATTCTCCTGTCATGAGGAATACCTTAGTTTTTTTCGCTAATCTTTATGGGAAAAAATCTTGGAATTTTTTAGCGAGCAATAAAAAGCAATGCATACGTCTAAAAGAAGGGTCCTTTAACTTTTTTAATCGCGCACATACTCATAAAAATCCCTTTGTTCATTTTTCGCAATCAACAAAAGGACGAGATGCATTTTCAGTATTTCCGTGAACGTCCGGCACTCTCCGTATGCCGCCGTAACTTTTTCTTGTCCAATCAGATTACCGCAAATCTCTGACCTTCAGCTTCCGGTTAAAATTTTCCACGCGAGAGAAAGTTACGAAGAGACATTTATTTTTCCATTTTGTCATCTAATAGTTGATCTTAAGAGGTGAATAATTGCAAAACAGAGACACATTACCCTTTGATTTTGTTCAACGTAAACCTATGCTTCCGTGACAAAGACCTGAAAGCGAAAAACGCATTGAATGTAAAGCGAAAGTACTACCCCACCTACCGAAAATGCATTATTAGATTCTTAGTTATAGCTAGCTTTTCATAATCTCCAGTATTATGAGTATAGACGACTCTTTCGAGTTGGTGCACATGGTGTGTTAGTATCTTGTAACCATGGCCCCCACCCCCGGATAAATTTGGTTAATATATTGAAAAAAAAAACACTTAAAAAGCAGTGAAAAAACTGAAATGAAAATGTAACAGACACTGGGACAGCAGCAGCTGGCGGTTTTAGAGGGGATTTGCTTGATCAAAGTCCCCGTAATTCCACAGGGATTTGGGGGAGCCATGGTTACAAACGACTAGTACATAAGTTGCACAATTTTCCCACTTTCATTTCAGCTGTTTTAGATGGAATTAAACTCCAGCCAGGATCTGTTTGAATCACCAAAGCCTGCTTCAGGCTCTCGAGGCTCACACACTCTGAACTTAAGTCAGGATTTGTTTGAATCTCCCAGCTCTACAAATAATACTCCCAGCTCTACGAACAATACTCCCACTCCCAGCTTTACGAACGGTACTCCCTGTTCAACAAACAATATAAACAACTCTCCCTGTTCAACAAACAATACCAACAATTCTACGACTACGAACAATACTCCCAGTGCTTCGGACAATACTCCCAGCTCTACCGGCCACAGTCCAAGCTTGCTGGCAGGCAAAACCCATTATTATCATGTAAGTACAGTGCATGTTAACAAGTTTCTACTAGTTCCAACCATTTCATTATGAAAACATGCCTATGTAATTTACAAAGATAATTTACAGCTGTAAAAACTAAAAATGATAAAAATTCAGTTGAATTTTTCATCACGGAAACATCTTCATTCAAAATTTACCCCAAGTTTGCACCTGACATATAGTGAAATTTGGGGAAACCTGGAGTTGGTATGAAAATCATGAATTACTTCTCCATAAAATCATATCTTGTAAATATTTATTACAATTGTCTTGAAAAGGCAACTCTTATAGATATCAACAGTTTATGCTTTTTTCATTGAGTCTTGCGGGTCCATTAGGCAAAATTTCTAACATATAAGCTTCAATACATTAAAAAAGTTTATTAACACGGAGAAGTCCACGTAATGTTATATTTTTCTTACTTTTGCTCCAAACATAGATTGTGGATACTTGTTAGAAGCGAGGTGGTTCTTACGAGTACCCATAATCTATCTTTTGGAGCAAAAAAGGAAATATAGGGATACCCCTCAGTGTATCTCATTATTTACATGCACATGTTTGCATGAGGGTATTTGTGAGCTCACCCATTACGAAAACACACCCATACGATGTACAGCAAGTTCTTTTAGCTGTAAAAATGAAAATTTTCAGTTGAAAAATTTGATATTTTCTTATTTTTGCTCAAAACATAGATTTTGGGTACACGCAAGAACCGCCTCCGGCGCCTCGCCGAGGCAGTTCTAGCGAGTACACACAATCTATGATTTGGCGCAAAAATAAGAAAAATAGGGATACCCCTGTAAACCCCATTTTTGCTATATAAAATTGGTTTTTAAGGGGATATTCATTATTACACGGACATATTATCCTGATGGGACAATGCACCAGTGGATTCAAGATGCAAAAAAGTTGTTTTCTTACATCTGTATGTCACTTAAAAACATTAGTTATTACATCATATGATAAAAATTACATACGCGCTCATGATTGAAGTTTTTGCGCAATGAAATACAATCATCATGTTTGACAGTCTCTCACTTTATGCTCAACACAGCCTCGCCTTTTATCCATTTTGTTAATATCATTTTGTTAATATCATTCAATCAATTCCAAAATACATGGGCATTTGTGTAAGATCATGTTTCTGATTCATGCATTAAGATAAGACTTTCCTTTTCAGGTGCCAGGCTATTGTGAATGGTATAACGTGAAATTTGAGAACGACTGGGCCATTTATACCTGTGAACTATTGGATGATTGCAGGAGGGGTGATGTTCAGATATTAGTTTAAAGTAAGTGTATTGACTTTGTGTACCTTTAAAACAGTGTATATGTCATAAAAAACAGTATTAGAAAGACTTTGAAAGGTTTCTAACAGTATTTGTGTATTGTATACACAGTGTGCCAAGTTGACAGATTTTGTCGGTATTTATCGAAACTTCATATAACTTTTTTACTAATATAGATAGAAGAAATATTTTTGCACCATTGATTTTCTTTTGAAAAGACCTTTCAATTGATTTCTATGGGTTTACGCATGTTTTTTAAAAAAATCCATTCTAATGGTAATATCAAATACTTTTACCAACCAGAATGAACCCTTGATGAAGTAAAGTACCTTCATTTATGAACTTGAAAAAAGGCTAGCGAAATTATGTGACTGATTACGTAGGCAATGACGTAGGGTTTCATATGCGTATGTATTGTTCTAGTAACATGAACAGGCGTTATAACTTAGGCAATTCCGCATGCTTAGGAAAGTCGCTATTTGAACATAGAACAGATCATCTTTATATTCTCTTCATCTGGTCACTGTAAATTTTTTCGGCACACACGTGTATGAGCACCATTTAGGTGCTCTTTACACTTCGAATACACACTAGATTTTCATAACGGCCATTCTAATTGATGCAGTTACTGTCCATCTGTCCGGGGGGTGCGTTTTAGCTCCCCTGAGCACAACGTGCTCAAGGGGAGCTTTTAGGATTATCCAGAGTCCGTCGTCAACAATCTTAAAAACTTCTTCTCCTGAACCACTGGGCCATTTTCAATTAAAATTTGCTAAAATGTTCCTTGGGTAGCCCTCTTTAAAGATTGTTCGCCAAATTCCGATTGGCCCATAAATATGGCCCATAAATATGAGCTTGGCAGGGCGGGATATCTTTTTTACTTTAAAATCTGTAAAGGACATCTCCTGAATCACTCGGCCGATTTCAATGAAACTTTATCAGAATGTTCTTTGCGTTACCCTTTTTGAAAATTGATTACGAAATTTTGATTGGCACAAAAACATGGGTATGGCAGGGCGGGGCTTATTTTGAGCCCGAAATCTTTGAACATCTGAACCACTTGGTCGATTTCAATGAAATTTTTCGAGAATGTCACTAGGAAGACCCTTTTCAAAAATTGTTCGCATAATCATGATTGCCCTTAAATATTGGCGTGGCAGGGCAGGGCTTATTCTGAGCCCAAAATTTTTGATCGACATCTCTCGAACCACAGGGCCGATTTCATTGAAACCAGAATGTTACTTGGATGACTCTTTTCAAAATATGCACGCGAAATATTGGTCCATAAATATGGGCGTGGCAGGGCGCGGCTTATTTCGAGCCCTAAATCTTGACATCACCTGAACCATTGGGCCGATTTCAATGTAACTTTATTAGAATGTTCCCTGGATGACCCTCTTTAAAAATTGTTGGTAAAAATGTGATTGGTCTATAAATATGGACGTGTCAGGGCAGGGCTTATTTAGAGTCTCCCCAGTAATGAATGGGTCGGCAGGGTCTGTTATTACTTTGAATTCTTGGAATAATATCTCCTCTTCAACAAATAGGCCAATATGATTAAAACTTTGCTAGATATATAGTTACTTGGATGATATCACTGGACCAATACATTTCAGGTGCGCGATTTAAGGCCATTCTGTCTTGCTTGTTATATTAAGATTCCTTTGAATCTAGTTTAGATTTTTAAAATGAAGTTTTATTTAGATTAAGATAAAAGATGCACCAAATCACGTTGAATGATTTTTCGAATCGGAAAAACTGACAGATTTTAGGAATATTTTTTTTCCATTTCAGCTTAGCTATCGAAATAACGAGAAGGATATGTTAAATATTTGCCAACGAGACGCACCACACACTTGTTTTTTCCAAGGCAGTTCATCGGGGTGTCCGTGTGAGAAAATCGTTTTCGTAGTCCTGAATATTTAATTGACAATTTGAAATTATTATAGATATTGAGTATTTTGGGTGAATTCATTACTGGTATTTCAAGTTGGATGGATGCGACATCATCCTAATAAATGATCCTTTGAATATCGAATCAAGGCATACCTTTATTCCGGGTGTAATTCTTAAAGCTTTCTTTCAACGTCTGTATAAACAAGAATTCCCGTTTATTGCCATTCTACCAAATTGTTGAACTAAATAGCCCTCCTTATACATGATCAATCAAATTTATTTCTTGGAGCTAACAAATTTTGAAAACACTTTTCAATGACGTATTACAAATGCCAAAACACAGTTTGCATCTCATAAAGGAACACAACCATAATTATTTATTTAATAAAACACTCAGTATTCAATATTTCGGCAAAAATTGCCTTTTTTCAAGAAAACGAAAAATATTCTATTACTACTACATAATAATTTTAACTGATACAGCCATTTGAAATTTATCTCACAAAGGATATTACGTCAACGTCGTTTTTCCACGTTAAGGCGACGTTGACGTTCCCGCGCAATTAGACGTCAACACACAATTTGCATCTCATAAAGAAACACAGCCATATTTATTTATTTAATAAAACACTCAGTATTCAATATTTCGGCAAACATTGCCTTTTTCAAGAAAACGAAAAAAATTCTTACACTACTACATAATAATTTTAACTGATACAGCCATTTTGAATTTATCTCATAAAGGATATGACGTCAACGTCTTTTTTCCACGTTCATGCGACATTGACGTTCCAGCGCATAATTAGACGTTTACTTACGTTATATGGAACTGCGCGTCTTTTACGTTGCAACCCTATGGCTGTACAGTTTGTAGCCTTATGCTGACTCGTGGATTTGGCGCTCTGTCCGGTCTACGGAGTCATCTTCCTTAAAACCGTAAATCTCGCATCAGAGCTTGAATGCTCGCCCATTTTAAAATGGATATTTATCGGTTTCTCGTGCTGAAAGCGTACATCCCACAGATGTTCTTTCATTCAACTGTTTCGCTGCCTCTCCCACATATACCACCTTATCACATCCTACACAACCTATTGCATACACCACGTTCCTATCCCTGCAAGAAGTATGTGATGGCACATTGTATATTCTATTAGCCGTAGTATCCATGACCTGGTAAACTATCACTATATCACACATCGGACAACCAGCGTCACATGTGCTACGGCAATTTCGCACCACACCATTTGTTTTACCGTGCACCAGGGTGTCACTCAGATTTTTGTCCCGCCTAAATGCCACTATAGGGGGCTCTTTGAAAACTTCCTTCATTTTTCAGACTCATACAACACCCTTGTGTGCTTATTTACTATCTTATGGATATCAGGCAGAAGATGCGAGTACGTCAGAACTAACGGTACGTATCACTTCCCTCATTTCCAGCCAATAACACCTCTCTGTCGAGTTTGTCAACTCTCCCCAATTGCGCTTCAATACTCTTCCCACTATACCCTCTCTGCCTAAGCTTATTCTTAAGAGTTTTTCTTTGTTTTTCATAGTCGGAACTCTTCTAACAGATTCGTTTCAGACGTAGACCAAGATCATAAGCTAATCCTCTTTTTTTGTTGACGGTGGGTGACATGAGTTTTGATTGAGATACAATTGTCTGTCTGAAGGCTTGACATAGAGGTCCGTATAAATGTGACCGTTTTCTATTTTAACCAGTGAATCTAGAAATTCCATCTGCCGATGACTGTACCGCAATTCAACCTTGATATTTTGATGTATATTGTTAGCAAGGGCGGCGAAGTTTAAAAGTTCATCCTCACTCCCAACCCACAGGCCAAAACCATCGTCAATAAATCTTTTTTAAAGTGAAGGCTGATGCTTTGTTGTCATTAGATGTTCGTCCCATTTTATCTTATAAGTATACGCGAAATTTTTACCTAATTTAGAACCGATCGCGACCCCTTCTGTCTGGATGTAGTTGCTATCTCCAAACTGAAATACGTTATTGTCAAGGACAGTATCTATCATTTGAAGGACATATTTCGAACTAATAAATGGTGAAGTTCGTTGGTCAAGAGCTTCCTTACACGCCTCTAAGCCGTCCCTTTTCGGAACCGATGGATTCAATTTGCATACATCGAAGCAAAAAAGTATGCTGTCTTTTGGAATTGGCTCTTGGATTTCCTTGAGTTTTTTTTTTTTAAATTTATCTCGTCCCTAACTAAGCTAGGAGAAGCCTCTACATATTCATTCAATTCATGCTCAGCAACTTCTGCTATTTTTTTCAGTGGGGATGTCTATATCACTCACTATTGCGTGATACGGGGCATTCTTTTTATGTAATTTGGGATTACCCTTAAGTTTCACGGGGAAACATATTTTGGATGGGATACAGTTAAAAACATCGTGAAATTGACATAGGGAATGATTTGGGAATGATTTGGGAATGAAATTGAGTGAGAATGGAATGAGTGAGATGATCGAGTTTTGAGTGTTTGTGAATGATTTGATCGATTTGATCGATTTTAGTGATCGTTTTTGAATGGTTTTAACAACTGAACGAAACTATAATTAAACGAAAAAATATAAAAATATTAATATTTTTAAAAATGTAATAGATATGGATTTTCAATATAGAAATAATTAACGGTCATAAATATAATATATTTTTATATTTCTGAAAGATTTGCAGAAGAATATCGATCTTTATTCTAAAATATATTTATTGAGGACGACAACGATTTCAAGATTGCAAATTTCGCTGAACCTGACAACATGGCGTCGTCTTTCGATAGTTCGATGGTTTACGCGTACATTTCTGCCAGATTTAAGACGGCACGAACATTTTTGCTGCAAGTTAGCATGTTTTTTGAGACTACGTATGATGACACACACAACTGTCCAGCAACCTAGAAATGTCAAATCAACAAACCGACGTATATCGAGGTGTAAAAAGGTAGGTTTTTATGTTACAGTTCTCCTGCTCTCATATCCATATTTTCGTGAACATTATATTTACGCGTTTTTGTCTACAATTGTATGTCATGACTGTTTGTTTATGCAGATTTTGTGTTCATGGCAAGCACAGACAGTCAATGATTTTTCTGTTTAAATTTTATGGAGTATTAGCCTTGAGTTTCCCCTATTCTAGCAGGCTCCCATATTCGATCACTTTGATTTTTAGAGATATTCGAATGTATCAATTTGTCAAAAAATCTTTATTGCATAGGGGATGATAAAAAAGTGCTAAACTTTCGAAACATAGGGATTTTTTTCTTCCCTTCTATTTTTAAATCGGACATTTTTTACTTTTCTTCTGGCCCTTCAATTGAGATTGTTCTTGCTCAATAGGCATCTTGTGAATGACTTTTGAAATAATTTAAGTCAAAAGAAAGATGTCACTTTGATTTTGTAAGTCTGTTTCAATATTGTGTGGTTTGTAGTTTCGATGTCAGGGTGAAAATTGCAAAGGTGCTCGAATATGGGAGACTGTTTTTAAACCTTTCTAGTCAGAGTGTGTACTAGTTACGATAACGTAACCCCAACCCTTTTGATAGTCTGATGTGGGGTGATGTCGTCATCAAAATTTCAGAGAGAGGGCTACATTATTGCAGCTAAGTGTGTACATGCAATCTTCACACCCTGTCAATTATTTATGTCACCAATCTAATTCTTCTTCAAATAGATAAATCAGAATTAAGTTTATGAAACTTTTGGTGTGGTTTACAGGGAAATTTTGCATTGTTCGAGTATGCCAGTGCAAATTTCATCGCTAAAAAATCGAAAATGGGAGACAACAGGCTAGTGTTTTTAAAATAAACATTGTGTTCTTCCGACAAACGCCCCAATGACTTGGACTCGCATCTATAGGCTAAATGGTCCTTATTTTATCGATGAAAATAAAAAGCTATGTGAATTTTATTTGTGGAAGGTCTTTTCAAGGAAAAAGAAGAAATGAATTTAAATTGAAAACTAAATGTGAAAAAAAACAATGCCAGGACCTGACTATATTTGTTAAAATATGGTTTATCATGGCTTTCAACAATCTTTCAGTTTTATTGCTGTGCTGTAAGCACTAAAAATAGATTCCTGGTATATTATTTACCAGTACTAGCATTACAGCCTTTCCTAGCCTGCATTTGCTATCCAAGATAGGTCTACCATTATCAACCAAATTGTGGTAGAAGAAAATTGTCAAAAAGCTTGAGTGCTGCTGTCAGGGATTGAACCTGTGACTGTGTGATTGGGAGACAGTCATGCTTCTAAATAACCCCTTCCAACTACTCTATGATTTTCTCACAAGTAGGATTTTTTGAACTACTACAGTAAACTATTTACTATGTCTTTGTCAGTGGTCAACATGCAGACATTTTCAGCTAATATATATTGAGCAAGACCTAAAAATTGTCCAACTGCTGTCCCAAGCTTATTATGATTAATTTTTTACCAAAAAGCATGATATCTAGGCCAGATAAAACAACATCTCTGTGTAGGCTGATGTTACTCTAAACTGCAGTCACGCCAGTGTCTATTTTAGTCATTTTGGTTAATCCACTTGAAGAATTGTATATTTCTTTAATGTTTTCCGTTCATCTGTGGAGATCATTTTGACATGTCATAATTTGAAAGCAAAACCCAGTAAAACACTTTATTTTTTGCAACATTGTCTTTAGTTATGTTTGTGAAGTCTTATAAACTCACTTGCGATATGACACGCTTTCATAGCTGCGTCCTTATTATTCCTGAAGTATATTCCGTAGAATCGCAGAAGGTACCCAAGTGGGGGTACGGACAAAAGCCCCCTAGGACAAAAGCCCCATGGACAAAAGCCCCATGGGATAAAAGCCCCATGCCCTTAACTGAAAATGGACAAAAGCCCCATGGTTGTAAAAAAATGTGTTTTTTTGTGAATTTTTGAAATAAAAATCTTAAAAAGCTATGGTATTATATGAATTTTTGAATATTTATTTGTTAATTCTTTAAAGAAATGAATATTTTAGTCATTTTAAATGGAAGGAAATGAACATGTAAGGGGGTGGGGTGTAAAGTATTCCCTTGAGTATAAATATCCGTATAAAGAAGACTAGGCAAATGTCCTTCATCTGGTTTTATATTTCATCATTGACTTGTTAAAGAAAATTAATTGTTTAAAGAAATTTTAATTAAAAGGTCATAACAGGTGTGAAAAGGCAAATATATACTGTTTTTTCATCCAATTTTGTCAACACCTTCCATATTGTAATCTACATGAATAATTTATACTTGTGCTCTCAAAGGTGTGAAATAAATCAATAAAACTATTGATTATGTTTCAATGATGTAAAGAATGTTAAATGTATGAATAAAAGAAAAAAAACATTAATAAAGGAATTAAATTTTTAAGGGTTCATCTTGTCAATGTACATTTCTTTGCATGCTGGAATATCTTATAAAATTTTCTTTTAATAAAATTCAAACAAAACTGATTTTGAGTTGTTGGAAAGAGGACTTAAATGGTGGGTTTTATTGCTTAGAAATATAAAAATTCACCTTTTAAAATGGCAAATAATACAAAATGAAGATCCATTTCATTTAAATGATTTAGTAAAAAGTTAAAGAAATGGAACTTTATAACAGTATTTATTATATTGTGGGGCTTTTATCCTAGGGGGCTTTTATCCCGATTGTAGGAAAGAAAGTAACAGGAAAAAAAGTAACGGAAAAAAAGTCACAGGAAAAAAAGAAACGGGAAAAAAAGTAACAGTTTTACATAAAAGCAGTACTATATATTACAACTTAGTTTTGGCTTAAGTAAGAGGGACATTTTGAAAAAAAAAAAAAATAATTATGAAATATGAACTTAAGTTATTCAATATGTTGTGGGTTTCATTTTCGTAAAAAGAATTAAACACCTGTTGAGGTGTCATTATTTGTTATACTTGTCAAGATCTTTGGTTTGTGATCATAGGTGTTAACTTTGAGTGTAGGACAAAAGCCCACTGGGTCAAAAGCCCACAGGGACAAAACCCCAGCGGACAAAAGCCCACTGGGACAAAACCCCACCCCCTATAGGACAAAAGCCCACTCAATATATATTTTGGTGTAGTAGAAAGTCTTCAATCATAATTCTTTTTGTTTCTGTTTTTTTTTCATTATTTCAAACTTTTTATGAACAATTATAATTCTTTATTTGGTTACTATTGCCAATACGAATTACTACTTTATCTCTTTGGATCTAAGTGTGATTGACACCTTATTGTATCATGTTTCCATTCTGTCTATAATTTGAATTTGACAAGTCACAGGTATACAAGGTATGGTGTCATAAAGTGTTGAAGAAGAGTAGATGTCATATAGGTGTTACATCTTTTTACTTCCCCCTATGCACTTCAACATATAGTTCTGGTTCAAAAGTTTTCATTAAGGATAACTTGATAATACATTATGCAATATACTTGATAAATCATATTAAGAGTTAAAACAAAATATTTACTATTTGCAAAGGCATAGGACAATTTTTCATATGGTAAACAAACAAAACCCCACTACCAAATTTTTACAGGCCTCTGGGGGGGTGAAACCCCACACTATCTACACAATTTTGAGACACTATTCTAAATGACCTTAAATGATTTATTTATTGGATAAATGAAAAAAAATCATTAATAAATTAATCAATACACTATATGTATGTATTTTTTTTTTTACAATTTACTTATACTTTGGTGGGCTTTTCGTTCATGTTCATTTGGAGTTTGCTGAATAAAAGTGATTTATGAAGAGAAGAGTAGACAAAATATAAATGAAATGCTGTTAAATACAACATAGATAAATAATAAAAAAAAAAATACATTTTTGAAAGTATAATTATAAGACCTATTCAAATGACTTATCTATATCGAGTGGGCTTTTGTCCTATGTTGGGTGGGCTTTTGTCCAGTGGGCTTTTGTCCGCTGGGGTTTTGTCCCAGTGGGCTTTTGACCTAGTGGGCTTTTGTCCGTACCCCGTTAACTTTTACCCAATTAACATCTATATAGTAATGCTTATTGTAAATGTAAATAACTTTGAAGCTTCAGATTATTTTTCTCAGTTGAATCTTTTTTTCCACATTCAGTATGAAAAGTTCTTTCTTAGTACATGACCTGTCTGTAATTTACAAAAAATTTCAGTAGAACAAAATAACCCAAATTGAAACATTCATAACAACAACGAAACCACCACCAACAACGATTCCCATGACATCTTTATTTTCTCCTTTTCTCAATTTATTTTAAAGAAAACTTAAGTTTTAAATTACTTTTCCATCAAGTGAAAAATGTCCTAAGTACACTGAAGTTTTATTCATTTATAATTTTGACAGAGGTTTACAGCATGCAAGGGCCTTTCTTATTTCTATTATATTTTAGTAATTGAAGGTCAGATTCATATTTAAGTTGATATTTTGTTAATTAAATAATTAAAAAAACCAAAAGACTCATTTTGGAAACAAACTAGAATGAAATTCAAGCAAAATTTGATCTAAAGTTGTTACTTTCTTTCCTGTTACTTTTTTTCCTAGCTGAAATTGTTACTTTTTTTCCGTTACTTTTTTTCCTGTTACATTCTTTCCGTTTACCTTTTATCCCAGGGGGCTTTTGTCCCAGGGGGCTTTTGTCCAGGGGGCTTTTGTCCTAGGGGGCTTTTGTCCCAGGGGGCTTTTGTCCAGGGGGCTTTTGTCCTAGGGGGCTTTTGTCCCAGGGGGCTTTTGTCCTACACCCGGCTTTTGTTCACTTTCTAGCTTTTCCTGCAGATGAAGGCCATGTCCTAACGTTTTTTTCTCCTCTTAGATTTTAAATGATTTTTAGGATTTAAATTATTCTTTTCGCATATAACAATGTTTGAAAGATCATGATTCCTTCTATTCCCACTTTAGATGTTGTTGTTGTAGGTTGTTGTAAAATTATTTAAAACTCTCGACACTTTCAAATAATTTCAAAAACACACAAAATGAAATCATTTCGAAGGAATGCTTTTAAGTTAGAATTGTATTTTCATATTTTCCTGTGTTTGAGTTGTTTGAGTAAATGTTTTAGAATCTAACATTCTAATTTCATTACACTTAAATTTTCTCATTTAAAGGGCTGTGTAAAATACTTATTACAATTATTTACAAGTAAGAGTCAAAAGTAACATTGTTGTAGTATTTTTAACAAAAGAATTCTTAGGATAAATTCGTTTGCTACTTTTTCCTCTGATAACTGTTTTGATCGGCTTCCTTCTATTAATCATTTTTTTTGTTGAGATAAAAAAAACAACAAGAAAAAAAAAACCTATAATTTTTAGAAGATCAAGCATGCAGTGCATTTATTTTTGACTAGCTTGATCTTGATTTTGATATTCTAATTTTTTTTTTTTTATATATCATTAAATCATTAGGCATCAATAATAGGACCTTTTAAAGACAGTGTATAACAAGATCAATGAAGCTGTTAGAAATTTAATCAATGTTATTGAAGTAAGATTAAAGTAGTTGTATACAGGATCAAAAACAACAGCTGTTATACCATGGGCAATAAAACTCCTTTGCAATTTTAATCCCTGATTTTGATTCAAGCACCCTTTGTACAATCTAGATTAATTTTTGTTCCTTTAAGTACTGTTATGAATTAAAAAAAAATAATTTTAACTACATTTTATATATTTCAAATACATGGAAATGTTATTTTTTTGTTTGAAGCTTCACTGGCCAAAGGCCACTGGGGCTAATGTCATGGCGTTGTGTCCGGTCGTGAACTTTTTCCTTAAAAATCATATCTGCAGAAACTACTGGAATAATTTTGACCAAACTTCTCAGGAATGATCCTTGGGTGACTCTCTTTCAAAGTTGTTCAAGAAATTTTGATCCAATGAAAAACATGGATTAAATGGGCGTGACTAACTTGCAAATATGGTAAAAAGACATTTGTCTCAGATTCTAATCGATGGATACTAATTAAATTTTACATGAATGATCCTTGAGTGACCCTTTATCAGTCTACCAAAAATTATTGTGATCAGATGAAAAATATGTATTTTAAGGGTGGACGTCATTTCTCTATGGTGGACGGACGTTTTGGCCAGGGACGTTTTGGCCACGGACATTTGGGCCACAATATTTTTCAAAATAGGACCTTCTGGCCAAAAGATATAAGTTGGGAGAATAAGTCATTATATGAAATTTTAATCATGTAATACATGTAGTTGCTATTTTAGGCATTTTCAGGGGTGTGGAAATACGACTTTTCTCCACTTGTCCATGGACAAGTAAAGGCTAATTTTCTACTTGTCCAGGATCAATATGAACTTGTCCACAAAAAAATGAAATGATATTATTAAGAAAGCATTGTTTTAATGAAGAAAATGCTGTGATTCAGCATTTTCTTCATTAAAGACAATGTTTTCCTCCCCTTTCATACAAACAAAAGGGTGTCTTTCCTCCTAGATCTTTTTAGTACTGTATCAAGATTTGCTCTGGTATTTATTTGTCCACGGACAAGTGGCCTAGAAAAATGTACTTGCCCGCAAGTGAAAATGCCCGTGTCGGACAAGTCGGGCATGGCAATTCCACACCCCTGATTTTGATAATAAAATGGTTTTTTTTTACTATTTTGATGTGTTAATTTGCTCAAAAGTATATCTTGATATATCTGAAGAAGAATAAAAAATATCTTTATTTGGGTAACATTCCATTTGGTCTACTCCCATTTCATCTATTCCCATTTCGTCTACTATTTTGTGCACTAGTTCCATTTCGTCTACTCCTGTTTTGCGCAAGAGTCTCGTTTCGTCTACTATTATACTTAAGAGTTTAAATTGTCTTTTTGTCTCTTTTTTACCTAAAATTATGAACTGTACACTTTTTGGACATTATTGTTAAAAAAAATTCGTATTGTTGCTGATATATTTTACACATTTACAGACTCTATAGCAGACAGAACGGTAGGTGTTGAGAAGATGGATTACCTGTATGACATCTGTATATTTGCCTTTTCACACCTTTACATATTTGATTTAAATCTAATTGTTCAGTGTCATTTTTTCATAATAAGATAAAATTTTGATTTAACAGCATCTTTTTGCCTGTAAAGAAATTGTACAATACTGCAAATTTCTTTTCTTTTTACAAAATCTTTGAATTATCTGAAGACAAGTTTATTTGCACATTTGCCAAAACGTCCTGGCCAAAACGTATGTGGCCAAAACGTCCGTCAACCCCCTTTATCAGTCTACCAAAAATTATTGCAATTAGATTGAAAGTTTGTCTTTTATTGTTGGAGGTTTCTCTTTATGTTATACCCTTAATGTATAATGGAAACTTTGAAAATCATTTTCAACATGATCAGTAGAACCCAAAATATTAAAAAAATTAGTCAAACTTTGATTTGTTAATACAAGAATTTCAAGTCTGAGGAGCAACTCAAGCCATTCATGGCTTTCGAGTTGTTGTATAGAGTTGATATGATGGAGAAGACACTTAAGACAAAAAGCAAAGAATGTTAAACTGAATGAAAAGGGTCCATGACATTTCGTCGAATATCAATTTATTGAGTTCAATTTTCTTCAATAGTCATTTTTGTTGAATGTCACAATATGTTGAATTGTCACTTCGTCGACATTGAATTTTTTGTCGAATTTTGAATGAGACTTTTAGACCAAGTGGGTTGAGATGGAGTTGGAAAATCCATTTTTTCTTTGCTAAATCTGCCTAAGACTCTGGTTATTTTCCATAGAGTCTCAGGTGAAAGTGGCCAAATAATACATTAATGCATCCTGAGAAACAATGTACGTTTACCAGTGAACATTATTCTTCATCTCAAACAACATTACCAAAAATCTGCATAAATATTTAACTATAACTCTGAAATTACCCATCACTCTAATGATTGCTTAAAATATTCAACCAAGTATTGTGCAAGTGAAAATATCAGTCAACCTTTTGTTGCAAAGGTCAATAATTCTTGTCTGTCTGTTTTTAGCTCGACTATTCGAAGAATAGGGGGGCTATTCCAGTCACCCGGGCGTCTGCGTCGGCGTCGGCGTCGGCATAATGCTTTGGTTAAGTTTTTACGTGCAAGTGTTTAAAATCTCTGTTTCTATTAAAGCTATTGCTTTGAAACTTTGCACATGCTTCTGTGACCATAATATCAGCATCTAGACAAAGATTCATTTCTCTGATATTGAATTTAGTGGAATTTTAACCCTTTTCGGACTTAGAAATCTTGGTTAAGTTTTTACGTGCAAATGTTGTTTATCTGTGATATTTCTATTTCTAATAAAGCAATTGCTTTGAAACTTTGTACATGCTTTTATGACCATAATATCAGCCTCTTGACAAAGATTCATTACTCTGATATTGAATTTAGTGGAATTTTAACCCTTTTCGGACTTAGAAATCTTGGTTAAGTTTTTACGTGCAAATGTTGTATTTCTGTAATATCTCTATTTCTAATAAAGCAATTGCTTTGAAACTTTGTACATGCTTTTATGACCATAATATCAGCCTCTTGACAAAGATTCATTACTCTGATATTGAATTTAGTGGAATTTTAACCCTTTTCGGACTTAGAAAATCTTGGTTAAGTTTTTACGTGCAAATGTTGTATTTCTGTAACATCTCTATTTCTAATAAAGCTATTGCTTTGAAACTTTGCACATGCTTCTGTGACCATAATATCAGCCTCTTGACAAAGATTCAATACTCTGATTTTGAATTTAGTGGAATTTTAACCCTTTTTGGACTTAGAAATCTTGGTTAAGTTTTTACATGCAAATGTTGTATATCAGCTATAGCTCTATTTCTACCCAGGCTTTTGCTTGGAAACTCTACACATGCTTCTGTTACCATGATATCAGCCTCTTGACAAAGATTTATTACTCTGATATTGAATTTAGTGGAATTTCAACCTTTTTCAGAATCAGAAATTCTTGGTTAAGTTTTTACATGCAAATGTTGTACATCAGTTATATCTCTAATTCTATGAAAGCTATTGCTTTCAAACTTTGCACATGTGTCAATGATCATAACAACAGCCTCTTGATAAAGATTCAATTCTCTGGAATAGAATTTAGTGGATTTTTAACCCTTTTTGGACTTAGAAATTCTTGATTAAGTTTTTATGTGCAAATGTATTTCTTTAATATCTCTATTTCTACTATAGCTGTTGCTTGGAAACTTAACACATGTTCTTTGACCATAATATTAGCCCATAGAATAAGATTCATTACTCTGTTATTTAATTTAGTGGAATTTTAACCCTATTCGGCCTTAAAAATCTTGGTTATGTTTTTATGTGCAACTATTCTATGTTAGTTGTATCTCTGTTCCTACTAAAGCTTTTGCTTTGAAACTCTGCACATGCTTCTGTGACCATAATATCAGCTCTAGACAAAGATTCTTTTCTCTTGACTTTCATTTTATTGAATTTCCAATGTCGATATTAATTTGCTGTTACTATCCAGCACTAGGAATAGTCGAGCTTCGCTGTCCTCCGACAGCTCTTGTTCTTTCTCAAGAGATTCTTGATTTGAAGTAAAGTTCACAAATTTTATCTTATATCTCCTGAAACTTTTTAAAGGATTAGGTGTGCTTTTATGATAAAATTTGATGGACCCCCTGGAAAATGAGTCCTTAGGATTCATGCTAAATTGATAATACGGGACGTACATAGTGTTTTGGGAGAATTGATAATAGTCCGGGCTCTGCTGAGACAATTATCAATTCCAACAACCGAGTTTTTTTTTTATTTTTTCATAAAATACACTTAATATGTATCATATTTATCTTATAACTTCTTTTTGCCTTTTTTTCGTACGTAATACTAACTGAAATTCAAGTTCCTATAAATAATCACATTATGTCGTTGTTTTAAAAATAACCTATGTGATATTAAAAAAATATCATATGGGATGTTATCACACGGATATTGTATAGTTATAAGATTAAAACAGTTTGAAGAGGAGAAATTGTGCTGATTCAGACAAAAAATCAGTAGAGCATCTCAGGCATCTCTTGTTTTTGTGAAGTTTAGCAGATAAACCATTTCCATGAATTCTCTATCTTGGTTCAAATAAGATACATTTATTAACATCATGAAATTGAGAATAATTCCAATCAAAACCATTCAAAATCACTCAATCGGGGCTCCATTCATTCATTCAAAACACTCACTCAAACCATTCAAAAATGCTCCAAAATCGCAAAAATTATAGGATCAACAATTCATTGAAAATTAAAATCGGTATATAAAATCTACGATTTCAGTGACATAATTGAATTTTGTAAGCTTATTATGCGTTCATGAATTAGACTGACAACATGCTTGTAATATATGACAGTCTTTTGACAAATAAGGGAAGACATAAGTAAATTTAATTGTTGACACACATGCACACACATGGACCAAGGGTTAAAAAGACACTCCAGACTTAATTAATAAGGTTGTATATTGAACTTATCACTGATTAGAGGGCAACATCAAACATTATTGATTTTCAATAAAGAGACTGATGTGCTCTACTGTATATCAAGTTGTATACAAGCAAACAGGTCTTCTGGGGTAATAAAATTTTAATGAGATGCATAGACATATGGCATGATTTAATATGATTGGTTTAAAGAATTGATCCAATCAAATGAATAGATTATTGCTCTGACCTATGCTATTTTTCAAGAATCTTATATAAAATCTATTACCTTCACAAGATTACACATTTCAAGAATCTACTAAATGATAACAGATCAAAAAGACATAAGCAGTGCTTCAATATACCTGAAGGAGAAATTGAAACTATATGTAAGTGATTATGTTCTTTTTTTCTTCAATCAGTACATTTCATATTCTTTGTAGCACCTAGAGTTATACGATGGAAGTTTTATGTGTTAGAAAATTTAAAATTCTTTTCCCCCAAGCTAAATTATTGATTTCAACCAAATTGCAGAGGAAGGGTTCTTAACTCTACCTTCTCAAACTTGAGAAAAATATTATGATGTTATGAAAATCGTTCCCTTTAGGGGAAGGGGGAGGGGTTATTTTCATTAAGTCTATATAACGAAAACTTTGAAAATCATTCTCTATAATTTAAATTTTACTATTGATGTCAACTAAGTTTCTCAAGTATGAATCATTGTGGAATTCCATGTAACATTGATAAACGATAAATTACAACTGAGCTAAATCTATCTTATGCAGAAAAAAACAGAAGCTTTGGTTGAGCGTAGTAATAGGGGTATTAATGAATGACGACTTTGAATTATTGATAATTTTGGCATTAAAAAGGATTCATTAAAAAGGATTCTATTCCTTCATGTTTGCTTTAAATAATCATTATTAGAAATTTAGAATAATAAAGATTAGAATGTTAATGATTCATGGATACAGATAAAATGGGCTTTTGTAAATTATAAGTTTAAGAAAAAATAATGTAAAACTGAAACAATAAAAGCAGAACAGCTAAATTGTCAATCACATGCAATTGCTTGAAATAACAAGCATTTTTTTAATATATACCTGAAGTTTACTTGTAAGCCTTGTTTAAGCAGTAGATACAATCTTTTTATCACACTAAAAACGGTATGAATTAAGATATTTTCATTTCCATATTGGAAATCAGCATTTCAATTTGCATCTATAAGATAGGGGACATATTGTTTAACTGTCGCCCTCCTTTCTGTCTGTCTGTTTACTTAAAACTTCAAAGCATGATTGTAGGAAGATTTTTCTTAAAAATGCTGAAAAATGACCTAATTGTATTCTACTTAAAGCAATAATGTTTATGCATAGAGTCTGCAAATATTATCTGATTCTTTTGAAACTGAAAATTTACGCAATAAGTGTAGATTCGAAATTCAAAAATGTTTGCTTATTGTCTATACATTAGAATTAAAGGGAAATTGCGTCTGGTTGGATTTCAGTAAGCACAATCTAATTTTTGAGATTAAGTAATCAAATAGTATTTGACTCTCTTGAATCTAAATTAATCAAGTTTCTGAAATATCAGATAGGATGTAAAAATGAGATTCAGTAAAATGTCTTTGTTTTTTTATTTAAAAAGATAAAAACATTTAACTCTTATAAGCTTGACTGGTAGTCAAAGGCCACTGGGGCTATTGTCATGGCGCTGTGTCCATTGTTCAACCGTCAGTCTGAGATTCATGTCGCAGACTTTTACTTTAAAAGTGTTCTCAAAACTTCCTGGAAAAAAAACAACTTTGCTTTACAGTAATGATCTATTGGTGACTCTCTTTAAAAGTTGATAATTGATTTTTGATCCAATGTAAAACAAGGTTTAAATGAGTGTTACTAATGTCCACATATGGCATTATATAGCTTTTCTCGGAATCTAACTGATAGATATCAACTTAATTTCACTAAAATAATCCTTAAGTGACCCCTTATCATTACTGTGATCAGATGAAAAATATGTCTTATGGGTGGAGGTCACAGACTAGATGTTATATAGTGGAAATTTTTAAAATTATTTGTCCAGAACCTTACTGATGTATGTTGATGAACCAAATTTAAGTTAAGTGGTCCTCGGGTGACCCTTTATCAGTAAACATTAATATTGTGTGTAGATTAAAATTGAAACTGTTTCTTAAAAAGTCTTCTCATGAAACTGCTTGATGAGTTTCAACTAAACTTCACAGAAATGATCCTTGTGCTGAGCTCGTGTTAGTGTTTATTATAAAGGAGTCATTGACTCCTCACATAAGAAATTCTTTGGGTCAAATCTTGATCTTAAAGGGGTCAAAATAACAGAAAAAGCAAATCATACATAGAATTTTGCATATTTAAGAGTCACTTTAATTTTTCTTTTAATGATATGAAACAAGTAATTAATTATTAGAATTTAAGATAGTAATTTTTGAAAATTTTAGGTATATTAAACCATGTTTTGACCCTTAGAAATTCCTCACAAAAGGGTCAAAATGACCCCCTTGGGAGAAATTTATAGGGGTCAAATTAAGGTATTTTCAGATTTTGGGAGGTCAAAACCCTGGTTTAAGGGTCAAACACGAGCCCTTCTTGTGTGACCCTCTGTCAAAGTTGTTCAATGATATTTGATCCAATGAAAAACAAGGCTATAATGGGCATAGCTAATTTCCAAATACTGCAATGTGTAACTTTTCTCAGAATCTAAACAATAGATATCCACAAAATTTCACTGTAATTATCATTGAGTGACCTTTATCAGTCTACAAAGCATATTGTGATCAGATTAAAAATTGAAGTCATCTCTGAATATTATATATTGGAAACTTCCAGAATTATCTAAAAATCAAATTTCATTAGAATGATCCTTAAGTGACCCTCTATCAGTCTCAAAAAAAATATTTGTTTTGGTTAGAAATACATGCATGTCTTTTATGGTTGAAGGTCATTTCCCTATATGTTTATAGTGAAAACTCCAAAAATCATTTTCTCAGCAGCTTGAATCAAACGCATTCACTAGAATGTTCCTAAGGTGATTCTCTATCAGTCTATTCTTTATTTTTGTGATCATTTAAAATATATGTCAATTATTAGCAGATGTCATTTCTCTATACGTTATATTGTGGAAACTGAAAATCATTTTCTCAGCACCTAGCTCATGGATATGAACGTAATTTCACTTAAGTGATCCTGGGTTGACTCTTAATCAGACTACAAAAAATTATATGGATAAGATGAAAAATTTGTCTTTTATTGGCGAAGGTTATATCTCTATATGTTATACTTTGGAAACTATGATAATATCAGTTGATTCAGGCCTGTGGAACAAATCAGCTCCTCAAGCAGCTCTAGCTCTATAATGTTATTCATGCATCATTTAATAATTATTTAGGAGAAATATTTCATATTGTGATTTATTCTTTTAAAAACAAGAAAGGGAATGAAACATGTATTACGCTTCAATCAATATCTATTTATATCAGTGAATGCAGGCCTGTGAAACAAATCAGCCTTTAAAATAGCTTTAGTATTCTCCTTTAATAACTATTGGTAGAATCGGGCCTTTAGAGCAAACAAGGTGTCCAATTGCCTCAAGTCAATGTTTTTCAGATTTTCGACTTTCTTGAGAGTAAAATCTCCCAAACTACAGACTCATCCAATAAGAAAATATGTTCATTATTTTGTCCTTACAGTTCCGTGACAAGGCCTTAGGTAGGGAGTATGATCTGTACTAGCTCTTGTTTTACCCTTGTCATGCTGAATACATTTTGGCTAAAAAATTCCATCAAAATCAAAGGGCAAAAAGCACTGAAAGTTCCAACTGTAGGTCAATTTTTATTTGAAAAACTAATTCTATTGACAATTTTGGTTTGATAGGGAGAAACAGGTGGTGTAAACTAACCTCAGACTGGACATATGTTTAGACTGATGTTTTTCTATAGCTCCTGCTTTCTGCCAAAGCAGGAATATTCTGGGTTCAGCATGACAAGGGTTAAGATAAATCATAAGTGACATTTTATTTTAATTATCTTTTATCTTTATTGTATCACAATTTTTGAGATTGTTGAAATGCTTTAATTATTTTTTTTTGTTTCCAGATCACCTGGTTTGATTACTGGAACAAAAGGGGAAAAAATAGCACAATTTCATCTCCCAAAAGTCAAAAGGTAAGAATATTATTTTTGGATTTCAAAATAGTATCGTTAAGATTACAGGTTCTTCACATTTTATACTTGGCTGATTCTAGCTCACCTAAGCACAAAGTGCTCAAGGTGAGCTATTGTAATTAGGTGCTGTATGACGTCTATCATTCATCTTCCATCGTCAACTTTTACCTCGTGTTCACTCTTTTTAGCCAAAATGTCTTGAAACTTGGTCAGAATGTGTGTCTCTATCAAATCTCAGTCAAGTTCAGATTGGATCAAGTGGGGTCAAAAATGGGTTCAAGGGGTCAAAATTAAGAACTTGAAAGCCATGAATGGCTTGAGTCGCTCCACAGGCTTGAAATTCTTGTAAGAGCAAATAAAAGTTTTGACTAGATTTTTAGATATTTTGGGTTCTACTTATGTTGAAAATGGTTATTCAAAGTTCAAAGTTTTTTTAGCTCCACTGGCTGAAAGCCACTGGGGCTATTGTCATGGCGTTGTGTCCGTCCTGCGTCCATCCGTCCGTGAGTGAATCCGTCTGTCCGGTCGTAAACTTTTCTTCAAAAATCTTTGGATATCAACCAAATTTCACTGGAATGATCCTTGAGTGATCCTTTTTCAGTGTACCAAAAATTATTTTTCATTGGATGAAAAATAAGTATTTATGGGTGGAGGTCATTTCTCTATATGTTATATAGTGGAAACTATGAAAATCATTTTCTCAGAATGTAACTGACGGGTATCAATCAAAAATTTTTGGTAAGATCTTTGGGTGACCCATTATCATGCAGCCAAAAATCATTTTGAATTGATGAAAAATATGTCTTTTAGGAGCGGAGGTCATTTCTCTATATGTTATATAGTGAAAACTTTGAAAATCATTTTCAACATCAGTAGAACCCCAAATATCTAATAATTATCAAGTCAAAACATTTATTTGCTTTTACAAGAATTTCAAGCCTGTGGAGCGACTCAAGCCATTCATGGCTTTCTAGTTTATAATTTTTGACTGCATTACAATGGGTCACCCAAAAGACACAATTATGAGGTCCCAACTCCTCCTGGTTTAAGAATTATCTGCCTTTACACTTAATACATTTTTAGCTCACCTGAGCACGAAGTGCTCAAGGTGAGCTTTTGTGGTCAGGTGGATGTCCGTCGTGCGTTGTGCGACGTGCGTCGTCAACATTTGCCTTGTATGCACTCTAGAGGCCACATTTTTTGCTGGATCAACCTGAATTTCGATCAGAATAAATGTCTTGATCAAATCTCGGACGAGTTCGAAATTGGGTCAACTGGGGTCAAAAACTAGGTCACAGGGTCAAATCATAGAAAAAGCTTGTATGCACTCTAGAGGTCACATTTTTTGCCCAATCAACCTCAATTTTGTTCAGATTGATTGCCTTGATAAAATCTCTGACAAGTTCGAAATTGGGTCAACTGGGGTCAAAAACTAGGTCACGGAGTCAAATCTTAGAAAAACCTTGTATGCACTCTAGAGGCAACATTTTTTGCCCAATCAACCTAAAATTTGGCCAAAATGAATGTCTTGATGCAATCTCGGACGAGTTCGAAATTGGGTCAACTGGTGTCAAAAACTAGGTCATGGGGTCAAATCATAGAAAAACCTTGTATGCACTCTAGAGGCCACATTTTTTGTTCAATCAACCTGAATTTTGGTCAGAATGATGGTCTTGATGAATTCTCAGACAAGTTCAAAATTGGGTCAACTGGGGTCAAAAACTAGGTCATGGGGTCAAATCATAGAAAAACCTTGTATGCACTCTAGAAGCCACATTATATGCCTTATCAACCTGAATTTTGGTCAGAATGATTGTCTTGATGAAATCTCAGACAAGTTTGAAATTGGGTCAACTGGGGCCTAAAACTAGGTCACAGGGCCAAATCTTAGAAAACCCTTGTATGCACTCAGTGTTTCCATTTACATAAAAAATATTGAGTCCCTGGGACCCAGTGCAGGAGAAAAAGTTGAGTCCCAACCACTTTCAATTGAGTCCAATTTTGACTTCCACAAATCATTTGATATTCCCAGTAAAAGTGGCTTGGGGAAACATTGAAGCAAAAGAAGAAACTACTAATAATAAGCATTTTCTAAATTTGCCCCAATGTTTTCTGAGATATTCTTGAGTTTTATACCTAAGTAATCACAAATTTTGTGATGTGCAGCAGCTTTCATATATTGGTTTGAAAAATCATTGTGCAAAATAAAGGAATTATTTGTGACAAGCGATTTCTTTAATTTCCTCAATTTTTCTACTCCAGAAGGCCAAAAATTGTGAAATTCTCAGGCATTTGAAATTGTGGTCTTCATGAACTTTGATTTATGACAAGTCTAAAAGTAAGCCTTCTGGTAATGGGTAAACAAACAAACAAACAACAAAATTTCTACTTTGAAGTCAATATGACCAAAAGAAATGCTTCCTAACATTATTTTCAAAAGTAAATTATTAAGGGCAGCTCTTACAAGCAAACGAAAACCTTTTGACGCTATACAAACGCTGTGATACGTCAAATGAAAATTGTCGTCTGCTTCATACCTCAAAGTCAGTGCAGCCCGTAGTAAAAATATTCTTCTGCTTAATTTCGCAACAAATATTTGATATTTAAAATACTTCATTCGAACAGCAGACAAATCTGACTTGTCTTTTATCAGCCAGTCTTTGAAAGCCTGATCGGCAAGTCACTGGTCTTGAAAAGACCGCGAGTGTTTCTTTTTCTTGGCTGGAGAAGCCATAATTATTTACAAAATGAAAGTAACAGTTGGTTTCTGGCTATTAAATTGCCCACAAAACGATATTTTTGACAGTTCGGGTACCAGCGAAAAAACGGGAATTCCAACAATCGCAACTTTTCGGTTAGACGTTGGCAAAGTCTATTTATAGTAACTTTGGAAATCCTGTGACCTTTTTTCAAATCTGTCTTACTTTGAAACATTTTGGATTGTTTTCGCTAATTATCTGACGTTTTTTATAAGATTTATGAAAATACATTGTTTTTGCATTCATTTTATTTTGCGTCCCATGGACGCGACAAGTATTCAAATTTTGCGTCCGAGCTGATTTTCATGCGTACACAGATACTTTTACGTCGTAAATGGAAACTCTGGCACTCTAGAAGCCACATTTTTTGCCCAATCAACCTGAAATTTGGTCAGAATGATTGTCTTGAAGAAATCTTGGATGAGTTTGAAATTGAGTCAACTGGGGTCAAAAACTAGGTCACAGGGTCAAATCTTAGAAAAACCTTGTAAGCACTCTAGAGGCCACATTTTTTGCCTGATCAACCTGAATTTTGGTCAGAATGATTGTCTTGATTAAATCTCAGACAAGTTAAAAATTGGGTCAACTGGGGTCAAAAACTAGGTCACAGGGTAAAATCTTAGAAAACCCTTGTATACACTCTAGAAGCCTTATTTTTTGCTGGATCAACCTGAATTTCATATAAGATAAATGTCTTGCTGAAATCCCGGACAAGTTCGAAATCGGGTCAACTTGGGTCAAAAACAAGGTCACGGGTTCAAATCTTAGAAAAAACCTTGTATGCACTCTAGAAGCCACTTTTTTTGCCCAATCAACCTGAAATTTGGTCAGAATGAATGTCTTGATGAAATCTCGGACAATTTCGAAATTGGGTCAACTAGGGTCAAAAACTAGGTCACATGTTCAAATCTTAGAAAAAACTTGTATGTACTCTAGAGGCCACATTTTTTGCTGGATCAACCTGAATTTCGATCAGAATGATTGTCTTGATGAAATCCCGGACAAGTTCACAATTGGGTCAACTGGGGTCAAAAACAAGGTCACAGGTTCAAATCTTAGAAAAAACCTTGTATGCACTCTAGAGGCCACATTTTTTGTTCAATCAACATGAAATGTTGTTAGAATGATTGAATTGATGCAATTTTTGATGAGTATGAAATTGGGTCAACTGGGGTCAAAAATGAGGTCACGGAGTCAAATCATAGAAAATCCTTGCAAGTCAATCTGAAACTTGAAAAAAAAGTATTATCAAGTTGTACAGTGGCAGAAGAATATTGAAAAAATTTAGACAGTTCATTCAGGTGAGCGATTAAGGGCCACTATGGCCCTCTTGTTTTCTTTTTCATTCACATTATACTAGTAAATTTGTGTTACAAACTCCTCCTTCAGTTTTCCTTCAATAGCTTGAAAACATTTATCACATGTTTAAGTTTTGCAAGATGCAATTTAGAGGTCTCAAATCCAAGAGTTATTATACCGCCCCCAACAAAGTTATGAGGGGGGGGGGGGGGTTAAACTGGAATCAGGTTGTCCGTCAGTCCGTCTGTCTGTCTGTCCGTCAGTAGACATAATTTTGTGTCCCCTTCTCCTCCCACAGTTTTAGACCAATATTGCTGAAATTTTATCAGGTTGCTTCATATTATATGAAGTTGTGCACCTGCAGTTTTCATCCTGATCCAGTCATTAGTTTCAGAGTTATGCCACTTTGAACTTTTTAAGGAGGGGGGGGGGGGTGAGTAGTCAAAATTTAAAATTGCAAAACTCAGTTACCATTAGGGGAGTTACCAAATTCACATCGTCTTGTTCTTATCATGCTGCAAAAAGATCATGTAATGAAAGTACTTACACTGGGACATAGCCCCGGTAGGACAATACCCAAGTGGGGGGCATGAGTCCGCTCTGCGACAGTTCTAGTCTTTATATTTGAAGCAAATTTGGCTTTTTCTGTCAAAGAATCTTATTCTCTGAAAGCACTTGCGGGAGGTAATAAGTCACATTCAGTGACAAGTTCTAGTTGTGATTGGATGAAAAATGTTTTTTTACGGGCGGAGGTCATTTCTCTAAATGTTATATAGTGGACATTATGAAAATCATTTTTAACATCAGTAGAACCCAAAATATCTAAAAATCTAGTCAAAACTTTTTTTTGCTGATACAAGAATTTCAAGCCCGTGGAGCTGTTTAAGCCATTCATGGCTTTCTAGTTTCATTTATGGATACATTCATGTGAAACTTTCATAGAATATTCCAACATTTCTTTCAAATAATTCTCCTTATTTGAAAAGAGATGATGCCATTGGTCACAGAAAATGTGTTGATACTTAACCCTTGTCATGCTGATCCCGGAATATTCCTGCCTTGACAGGAGCTATAGACAAACATCAGCCTGCACATATGTGCAGTCTGATCTTTGTCTATACCTCCTGTTTTTTCCTTTTTCTGAAACAGAAAAATTTAAAAATCTTATTTTCAAAAATACTACCTACTCGCATTTAGTGTATCAAGTGCTTTGAGCACTTTGATTTTGTTTCAATTTTTCCGACATTTTTTATTCAGCATGACAAGGGTTAAGAAAGGGTCCTTCGTTTGTAGCCAGTCAAACATTAGCCTGAAACCTATTTTTTTTTCTTCTCTTTTCAGATATGGGGAAACTGGCTTTAGTGCTATTTGATGCTGATGGTTTAACATCTGTAGTACAAACATCAAAGCTTAAAGGATACACACATTTGCAAGAAGGAGAGAAATGTTTATTTCCCCATTTCTCAATTGAGTACAAATGTGAAATCCTAAAACTTTCAGGTAAAAGCTTGATCATTCTTTTCATCATTTGCTCTATAGAAACAATTGATTTCCTAGTTCAAGTTACCAATTTAGTCTAGGTTCCCTAATTTTAGCTTACCCAAGTATTAATAAGAAAGGTGAGCTTTATTTTGACAAGGCTTTTTAAACTCAGCTGAGCACAACACTCTCACTTTGTCATGTTAAAGATTTAAAGTTTTGTCTTGTCAGAATTTACAGAGGATAAAACCTATCATTGATAACTAAGGTATATTGAGTTTATTGAAAATAATAAGCCCAGTTTAAGAGAACCCTAAATATAGCTGTCTTCAGTTTATTGTCAAGCTTTTACAACAGGGGATGGACCTGTCTGACACGGCTCTTGTTTAATATTTTAAAGAATGATATTTGCTAAAAATTCTATTAGTGGGATTTTTCGCTTTTTTCAGGAGGAAGCCTAAGTTATTGCTATGTCCTTGATTTGGTGTTGCTGTTGTCATGATCTTCCTCATTTTGAGATAATTAATTTCTTCTTTAGGCATTCTCTTGAAAATAGGTCTGCATGTTCCTTATCAAAAGAGCAACCTATACTATAAAGGGGGATAATTTTAGATGCATTTTGTGCTAATTTGATCCCTTTATTTCCAATTTGATGATTTATTCCAACTTTCCAGCACCTAACAGGTAAGCATAAGTTTCTGTTTGCAGAGCTCTTTATTTAAAATTTAGTTATACCAAACTATTTATTTTCAAATATTTATGTTTTTCAGATTCTAAAGCAGACCTCAACAAATATGAAACTCAATGGCAAGATTCTCCACGTGCCTTGGAAATTGAAAAAGTGATAGAGACTGAAAAAGTACATGGTTATTTGGAAGTGAAAGCTGTTATAAATGTAAGTGTTATAATTTCTAAAATGTTATCGTTTTGAAATAATGAGACATGTTAATATAATTCCCCTTGCTTCAAATTTGCCAAAGGTTTACCTTTTTATCTGAATTTGAAGTATTGCTTAAATATCAATTACTTGCATTGTTTATGATTTTACAATACATATATTAAATAATACAGTGTGTGATTTATAGCTATAAAAGCATATGTAAATCTGAGAAGAAATCACAAAATTTTTAGCTTGCCTGTGGCTTTTGTGGTCATTTTGTGTTAGTAGTAGTAATCCACGTTTACCTTGTAGACACTCCTCACAATTTTTGCTCATTCAACCTGATAATCAGTCAGATTAATTGTCTAAACAATATCTCATTCAATTGCAGAATTAGGTAAAAATTATGTCAATATATCAAATCTTAGAAAAAACTTGTAGACACTCCAAAGGCCATATTTATCATCAATCAGCCAGAAAATAAGTCACATTCATTGTGTTTTTGAAATCTCGGATGAGTTAAAAAATGGGTCAACTTAGGTTTTAAACTAGTCGCAAGATCGAATCTTAAAAAATAACTTTTTGTAATTTCTAGAGGCCACGCTATTTACCAAGTATAAGCCAAAAGGATTATCTTGTATGAAATCAGCAGCAGCCTTTTACCTTTGTCAATATTTTTACCAGCCTTTCAAATCATGTTTTAAAGAAGTTTTAGGCTGTTCATTCATTTGAGCAATTAGGGGCCAATATGGCCCTCTTGCATTTCTATTTTGTCTACCTCTAAGGAAGATATGGTTTCATAGCCAAAAACACTGATTTTGAACAATTGAATTTCTTACCACTTTAAAAATAGTTCTTAATTTGGGTTTATTGCATTGCCATAATATGATCAAAATTATTTAAATATGTTTCATTTTAGGATAAATCTGCAGTATCTTCAGCTGTTGAAGAGAGAGAACTCCTAAAATCACAGGTCAAACAGAAGCGAGAAGTCAACAAAGTAAGTAAAGATAATAAATGTCATAACTTTATACCAATATATAAATACCACTTTGTTACTTTTCATTCAGTTCATTAACATTATACCTTTTCTGCACTAAAGAAAGGATATATTATCCCAGACCTGACTACTTGAGGCATTCAATTGAAACTTGGCAAACCTATTAACCATCAATAGAGCAACCTATACTATCAAGGGGTGTAACTCTAGATGCATGTTTTGCAAATTATGACTAAGTTTTTTTTATCCCCTATCCAGCACTCAACATCTGAACAAAGGCACCTGTAGGTGGTGCTCTTGTTAGCTCACCTGCACACAAAGTCTCAAATTTGAGCTATGCTTGGGAGAATCTGCTTTGACATTGAACAATGTAGGAACCAATACAGCCATAATCTTCCTTGAAAAGGGTCGAAGGTATTGATATTATGTAGAAATAATCTGCTAGTAGACTGTGACATCTGCCCGTCTTATTGATTATATGCCTCGGGGCCCAAAAAGACTCATGTGAACGATCTAGGAACATCATTGTCCTCTTGTCTTAAAATTCAATTTTTTCCTGAATGCTTGACGGATATATTTTTAATGGGTACATGCATGTTTTCTAGTGGTTTTCATGTAATTTTTATGCCCCCGCATCGATAGATCGGGGGCATATTGTTTTACTCATGTCCGTCCGTCTGTCTGTCTGTCCGTCCGTCTGTCTGTCCGTCTGTCTGAAAACTTAACCCGAAAACTTAACCTTGCCAATATCTTCAAGCCTATTCAAGATACAAAGCTAATATTTGGCATGATGATAGATCTCAATGATCCGCATCTGCTTGTACCAAAGTCAAGATCACGTGACAAGGTCGCGGTCATCTGTCAAGGTCAAACTTTGGAAAAAAAAATGCCGTTACGGGGGCATTTCGTGTTTCACAAACACATCTTGTTTTTCCTGCAAATTGAAATGTCTATTTTTATTTTTGCAGAGACCATTGAGCAACAATACCAATGTAGCAAAGAAAGGGCCTGTAGATGGTGGTAGGAGAAAGATATTGAAGACATCGAGAACCGTAAGTATTTGAAAATTATTATAGATAATGCAATTGTGCTGTGAAATCAGGCCGTCAAAACAATAGTTTTATTTAAGATAGGACCAGGTCTAACAGATGTCATTGGGAAAGGGACTTAAAGTTTAAAGTGATTCTTGTGATCACTCTATCTGGAACTGTCATATGTCATCAATATTTACCTAGAGGCCACCTTATTGCCTCAAGTCTGAATATTTGTTGAAAGTGGGTTGTGTTTGGACAAATCCAGAGGTCACATTTTGGCTCAGTTGCCTTGAATCCTAATAACAATAAAGACATGTTATATCGGATGAGTTTGAATTGAGTCAAAAATAATATGACAGGGCCAATTCTAAGAAAAATGAGTGACAATTCGAGAGGCCACATTTAAATGTCTTGAAGGTTTGTTAGAATGTTGGGCCTCATGGCATATTATACATTGAGATCAGGTTTAGTTATGTCCCCCCAAAAGTATGTTTCAGGGGTATATAGAATTCAGCTTATAAGTTGTTTGGACGGTCTGTTCATCAGTCATCAGTCTGTAGCTTTGACTTGTCAGCTCAATTCCTTAGCAACTTATTGGCGGATTTTATTTTACTTTACAGATGTGATCAATTATAAGGTAGAGATGAACAAGTGATATTTGGGTTATGATCCATTAATTCTTGACAAGGTTATGACCCTTAAATGTAAAAACGGCTTTTCATTATTTACAAGCACTTGTAGTGGGGTAATAGTCTGCTTTGCAACAGTCTAGTTGGGGCAAAAGCTAGGATTGAATCAAGGACACCTTATTCGCTTTAATACACCAAGAGATCAATTTCTTGGCACAGTTATCCAGGCAGATATCAGAAAAAAAAGATTTTGCTACAGCCTTAGTGTTGTTGTTGTTGTCCACTTAGCGCAAAAACTGACATTTTGTTATATCTGCATAATCTCTGAAGAAATTTTAATGTCTTTACTTTGGCTCAATTTTCTTGAAACTTAAAGTAGAATAGTTATTATTGTTTATATAAAATTTTGTAAGTCCTTCGAAATTGCACCCTCCTTATACATTGCATTTACAACTTTTCTCACCTTTTTATGACATTTTTCTATCATTTTAGCGTCCGTCTTTTCAAAAGACGGACATTTCTCAACTTCTTCCTTGAGTTCAGACAAGTACTTTTCCCTGTCAATTACTACAATGCCCGACCCTTTATCAGCTGGACGAATAACGATATCGGGATGGTAGAGAAGTTCATAAAAAGCGTCATTCTCAGCCTTTGATATATTGAGCGATCCCTTGTTTTTCGAGTTTTCTACAATGTCAGTCTTTACTAGTTCAAGTAAAGATCAAGGTGATTATCTCGACCCTTGTTTGGAGTGAAATAGCTTTTCTTAGGCAGCTTAAACCTCTCTGAAACACTTTCCTCTCTATCTTTGTCATCACTTTTATCATGAAAAATTTTCTCAATCTCATTCTTCTCTCCCCTTCGGAATGGTCGGAGATAAGCTTCAGCTTGTCAACCTTATTTTGTCTGGGAATGAACTTCAAGCCTTTTTCTAATAGTGAAATGTGGGCGCTTCTAAATCCACACTTAGAAAGATTTGTAACCGAAATATTAGAGGAGTTGTTTCTTTTAACATTTTCTGTTTGAGAGTTTCTGTCATGATTTTTCTTTACGGTCTGTTTTCGTTTAACCTGCCCTCAATTAGTGCTGTTTGATGAAAAAGTCGCAAAATTGTGTGCTCTTGGCAGCCCAAAATGCTCATTTCTCTGGTATTGTGTTTTAAGAGAAACCCGTTTGCGTTTGTTAACCTTTTTCTCCTTCGAAGGAGGGTGTACTTGAAACAATAGGTTAACTATTTGTTTTCGTTTTTCATCCCATTTTCATGGAATTTCTGGATTGCTCGTTTGTTCATTCCATTTGAATGGAATTTCTGGACTCACATTTGTTCATTCCATTTGCAAGGAATTTCAGGGTCGATCACTTGTTCATTCCTTTCGCATGGAATATCGTGATTGATCATTTGTCCATTCCATTCGCATGGAATTCGAGTTATTCCTTGACATGGAATTTTGGGGTCTAAAGATCCAATTCCGGACGTTTTACCGGGGTTCATGAAGTCGCCGTGGCTATCATGATTAGAAGAATCAAACTAATCGATAATACTAGATTTTACCTGATTCGTATTTGATTCCTCTGACTTAAACTCATAAATTAGACTAAAATGAGAATTATCTTGAAGTAAACGGATACTCACAGTTGGGTCCCGAACTACACTCTCATTTTCACATACAAACCTATTCTATTCTTCTAACTTTCTATCAGTTGCCACCAGGACACACACACCATACCGGTCCGCCGATGCTTGCACCTCGGCTTCCGTCGCCCATGATGATACACGCCCGTCTTTGCATTTCTGTTGTTTAATATGGTAGTCAAATTCTCCGTCAACCAAGGAAATATACTTATCGAGATGTTTTTCCATGTGATTAACTACCTCTCTTCGAACTTTTCCGTGGTAATTCTGAGAACCATATAAGTACAGGCTTAGGCACCTGAAGTAGCAGTTACCGTCTTTACTGATACTTGTAATTCTAAATGTATTTCCATTCAAACTGCGGTCCTGTTACTTACTAAGTACCCGTAATGTTTTCTGCTTAGTGTCTCTAAGTCTCTTTTTTTCCTCCGTACTCCATTTACTTAGACTCTATTTCGCCATGGGATCGATTCTATTGTACATTTCCTGCATCGCTCTTTCACAATCTTCCGCTTTACTCTAACAAGCCTCCAACGCAATGTCCATCAACTGCAAAGCCGCATCCTTCTTAACCTTCTTAACCTTTTCACATTTCTCACCCATTTGTCCCCATTTGGGATAATTGATGACTCCAGACATTTTTTCAGAAAATCAGCATGGCTTCTGTAACGAAGTTACTTACTCAATACATTCTGTATGTTCCGTAGTGGATCCATTTTTCCTCTTCAAGGAATGGAAACAATATAATATCACAATTTTTTTCCGAAGGGAATAGAATAAATATTTAATAAAACACTCAGTATTCGATATTTCGGCAAAAAGAAAACGAAAAATATTCTAACACTACTACATAATAATTTTAACTGATACAGCCATTTTAAATTTATCTCACTGACTCATGGCTTTGGCGCTCTGTCCGGTCTGCGGAGTACATCTTCTTTAAAACCGTAAATCTCACATCAGAGCTTGAATTCTCGCCCATTTTAAAATGGAGATTTTTAAAATGCAATAAGTTGTGTACGGTGTGATAAGGTGGTATATGTGGGAGAGACAGAGAGACAGTTGAATGAAAGGATGAAAGAACATCTGAGGGATATACGCTTTCAGCGCGAGAAATCGCTAAATCTTCATTTTAAAATCATTTAAAAACGCTCGCATTCTTTTCTTCAAAGGATGATACTGAGAGTGCTCACTGTTGTATTTATTTTTAAGAAATTTTATCATTAAGTTGATTTACTTTTCCAATAAAAAATAATCTATTGTAAATTGAAACCAATTGTCAATAATAGTACCATATTACCTTTATTTGCTGGTAACGCCATATGTAATTTGTAATTGAAGCAACAATGTGTAGAATTATTTGTAATGCTTGAAAACATTGCAACCGCTATTCTAGTTTAGGCATGAATAATTCATGATACCAAAATCAGCATTTTTACTCATGTGGAAGAGTTTAATTGAAGCTAACCTATGTTTTTTGTGCTGTAACATGCTATAAAGCAAAGGAATTACAAATTTCTACTGATGCTTTTTTTTCTTGATGTCTGTATATCCCTTTTTGACATTATCAAGATGGGGCACGTTTTGCACATGGCATTTTGACATTTCTTGTTAATCATAGGTAAAATGACGAAAAATTACATTAAATTAAAGATGTTGGAAAATTATTTATGTCTCAGAGTCTAAATTTGACAAATCTTTAGTTTTGTGACTGGGCCACTAAATGAATGGTATTTAGGATCAGTCATGAAGTTTTGTTTGAGACAAGATCATCGTAACATAATCTAGATTTCAAAAGTTATTAAGTGAGCCTATTCTAGACAAGGTTAAGATCAGCTTCACTCTAATAAAAGTCAACAAACAGAGTCTTTTTCTCACATAAACAATTTTTTACATGTTAGATACCAATTTTTGAGAAACTACGGTGACAGAAATACTGAGAGAATGTGTTTAAGTTGACATCATTTCGAAAGTGATCTTACACATGTTTAAAACAACATGCGTTAGATGATGAAAAAGAAAGACAAGGAAATCTCTGGTGGCTTTTCCCTATAGAAGACACCATTGAGAATGTGAGAAAATTAGAAAGCCATGAATGAATCCGCCCATAAAATCCATTTTTTTCATCCTGTCACAATAATTTTTGGTGGACTGATAGAGGGTTACTCAAGGATCATTCCAGGGAAATTTGATTTATATCCAACAGTTACATTCTGAGAAAATGATTTACAAAATTTCCACTATATAACAAATCAAGAAATGACCTCCGCGCATAAAATGCATGTTTTTCATCCATCACAAAATTTTTGGTAGATTGATAAAGGGTCACCAAAGGATAATTCATGTAAAATTTAATTTGTATCCTTTCTTCGAATCTTAGAAAACTCACTTTTTACCATATTTGGAAATTAGCCACGCCCATTTATTCCATGTTTTTCATTGGATCAAAATTTCTTGAACAAATTTGAAAGAGGGTCACCCAAGGATCCTTCCTGTGAAGTTTGGTTGAAATTCATCCAGTAGTTTCTTAGAAGATTTTTCAAGAAAAAGTTTATGACCGGACGCACAGACTGACAGACGGACGCACAACGGACACAACGCCATGGCAATAGCCTTCGGCCAGTGGAGCTAAAAATCTTTCACTGATATGAACAACTGTCTTCGATTTTTTTTTACTGAAATTGAGATCCATGTTATAAATAAATGTCATTCATTTATATATTTCAGAAGTTATGTCAAGAACTGTCATCATCCCTACCAACATGGAGAACAGTGGATTTGAGGAATCAAATATTGGCCACTATACGGCTTTTTGCCACACCTGAGTCCTACCGCAGCGTAGCAGATCGATTCAACTTTAGCAAAGGTCAGCTGCATGGTATTGTTGGATCAGTCTGTCATGCTCTGGTAGGACTTAGGCAGAGTTACATCAAATGGCCTTCAACTGCTGAGCTTCAAGGTACCGGTACCTTCATTATTATAAATTAGACTAGCAAGTCAAACAGCAATTTCTCCTTTTCTTACAGTATGTCCAAATATACATACCAAATATATTCTCATTTAAAGCATACTATTTAGAAAAGTATCAAATCCTAATAAATCAATTTTGCTATGTCATTGCCTAGGTGGGTGCATCAGGACTTATGGCAAAATACAAAAACAAAAAGTTCATAATTAATTCTTTATATTAAACTATTGGTTCATAGTAATCAGTTAAACACAAAGAGAAATTGAGAAAGTACATTTAGTTTTTACATAAAATGTTATTTATTGTGTAATAAATGTCTATTTGGATCAGAACACATAATACCAATTGTATTTTTAAACTTTGTCAGAATGTTTGTCTACATGTTACCTACTTTTTGAGATATAAAGGTTGGATATGATAACAAAAGTTTAGTGGTAACCTCAAGGGTTAACTATATTAATATATAGAGGATAATTGTTTGTTTCAGTGTAAGATCGATTTATATTCATTGAGTGAACAACAAAAGCTATATTTTCACGAGGAAAATATAGCCTTTGTTGTTCACAAAAAGAAATATAAATCGATCTTGCTCGAAAAACAAACGATTATTCTATTTCTTTATTGCACAAATGAGATAAAATGTGAATCTTCTAGGACATATTTTCATAAAGCTTGCCATTTTGCGTGTGATTGCTATGCAACATTCATTGTGACGTCACTTATTTTGCCCGGCATAGATGACGTCAGATAGGATGAAATGCACAAAAGCAGGGTATAAGTTTTTGATAATTTCACTGCTTTTGTGGTGAGATTATCAAGTGCTAATCTACCGTTATTTCTTGATAAATGACTCAAAAGCATTAAAGAAAGACTTATATAACCCAGAGGTTATCACAAAATTGTGCAATCTAACCAACAAGTTTATCTAACCAAGTCAAGCCTAACAACATTCCTGGGTTCAAAATTAATAAGGTTTGTTCATATTTGAGAAATTTGACCCCGCTTTGGTCATTTGAAACTTATAACTTTTTCTGTTTAAAATGTGTTAAATTATTCTTGTTATATTTAATCTGGCAAGAGTTTTGTGCAATTTGATGGAGGACCGTCCCTTGACATAATTTATTATCTAATGTAGATGGTTGATTCAGAAAGATCCGGTGTTTCATCCTTTTAATATCACGAAAATCTGTGAAGACTTTATATAAGTTGTAAATGTACAGCCAATCTACTTTCCCTAAATAACTGAAAGAGTGCTCTTTTATGATTCAGGTATTTCTGATGAATGCAATGTCTATGGGTTCCCAGGTATTGTTGGAGCGATCGATGGAACATACATTCCTGTTCAAGGAATGTTTGGTGGAAACAGAGACTCGTACATTTGCCGGAAGGGTTTGCCAGCAATGTACCTTAAGGTAAAATAATAATCTTAACTTTTATTTATAAAATTTATTTATTAATATGAGATAATGGTAAAATGAAGGTAATTAAAGTAAATAACAAACTTATGATTTGGTTAAAAGGTCTGATAGGAATATTCTCCATGAGGAATACTATCACATCATACTGAAAAGGGAAGATGTAAATTAGATGCTTGAAACTATTTAAAATATTATTCTCAAATAGCCTCAGAAGAAACAGAGATAAAACTATACAAAAGTTGCATGTCAAAACTTAACCAAGAATTTCTTAGTTTGAAAAGCTTTAAAATTCCATTAAATTCAAAGTCAGTGATTACAGGTCTAGAGACTGATATGATGTTCACAAAAGCATATGCAAAGGACATGTATATATATTATAGGGCGGAAACTTTGAAATTTATTTTTATCAGGTGATGGATATCAACAAAGTTTCACTGGAATAATCCTAGGTGGTGTAAATCCCTAATCAATCAATAAAGAAATCAATCAATAAACATATCTTTATAACAATATCCAATTATATGTGGTAATATTGCAAGCTGAAATAAATTTCCACAGAGAGAATGAATATCCATGAAATTTTACTGGCTTGAGATGAAGAGAACATTTGTTGATTTCATCGAGGTATGAAATTAAAAGCCTTATCACACTGTATGATTATGCGAAGCGGATTATTACATGATAGACATTAGGTTTTTAGTTTTATACATCCTTGAAATCAACAAATAGTCTCTTCATGTCTTCATATCATAATTCAATTTCTTGAGGCAAAATTGTTAAGATTTATACTGAAAACATGGATTTGTTATGTAACTTCTTTCTGAACAACAAAAAAAAACTGCATCATCAAACTTGTTGTCATTGACTAATGAACCAATTTTTTCAGCCAATCAGAATGCATGAATCTTTGTGTACACAAATAGAACTTAATTATTGGTCATTGTATTAGGCATTTCAATTTCCCTGGCAGAGGGATTGGGACACAAATCGTTTGTTGTATTGATATATTCATATATCATTATACAGGTTGTATGTGACAGGCGTATGGTTTTTAGAGACGTGCAGACAGGGTACCCTGGGTCAGTACATGATTCCAGGGTATTCAAGCGACCTGAAGGTGCATTTGGAAAGTCCTTCCGAAAAATTGCCTGCAGACTTTCACATTTTAGGGGACTCTGCCTATCCTAATACCTCATATTTCCAACACCTTTTCGGGATAATGGTCATTTATCTTCTAAAGAAAAAAGTATAATAAGCTCCATTCAAAAGCAAGGGTAATTGTAGAGCATTCCATTGGTCTACTCAAAGGCAAATTTCGTAGACTGAAGTATCTCGCTATGGGAAATTACACAGAAATTCCCTATGTAATCTTCGCCTGTTGTATTTTACATAATTTTATATTATTGTCAAATGAAACAGATGAAGATGACATTGACTTATCTGATAATGCAGATGAGGATAACATCATTGATGAGTTGCCTGCAAATCCAGACAAAAGAGGGGACCAAAAAAGGAGAACTATTTCAGAAAATCTGTGAATTAATTATTTGAAAAAGAGAAATTTCTGCGCCTTAATATTTTTGACAAATCTTGAATAGAATTAGCACATTTTTCTTGAATGAATATTCATGAAAAAAACAACACTTTCTTCTATGATACACTAAGCCTTCAATGTGAATATTAATTTCTTATTTAAACCTTGCATTTCAAATCATATTTGAAATATCCTTATTTTCATTGCAAGATATTAACTTAATCATCCCCAACAAGGTTTAAAATCATCATAAGATATCGAGGGGTCAGTGCAATACTATTGTTGGTACTTATATATTTATAGGCACTTACATTAGACTTGCACTGATCCCTCAGTTTGCCAATCACACTGCTTGGTGTCAACGGGGGAGGATTTCCTTTAATCAGATGTATCCACATATGAAGTTTCATAATCAAAGCTATATTCTTTTGGAGCTTTGCTCTGTACAAAATCCAATCCAAGTTTGAAAACCAAGAAAGGGCAATCATGTTAGTTGGCAAAACTGTGACATTTCCTAAATACGAAATAATAGGATAGGCAGAGTTGAAATTGTCATGATGTTTTGTCTATTTACATTTTCTTGTCATCTACTACATAAATTAAAATCAAATTAGAATTTATGTATTTTTATGCTCCCCGAAGGGAAAGCATATAGCCGCCGCTTTGTCTGTCCGTCCGTAATTCCGTCCGTCCCCACCTATTTCTCCATAACCCCTGGGCAAAATTGAATGAAACTTACCATTTGAACTCCCTATGATATAGTGATGATGCATCTGTGACGGTTTTTGGATTTGAGGCCTCGTCACGAGATCAAGGGACTTAGGGTAAAAAATAGTTTTTCCCAAATTTCTCCTAGTCTAACAGTCAGAATTTAGTCAAATTTCATATTTGTGTAGCAAATCAGATGCCCTTTACTATAAACAATTTGAAATTAACGTAAACAAATATATTATGGGAAAAGGGGGCTTAATGTTTGTTACCTTTACGTAGGCGCGTAAATTACAGTTATTTTTTCATTTCTCCTAGTCTTATGCTCAGAATTTGAAGAAATTTCACATTTGAGTAGCAAATCAGATGCTCTTTACCCTAAACTATTTGAAATTTGTGTCTTAAAATATGTCATGCAAAAAGGGGGTTTAATGTTTGTTACCTTTATGTTAGCTGTATAAGATAACAGCTTATTTGAGTCTTTGAAATCTGACCACAGAGCATATCTCCTAAAGTATAATAGCTATCAACTTGAAACTTGAAGTGCAATACACCAGAACTATAACTCTTGCTTGCATAATTTTGGAGTTATTGTCCTTCGTTATTTTTAACACATTTAATAGGAGGTAAATCTCTGACAGTACAAAAGAATCTTTAATCTATTAGGCTTCAGTTTACCATCAAGCTTTTGTGGCGGGGGATGTCATGCTCTTGTTTTTGTGACAATGCCTTATTCGGGGAGCATAATCCGTCTCTGACGGCTCTTGTTTTGTTTTCATGGAGGTTTTAAAATTAGAACTTAATCACACTTTATGAATGAAGGAATGAGATGAAAAATGCAAGTGTGAAATGGTTCATACCCCCAATGAATTAAAATAAATCTTTGGGCTATTGTCATGGCGCTGTGTCCATAGTGCATCCGGTCGTAAACCTTTACTTTGAATATCTTCTCAGAAACTACTGTATGAATTTCAACCAAACTTCACAAGAATGATTTTTGGATGATGCTTTTTCCAAGTTGTTAAAAGAAATTTTGATCCTATGAAAAACATGGATTTAATGTGCGTTGCTGATTTCTGAATATGGTAAAAAAGTGACTTTTCCCAGGACCATATTGATGGATACTAATATAATTTTACATGAAATGATTTTTGGGCGACCATTTATCAGTCTTCAAAAAATTATTGTGATCAGATGAAAAATAAGCATCTTTCTCTTAATGTTATATAGTGTAAACTTCGGATATAATTTTCTCAGAATCTAACTGACGGATATCAACCAACTTTCATTAGAATGAACCTTGAGTAAGCCTTGATCAGTCTACAAAAAATAATTTTGATTGGATGATTTCATTGGCGGAGGTCATTTCTCTAAATGTTATATAGTTGAAACTTTGAAAATCATTTTTTCAGAATCTAACTGATAGATACCAATTAAATTATACTGGAATGTTGTGATTGGATCAAAAATATGTATTTTACAGACAGAGGTCAATTTTCTAGCTCACCTGAGCACATCGTTTTCAAGGTGAGCTTTTGTGACCATTGAATGTCTGTCGTCCGTCGTGCCAGGTCATGCGTCAACAATTGAAGTGTTTGCACTCTAGAGGCCACAAATATGGTCCGATATTCATGAAACTTAGACAGAATGTTTGTCAGGTCACAAGGATGAATCCTATTGAAAATGGGAAGGATCCGTGCCATATCACGGGAAAAGGGGCCTTAATGACAATTTTCTTGTTTACACTCTAGAGGCCACATATATGGTCCAATCTTTATGGAACTTGGTCAGAATGTTTGTCAGGCCACAATGATGAACCCTATTGAAAATGGGAAGCGTCAGTGCCATATCACAGAAAAAGTAGAATTATGACCTTTGCTTGAAAATTTGCTTATCATTAAATGAGACAAAGATACGAAGGTGAGCGATATAGGACCATCATGGTCCTCTTGTTATATTTCATTCATTAATCTTGAATATTTTCTGTACAGAAATATTTCAGCATGTGGTAATACGTAACCTTTATTTACTTGAAATAAAAAAGTAACTAGTTCATTCATTTGTTCACTGAAATTCTCATCATATAAGTAGATTCAGGCCTGTGGAGAAAATCAGCTCAAGCAGTTCTAGTTTGTAATTAATTATAATTGTTCAATAAGTTTTTCTAAAAGGTCATTTTTTTCTTTTTGTTTCTACCAAAATCCCTTCTAAAATTCTGTTGCTATTTTCTGATCATTCTTTGAACCATTCTGGGGTTTTTGACCGGGTTTTCTGTTTTTTTCTTTTTATTACTGGAAGTTCTGGTGATGTGGAAATATTGTTTGGCTTTTCTGTCTCTGGTGTTTGGAAAAGTTTTCTTTTGGGGTCTTTTTGGGGGTTTGAATTTTCTTTTTCTGTAGAAAATGAATAGTTACAAGTTAAGAGAAGAAATTATTCTTTTAATTAATTGAGGTTTGATACTAAAAACCTAATTATACTGGATGAACACATGAAGCTTGTTCATACTGAAGTGCAATTTTGTTTTTAGTTTCACACATCTATGAGTTCAAATAATACTCTTCATATGTTGTAATATAAAATCATGAGGATAAAATATCAATACATTTGACAATGATTCAGATTTCTTGTGGGTTTACATTGTGCACAAGATTTCAAAATAGCTGCAGTGCTTAAATTTGTTTTCATTTTGGAATACACTTTTTCAGCCCATTTATAAGTACAATTGTCATGGAGACCACCAAAATAAAATTATTCATCTATGAATTACTTTTTAGTGTTGTCTGTTGAAAAGGAGCAAGCTGATAGGCTTACAAGTTGGTTTAAAACATCCATGAGAATAATCTCTAGCACTAAGCTATTTTATAGGTTTACGCATTAAATAGTTTAATGAAAATATGTAAATACATGTACATGTTTATTAGAGTAATTCGCTTTTTATGCCCCCACATTGATAGATCGGGGGATGTTTGTCTGTTTGTAGTGGACATTTTTGTTAAACACATCTTGTTTCTTTTAATCATTAAATTATGAAAAGCATGATTTTTTTCATAATTCATGATTATAGAAAACTAAATAAATATCACACTTTTATGTATGAAACCACCCTTGGTATCATTATAAAAAGTTAATGTTTTTCAATTTCAAATCTTCTTAAAAGAGAAAAATATAAAAATATTTTATCTTTCTTTCGTGGAAGATTGTTGCACAAATTCCAGACATCTAATTTAAAGATAAATGTTGTAGATTTGAGTGTATATATTTGAAATATATTCTATCCTTGATATAGAAAGTATTGCTAGAAAATGAAAAAAAAAAAGAATAGAAGTAAAAAAAAAATGTGTATAAATGGATTCCATTTCTCCCTTTTTGGACTGATCCCTGATTATTCCTGGTTTGAGACAATGCATAGACTAAGATCAGTCTTCACACTGGTGCATGTTTGTTTCACCAGCTTGTCTTTTTAACATAGACTTTATTTGGTTCAAGGATTATCTTACATTTCAAATAGTCTACACTTACCTTCAGGACCACTTAAACTTGAAATTGTAAGTGGAGGTACTACTGCTGGATCCTGACCAAACAAACTTTCCATCTCCCCGTAGTACCTCCACGATTGCCTGTTTCGACCTGTGTGGCTGTTATGGTCTTTTACAGCTTTGTATCTAAGAATGAATGTACCAACATAGTTTAATCAAACAAACAAGCAATGTATATTCAGGGATGTAGAAATACAGAATTCCTCCACTTGTCCAGGGCCCTCTACTTGTCCCTGGACAAGTAAAAAATGAATTTTCTACTTGTCCCTGATCAAAAATTGCATGTCATCAAGAGAGAAAATCTATCAATTTTGAAAAAAAAAGTTTTAAAAGAAGAAATTGCTGGACTCCAGCATTTTCTTTATCAAAAACAATGTTTTCTATCTTTGATATTATCATTATGATAATCAACCTCTTAGATTTTTTAATACCATTCCTATTTTTGTCCTGGTATTTACTTGTCCACGGACAAGTAAAAACCTATGGTTGACATGTTGGGCATGGTAATTCCAATTCACAAATTGTTACTTTAACTGTGATCATTTCCTGTGATTATATTGTACATAGTTATTTTTTGAGCCCTTTGCCTTAAATGTTTTGTGATTTTTAACTCCACTGGCAAAAAATTCTCATACATGGAGGTAGAATGATCATTCTGGACACAAACAAACGGACCTCAGATTTAAAATTATCACATGGCCAAAAAGAAAATTATACCTCTAAATTGTAAAAGATTAAAAACAAATGATCAAAGCCATATGTGTACACTGTAAAATAACCCTTTCCATGCTGAACCCAGAATATTCATGCCTCTACTGGGGGTATAGGCAAGGATAAGCATGCGCAATTGAGTAATCTGATCTTAGTCTACACCACCTGATTTTATTTTTAAACCAGAACAATTAAAACGGATATTTTTTTTAAAAAAAATAATGAGTCACAATTAGTTCATTCAGTACTTTCAGCATTCTAATTTCAATTTTGCAAAGTCAGCAAAACAAGGGTTGATTGTTAATCACTAATCTTTACGACTGAGAAGTAATGGGTTACCTTTGTTTTAAATTGGACCACTTCTTTTCACATTGATTGGGCTCTTGTTTAATTCCCTGTTTCGCTAATTCTTGAGAAATTATCTTCCCTACTTCCATTTTTTTCTTTGAAGTTTCAAACAGATGTTTCTTGTCTGTGTATATTTGAATTGGCATCAACACACTACTGTGGTTCCAGTAGTTCCTCTCTGTAAATATAAAACATTAATTGTTGAATAGCATTTATTGTTGGAGCTTTTGGATTTATGAATGAAAATATAATTTTGTAGATAACAAATGGTAATTCAAATTAAGCATAACAAATGGTATTTCAAATTAAGGAATGATAATTTGTATTGAGGCACTATTTTAAAACTTTGAATTATTTGTGTCAATGTTTTATCTGTATTTAATATTGATTTTAGTGACAATTTTAAACATAGATATACATACATCTACATAAGTATAATGATATTAAATGAGGAGTCATAAGCATTGAAAATGTGTTTTTTTAATAGCTTTAAACTTATTGACTATGCAAGATAGTACTCATGTCAAAGGTTAAACTCCACTTGTATTTTATGCTCGACTGTTTTCTGGGTAAAAACAGGGCTATAATTATGGCCTTGGTGACAGCGTCTTTATTGTCATGGTTTTTGCAAATTAATAATTGCCTAAGACAATATTTACTGGCCAGCATCCAGCGCAGGCACCCATAGGAGTATCCAAAATGCAATATTCTTGATGTCTTTTACAGACAGATACAGTTAGTTACATTGCGAAATTGACTTAAATTTCGATTTTAAATCGCTCACTCAGCGCTCTATTCATTCATTCCAAATACTCACTCAAGCCTTTCAAAGACGCTCAAAATTACTGTAATATATAAAATCAACAACTACCTTCTAAATGAACTAGAACTGTCGCAGAGCGGACTTATACCCCCCCACAAGCAAAATGCAAGTGCTATTAGTGCAGAAAGTGTTTTAACAGATATTGAGGTCATATGCAGCATTTGCATGACGTTTCATGATTGTAGGTCGATTGGTCCTTGAGTTAGAGTCCGTAAACGAAAAATTGAACAAAGGCTCACTGTGACCTTGACCTTTGACCTATGTGACCCCAAAACAATAGGGCACTTCCTTGGGTCATAAGTACCATTTGCTTAAAGTTTCATGATTGTAGGTCGCTTGGTTCTCGAGTTAGAGTCCGTAAACGAAAATTGAACAAAGGCTCACTGAGACCTTGACCTTTGACCCTATGTGACAATAGGGCACTTCCTTGAGTTATTAGCAGTATTTGCTTAAAGTTTCATGATTCTAGGTTGCTTTGTTTTTGAGTTAGAGTCCGGAAATGAAAAGGTCTACGGACGGATTGACAGACAGACAGACATGGTGAAACCAATATACCCCCCTCTACTTCGTAGGTAGGGGTATAATAAAGCAAGAACCAAATCGCAAATTCACCGACATATTTGAAATTTAAAGCGTTTGATTGGTAGTTGAAAAAATAGGAACCTATTTATAGAACTTTTATGCATATTTCATTAAAGGGAGGTAATAAACATAGCTAATTTTGTTCATCCTGAACAAATATATATGCTGGATTACCTCCCTTAAATTTCGCTCAAAACTCATCCCACTCATCCAAATTCATTTCTAAATCATTCCTAATTCATTCATGTTGTCAAATTCATGATGTTTTCAACTGTACAGATACTGAGGACAATGTGATAAACAAAGTTTGATCACCACTCATGGTCAATATTTTCAGCTCCATTGGACATAGTCCAACAGTACTATTGTCATGGCTTGGTGTACATACATCGCAGTCAGTAAACTACTACTTTAAATATCTCCCCTGAAACTACCACCCAAATTTCAAAATAACTTGTTTTCTTTAAATGTCAGATGAGGCATTTAACACAATGTTTCAGTCAATATCACAGCTTAAGCTGAAAGGTTAAAAATCATTCATTCTTTAATTAAATTAATTACAAAAAGTTTTGTATTTTAATGCCCCTGTATCTTAAGATCGGGGGCATATTGTTTAATCTTTGTCTGTCTGTCTGTCTGTCTGTCTGTCTATATGCAAAACTTTATCAAAAACTTAACATTGCCAATATCTTCAAGCCTATTCAAGACACAAGCCTCATATTTGGTATGATGAAAGACCTCAATGATATATAACTGCTGATACCAAAGTCAAGGTCACGTGACAAGTCAAGGTCATCTGTCGATGTCAACTCAAAAACTTAACATTGTCAATATATTCAATCCTTTTTTAAGGTACAAGCCTCCTATTTGGTATGATGATACATTTGGTAAGGTCAAGTATCAATGTCAAACTTTTTCAAAACTTAACATTACAACCTAACATCTTCAGTTCATTAAAGTCTATTTTAGACACTTTCTCATAATTTACATGATGAAAGATCTCAGTGATATACATCTGTAAGTATCAAGGTCAAGGTCATGTAACAAGGTTGTTTCAGGTCATCTGTCAAGGTCAACAATTTGAAAAAAAAACATACCTTTAAGGGGGCGTTTGCTTTTCACAAACACATTTTGTTTATTCGAATCTTCTTACTAATGATATCTTTGATGTACTTAAAGAACCTTTGGTTTGGTAGGATACAAGGGTGAATTATGCAACCTTATGAGCATGAATTTTATTTCACAGAACAATTTCTCCACTGAAACAGCTAATATATATATTGCTTTTAAGTTGAGACTGTTTATATTCTTGCAAGGTGAATGGATGAAAATTGGTTTCATACTTTCATGAAAAGAATTATGTGCATGCAAATATCTCGTTAGCTTACACACAAAGTAGTCCCAAAAGAATTCTTTCTCATAATAATAAATTAATTACCTTTAACCCTGATGATTTTAAATATTTAGCAATGAAAGGAGTCCAAGTAATATATGGAAGTATGAAACTTAAAACCAAATCACTAGCACAAGACTGATTGGATAGAAAATTTCTTTTTTAAAAGAATGCTTTGCATCATCCATGATATAAGTGATTCCTTACCATCTTCCATCATGCTTGATTTATCCTCAGCCCACTCCAGATTACTCACTTGGTACAGCTGACCAGTTTCCACCGTATCTATGAATTTACCACCAATTTCAATGGTTTCTAGTTGGCTCGAGGAGACCGTAATGCCATATTTACTGGCCATCTCCCCTGCCAACATCGCTGAAACCCATGTTCCATGTTCTGTAAATAAAGAAATTGAAACTTGTTGATTTCAGGAATAATGTTCACACATGCTTAATAATTGTGTAGACTTACATACTTTTCCCTCTTTGATTCAATGTAGAAAGGAATGTCCCTGGGCGGAAACCAAACATGACCCAATAGGAATGGTAAGAATAAACTTGCTAGTCCAATAATTATAAAGCAGTGCATGGAATTACCAAATTATTCAGTATAACCAAACTAAACCAAACTTTTACCAAATTAATTCAAATATTTTGATAAATGTGACCCGTCATGCGAAAAAAGACCATCTGGGAATTGCGTAAGATGTCGACCCTAGTCAGACTGCGCAAACTGCCTAGGGTCAAAACTTTTCGCACCGTGCCTATTTTCTGAATCTAGAATGATCAATGTATCTCTAGTGAAAGAATTTTTGAAATACTACTTCTGGTTGACCTATGTTGGATCGAATCTCCTTACAATTATTCATTTTACCAAATTCCCGGATGGCCTATTTCGCATGACAGGTCACAAATATAAAGTTCAACAATGTCTTGTTTAAAATTTCTTCGAAAAAGTTTGAAAATGTTATCAAATCATGAATGAAAATGTAGAATGTCTGTGTAGTCTGCTACGCTAAATCAGGTTAATGTCGGACAAGTTGGTCATTGGAATTCGACACCGCTGAATCTGGTATACCAAATAATTGAGAAATCTTATAAAAGGTTGTTTTTCACAAAAATTTGGATAGTTTCAACAAACTAATCCAGTCCAGATTTCTCACAACGGAAAATCTGGTATAACGATTTATTGAAAAAAAAAATAATGAAATTAAGGTCTAGTTTAATTTCAAAATGATTCAGTAATTGTCTTGCTATGTTAATGCAGTCCATGGTTTCTAATTATTGATAATTCGGTATACCTGGCTATTAAAGTTCACCTTTAGCAATAGGAAATACATTTCAGTGTTTGTATTTTTCATATGTAGTAATTGTTTTCATATAAATCTCAATTGAAACATTGATAAAACATATAATAAGAGTAATATTAGGATAAATATGGTAACAGTTTGGTTTAATTTGGTATTTATTGAATAATGTGGTAATTCCACCTGTCCATGCACCTGTTATATATAAATAATAAGTTTCTAATGATAACCGCATTATATCATTGTTCTAAAAATAACTATGTGATATAAGAAATATCATACAGAATGTTATCTCATGGATATTTGTACAGTTATAAGAAAAATAGTATACTTCTCTCTTTTCTCCCTTTAATTTAAATCCTGTGAAAATCCTGTGAAAAATAAATATACTAATTTAATCCTCGACCCAGTAGATACCTCCAAACAGATCTCGTTGATTAATTCCTGTTTTCTTTGGTGATATAACCAGCATCATATGATATATTGTAAGGCTTTACTGGTCTAACATACAGAAAAGCACTGTACAATACTTGCTAACCATAATTGCTTGCATAGAAATAGGCGATGAAATAACCATTTTTATAAGCGATTCGACAGCGAGACTGATGACAGTGGCACTTAGTCATGCACGCAAGTAATCAAGTCGAATGATTGCTTCACTTAATTCCAAGATATATCGAAAAGGTTGCCTTCTTTTTATACGCCCGTCGAAGACGGGACGTATTATGGGATCACCCGTGGCGTCCGGCGTCCGGTTGTCCGGGCGTCCGGGCGTCCGGCGGCGTCCACTTCTTTGTCCGGAGCATAACTCTGTCACTTGAAGTCCGATTGACTTCAAACTTGGCAATTGTATTCTTCTCATCATTGCGGAGTGCAGTGCACAAGAACCATAACTCTACCTGGCCTATTTTTTGAGTTATTGCCCTTTGTTGTTTTTCAGACTTGAATCTTGTCCGGAGTATATCTCTTAAAGTTTAATAGCTAGGGTCATGAAACTTCATGGGTGTATAGATCTCACCAAGGGGGAGTGCAGTGCACAAGAACCATAACTCTACCTGGCCTATTTTTTGAGTTATTGCCCTTTGTTGTTTTTCATACTAGAATCTTGTCCGGAGTATATCTCTTAAAGTATAATAGCTAGGATCATGAAACTTCATGGGTGTATAGATCTCACCAAGGGGGAGTGCAGTGCACAAGAACCATAACTCTACCTGGCATATTTTTTGAGTTATTGCCCTTTGTTGTTTTTCATACTAGAATATTGTCCGGAGTTTATCTGTAAAAGTATAATAGCTAGGATCATGAAACTTCATGGGTGTATAGATCTTACCAAGGAGGAGTGCAGTGCACAAGAACCATAACTCTACCTGGCCTATTTTTTGAGTTATTGCCCTTTGTTGTTTTTCAGACTTGAATCTTGTCCGGAGTATATCTGTAAAAGTATAATAGGTAGGATCATGAAACTTCATGGGTGTATAGATCCCACCAAGGGGGAGTGCAGTGCACAAGAACAACAACTCTACCTGGCCTATTTTTTGAGTTATTGCCCTTTGTTTTTTTCAGACTTGAATCTTGTCGAATATATCTCTTAAAGTTTAATAGCTAGGATCATGAAACTTCATGGGTGTATAGATCTCACCAAGGGGGGGGTTCAGTGCACAAGAACCATAACTCTACCTGGCCTATTTTTCGAGTTATTGCCCTTTGTTGTTTTCCAGACTTGAATCTTGTCCGGAGTATATCTCTAAAAGTATAATAGCTAGGATCATGAAACTGCATGGGTGTATAGATCTAACCAAGGGGTAGTGCAGTGTACAAGAACCATAATTCTACCTGGCCTATTTTTTGAGTTATTGCCCTTTGTTGTTTTTCAGACTTGAATCTTGTCCGGAGTATATCTGTAAAAGTATAAAAGCTAGGATCATGAAACTTCATGGGTGTATAGATGTCATCAAGGGGGAGTGCAGTGTACAAGAACCATAATTCTACCTGGCCCTTTTTTGAGTTATTGCCCTTTTTTTTTATACTAGAATCTTGTCTTGAGTATATCTCTAAAAGTATAATAGCTAGGATAATGAAACTACATGGGTGCAAAAAATATTCATTCAAAATAACCTCAGTTCTATTCAAACCCCCAGTTAAAACTAAGCAGTGTGACGGGCGTATCTTGTGACAATTTGGCACCTTGTTCATGATTGGAATGCCAATATATATAGGCATCCCTGAGTCCAACCAAAGCAAGGCAGACTGATTCAACAATAAAATGGAGCTGGCCTTTGTTAAAACTAAAACGACCTGCCACACTCCGAAAGGACTTAAGGGTGGCAAGCAGCTTGATTGTCGAAAGCAATTTCTTCCGCAAATCGACACATCTCCAATTATCATTCAGACCAGAACTGTTTGATAGGTGTTGTAGGTAACGTAATGTTAGACGAAAGTTGCTACTCTCAGAGGACTAACATATATTGAAATACTCGCAAGACATAGGGCTATATGAACTATTTGGTCCACCCCCCGTCCTAAAGGGTACTAGTAAGTTTTAGGATATATTACAAAATTACATATATGTTTTGAATTCAATGTAGAGTAAGCATGGTTAATTTTAATTAACTGAGCTCATAGATACAGTACATATAGTGTCTGTTTGTATGAAGTCTCACATTCTTTCATAGTCTATCACAGGTACAGATAAGAAATAGTAAAGGCAGTCTAAAATATTTATATCTAAATGAAATAAGAATCTTTCAATGAGTACCAACAACACAGACTTTGTGCTTTTTCTATTGAATCTTCTTTCAAAAAATAAAATTTACCATCTCTTTCTGTACAGTAGCTCTGGTCCTACATGAAAGAATGGTTGACTACAGTTGGTAACACCGTGAAATTGACATTCACCTCGATCGAAATCATTCTAAATCATTTATTCAGCGCTCCATTCATTCATTCTTAAACACTCACTCAAACCATTCAAGACTTCAAAATTGTTAAAACGCTTTTTAATCGTCCATAACCATCAACATTTCATGGATGGAAGGAAATAACGGCTAAATAATTACCATCCCTTCATGTCAAGACTCGCACCTTCCACTCATTCAATAGAACTCTGATATCATTCCAAAATATCTCACCTGGTCAAATTCCCATTGCTGTTAACTGTATAATGTAACAATAATGTAATAAGGCTATATAAAATTAAGTGGTTATATGTTCTCTTTAGCTCAGATGAGCCCGAAGTGCTCAAACGAGCTTTTGTGGTCGCATTATGTCTGTCAAGTGTCGTTTGTCGTCAACCTTTACCTTACAGATACTCTCAAGTCCATTATCTTATGCTCAATCAACCTGAAAATTGGTCAGATTGATTGTCCTGATGAAATCTCGGTGAAGTTCGAAATTGGGTCAAGTGGGATCAAAAACTAGGTCATAAGATCATATCTTAGAAAAAAACTTGTAGACAATTCAAATGCCATATTTTTTTGCGCAGTGAACCTAAAAATTGGTCAAGGCGAATATCTTGATAAAATCTCGGACGAGTTTGAAATTGGATCAAGTGGGGTTAAAAACTAGGTATCAAGGCCAATCTTTCGAAAAAAACCTTATAAACACTCTCGAAGAAAGAAAAAAAACTTAAATGCACTCTAGAAGTAATCTTTTTGACTCAATTAACGTGAAAATTGGTCAGTTTGATCGTCTTGTTGAAAGCTCTTTGAAATTCGGTCAATAGGGATAAAAGAAAAACAAATTTGGCTACAAGGTCAAATCAAAGAAACAGCTTGTAGACACTCTAGATACCATATTTTTTGGCTCAGTCAACCTGAAAATTGTTCAGATTTATTTTCCTGGTGAACTTTTTGTCAAATGTAAGATTGGGTCTAGTGGGGTCAAAGAGTAGGTCACAAGGTTAAATCTAAGAAACAAATTATAGACACTTGTAGAGGCCATATTATTGCTCACTCAATCTGAAATTTGGTTTAAATAATTTCGTTCTTATTTTCAAAGCTGTGATTGAAAGGGGATCAAGTTCGGTCATAAAATGAGGTCAAGAGGTCAGACAATTAACTCAGGTGAGCAATTTAGGGCTACTATGAACCTCTTGTTTATATCAAACAATGGCCGTGACCGTCTTGTTTATTACAAACTCTTTTTCCGTTACTGTCCAATATATTCCAAAATCCTTGGCAGTTGCAGAGGATCAAGGATTTCAGTGAAACAAAGGGGTTTGAACCTACCAAATGGGATTCGTTATCCTGGTATTTCTCAGTTTTACACCTTTTCCTGCTGAATTTAAATTCTGTTTAAACAAATTTCCTTTCTTTTGGACATCTCAACGAGACTTCCTCAAGCTTTTTACACCAAAAATCAAGAGAGAAGGGGACAGTGTATTCTAGGATCAGACTGCACAAATGTGCAGGCTGATCTAAGTCAATACTGTCTTCAAAAAGTTTTCACATCTACAAGCACTTGGTTTCGGTCGCCATTGTCTAAGGGAACGGGATGTTTTTTACAAGAAATTTGGTTCTCGCTTCTCACAAGTATCAACGTCCTGTGACAGAAGCCAAGGATGCCTGTGAAAACATCTGTTCCCTTAGAAAATGACGTGTATATGTTTTTATTATAAAGATATATATATGCAAGTTGTTGTAAAACCCTGAATCAAAGTGACTTACTTTGTTCACGCGAGGTACGTCATGAATAGAAGTGTAGTTGAAATCCTGCATGAAAATAAAATTATTCGATAGGGGGGGGGGGGTCTTTCCAATTTCCTGAATCCGCCACTGAGTGGAGTGCTGATAAGAAATGAATACGTACATTGCTCGTATACAATTTGCTTTCTGTAAACAGGAAACGGAAATGATGGAATAAACGTCATCGGTAAATTCGTGTAAAGTAATTTTTGTACAAAAATAATCTGGAGTGTGTCTGGGTTGAGGGGATATCTCAAACACTGAAGGAAGCATTTTAAAATGTTCCTTAGTCTTTGTCCTACATTATCAACCAATCAGAAGGCTGGATTTTCAAATTTTTTGGAGGTTTATTTTCCATAAACTATCCAGCCCAGGTTTATTTTGATCATTATTTCATTTAAACGTCGATGTTTATTTGTGATTCCACGCATGCGTACAGACTAGACCTACCCCTTCATAAATATGGAATGACCACGTGATTAGTACACGTGAAAATCGTATAACTCGTGCACATGTTGTATAACGAATATTCTATGTAGATTTTTATCTGGCATGGCATGGATTACCATGTCGAATGTCTTATGGAACGACGACTTTTCTACTTGCCTGTACATTTATTCAAAAAAAGTAACCCTAACTAATGGGATCTAATTGAACAGGACAATATATCCTATACTTATATCTTAGCGTTAATTCCAATAAACTTCTAGTTTAATTACTTTTGGTCCCTTTCTAAATTTGGCAAAATCTCATTTCTTGATCAGCTATAGATGAGGCGTTTCATAGTCCACCAAAATTAACAAAGACAATTAACTTAGTTGATGACACAAGAAAACGTCCACGAATTGGGGTCATTGCATGTTCATATATCCAAGGTGTGGTGTACTGTATAACATCTTTTTTCTCAGAATAGTATAATCTGCTTTGTTGTTTATGTCTTTAGATTGCCCTTCATACAAATGTTTGTAAACAATTACTGGCACATTTATTCAATAAAGGGACCTTTTATTACATACGATAAAACGATTCCGTTAAGTTTTTTATTCTTTGAAAGAAACATGCTAAACGGAGTGAAAAGTATTAGATTTTCGTTCATCTATGTTGCCGGGTAAATAAAACCAAATAATACTTCATATTTATCTTCTGTAATTGCTCTTTATAAATACTCAATATTTGCGTGCATATTTCAACAACTCCATATTTGGAAAGAGTGGGGCGTTTACTTGTAATAAATGTATCCGTCTTATTCCGTTTAGATCGTGCAATATGATGCCAATAATATAAAAGGCGGGAAAAAGACTAAGTCAGTTAAACGCTAATAATTGAAAATTAAACGAATTAAACAGCCTCAGTCGGTCACTACGCTCCCTCCTTTCGGCTGTTTAAATCGTTTAATTTTCAATTATTAGCGTTTAACTTTTACTTGTACGAACACACACAGGTTTTTCCACGTATTCCTCGGTCTTTGCCCTTTTCTTTCTACCTAACGGGCGGTCCATAAGTGCGAACGCAACGCACCGGCTTGTTCTATAACCGTATTTATGACATATATTCCATCGGCATCCGAATTAAATACGCCGATTACGGGGCCCTTATAAAGTCTCTAGCTGCCATGATGGAATCCAGTGGTCAACGGCGAACGTTTTTCATTCGTAAGACTTTGCCGTTTCATAGTTCATCTTAAAAAACATAATTAGCGATATTTTTCATATTAATGTATATGAAGCACCCCGGGTGTAGACGAAAAAAATCAACAAACCCAGGTTGGATCCTACCAACAAAGGCAGGTGTCAGGTACAAGATGGATTAGCATTTTGAAATAAATCTAAACCGTTTTTATTATATACCGAAAAAACAAGGATTTCAAAACTAATAGGCTGGTTTAAATATACCGAAAAAAACAAGGATTTCAAAACTTATAGGCTGGCGAAAAACTGACGAAATAATGTATACCATAACGTAGACTTTGGCATAGGTTGTCACCCTTGCAGTGAATACATATGCTAAGATTCCTGAAAATATCTTTAGCAATATAGGCTTATGAATAAAATGTGTCATTTCTCAACTGCGATAACAGAGTCATGACAATCGACATTTATACTCCAGACTTAACGTGGGAAAACTACATTTAAGTTGGATTTGCTTTCTTCACCCGATGTCTCTTGCGTTTTGTGTAAGACATCTAGATCCATACTTAATTTCTTTTCATTAGTAATGATGTGGAGCGTCACGGTATCAAAGTTTTCGGTAACCATACTAACCCGAATCATTGTTCATTGAGACCTTAAACTGGTAGTACCTCGGGACAGAGCTTGACAAGTATAGCCTTGTTTGTGGTCTTAACGGGCTTCAGAAATGGTTTTATCTACCAGGCAGCTCGTATCTCTGTTGAACACGAAATGATAAATAATCAAACGTAATCAAATATTAGTTTTTTTACAAAAGATATTTAAATTCAAGTCTTGCATGACCAAATTGTAGATCGGACACAACACCCAATCGTGCGCAGCTTAGTAAAAACCCAGATACGAAACCCAAATTGAGTAAGCCCAAGTGGTCGACTAGAATATCAAAGAAAAGATAGGTTGAAAATGCCTACATTATTGGGTACAACAATGTACTTTAATAGGACTTTTGTCATTGGAAGAATAGTTTTCCTGTTGTATTGTTACATTGCAATTGACTATCAAGCTGTTCCTCCTATTTTGTTAACCATTTTCCCACCGAAAAGATCATTGAATAAGATATGCATCTTTTTTAACCTATAAATCATAATCGTGTCCCCTGTCGAAGAAAATAAATTGCTTTGTACTTGCCGGTCGGTCCGTCTGCCTTTATTATGAACGGAGCATATATCAAAAAGTATGCAATCTCAAATCATATAATTTGGCGGTAAATTTCATTGAGAAGTGCAGTACACAAGAATCACAACTCTTACTCATTATATACTTAAAGTTAATGGCCTTTGTTAATTTTATAACTTAATTTTTGTCCGGATCATATCTGAAAAAGTATGCAAGCTAGAATCGTTAAACTTCATAGGTTGATAGATCTCGTTATAGAGATGCGAAGTGCCTAAACTACTCATCATATAATTTGATGTATTTCTTTTTCTTAAATTTGTAACTTTATTTTCTATCCGAACCGTATTAGAAAAAATATGTATTTTTGCAAGCTAGAGTATGAAACTTCAGGAAACTAGGTAGATAGAGATTTTGTAATGGAGATGTGAAGTACCCAAGAACTGTGACTGTACTTGTCATATTTTTTTAGTTATAGCTCTTCGTAATTTAACGAAAAGTATGCCATTTACCTGTTCTTATGGTGAACAAAAATGTTTTACCAACATCTATTGTTTCTAATGGTTCTTGTCCCTTTTATCTGTGACTAGTAATGTATATTTAAGATCCACTGTTTTCAGCGTCAAATTAACCGCCGCCATAGCCAAGTTGATGGCGCGCCGGACTGTCAATCTAGAGGACCCGGGTTCGATCCCCGACGGAAGCACTCATTCTTTCCGACTATTTGTCTCTCACCTATGGATTGATAATCGTAGACCTATTGGAGATAGCAGACGGAGGCTAGGAAAGGATGTGGTGGTTGTACTGGTGAGAGAAATACCAGGAATCCATTGTTAGGTGCTCTAGTCGGCGCAAAATAATTGAAAAAATGTTGAAAGCGGCGTAAAACTCCATTCAATCAATCAATTCGGCGTCAAGTCAGTGTTGTTGTTTTTTCAAAGACCTGTGTGCCTCTTAAATCCTATGTCTTTTGGCAGCACGCGTTTGTTTTAATGTATTTACGCAACTTCAATGTTTTCGCAGAAGAATTTTCTGGAGGGTAACAATTTTATTGATTTTTTGGTCGCAATTTTAAAGCCTTTCCTGTATACTCTACTTCAAATTAACATCTGATCAATGTCGTTTTGCATTAATGGTCGATCTAACATGCGCAAAACTAAATCCACACCATTACCATGGTTTCGATTAATCCGACTGAAAAGTGGAAACATTTCCGTCCTTGCAATTATTTTATTTTAATTTCTCTCAGAATTTCAAAATATTCCAAATTATCTGATAATTTGAAATATATGTATCCCATGTTTGAGCTTACAATTTTACCAGTTTACAATTTAAAGATACAAACAGGTAAACATTTGTTACCATATTCTGTTGCATTTACAGAAAAAAAGTATTCAACGGTTTGTTTGCAACTGATTCTATTTACAGTCGATATTGTTTGAGCGACCACGTGTATTAAGCGACCAATTTTATTAAGCGACCACCATAAAAAAGTCCCTTAACTGTAAGCAAAATCTCTGAAAAGGGAACATTCTTAACGAAAAATTGGTTATTGTTGAATCTTATGTTGTTTGAACCCATAAGAATCGTCTTAATAAGACGATTCTAATGGGTTTAAACATCACAGGATTCAGAACGACTTGACCGACAATCTGAAAATACGATCAAAATGAACTGTCACATTTATTATAATATTTTGTATTAAGCGACCATTCCCATAAACGACCGCTTTTTAGTGGTCCCTAAGGTGGCCGCTTAACACAAATTTTACTGTATTCAGTAAAATACCCGAGCTAAAAATTTCTGTGTTTTGATTAACATATTTTAAGAGAAAGAAATGGCGCATTATCTTTCAATCTGTATCGGACTCTTCTCGAGCAAAATTTCTCTTTTCAATTTGTTAACCGTTTCTTAGTTGTATTCATAATACACATACGATTAAATTTCCCTCGTAGTAGAGACTGGAGTATTTTCTTTTTCAGCTAACCTGACGTGCTCGAGATGAGCATTTAAGATCACAATTTATATGGCGCGTGTCAGAAAGTGTCATCAATTCCTTATACATCTCGGTAACTAATGTGCAGATTTCAACCAAAGAAGACAAATGTTCCTTGAGTGGTTCCACAAAACATGTGAACGAAATTTTAGTTGAAGCTAAAATATGGGCGTGGTAAGGCAGGGTTATTTTAACCATCAAACTCTTCAAACTATCCAACGGGCGGACTGCATCTAAACTCGACAGAAATGTTAATAATGTTTCTTAGGTGATCCTAGAAACGTGTTCGTCAAATTTTGGTTTACCCTTCAAAATTTGTTCAGGAAATATTGATTCGTGCCGAAATATGTGTTTGACAAGGTTACAGCTTTCTTTCTTTTGAAATCACTGAACGTGATTCTCCGACCAAAAACCAAGACCAATTTCTTAATTTTTTATTGCAAATTTGTTCTACTTGTCTAGTATTATTCATGTGATCCATAAGGGGTCATTATGGCCGTATTCTTTCTGTATGTTTCTTCTTGTATTTTATTTTAATGTCGCTCTTGCTACAATGTTGCAAGTTTTTTTTTTCTCAAAATTAGTGACAGTTCTTCCATCAGAGATGGTTCAGAATACGGATGAACATTGTATTCATGATTATGCAGGTTGGCAGTATTGATAATTATTGAAAACATGATTTTGCATTTATACCTTTCAATTCTAGTTGCAGATGATCTTCTAAACTTGTGGGCATATTTCAATGAAATTTGGCATGAATGTTCCTTGGGTACCTATTATATATATATTGTGAAAGAAATTTTGATTGGCCCCGAATAATTTGAAAAGAGGCGCTCATTTCCAATTTAAATTTATCAAACAATTTGGCAGATTTTATTGAAACTTGTCATGCATATTCCTTGGGTGACCCGAATGTCGTCCTTCCCCCTCCCCATAATATTGGCACGGCAGGGTAGGGCTTGTATTAACTTTAAAACCCTTAAAATTCTTCTCCAAATCATTGGGCCAATTTCAATGTTACTTTGCATGAATGTTAATTTGGTGACCCTCTATCGAAGTTGTTTAAGAAATTTTCTTGACCCCAAAAAGGTAGGGCTGGGTTTGTTTTCACTTTGAAAATCTTCTCCTACCAAACTTTTTGGCCGATTTCAATAAATCTTCGCAGAAATACTCTTTGTGTGACCATGTGCCAAATTGATTTTGATTGCCCCCCCCCCCCCCGAATATGTGTTAGGCGAGGCTTATTTCACTTTAAAGTCTACTCTTCCTAAACCATTTCTTCATTTCCAACAAAATTTGGTATAAATGTATGTTTCTCTGAGAGGTCCACCATGTGACGCCGCATACCAGATACAACAGCTGTCTACCATCTTGTTTCAGAAAAGAAATTGTTTTTAGATTTTCGCTCTTTGACTCCATGGAAAAAAAGGATGCGCTCATGTGGAGCCCAATAATGGCCCTTGGGTTGATGTGAACAAGTTGAAGAGGTCAACTGGATGATGCTACATAATAAATATGAAAGCTGTCTACCTTCTGGTTTCAGAGAAAAAGATTTTCGCTTTTTGATTCTATTTAAAAAGGGATGCGCCAGGGCTTAGCCCAAATATGACCCCAAGGTTGATATGAACAAACTTTGCGGAGGTCCATTATATGATACTACATACCAAATATGAAGGCTGTCTGACTTCTGGTTTCAGAGAAGAAGAATTTCGAAGATTTTCATTTTTCACTCATTTGGTTGTCATGGCAACCAGAGATTAGGGTGGAATTTCAATTTTTTGAACAACTTTGTAACGGTTTGACCACAGAAACATTCCTGCCAAGTTTCATCAAACCTGGCCTACCGGTTTAGAAGTTGTTTAAAGAAATTATCGACGTCGCACATCTGACATTGGACTAAATATCACAATAGCTCACCTTTAGCACTTCGCTCATGTCAGTTAAAATGGCCTTTAGCCAATATGAATACGCTTAAACTGTTGATGGAAAATGTTTTAATCACTTGTTTCGGAAATTGCTAGTACCTTTAGTATCCTATCTTTATGATCCATGGGGATTTTTATAACAGCACATACCAAATAAGAAGCAAAAGAATTATGTTACATTTTTCAAAATATAGAAATTAGATTTTCATAAAATAAAACCGACGAGAAGATTACTTTTTATACGCCGCCGGAGGCGGACGTATATTGGCGCCATCTTCTCCGTCTAACCGTCCGTCCGTACGTACTTACGTCCGTCCACTTTTCTTGTCAACGTAACTCCTCCTAAGTTTCTGGCTGGATCTTCTCGAAACTTGGTCAATGTTATCACCTCAATTGGTAGATGTGCATGAAGGAAGGATTTTATGGTCCGTTGATTTTTGCCTGAGTTATGCCCCTTAAAAACTTAGTCTCTAGGGCTTATTGCCTCAGTTATGCCCCCTTAAAATTTAGTATCTGGGGCTTATTGAAATTGCAGCCTTGTGAATAAAAGTCTTCCTAGGTTTCTGGCTGGATCAAAATGAAACTTGGTGGATGTTATAACCGAATTTGGTAGATGAGCATGAAGGAAGGATTTTATGGTTCATTGATTTTACCCTAAATTATGCCCCCTTAAAACTTAATATCTGGGGCTTATTGAAATTGCAGCCTTTTGAGCGCATCTCCTCCTTACTTTTTGTCTTTATTTAAATGAATCTTGGTCAATGTCATCACCATAATTTGTCGATGTACATGGATCAAGGATTTATGGCTCATATATTTCCCTGAATTATGCCCCCTTAAAACTTAATGTCCGGGGCATATTGAAATTGCAGCCTTCTGAAGGCAACTCCTCCTAACGTTTTGTCTTGATTTAAATGAAACTTGGTCATTTTGAATTTGGTTCTGTCAAAATAAGTAGTGTCTACAATACTTTTCGTGAAGTAGCAGCAAATTGGTGGCGTATTTTGTGACTGTGGCACTCTTGTTAAGATTCTCGCAATTTTCGGCCTTTGTTACCATGGATACCAAAGACTTTGATGTTAAAAAATCCTCTTTACAATTTGATAAAGTTTCACCAAAGGAACATCCATATAAGGTCCAGCTAGATTGGCCCAATGATTTAGGGGGGAGGGGACGTTTGAAGATTTTCATCATTTTTTGTTACCAAGACAACCAGAGTTTTTGATGGAATGAAATGCTTTTAACAACTTAAGTTAAGCTTCACCAAAGGGATATCCCTTCTAAGATTCAGATTGGTTTAGGAGGAGATAATCAATTTTCAGCCTATCAGAGTTTTTGATAGAATTAAATTTTAACAAGTTTTGTAAAATTTCACTCAAGGAACCTCCCCGCCAAGTTCAGCTTTATTGGCCCAGTGGTTTTGGAGAAGATGTTTAAAGAAATTGTTGACAGAAGGACGACGGACAGTTAGTGATTCCAATAGCTTATCTTGAGTACTTTGTGCTTAGGTGGGCTAAAAAAGCAAACAAGGGTTCTGGTTCTAATGCGCTGCCTTTTTCGTAAATGAGATCTATCTATCCGTACAGTTTTAAGTATTTGTAGTTTTGGAGATAAGAATAAAAAGCAGTAACTCAAAAATTATGTATGCATAAGTTGTGGCTGTTGTATACTTCCTTTCTCCTCAATTTGATATATGCATGTGTAAAGTTTTATATACTACATTTATCCGCAAAGAGATCTTTCTTATACCTTAGGTATTGCTCTGACAAATTTTAATTCTAAAAGCAAAGAACAAAACAAAGCAAGCAATTTTAATTGTTCTTGTACACTGCATATTTCTTTATTGAGATTTGTCCACATGTTCAGTTTCAAGTTGGTAGCAAGAGTAATGGTGCACTGTTCTTTTTCCTAAATTATATCCCGCCACTTGTGAATTTAAAGGCTGTTAGCGCCTATACTTGAGAATATGCTCTGGACAAAATCTATATAATATAATAACAAAGAACAAAAACTCAAAAATTAAGTAAGCAAGCGTTATTGTCCTTGCTCATTGCTCATTTTCGTTATTAGAAGTACAACCAGTGAAGTTTCAATGTTGATAGCATATATACTCTACAATATCGATAACTCGGTGTGAAATAGTTTTAACTGCCTATAAACATGTAAGCTGTTACAACTGTTTCACGCTGAGCCATCGACTTGAAAAATGAGGAAGCTTAATAACTGAAAGTTGTTTAAAGAATTCGATTCCATAAAAAAAACTCTGGTTTCCATGGTAAAAGAAAGGCCGAAAACCTAATCAAAAGATCTCCTAAACCACTCGGCTGATCAAGCCGAAACTTGGTAGAGATGTTCTTCGGTTGTGGTTGTAGCTCTTCCAGAAATGTTATTTTTCTTTATCTCAATCTGGTTTTCATAGTAACGGAACGGTAAGAAATCTCAGAAAAATTATCTCCATCTAAACCACTGGACCAATCAAGCTGAAATTTTGAAGAAATGTTCTTTTCATGAAGCTCTGCCATAGTTATAAAAAGATTATTTCATCAAAAATGCTGGTTTCCGCGGTAACGGAATACCTAAAAATCTTTAAACAAGTGGGCTCGAATGGCCCTTAATCACTCACTTGAATTTTATATGTCCAGCGTTCTCATCCAAGTAACTTTCTGACCAAGATTAATTCTTAATAGTCCCCCACTGGTTACCGGTTGGGGGACTATAGGTTTGCTCGATTCCGTCTGTCCGTCCGCCCGTCTGTCCTTCACACTTTTGTCCGGGCTATATCTTCTAAACCATATGTGCTAGCAACTTCAAACTTGGTACACTTATAGATCTCATTGAGGAAAAGTGTCATGTTTAAAAACCGTTACTCTGCCACGCCCAGTTTTTGAGTTATTGCCCTTTGTTGTATTTACCCTTACATTCTTGTCCGGAACATATCTCCTAAACTATGTGTGCTAGCAACTTCAAACTTCGTACACTTATAGATCTCATTGAGAAGAAGTGTAATGCACAAGAACTGTTACTCTGCCACATCCACTTTTTTAGTTATTGTCCGTTGTTGTTTTTTATCCTGACATTTTTGTCCGGACCATAGCTCCTGAGACATCAGTGCTAGCAACTGCAAACTTGGTACACTTATAGATCGCATTGAGGACAAGTGGCATGTACAAGAATCATTCTTCTCCGCCCACTTATGGAGTTATTGCCATTGGTTGTTTTTACTCTTATATTTTTGTTTGGGACATTTTGTTCAAAACCTAATGTGCCAGCAACTTCAAATTTGTATGCAGTTATAGATCTAGTAAGTAGGAGATATATTATAAGAAAGGATTTTTTGTTATCCGGTGGGGGACTCCTGTATTGCATCGCAATACGACATGCACTTGTTTACCTAGTTAGGTAAATGTTTCCCTAAGATTTCAAAGTGAATATTGACCCTGTCCACCCATTAGTTACTGAGTAGAAGATATTTTAAGATATCGGGTTCAAAAAAGCATCGCTCTGCCACGCCCTTATTTTCATTCTAAATTTAGCGAACTATTTTTGAAAAGGATCTCCCAAGGAACACACTGGTAAGGTTTAATTGAAATCAGCCCAGTGGTTCAGGAGAAGATGTTAAAAAAATTGGGTTCGAAAAAGCCCGACCGTGCCACGACCATATTTATGGACCATTCAATATTTAGTGAACAATTTTTGAAAGGGTTATCCAAGGAAAGTTCTTTTAGTGGGTTTGAAATTGGCTCAGTAGTTCAGGAGAAGATGCCGTTCAAAGTTTTTGAGCTCAAAATAAGTCCCGCCCTGCAACGCCCATATTTATTAAGGAATCAAAATTTTGTGAACAATTTTGATGAGGGTCAGATAAAGGATCATTGATATTGGCCCAGTAGTTAGGGAGGAGTTGTTCAAAGATTTCGGGCTCACAATAAGCCCCACCCTGTAAAGCCCATATTTATTGACGAATCAAAATTTCGCTAATAATATTTGAAGAGGTCAACCAAGGAACATTCATGTAATGTTTCCTTCAAATCGTCCCAGTGATCCAGGAGGAGATTCTTTCAAAGTGGAAAAAAGCCCCGACTCAGTAGTTTAAGAATAATAAAGACGCTCCTTAACCATTAGACCAATCAATCTAAAACTTGATAGAGATATTGTAAGAGTTTAGCTCTGCTTAAGTCGTTAAAAGAATTCAAATCCATCAATAACTTTGCCTGACATTGTAACATAAAGGGTGGCAATTTAAGAAGTAAATAGAGGATAATCGTTTGTTTTAGTGTAAGATCGATTTATATTTTATTGGGTGAACAACAAAAGCTATATTATCACGATTGGCAGAACCACGAGTGAAAATATAGCTTTTGTTGTTCACGAAATGAAATATCAATCGATCTTACTAAAAAAACAAACGATTTTTCTATTTCTTTATTGCAAAAATGAGACAAAATGTGACATTTCTAGGACATATTTTGGTAAAGCGCGTCATTTTGCGCGTGATCACTATACAACGTTCATTGTGACGTCACTTATTTCGCCCCCCCCCCATTATGACGTCAGATAGGATGAAATGCACAAAAGTAGGGTATAAGTTTTTGATATTTCACTGCTTTTGCGGTGAGATTATCAAGTGATAATCTACCGTTATTTCTCGATAATGCATTAAAGAAAGTTTGGTAAACTTGGGTTAATTTTAGGCGATTCGGCTTCTGGTGGTGCTTTGGTCAATGTGTTTGAAGATAAAACAAATTCCTTTTATGCTTTCCTATCGTCTTTATAGATCTTTTGGGCAGTTTATTATTAAATGATAAAACGAGTGTTTTCTATTTACAATATGGCTAGTTTAAACCTTATGTTTGCTTTGTTTTTCCCAACGTCACATAAACCCAACGTGCGATATGACGCTTTTCTATGTCTGCGATCTCATAACTACCGATGTCTATTCCGTATAATAGCCGAAGGTGGCCTATTGCCGCACAAACCATATTTTCCTGGGTTTGCACCATGCGACCTTCTCCTTCTAAAAACTTGAAAAAGTTCCTATCTGGTCGTCAAAACAAGTCATTTCTCCGCATTTATGTACAAAGTTTAATAAATTAAAATAATCACTGCAAAATAAAAACACCTTTTACAAGATACATGTAACCTTTGTCCATTCAAGCGACGAGCTAACGTCAGCCCGACATTGCTTGTTGATGATAAATCGTTTATTTTTCTTTGTTTGTTTTTTTCCTTAATTAAATGAATTTATCAATCGAACATGAATTGAGCAATCCTTATGTAAGACATTTTTTATATAAATAAATAAATAAATAAATAAATAAATAAATATACAAATATAAATTTAGGCATTTGAAGTGTTTTTTTTTTTTTTTTTTTTTTTTTTTTTTTTTTTTGTAAAAAATGTATTGGTAGTACTATAAGGGAAGGCGCTATTAAAAGGGGGAAATACGGTACAAATATAGAAATTTGGGTACGGAAAGCGACATTTGTTGACGCTGAATAATATATATAGTATCTTTCGGGTTTTATTTTGTGAACATGTCTATTGAAATTGACGTGAGGATTACAACCGCCTTTTACAACCGTCTTAGAGTTTGAAAAACAGAATTTTTTAGGTCGTTGTATAGTCTCCCTCCTACATTCTTCAACAAAATAACTGAAGCGTCTTCCTTTTAGGAAGGGCCTATGGAACAGACAGTCCAAGTAACATGTTTGCTGTTGTTGTTTCGTGTAAAACATACTTTAACTCAGCCCAATAAACCTGAAATTGGTCAGAACTGATGTCTTGGTGAATTCTCGGACAAATTTGAAATTGGGTAAATTAGGTTGTAAAGCTGAATAAAACCATAAGTATTGCTTGAGCTTGTCATTATTTCCACCATCTTTTAAAGCATTAAAATCTAGAGACTTTCAACGCAGGTGAGCGATAAACGACCACTGAGGCCTAATTCTTTTTTACTATTCAACACTTTTCTTGAATTAATGAACTCGAAAAAATGGTAAGTTTGCGTAAAAATTTGATAAATCATATTTTTCGTAATCAGTTAAGGCTGGTAGCACCTGCACAGATTTAATTAATGTTATACTGATTTTTAAAGTGAGAGGAAAACCGTTAACTTTGAGAAAAATCGATAACATTCTTTACCCGTTGATTTAGTGTTCAAGATAAATGTTTGCTGCATACAGAGCTTTGGCACAGTTAACCACATCGTAAAGTTGACACTCATTCCGATCAAAACTATTCAAACTCACTCGCTCAGCGCTCCAATCATACATTCAAAACACCCTAATCATTTAAGAACGCTCCGATATTTCTTAAAACATTTAATTCAAATCGATCAAATTATTCTTCGATTATTGGCTGATGTGGATTTTTAAGTGTTTGATTGGTTCACGAAGATACACAAACATTAAAGGAGGTATAATCAATTAAAGGGAGGTGAAAGATATCGCTAATTTTGTTCACCTTGAGCAAAAATTAGCGACATTTGATTACCTCCCTTTAATTTCACTCAAAACTCGCTCCACACACTCATTCAATTTCATTCCAAAATCATTCCAAATTATTCAACTTGTCAAAACCACGATGAGGTTTACTGTAGAATGTATAGTCTTTAGAATACGCTGCATACTTTTTGGCTAGTTACTGTGTGATGAACTTGAGAAAAAATATCTCGTTAATTGGCAATTTGTAACAAAATTGACAATCAGCAGGAAAAGGGTTTATAAACAGATAAACTTAATATATTCATACCCTCAAGTAAATTCGATGCATTAAAATGGCAATGCCAGTGAGGAAAAAATAATATCTTTTCGCAACAATAAATGCAATTCTCATTGGATGACAAAGAAATAACAAAGTTGACATGTCCGTACCCAGAACTTTTACATTCATGCAGTCAAATCATGATATATATCATCCGTTTTCAGTAAAATGAACATCTGTGAATTGTAAACATTTTGCCCCGGTGACTAAAAATTTCACGAAAGACAATTTTCACTGTCAATATATTTTGTGAAACAAGAATGAATGAAATCCGACAAAATCAAGAATTTAATTGGTTTAAATCTCATCACGCACGCCAGGAAATCCAATGCACTAAATTTCGGTGAAAAATACGATAAAGCATACGGGAAAACCTCTCGATAACCGTAAGCCTAAGTCATTTCCAATTAAGGGTTAAAAACCCTCTAAATTTATTTCTTTAAACGACTATTTGTGTATCATTTTCAAAACTAAGTGCTTTAACTTCGATAGCGAGATAAGTATACGAAATAACCATTTGCAGTTCTGTGTCAATCTAAGAATATAATGTGCATTCATCAAAACGCATAGTGAGTATACTCAATCCCAATAGCGAGTCGATTATTATCCCCAACCGATAAAATCATCGGAGAGATATTGTTTTTGTGTCGTCCGTCCTTCCGTCCGAGCTCCGTTTCCGCGCTATTTCTTGGAAACCATTGACTGGATTTCAATGAATTGGATGACAGATTGAATGGGGTTTAACGCCGCTTACAACATTTTTTTCGGTTATATCGCGGTGGCTGAAGCACCGAACAATGGTTTCCTGGTATTTCTCTCACTAGTAAAACCACCACATCCTTTTCAAGCCTCCAGCTGCTATCTCACATAGGTCTACGATTACCAACCCTTTGGTGAGAGCCAATAGTCGGAAAGAATGAGTGCCGCCGTCATGGGATCGAACCCGGGACCTCTAGATTGACAGTCCGACGCGCTACCAACTGAGCTATGATGGCGGCTATGGATTTCAATGAAACTTTTTGGAAAACTTCACTACAAAGAGGAGATGCGCATATCGTCTGGGTTATCCGTTTCGACCAACTAATTCAGATTTACTGTCCTTGATTGATGAAGCTTTATACGTACAGAGTAATATTCGTTTTTGCGCTATTTCTTGGAAACCAGTGACTGGATTTCAATTGAAATGTGTAAAGCTTCACTACAAAGAGGAGATGTGCATGTCGTCTGAGTTATCCGGTTCGACCATTGAATTTAGATTTACTGCCCCTGATTGGCGAAGCTGTATGCGTACAGAATTATTTTCGTGTCCGCGCTAATTCTTTGAAACCATTGACTGAATTTCAATGAAACTGTGTGTAAAGCTTCAATACAAAGAGGAGATGCGCATATCGTCGGGGTAATTCAGTTTGAATTTTAAATTAAGAGTAACTGCCCCTGTTTGTTTGGCCGTATCGTCCTTCTGTCCGTATGTCTGAGTACCGTTTCCGCGTCTTTTCTTGAAAACTCTGAACTGAATTTCAATGAATTGTGGAAAGCTTCACTACAAAGAGGAGATACGCACATCGTCGGGGTTCTAAGGTTCGACCAATAAATTCAGAGTTACTGCCCCTGATTGGTGAAGCTATATCCATGCAGAGTAATAGTCTTTGTCGCGCAATTCCTTGGAAACCATTTGCTGGATTTCAATGAAACTTTGTGGAAAGCTTTACTACGAATAGTCCGGCAGAAAAATTGCATATTTTACTTGAACCTAGTAGTGTGGTATAAAGTTTTTTTCTTGGCTGATTCTTGTAGCCCAAGTCTTACTCATCAAGAATCTGCCTGATGACACCTTGTCATCATTGAGCATTTTGAGAAAATCGAGATGGCAGCCAGGACCCCCTAAATGTGAACATGTTTCCGCTTTACTAGTCTTGATGATAGGTTTTTGTGTGTTTTGGAGCTTATTTTTGTTGCAAAGATCATACTTTTAAGTATTATGAGGAAATAAACCCATAAAAGGAAAGATGCAATAACTATTTTAGACAACATGGCAGCCAAACAGTAATATTACCCGGCATTTAGAGAATAATAGGAATGGGTTCAATTCCAGTCATGTCTCTTAATCATAGCTGCAATCCTGTCTACTTAAAATTAGATTGATGGCCCCATCACCATTTGTAATTTGACTTCTTAACTAGATGGCAGCCAGGAATAAGGAATTGAGAACAATACCATTTTAGATAACTGCACATATTAAATGACCTTAACAACTGTATTGAATGTTACAATTAATCTGCTAACTTGCTTACTTGATAAATCAAATACTAGTTTTTAAATTGATAATCAAAATTGCGTTTATCAGTTAAGGTGGCACCCAAACAGAACGGTTGAATGTTTGGCAACATTGAACTGAGAAAAGGAGATTACACAGTATTCTCAATTCTTTCAATTTATACCAAATTTTATCCTCTCTCCATCCTCTTTTCATCAAGCGGATTGTATCTGTCACTACATTAAGTCTTTTTTCTTTATTCGAGATGGCAGCCAGAAACGTGGACGACAGCATCTCTAACCCTATTTTTATGCTTATTGTTTTCCCTGAATTTCCAGTAGTTTTGCCTCTTGTAATTTGATATAAAGTTATACACAAAAATACATAATGTTAACACCCTTATTTAGGCTCAGAGAGGTCTAATTAACAAATAAATATCACTCTTCGACATTTCTAGGTGGTTATATGGTGACTATTACTGGTCCACAGATAAAAAGAAAAAAGAGACATTTTTTTCTTAAAACTGGCTGTCACAAAATTGGAATCTAATATTTATCTAAATGACCATGATTTATAAGGATAGTAAATGACTCAAAAACAAACGTTTGAGTCATTAAAATTTAGATTCAAATGAAGAAGGATATCTACAAAAGTGTTTCATATACACATAGGTTATTTTGACTACCATCTTTAAGTTCACCCTAAAATACCCTACGGACCAGAGATAACACACATTAACGTCAAATTAACCAGTCCATACCTTATTTCGTGATATTTCTTCGAGGAGTGTATGATGCCCCCTCCTGATCCGAAGATTTTAAATGTATTTGGATATAAACTAATTTAGTATTTAAAAATTGGCTGCCATCTTGCATGGAGAATATTGTGCTCTTAAAACAAGCACTTCATCACTGAAATGAACATTGAAATCCTAAATGAAGATGCATGGGCCACTAAAATTAGACAATAGATAATAAGCGTAATCAGTGTTTTTCAGCAATTTTTTAAAATTCTTTGACGGACATCTTGAGAACAACAAGCAGAACCCAAAATATCCAATGAAGACATTTTGATTCTTACTTACTTGTAGGAAGGTCAAATGATCTTTTCAATCAATTGCCCCTTTGGCTGTCACCCCACGCTTACAATAATTATTAACATTTGTTTATTGTCTTTTAAAATTCAATGTTTGTCTATGCTTGGCAGAAAGCTTAATGACCAAAGAAATGTAAAGTAAAGGAAAGATTCAAAATCGCTTGAGTATTTTTAATTGGGTTTACTACTACTTTCATCGGTATTTCAGTTCAACTGCGTTGCTTAGAGCAATGTTGGACACACGTTCATACGATATTTGCCTCGGCTGGAGATCAAACCATGGTGCCTACGGTTGAGAGTCCAACAGGCGATACTGAGCAATAGTCTAAGTCCAAAAAAAATCAACCGTGATAAATATTTGAAACTTTTCCTCTGTTCAGATGTATCATTATGAAAATAGCTTGCACTGCAATTGACATGATTACAAGATTCCGATAAATGGCATCTTTAAAAGGGAAGCTCTACAGCAAAATCTAGAGCAGCCATGAATGAAAAAATGCAAGAGTGTTTTTTTTTATTTTTTGTATCAGCTTATTTACAACCCTTACTAAAACGCAAAAAGGCATTTTTTTAAAAATTAAGAAATATACGTTATTGTTCACATTTCTGACTTTTTCTTGTTTTCACAACAAAAATACACACGAATAAGGCTGTCATCCATACAAGTTTCATTGAGCATTATCTCATATTTGAATTCAACTAAGAATAATATTTATATTAATTATTCAATGACATGTGTATATTATTAAAACTCATTTAGAGCTATTGCCGTTAACTTTATACAGAGCTCAACTAAACACCATCCTTAAAACCACTTTAGTTTAAGTTTTGTTTCAGGCAGTCGTTTCCTCCCCTATTTCGGCAGGGCATATTAACAGCAAAACTGGCAAGAAAGGTTTATTTGTTTTTAGGTGGAAATCCACATTTCATTTTTCCTGGCTGACTTCCAATTTCAGAAAGAATTCCGATTAGATGTTGGTTTTATGAACCTATTTTCAAAATTAGTTTCCAAGTCAAATTACTTGCAGGGTAAATATATAAAGTTATTCAAAGGTTGTAATTGGTTTCATTGTAACTTTAAGAATCCCACTTGGCTACCATCTTGATTACAATTATAAATTTATATTCGAATTTTAGCATGTTTTGTTTTTCCAGTTCTAATTAGGTCGGAAAAGAAGAAATGATATGTTAAGAAATGTGTAGATATCATGCTTATACTGAGCTTGTGTTGTGTATGAAAACCCTGGCTGCCATCTTCATTTTGAAAATTCTCAATGATTACAAGGTGTTATTATTGATATGTAATGCCTTGGCTAGGAGAATCGGCCAAAAAATCAGCTAAACTGGCATTAAAAATCTTCCAGATTGACAATTTATTTTGAGCACAAGTTAGCATTTATGCATTCCTGGCTGCCAAGTTCAATATCAGAGATCAATCAAATCAGGTGATTATATTTTTTTACCTGTTTTCAAGAAGTAAATGGTTTTAGCCCCTGAACAAAATGGTTGAAATCATTATTAGGTTGAAGTCTGTCATAACATGGCTTTTTACACTGTGTACTACTCCAGAATTCCATTTGGCTGCCATCTTGATTACAAGTCAAAATTAAAATTTCAATTCAAATATTTATTTATTTTGAGAGGTCTAATAAGCATCTTAGTGACCAGAACAAGTGAAAAAATAAGTTCAGAAAAGTAAATATAGCAATTTAATGATCAGTTTGTATATTTTATGGTGACCCTGGCTGCCATCTCCATTTTCTCAAAATGCTCAATGATGACAAGATGTCATCAGCCAGATTCTTGATGTGCAATGTCTTAGCTATCAGAATCAATCAAGAAAAAAACTTTATACCACACTACTAGGTCCAGCTTAATTTCTGCCGGACTAGAAGATGAGATATGAATATCGTCGGGGTTTCCCGGTTTGACTTAAATTTAGAGTAACTGCCGCTGATTACAGAGGCCATATCAAAGGATGTTTGATGAATTATTTATGTCAAGGCTTTGCAGAGTAGTTCTCCCAGCTAAATCTGATGAACTTAAAAAAAAATACATTGGCATATCATGTATCATTCATCTTCACTATAAAATCGTACAATATTTTAATGTTGAAATGCTTGTCCTGTGTTGATTTTGATCGAAGATAACCTGTCCTTTATTTTGATATACACCGTTGACAAAAATATTTTCGGCGGGGGATATGAATTTTAGGATTGTGCTTGTTTTAAATGTAACTTAGATAAAGGGTATTGGAATTGCAATGACCGTGTGTCTGCGGGTGTTATTTGCCTCACTTCTAAAAAGACAATCAGAAAGAATTACTGCAATTGCCTTGGCACATGGCTTACAGTTAACAACATCGTGAAATTTACAAGGTGAATGATTTTGGAATGATTAGGGAATGAAATTGATTGAGTGTGTGGAGCGAGTTTCGAGTGAATTTAATGGGAGGTAATCCTATATCGAAAATTTTGTAAAGGATGAACAAAATTTACGATAATGATTACCTCCCTTTAATTAAAAAATACAAACAACTGTATACATAGCTTCCTATTTCTTCAAGAACCTATGAGACGCTTGTAATTTGAATTACGTCAGTGAAATCGCGATTTTTATCTATCAAAACTTTCTTTGAATGACCTTGTTTGATTCTATATTTTTCAATGAGTTTGAGCGTTTTTGAATGGTATGAGTGGTTTGGAATGAATGATTGGAGCGCTGAGTGAGCGATTAAGAATGGTTTTGATCGAGGTGAATGTCAATTTCACGATGTAATTAACTGTAAACATACTGGGTGCTACGGCAAAATTTGGAGTTAATACTTCGTCAAACTCAATTACAGCGGCTCCCGTCTCTAAAAAAAAGACTCTTCTAAAAAAGACTACCTATCTTTAAAATGCGCTAGCTTAATAAGCATTTGCTGGTTACAATTTTAAATTCCCATATGGTCCTTTTCTCGCGCGGGGTCACGTGATATTCACTGAGCACAAACTTTTGATATCAAACTTATTAACGTTTAATGAATGATAAACAAAGATTTTCTGCTTCGGTGGCAAAAGAACTCTCATAGGATAGGAGAGAAAAAAAGATATCTTAAGGTAAAAAAGCATGCCATTCCGCGTGTTTCGGAATTCAATCTTAGCTAATCAACATAAATGTGACTTTAAATTAACATTATGGTGGCATATTGTGCCGCACTTCACATATTTCTTGAAAAATATTAAGACTGCAAAATATTACAGGATATATTGTTTTCATACATAACTGTAATTTGTTTCTTTTTAATTAATGCCCTTTGCAAATAAATTGCAATTTCCTGTATCTAGAAATTATGATTAATGAGTATCAAATAAAGGTGCACTATAACTTTTGGTATTTTCCTTAATTGTTACGACTTGATGGAAACCTGCATATCCTTTCGAATTCAGGCGTCCATCCAGAATTCGATAAAGGTATGCTAACTGCGTATATGCGGATATTTTATGTAGTGTCGTGATATGTTTCAGAGAAATTTCGAATGGGCTAAGGGCACTTGAGGGATTTAATATAGATCATTTCCAATCAAAATTTCACAATTTGAACAGATTACGTAGAATCAAAGGTCGAAATCTGAGCTGATATTTTTGAGTGTTGTGCGATATTTTCCCAATAACATTACTCGATAGTTTTGACGTATTCTGCGTTATAAATGAACTGGCAGGGCGGGGCTTAACCGTGACGTAATTTGGCAAGTCCACTTTTCAATAGTTTGGGTTCTTTCAAATTTTAGTCGGTAATCATCGTTAACTCGTGCAAATAACTGTACCCTTAAACCTGAAGGATTCACGTGCTTCGAGAGAGTGAACACATTTCACCGTTTGGTTACCAAGACCTCGTAACTTCAGCTTGATCAAGCTGAAGTTACGAGGATTTGGTTACCAATCTACAATTTAAGGTCTCGAGTTATTTATGTCGACTCTCTTTAAAAGTAGGTTATTTTAGATTAAAGCTGATTTCCCTTAACCTCGAGTGCAATGACCCATTACTTAGGCTCCGCCCTGCCTGGGCATTAATCATGGTTAATACTTAATATGAACGTACTTTTATAATATTGTTATCTGGACTTGCCTGTGTAAAGTTATCACGTACTCGTCATGATCATGAAATTCTTCCATTTTCGCCGAGATAACATTGGTATTTGACACAAGTATATCATTCTCTTTATCTTATGACTCAAATTGGCCACTCACATATTGGCCACCATATGTGAGGAAACTTAAAAGGAATGGATGAAGGAAAGGATGCACGATAATCAATGATAAAACGATATCAAATAGGACCACTGTTCGCTCATTCAGCATTGTGCGATCTGTTCTGACGGATATTGATGGTGTGCTATATATCGTAAAACCTTTTATGAAAAAAGCCCCGGGACGATGGTAATTGCGTCCTTACTGCCTAGATGTGCGATTCGATATGAAAATATCGACATCAGATAGATTTTTTAAAGATCAATTCATTAATCAATTGCTTGAGTGTGGAATGTCCAAGTGACGTTTAAACTATATCAAACAAATAACTTTTTTAATAAAAACCGAGCTTGTTTAAAATCTTTTAGATGTTTGTGATTTCTTCGGAATTCGGTGTTTTATTATCTCGACAAGGTTTTACTTTGTAAGCCCATATGTTATAAATTAGATTTTATTATAGAACGTTAGAAAGCAATCGGTTCTAGGCAAATTGAAACAATAAATGCGTCGGGGAATGGTTTAACCAAAATCGGAACTCATTTGAAAATATCTTGTTATGCCAGTCTATAAATTCAAAAAAAAAAAAAAATATCCTTTCATTTATTAATGTGTTTGAAAAAACTAATTGCAAAAAAATAGAAATTTTTTTTGCATTATATAGAAAATACAGAGTAAAAAAAAAAGAAAAAAAAAAAACGAGATGTACAATTTTATTTTCGTGACAATCGTTCGCGTAATACATTTCCATCAACCGATATGGTCTTTACGGACACGCTTTAAGTATGGATGATATAAAAATCAAATCAAATTAAACCATCGGGTACAGTAAGTAACATCGCGAAATTTACGTCGAGACTATTGTTAATCTCGCTTATCACTCCATTCAATGCTTTAACCAAATACTCAAGTCACTCAAACATGCTCCGATTTGCTTTTTAAAACATGTTTCGATATTATGCGAAACCACCAACATTCATTCAAATCAAACAAAGCATTGTACAATTTAATGGTCTTGTGTGAATTCAGAGCGGTTGGTCGGTTCTTGAAAATACCGGTTGAAAAAAAAAGTTATTTCTATTGGGATATAATGAAATATAGCTTATTTTGTCCAAATTGGACAAAAGAACCGATACTATATAATCTTAACTAGTTTCATTCAAACGTCGCTCCTTCATTCTCATACAATTTAAAGCACTCCAAAATTATGCTTCTTGTCAATTTCACGATGTTATCAACTTAGAAATAAATATTACCGATAATATTTTCTGAATTGTTTTTGTGAAACACGTTCATTCCGTGAGTTGTATTCATCTTTCGGAACAGCACGATAAACATAAACCTAATTGGGATAATCACTCATTTTTAGGCCCGGAAAGGGTTCCGCAGTAGTACGGGTAAGAAAAATACCAGGAGTCAATGTTCGGCTGTTTCAGCCGTTGTGAAATGAATGAAAGTGACTGAAAATATACTTTAAGTGGCGTTTAACCAAAATAATACAAACGAGCCGTTCGTATATCTTTTGTTTTCCGCGCGTTTAGTCAAGAACTAATCTTGAAAAATGATATTGTTCAAACGTCGTCATAACTAAGGAATGTTTCCTAATGAAACCTTTTATAATTATTGCCCATGACCGAAGAAAGTGTCACGTAATTTAGGGTTTTGTTTGTTAAGGATCTAAGGTAAAAAATAATCGATGAAGGCCGCCTTTGGAATGGGACTTTATAATATGACCTACGTCGCCGGAGTGAAATAATCCCGTTGAATATTTTTTATATTAAACGGGTGTTATTACACTAGTGGAATAACTATGCAAATGAGCTCAGAGCGAATTGCAACGCTATATTGTAACCGCGAAAATGACGTCATAATGTTTATATTATGACGTCAGTTTTAAACGGCGTTATAAGTTTCGCGGAAAATTGAAATATTGAATTTCAAGAATTTTGACCTTTTTTTCGCAAAAATTCGGGTCATATTATAAATAGAATATAAAATTTGTGCTCATAAAATACAGAATTTATTTAACTCGTCATCTATAAACAGATAAAACTCGGCACAGCCTCGTTTTTATCTGTTTATAGATGACTCGTTAAATAAATTCAGTATTCCATGACCACTCATTCAATATCCTCTATAAATTTGCTACCCATATCGCCAAGTAGTGCAATATTATTTTTGTGAGTCAAAGGCGAGGTCGTAGCTGAATTTTACGAGTATTTCTATATTTTAACATGAGTATCGCCTATGGGTGGAACGCTCGACTGCAGATGCTGAATGGTGAAAAAAATCTAAGTCGAATAAGGTGCATAACTCTTACAAAAATGCTTTTAGAGGTATCCCGCTTGGTAGTCAGGATGGCTCTTATGAAGGTGAACACACGTGTCATGTTTGAATGAAGATTTCTTCAATAACCACAGAGAAATGACCAAATTTAGATTTTTCACTCGAACGACACGCCATGGTGATCTCAATACCTCGTGTTTTCTCCGAACACAGCCGAGCTAATAAAACCATTTTATCTGGAACCGCAAAATTGTAAACAAATACTACCAACGACCCCAGTCCACGCCCCAATATGATGATTATGGATGGACAACTAAACCTCCGATTTTCTATCCTCCAAGGTATAAAATACAGTTAGGAGTCCTAATCCGTTTCGCGACAATTCTCTAGAATTTGATCCGTTATGTAGAAAAATTGCCTAAATGACAATAAAATTGACAATAGACGTAAGCCCCAATTCTATAAAAGTTAAATTTATGACTCGAAAAACAAGAATAATGTTATTTAAAGAAAGAATTAGAGTCTTTAAATCTGTTTATGTAAGTAATTGCCACCATACCGGGTTTTTGGTAATAAACTAGAAAACATTGAGGAAAATAAAGAAATTGCTTGTTTCTTTTTCTGTTTTTACTACTATATTTTGCAATCGCCTTTCCATCTCAACGGACCTTTAATCCCCGGTTTAAATTCTTAGATATTGTAGAAGTCTTTACATGCTTCTTATAACAAGAGTAAGAAAGCTTATTTTACTGTGTGATGCCATTTAGGTAGTTTGTTTTCTGGAGAACAGATCTATTATATTTCTTATTTGTATCGACCAAGTTCATGTGAAGGCCGATCCTCAAACGCAAATGCCGTCAGTTAGTTAGATCTTGCATATCGTGTTCAAGTGCAGGTGCATGTTGCATATTTGAGGAATATCTCTCTCTCTCTCTTTCTGAATGATTCCTACAATATTTTGCAATCGCCTTTCCATCTAAACGGACGTTGAATCCGCGATCAAAATTCTTAATATTGTAAGTCAAAACATGTTTCGTTTTCTTTATGTACAACCTCGGTAAAAGAGCTTAAATCACCAAGTGGTGCCATTTTTTCTCGATAACAGACCGATTGGTTGTTGGTAATTATGGAAAGGTGCGTTGGTATTGGGCGACAAAACCTCTCAACTAAGTTTAATAATAAGCAATTAATGTGTTTTGCTGTAGTTCAACCGCGGTATACAAAAACGCGGGAAATTGAGGAAAAGCCAGAAGTAGGGGTGGACTTTACTGAAATATATCAAGCGTGAGATAATGGTACTTTATTACAAATGTAATCACGTATATACTGATCGAGTAAAGACACCCATCAAGAAAAAACACTTTTTTCTCCAAATAGACATTCAATGCCTTTTGATGTTTCAAGTTTAGTTTCTTCATGATGAAGTCGATTTCGAAAGCATGTAACTTTTACGCTATGCCACATGAAGTTTACAGATGTAATTCAAATGATGTTTAGAATACCAGTAGTTTTTTGTTTCTGTGATTATTCAGTATACTTTAAAAACCGTGACAGCAAAAAGTTCGTTGGTCCCAATTTATCTTTATTGAACTCGTCGAAATTTTGTTTATAAACGTCGCATGGTTTACCTATAATCGAATGACAATACATGTTTTCCAACGATCCGTTATAGAAATTACAATAAATAAAATATCATGCAATTTAGCAATTAGTTAGCACTGAACAAAGATACATCGTATTTGCAGTTTTAAACCTGCAGCTTTTTATCTCGTTATAAATCTTTATTTGCAAGTGCTATGATAATAACGCTAGACAACAATGCATTAACCAAATGTGTCGGAAAAGTAAACATGAATAATAAAAGCGAATGGGTGGATTACCAAACGGCACCTTGTTTACATTTGTTTGAGGTGTTCAATTTTAATAACGCGTATTTAATTAGTGAAATAATTCTTGGAAAAAAAGACGAACCTTTTCCGTTGTGTTTGATCGCCAAAACTATTTTTGTAGGGGTAAATAGGAGTCTATTCGTCGGTCGGTGCGTCCGTATGTTGGTCCGTCTGAATCTTTTTGTCAGCTCAATTTCTCGTCAGCAAACTAATAAATGGATTTTATTCAAACTTTACAAATGTGATCATTATCAAGCGGAGATGTGCAAGAGATATCTTAGTAACGATCCATTCAGTTTTGACAGAGTTATGGACCATTGATGGAAATTGCTTTTCATTATTGACAAGCACTTGAAGGGGGATTAGTCCGCTTTGCCACAGTCTAGTTTATCATGGAATGGAGTAGTACATCGTCAATTTCCCTTTATTAATCAAAATTTTCAGAACCAATCTAGATGAATTTCAACTCTAAAAAAGGGGACGGACTTTGAAAAGTAAAAAAAAATTGTCACTCTTACCTGAGGACACTGGTCACAGTCAACTCGAAGATCATTAACAATATTGTCGTTCCGAACGCCTTCCTCATATTTGGGACTTTGTAACCCTCATTCTGCTGAATTCGAATTTTGCTCCAAACATAATGCCAATTTTGACACATTTAAATAGCATTTCTGAAGTTTTTATTGACTGACAGTGAAGGCGACGATCAGTCTGTACGTCATTGTAGGATGATCCTAGTCTATAATGTCTATAAAAGGTTTGTGTACTGTGGGAATATCGATGGCTCAACGTGACACGGTTTTAACTGCCTATAAATTTATAGGTAGTTACAAACAATTGTGTCTCGATTAACCATCGATATTTTAATACAGCAATATGTATACATAAAGCATATTGATAATTTTGTTGTATACGGCAAACTCCCACTGTAAACAAATCTTACACGGTAAGAAATTCTTAGATCAGTCTGCATACACAGTTTTATTTTATCTATGTCGACTATCAACTCAATTATTGTGTTGTAAACTTCAGTCAGACTTTTTTATAACAAGCTTAAATTCAACATGATAGGGGTTATTTTTGTTTTGAAGCTTTACAGAAGAAAATGGCGATTTGCACTTGGTTGGTTTTATTAGGATTGGTGTTTTATTATCTTGCGTTCTCAACAAACTGTGCGAATTTAAACTTTCGCGGATCAAACTTTAACACATTGAACGATTACGTCACATCAAACGTCATTCGAACAATTCATACTAGGAGTGTTGTGCATTGCTGGGCACTGTGTGCCGTTGACCAAAGTTGTAAGGCAGTTTTCGTACATCCTGGAGAAAACTCCTGTATGCTGCTGGATAGGACATATCACAATTCAACAGGACTGCAGATTCATTCTGGGATGAAATATTACAGCATTCTTCGTAAGTGTAAAATACGTTCCCTCGGCTGATTTTGGGTTTTCCAAACACAAACAAACGTTTTCCCCCCCAAATTAACTTATGGAATAAAGGTTTCAATAGTTTCCTTATTTGATGGCTCACCTGGTCTCAGCGGGCTCAAGGTGAGCTTTTCCAGTCAGCTTTGGTCCGTCGAAACCCGTCATTTTTGGGCTGGTTTAACGGGCCAAAAGAAACAACCTTGTATCCAGAAACTTGCCGAGGAAAAAGATTACCGAGTCAAAAACCGAACAACGCGTGTACTACGTAGCTTTTTGTGCTCATGCGCGCGCTAAAAATTGGTCATGTATACGTCATCAATTTTTGTGCGAAACAAAGTGCTTTGTGTGTTCAACACAGTTCTTGCGTCTCACTACGCTGCGCAAAAATCAAAGTACTTATAGTACTGAAGGCGGGGGGTACTAAATAGACGAAACAACACGAGAGGTCAATTTTCTGGAATATGACCTCGATTAATTACCCTGTCCTCATCATGAATTGGGATATTTTCTAACTTATCACTGCCAAAATCACTTCTATGTTAAAGATATATAGCTTTTATATTTGATTTTGACGGATGACCTGGCTAATAGGGAAAAGAAAATGTTGCTTACTAACACTTTCTCCTTTCTCCCCAATATTATCTAGCCTTTCCGCTACAAATTTTACTTATTTACCCACATATTGTAATCTGCAACCCTCTACAATTTGGACCTGTCTAAACATTTGTTTTCTTGCAATCGATTAATCTGAATTAGAAAAATTTAAAAGCCTTGTCCCATCCTTAAACTCTTAAACAGACGTCAATTTTGGTCAGGGCCAACTTGAAACTATTCTTTAATGCTTTGCTGGTACAAGATGTTTCACGATATCTGTTCTTATTATAAACCATTAAGGTTCTGCTATAACTAATCATATCACTAAAATAAAGTGTAAATATTCATTTCTATAGCATACTTATTAAAATTTTGACTGATTTATAACTTGTTCTAGTGCGTATGAGGTTGATTACCCTGCTTTAGGCAAATCTTTGTGATTTTCAAAATGACGCCAAAACTAAGGCAATAACGACGTCAAGTCTTTAAATTAAATATCAATATCATTCATTTGGTCTTCTAGCAAATGGAGTGACTAGTTCTCTCCTTTGACGACTCTCTTCAAAACTTTTGTATTTGCTGGTAAATGGCTGTATACGATACATACAGAATGTTTTCCCCCAAAGAAGGTGAAAAAGACTCAAGTGAGGCAGTAAAGGCAGACATGTCTATACAGTCACGAGACTATAAAAGCCTATTGCACATGCGTCTAATCCCCCCTTTTCACAAAGATATTATTCTTGCTGTGAATTCTTCTTTATTTTCCTCTTCCTTTCTCTTGAAAAAGCGGTTTTCAATTCTATTATCGTTTGAAGGCGCCTCGGTGTTATAATTAAACGAATAAAAATAACGTCGCTGTAAGAAAATGCGCATTTTTCAGAAACCGTTCCACAAGAACTAATATCATTATCTCTGTGATTTTTCAATATTTTTCCATGAAATTTTGATATGATTATCAAGAGAAAAATAATATTTCTGAACTTAATTCGAATTCTAGAAGGAACTACTACCTTTTAGCGTATTAAGAATAGAAAACCAAATTTTATAAATGTCTGAAAAGATTTCGTTCAACTCGATTTTCAGCTGATTAATTTTCGTTGTTAATCTCAAAAAGATATTTATTTACCTACTTAAGAAATATAGAAAAATAATATTTTCAATATTAAAGTTGGTTGCAATTGGACCATTTTAATGAAAATTTTAAAGAAACTCGGCATTTTCCCTGCGACTTGATGTTTAATGTTACACCTCACTTTTTGTTAAACATAACACAATATTTTTGTCTAATTTATAGTTATGATTCGATCTCCTTAAGTAAAATTTTTGCATATCATACCAGTTCAAATTTTATGTATTTTCAAGTAGTTTAAAAGTATCAAACTGTATAAAATATAAGATTTTTATATTTCGGTGATGCTTTTATGTTACATGTTATACGCGTTTTTTCGCTTAAATTACAAATTGAAACCCCTTTAAAATCAATTATACTAAATACTTAATTTTGCAATAAAAGTGTGATTTATGAATTGACCATGGTTTAAATATTTTTTGATATAAGATAATACAGTGGTGAGAGTAAGGAGTCTTGTATTGATAAATAGTAAAACACAGGGGAGACGTTTTTTTTAAAAAGTGACGCAATACCGTGCGCGACGTCACAGCGATTGATGGTAGATATAGAAGATTTTAAAAGCATGATCAATAGAGAGAAATGGACAATCTATTTGAAACAAGATGCAATACATTGACAATCTAAGATAAAGACATGAAGTCATTATTGCCAAAATTTGACGTCATTCGAAAATGTCTAAGAAAGATTGACGTCATACAGAGTGGGCACTTTCCTAGGTTTTATAACAAATCATTTATCAATGACAATTTTATTTTGACTGCTGAACAGATGAATATTTTCATAACTTTTCTGATTAGTTAAATCACAACCAAAAAGGTTTAGAACAAGGACAGATGTTACGAAACACCCTGTACTAAGTTTTTGAATGTCATGTAACTTAAATTTAACTAGCATATTGTCATGAACTTGAAGGTACAACTTCTTAAACTTTCAGCAAAAACATGTACGGACATGCCATATTTGGAATTTCTCAGCAGTGGACCAATAGAAATTGACCCGGATGGCAGAGCTGAAGAGTTCGGTCCAGTACTTGTTTGGTGTGAGGTTTATACGGACATAGAGGTTGCTGTTACTGTCCTTCGTAAGTACATCATCTAAATAATATCTAAAACGTGAATACCCTATCTTCATTTCTATATAGCTTCATTTTTGTGACCCAAGTAGCGATTCGTTGGTCCCAGCCCCTTAACAGGAAACAACAACAACAAAACAGCTTCGGATATCGAAACGTCGTTTGTATCTAAATTGTATTGTCAGGAATAGGAAATGATAAGGAATTGATAGTGGGAAAAGAACGCCGTACATGTATTACAGCTTATTCGATTTGTACTTTAGATCTAAAGGCTGTCATCGATGAATAAATTTGAAACAAAATGGCGGTTAATTGCGAAAATCAACCATCATCCATCTTTTTTTCTTTTATTTGATTGGCTAGTCGATTTTGATTGTCCGTGGGGGTTTTAATCGATTTTCATTTGATTGTCCGTGGGGGTTTTAATCGATTTTCATTAAATGTGGCGGTTTTCTTTTTTTTTTTCAATTTTATTATTATCAACCCTGGTGATGGTTTTGTGCTTCCAGTTTTATCGTACGGGCTGTTAAAGAGAAGCCATAGAAGTTAATGACTGATTTGTTTTTATCGATTTTGATCAGATTTTTATTTAATCGCTCTTCTTTCCTGTTGATTGATACCAGTATGAGAAAAATCGACTTGATATTATGAAATTCACAGCGGCTTAAACTTTCAAAGAAATTTTCATTTTGTAAAACAACAACAACAACAACAACAACAAAAATCCTAAACAAACACTACAAACTATAACAAGGTGGCTATCTTTTTATATGCTTTTCATGGATTGGTTTCATTTGAAAATATATGAATTTATAAAAATATAACAGCAAGTCATAATAAGTTGAGTTTTAACAAATAGAAAAATATCCAATCAACAAATAAATTTTGTAACATATTAAAATTGACATTTTCCCCGATCAAAACCTTTCTAAATTGCTCGCTCAGCGCTCCAACCATTCAAATTACTCACTCAAACCATTCAAAACCGCTCGTAACATTTCGAAATCGATAAAAACGATCGAAATCTCTTTTTAATATATCAAATCTTTCTAAAATGTTATTTAATTGTGTCTGGGTGGTACGCTTATAGCAAATAGTGTATGTTTTTTCTTTTTGAAAGGAAGTACTAAATATCACTAATTTCGTCCAACTTAGTCGAATTTAGTGATTTTGAAATTATCTCCCTTTAATTTCAATAAAAACTCGCTTCTCACACTTATTTCATTTCATTCGAAAGTCATTCAAAATGCATTCACCTTGTCAATTTAACGACTGTAAATTAAAGTACTTTTTTTCTTTTTCATCTATATTTCTACTTCGAAAAAATTAGTCATATTGTGCGGCTGGAGAAAGAGACAATGGGATTACTGGAATTTCCCGTCCCAGTACTTTAATACTCTTTCATAGTCTTCAGTCTGCTATCCAACCTAGGTTAACGATAATAGCCTAATTGATAGAATACAAAATTTGATATGTCGAAGAGGATATGGGCGGCCGAGGAGCGACACCCTATGATAACAGTTAGTTACATTGTGAAATCGACACTCATTCCGATCAAATCCATTCAAACTCACTCGCTCAGCACTCCAATCATTCATTCGAAACATTCACTCCAATCATTCAAGAATGCTCCAAAATTATTAAAAAACTCTTCGAAATCGTTCAATACGATCAATATTTAATTCAAATCGATCAAATAATTCTACGATATTTTGGCCCATTTGGACTTTAAAGTGTCTGTTCGTTTCACAAAGACACACATGCAGTAAAGTAATTATTATTTATTAAAGGGAGGTTATAAATGTCGCTTATTTTGTTCATCTTGAACAAAATTAGAGACATTGAATAACCTCCCTTTAAAATCACTCCACACACTCAATTAATTTCGTGCTAATATCATTCCGAAATCATTCACCTTGTCAATTTCACGATTTTGTTAACTGTAAAGGATGGGAATCTAGTACACTATCAACTGTGAAATGACGAAGGCCTTAAACTTGGTTGTTGACCTTTAAGCTATGGTCACATTTACGGCAATTACCGTAGTAAGTCGTACTCCATTTTACCGTAGGCAAGCCGTGTCACTAATACGATTAACTAAGTTGAGGTAAGATAAGGTACATTTAACAAAGGCACTATCGAACAGTTTCCGTAGAAAGAAGTACGTTCGAGTAGTAACAACTACGACGAACTGCGTAAAGATAAGAAGTTTAATTAGATTAATTATTAATTTTAATTAATGGAAAATTGCCATCTATTTGTTTCCCAAGCCCTGATATCTCTTGTTTGTCATTCTATTGATAAGAATCACGATCTTTAAATACATCATAAGGTTTAAAAGCTAGCATTTCGATCAGTCACCTTAGGGTATTATAATTAATTTGTTGTAAAAACACGCGATTTCAAACAATTGATTTCACGTGCACTTCGTGATTAGATTTTATCAATTTCACCGAATCTTTTCGTACTCTGAACGTAGTCCAACCTGTTTCCCTGCTTAGTTGTAGCATTAACTTAGACAGATGTTTATTAAACGGTTTGTACGCTACCACAAGGCCAAGGCTATAACGCCGAGCTTAGAAATACCACAGCTAGAAGAAACCCCGTTTTCCTTATTCTAGCTGTTGTCATTTTTTGTTGGTTTTCAACAAAGTTTAAGGTCGCCGTTTCTTTTAAATGAGCCAGTGCGTGACATTTCAAACAATTTCATATGTGCGCATAGCAAAGCATCTGGTCAGCCTGTGCATCCACACTGGCTGACCAGAGACTTTGCCTTGCGCTATGGGGATAGATAAGGTCTTAAACCCTCTTCAGGCGGTCAGAGGATTTTCTTTTAATATGGCTGCTGCTGTTCATGTTCATCAATATCACGAGAATACGCACACATGGAATTGTTGGAAATGTCACGCACTCGCTCAAATGTTTTTTTCTTGTCTCAGATCATGACCACGAAGCTACCACGCTAGTCGATGAATATGAAGAATGCGGGTCGTACGACATTACTTTGACGTATGAGTTAGGATACGAGTTAGTGACAAAGATCATTGACGTTTCCTCCGAGTGTGTACAGTTTATATTATGGGAATGCTTTGACTCGAAAATGTTCGAAAATGGCGAGCCGTGTACACAGTGGAGAAATAGATATATGGAAAACTCGCATTACTTTATTGGTGAGTTGTTATAAATAGGAGCTGTCATGATATTTTATCTGAGACAAGCTGAACTTAATTGAGTCTAGAATTCAAGGAAGCAATGGACACATTTGGGTATTTTTTTTCGCCAAATGATTTTTACCCTGTTCACATATGTTCTGGATAACAGTAGTATAGTCATTATGCCAAACTTTGCAGGCATATTTCCGTGCTCGTTTTCGTGTCGTTTTTTTAGTAAAATGCATATATTCGCCCCAAGTTTTCAACAAACCCGATGCTTAGTGAAATCTAGAGAATATATCTATTGACAGACCTTATAATTGTACACAAAGACCATTACCAATGAAATTCTCTTTGATCAAAAACATTCGCCTAATGCTTTAAAAATAAAAAAAATGCATTACTTTTTGGTATTTCTTAACAAGGAAATATGTCACAAAATCCCATTTTTTTTGGAAAAATTGTCCAATGATTTTTTATTTTCCGATATGTGTAAAACTCATTTTCCCTTTATTTGGTAAAAAAATCAGAATATCATTCCATTCAAATAAAGTGTCTTGTTATCTTATAATTGAAATCTAGTAAAATAAAAAAAAAATGATTGGTTTAAATCCCGGCATGCGGGGAAATTCATTTGCACTTTATTTCCGTTTAAAATGCAATAGGTATTGCGGGGAAACCCCACGCCCTTGGATCTACAAGTCAAGTGTAGTAGGAACTCGAAAATCCCTCGTTTCTCTTCCTTGATATTTCTCCGCTATTTGGCCCGTCAAGAATTACAATTTTTTTTCAATAGAATTTTTAATTACAAGCAGGCAGTTCTGATTCTTAACGGCCGTTAGCAGCGCATCGACTAAGATCATCCAGCGACCTGTTCAACCACGCTCGAACACGTCGATATTGTTTAAAAATGGCGACACACTGTTGGAAATTATTTTCTGATCATTAATACCTCTAAAAATATCAAATTGTCGTATATTTGTGTCACATTTTTAAAACTTAATGCCTAAAACCTTCGAAACCGAGATAAAAAAAACCCTACATGTTAAGGATGTCTCTCTTAAAATAGATTTCTTTGTGTCTTTGTTGTATCGATTTATTACGCAAGTCAAATAAATGACATGTTCTAAAAGATAGAATTATAACCTCTATCAAAAAATATATAATAAACAAATGCATAACCCCATGTCAATTCGCGCAATCTGACAAGGGTCGACACTTGTCGCATCTCAAAGAAAATGCCTCTACGTAATATAATAATTGAAATTTCAGGATCGGGAACCAGTGATAAGTATTGTGAATGTACACCCCAATCAGCCTGCACACATGAAACTGGGTGTAACTGTAGCTATCACGACCCTGTATGGGATTATGACGAAGGTTTTGTGACAAACAAGGATGATCTGCCCATTACTGGATTCTCGGCAGGTGACACTGGAGTATGGTGTACGTAATCCTCTTTTTTAAATATTTTTTTATCTGTTTTAACGTAATTTTAAAATTGTTGCAATTGTTGTGGCGACTGGTGCACCTCACCATGGTCTACTGTAGATTCTCATGCCATTATAAACACAACACTTCATCCTAGCCATTTTAGAGTGCACATTCTAGTTTTCACGAGTCATTTATCTCCCTCCAATTGCCCATAGGTGGGAGACGGGTGACCCTTGTCACAATGACATAAATTCCAAATCAGAGTTTGCAGAACCTGTAGTCGAACTCATGACCCCAGAATTCCTAGCCAAATGCGATACCGATTAGTGTAATGGGATCAAGACATTTAAAATTTAAGCCAGATTCAGGTAAAAGTTTTAACCAAACCCTTTTCTTGCAAGTAGTCGTCGATAAAAAATATGTATACTCGTGAAAAAATAAAAATGTGTCCTCCCAATATAATTTCTTTAAAAGTACACACACACATTCTATGGTATATATTGCAAATCATGTATACTTGGAATTAAAATTTGGAAAGTTTAGCTAGATTTGAAGAAGACGCTACCAAATTGTGATGGTTACCGCAGTTGAGAGGTCTGTAAAAAAAAAAAAAAACAAACAAAAAAAAAACTCAATTTAATATTCAATTGATTTTCATGACAGTTTAATGCTTGGCAAATGCAATACTAGGACGTTAGGTATCCCGGATTGATAAGACATTTTGATACCGTCTCCTGCTCCCCTGACAATATTTCGTCAAATGGACACAAATAAAAAAAATTGAGCAGTTTGAAAGCTCAAATTTACCAGATTTAGTGTACAGGTTCCTTGTTAAGAAAGCCAATTTAAAAATTCCCTATTTCAGTTTATAGCTGACAACACAACATTGTAATTAGCTCGGCTGTTTTTTGGAGAAAACCCGAGGTATCATGATCATCTTTGTATTGTTTGCAATGGTGTTGGCATGACAAACTTAAACATTGGTCATATCTCTGTTTTTATTGGAGATATCTTTGTGAAACTTGGCATGTGTATTCACAATCACGAGAGCTATCCAGACTATCAAGGGGGATAACTATTGAAGCATTTTTGTAACAGTAATACCCAATTTTCGACTGAGAATTTTGCATTATCCAGCAGCTGAAGCCCAGCTCCGTAACCGCAGGCGGTGCTATGTAACGTTAACGTTTCCTCATGCTCATTAGAGAGGCACGTTTCAATCTCGATGAAAATTGATTGCTGTAAACCGGCTGAGACTTGTATTGCAATAGGGCTGGTTTCAGAGTTGGACGTTTTTAAAGATTAAAATATTTATTTCGCTACCGTTTTAAAATGGTAGTTAGGAAATGTGGAAGCAAGCGTGTCAACGTGAATAGTCGTATGTGGCGTGATGCCTCTATTGAGTTGAATAGGATAAATAAGAAAACTACTCTATCGAAAACGGTCAGCAAATGTCTTTTTTGTTCTTCTCTTTCAACTAAACCTAAAAAAAATTTCTCAATGTTTCACGATTTTTGATTATACATGTGGTCAAGTGGTCGATACATAACTATTGTTCGATTTTCTTTACCATAGAGTTTTAGAGGTTACATTCATTTGAGAAGAAACCCGACCCAAGCCGTACATCGACGTAGAGAAAAAGCTTTCGACTTTTGCTGAAAAACACAAAAATGACGTTTTGCTTGAATAAAAAAATGTATGCATGAGATAACAAAGCACTGCAATCACATTGGTCCCTTTTTTTATCAAACATATGTAAAAGATATTATACAATGAAAAGTGGATACTTTCCTTCATTGCTGAGTATAATTATGTACACATTTTTTTATGTTGTATACATAATATTTTAGAATCAAATTGGTGTAAAAAGGTTAGGGTAAAAAGCGCTTTCTTGCGCTTAAATAATTTTACCGTCGTTTCCATGTTACACGTATCAGATGGTTGTGCTGACATACATTTTAATATGAAAGCAGTCTTAACTTTGAACCACGGGTGATTAATTGATGTATTGCTTGCCTAGCCATTTATCTCTCGTCATTTATCAACAAAATATATAGTAAAAGGCATGAATCAAGGATTAAGTCGTAGAAGGTTGACTTAAACGTCGCACTACAGCTGTAGTTACAACAGAACATCTAGAATGCACATTCACAAAATTAAATGATACAAATTATCGGATAATGTCTGAGTTCAAAAGACATCTCCTTATAAATGCGTGTTTTGTTTTTTGTCAATAGACTTTTCTTTTTATGAATCTAAATTCCAATGTGTCTTTCTTGGATTTTAATATAGAGCATTAAATTTTTGGCCTACATGTAACATTTAATGTCTGAAACCTTTTGGCGACCAGTGACGGTCCTTTAGACTGTTGGAATGTAGGGGGGTTTCAAGTAAATGTACATTTAAATAATTTTTACTAATGGTACTTACTTTCTACACCACATTTTCAAATTCTACCCCTTTCAATGGTAATCCCCCTCCCCCGTGCTACCCATTTCGAAAGAGCCTGAATGACCAAGTACGTAAAATTGTCATTTTTTGTGTAGATAACATAGGCATGGCTTTATCTTTCATCCAAGAGAGCGGCCTAGGTTCATAGACTCTTATTCAAAATGCAATATGGATTTTCTATTTTCAGATTCTGGAGAATATGACGAAATGGCTTACCACACAATTGGACCTGTTGTGTGCTGGTGACAGACAGGTCGCTGCCTAATTCTACTATTAAAAGACATGCGACATTTTTGAAGAAAGTAAAGATACAGCAAGCAACATCGTAAAAACGACATTCATCTCGATCAAAACCATTCTATATCACTCACTCAGCGCTTCAGTCATTCATTCTAAGCACTCACTCAAACCATTCATAAACGCTCCAAACTCTCTGGAAATGATTAATATAATAAACACCACAATCCAAAGTAAATAGATCTAGAAAAAAAAAACCCGCAAATTCACTGACATAATTGAAATTGTAAGCGGTTGGTTGGTTCTTACAGTAATAGGAAGTTATTTGTAGAATTTGTATGCATATTTATTAAGACGAGGTAAAAAATATCGCTAATTTTGTTCATCCGAACCAAAATTATCGATAATGGATTATCTCCCTTTAAATTCTCTCAAACACAATCATTCAAAAATCATTCCAAATCATTCACCTTGTCTATTTTACGATGATATATACTGTAGTCCATCACTAATGAAAATGATATCGACATAGATCGTGATTTCTATCAAATTCAAAGTTAATAATTCATATCCGTTTTGCGTAATCTTTTTAACAAGTATATGTTTCAAAATGCAAAATCTGAAAAATAAAACATTACCAATCGTGATTGTCGAGCTTAGACTTAAGAAAAACAGTTGGATATGCTGTTTATGAGGTTACTTTTAGTCGCCCAGAAACGAAAAAGGAGGTTTAAAGAGGTACACATCGCTCTTCTTGGTTGGAGATTTATTTAAACCTTATCATGCTCAACTGAGAACTTTATCAAATTTAGAATGTAAGAAATAAATTAACATAAGAGATAATTTAGTAGTATTATATAACAACTTGTGAAAATGATATTTCGTGTAAATAAATTTCTTACAGAATCGAAGCGATAATTTCATGTTGACATTTGAGCATTGTTCAATGATTTATAGTTGAATTTGGCTATCAATCTAATGAAATCTGGTGACATTTTTGACGGCACTGTTTGTTTTTCGGTATTTGTGTCCAATTGCTGGGAGATAATATTTAACCAAGGTTCGATATAAGCTGAAGTCTAGGAGAGGATGAGCTTGTAGTACGTGTGGGGGAAAATACCAGGAATCCATTTCTAGGAGCTCCAGCCGCCGCGCTATCACTGGCGAACAATGAAGATCTGTTTTTTTCCCCAGGGGTTTAATCTGGCTCTAATTCATTTCATGCAGAAGTAAAGTGTTATCTACATATAAAAAGTCAAATAGTATGATTTTGGCTGTTTAAACTTCGTTATTTGATCGGATCGCAATTATGGAAAATATAGTCATTATGTATCGACAATCGAATGACATAAATTGTAAATCATAACGCGGTATTCTTAAGGACCTTTGAAACATAACTACAAAAACACCCATTAACTAATCAGAATAAAAAAGAACATAGTATTGTTAAGAACCGAGGTATTCTCTTGGCATTCTCAATTTCAATGGTTATCTCGAACCTTTAAGTAGTAGACCTTTCATAATGGGGAAAGATATTTTGGCATATCAACAGCAATTGTGAAATTATCGTGTCAAGGTTATTTGAAAACCATCCATACGAGTAGAAGTAAACCTCCTGGGAGGGTCAATTTCATATTTTGAACTTGACCGAGAAAAACGAGGACCATATCTTAAAAATATCAGATATTTGTTAAATTGGATGAAAAAAAGATGAGATTTTTCACTAGAAAAACATTTTGTTCCACACTCGTCATAAAAAAATCTACTCGACAAATGTCGCATACAGGCAATTACTAAATTGAACTAATTCTTCGTTATTCAGGGTTCCCACGCTCCTACAGTTCCAAAATTCCCTGATTTTTCCCTGACATTTCCCCGACAAGAAAGTGATTTTCCCTGATATTTAATGGACGTTTCAGCACATGTTATTCTATTCATTTACAATTGTATCAAATGTATTATGTAAAATTATAAAAAAGCTCTAGAAATATTCCTTTTTATCTCCCTATCTTGAGCACTATACAGTAAATAGATAATACAATGTATTACATTTTCTTAACTCAAGTTTGCTTGCGTAGGGTTTAAGGCCTCTTTCCAAACTTATTCATATATAGAACAAGGGCTGAATATCAAACCATTTATGGCACTGATCTAAGCCATTATAAATATGATGTCCTATCTAAAACATCAAGCTGCACATCCAATATTAAGAGGTTATTTAACATTATCTAGTACAATACTGAATTCTATTGGATGAGTACCCTGCAGAACCAGTCTATATTTGACGAGGCGATAGCCGAGTCAAAATATAGACTGGTTCTGCAGGGTACGAATCCAATGAATTCAGTATTGTACTCGATCATGTTAAATGACATCTTTATTTCACCCCATACACTGAAAGTTCCATAATGTACGATTTACGACAATTGACAGAGACAAAGAGAATAGAGCCAAAATGTTCTGGAAAAGAGCTTCAAATGAGAGTCACTATGAACATGATGATTTTGAAACAAACAATTGTTCTAAAAATAGAAATCCACGTGAAATGTTTATTTCAAGTGTCAAGTTGGTTAGTGCTACGATTTCAATACATGTATGTAATTGACATAAAACAGATTGAATACCCGCCATCTAGTGCGGTTCCTTATGTACGAAAAAGGGCTCCCGTAGGATTTTCGTGCTGAAATTGATTTTTTTGGTTTTAATTGATTGTTTAGGGGTAAAGTAATCGCAAACTATGCGGGTCCGAATTTTCCCAGCCCATTCCCCGATTTTATGGGCTCTCAAAGGAGCCCATATGAGCAAAATAGGCATTTTCCTAAAAGAGGGCTCATGAGATGTGATTTTTTTTCTAAAATGATTTCTTAGGTTTGGCTGTGTATTTAGTGTGGATTGGAGAAAAAAATATACAAAAATCCATGTTTAAAAAACTTATTTTACCATTTTATGGGCTCTCTTAGAGCCCAAAATAGCCATTTTGGTGTTTTATATTAGTGAGTTAAGGGAAAAAACCTTGTTTGTTTCGAGATGATTTTTTTAGCCCTGTTTTGTATTAAGTATGGCTTGGCGTTGAATACTTGCATGTCTATGTTCTCTAGGATCTTTTTGGAATTTGTGTGGGCTCTCATTTTAGCCCATATGAGCCGATTGGGGTGTTTTCCTGAAATAAGATTCACAAAAAAATGACACCCCTTTGACCTTTCTTTTCAAATTACGTTCAATACCTAGTGTTGGTTAGAGTTGATCTATATCATTTTTTAATGTTTAACTTCTGATATGTTTTTTTCATTGCTTTGAAATGAGCCCATATGAACAGATTTAGGAATTTTCCAAACTTGCGATTTTTGAAAAAAAATATAGCCCTCTTTATGATGCCTACTTGTACCAAAGTATATGAATCAAAATTTCAAAACCCACACAGTTAAAACATAGTGAAATTGACATAGTGAATGATTGTGGAATTATATCGAAATGAAATTGAATGAGCGGGAGGAGCGTGTTTTGAATTACTTTTCAGGGAGGTAACATGGAATCGCTAATTGCGTTCAAAATACGCATTAACTCCCTTTAGATGTTTTGAGAATGAATGGAGTGTTGAATGAATGATTTATAATGATTTTGTTAGGAATATATTTCAATATCATGATGTTCTTAATTGTAACCGTTGCTTTAGCGCTAAATGAAGCCCATAAGAGAAGAGTGTGTGTGTGTGTGTGTGTGTGCGCGTGAGTGTATTTTGCACAATGCAAATATACGACAAATTAAAATATTAAACGACATATTTAGTAAAATGTGTTTGTTTTCAATGTTTATCGCTCGTACCACAAATGGTATCAATGATCTCTTTTGGTCGGAAATATTCTGTTTAAATTTCCAAGCCAATAACCCTACTTTTATCGATTATTTGGACCCTTAATAAGCCCATATAAGTCAACATGGTTACTTTGCCAACAATTTGGTTCAAGAAAAGATTTCTGAAGAATGGTATTTCTGAAGCCTTATGAGTTAATGGGTGCGGGTCTCGGTAAAACAAATGTGAATCATTTTTTCAAAGCCCATACCTATTTCATTGGCGCTGAATGAACGCCATAAGACCATTTTCGGCATTCTGTAAATATACAATGGATAAATATGTTTTTATTCAATGTTGTATTTTGCTTTGACATTTATAATTTCCCACGAATAAAAATCACTTCGTCTTATTTTCGCTAGTTTGTCCGCTTTACTCTGTTTCAAATTGTTGTAACTGCCCTTTAACGTCTCGAGTAAAGTATACATGTATATCATGCGTAGCTCGCTTATGCGTATAAATTTAGAACTGTATCAAACAACAAGTTCATCAATTAAGAGTAAGAGTTAAAGATGTGTGCATCAGCTCTCTTCCTTTGAAAATTCTATCAAAGACACACAATTGCTGTTGATAGGTTTACACTAACAGATTATTGAGTCCTTACGAAATGTCATTCTTGTAAACATTCTCAAGCATTCGCTACTATATGTCCCTACTCACAGACACTCTTATGAAAATGTCTATTAGTATATATCTCATCTGTTCTGATAAAATGTGCTGCATTTTTTTTTAAAAACAAAAAGTGAATCTTCCTAAAAGTCAAGTAAAAGAGGTGATACTGAGACACATACATACGGTTTGCAACGCTTATTACAAAAAAATTCTTGTAACATATATAGTTATATTATCTTTTATCTATTCTGTTTAATTTTTCATAGAAATCAGTTACCAAAAATTCATATCAGTTACAACAACTTTATCATTTCAAATCGTTTTGGCATGTTATAATCTCTAAATAGGGTGTTTTGCACTCGAAGCGGTAATAATCCGTTCATATCTAATCTAATGGTTGTTCCATATTAATTTTCAAGTTTTCTTAAGTGTATAGGTTGAAAATTAACATGGAACAACCATTAGATTAGATATGAACGGATTATTACCGCTTCGAGTGCAAAACTCCTGCAGTTCCTGTTCCAGTAACAGCTATTGCCGTTCAAATCTAAAGTAACGGACTTTGACTAACTAGTTTTCATTGGTCATACAAGCGAAGAGGTTAATGCTTTTTAGAAATCACCAACGATAAGCATGTTGTTTTGGTTTGGAAGACGTGTGAACCATGCACAATGACAAGGAACATTTCTTTAAGCCAAGACAGAATAATAATGATTTGTTTTTTACCAGTCATTCTAAAATAAGGCCCACAAGAACAGCTCGATACCATCGAAAACTTTAAAATTCGATTTATTTATGAAAATAATAAGTCATGGTAACAGATTCTGTGATCATCGAAAAATATTATCATTCCTTGCACTGAGTCTTTTGACTATTTCAGTTCGAAACAATAAAGACAGCAACTGTTGCAACTGAAAAGAAGATTAATTAAAGTGATCGTGAAGATCAGAACACTCATGATCACCACATACAGATCGAGCGATTGTCTCCATCAGTAAAATTGTCAAGCAATTGTGTTTTTCATTCGACAAAAATAGAATAATTCTTCTTCTTAACCTTACGCCTCCCCACAATCTTGTGCTTACTGTAAAGTCAAATCTATCAATAAAAAGGATGTGGTGACCATGGCTGTGTGATTAAAGCTACTCTTTCACAGTTCTTCATTTAGAACAATTACAAATCTGGTTCTTAGATTCGGAAATTTGTGCATTTTTTCGATGTTTAAGAATCGCACATGGGTATGGCACTGAAAACAACTCATTTAAAAATAAAGTAGCTTGAATGTTCGAATGGACAAGGTCAGTGGCGAACAAGTCTTTTATATTAAGTCTTTTAATTACGAAATTATTAATTTTCATGTATAATGTTTCATTCTACGCATGTTTCGATATGAAGTTCCCCAATTGACAAATACTTCGACCTTGACCTTTGAAAGAATGGAAAAAAACAGATGGAATTGAAAGCGTAAATAGTTGACTCAAAATGTAAGAATAATCTTTTAGGCGTTAGCAAATGCTTTATTTTTTCAGAGTGAAATTCAGCTAAATTCAGAAATATCTGTCTTTTTTTATTTCCTTACAAGATCGAATCGTTTTATTGAGGAGTATTTTACACGATAAAGTAATAATTTTCGATTAATTAAAAAAACCCATCAAAAATCGTATCTCCCAATCTGTGAAAGAGCAGCTTTATTTAATATAGCAAGTTTGATACAGTCGACCGGAGTTACATATTTTAGGTTTTGCAACTACAATAATTTTAGACTTGTGTAAGAAACCTTCCAATTATAGAGTAGTTCTTTCACTTAATTGGAGGATATTCAAACCTGCACATATGGGCTTCACAAAGCGCCATCAAATCATGTGTGGGCTTTGGATATTTGATACATTCTTTTAATTCTATCCTCATCATAACCCTACTTAATTTAATGAGGCTCGAGAAATATTTAAGACAAGAAATTGATTTTCATCCACCCATTATTAGGCAAAGTGTCCGTGTTGGTTCATATTGGCTCATTAAGATCCAGTTAAATTGATTAAACATCTCGTTATTGGTTAAGAGAATTTCGATCGACATTTTATTTTAACCATTAAAGAATCCCTTTCAGCAATTTTGGTACCCGTGAACACCATTAGAAGTGCCGTTGTTCTTTACACCCAACTTCGGAAACTCATTGTCCGGCTCCTATGGGATCCTTTGCAGGCCAATCAAAAGGACTATTAGACTTTAAATATATGCTTATTGTTTATTATGCCAAAGCGATCTTAAATACAATAACGTGCTGAAAGTAATTTGAGAACGGTTCAACCGCAATGAGAATAACCTTCTTTGTGACCCTGATTCAAAAAAGCACCCAAATCAGTTCGGATGGGCTATTATACCGTAGAGCCCATAAAATCCTTAAATGGTTATAGAGAACATGGACCTGCAAGTATTTCAATGCCAACCAACACTTTATGCCAAACAGAGCTTAAAAAATCATCTCTAAACAAAAAAAATGATTTTTTTTAACCTTTTAAGCAGAAACAGTCAAAATTGCTATTTTGGGCTCTGTGAGAGCCCAAAAATAGTGGAAAAGCCTTTGAAATATGGGTTACTGTATTTTCTAAAATGTTCTAACACTAAATACATTGTTAACCTAAAGAAAATATTAAAGAAGAACAAAAAACGCCTTTCCTGAACCTAGTATTAGGAAAATACCCATTTTGCCCATATGGGCTCCTTTGAGAGCCCATAAAATCGGGGAACAGACCCGAAAAATTTGGACCCGCATAGTTTCCGTTTGCTTGACCCATAAACAATCAATTAAAGTCAAAAAATCAATTTCAGCACTAAAATCCTACGGGATTACATAAGGCACCACACTAATCGTTCGAAATCTACATTTGCATGTAAACAAACGATATTCTAAAATCATGAAACAACAACAGTTTTATGACTCTTTTTGTCACTTGCATTCTGCTTTTACTTTCTAAACAATGTTAAAAAATGAAGAAATCAAGAATCTCGTCAAGATCAACTTATCATCGAAGTTCAATACGTCTGAACAGAGGGCACGATACATTGTAAGAGTCGCAAACATTGGTGATATTGATATTCCGGACTGCAGCCTCACTTTCGTCGTACAATATAGCTTGCCTCGCTTTCATCGTACAATATAGGTTACCTCGTTTCGGAAAAAAATCCGTATTGCACAGCAGCCTCATTCTGGTTGTACAAGATGGATCTAGATATTTCACTCTCACCTGATACAAAATAAACGATGTCATTGGTCTAAATTGTTTAGGTGTGAAATAAAGGTTATTATTCACCAATTTGTGAGACACACTTCAATCTTGTCAAAAGAATGTTAGAAGCTGTAGGGGTAAAACTTCTGATCGAAAGATGAGCAGTTCTAAACTCACTTGTTGCATGAGGGCATGCATATTTAAAAAGAGGCCCTATGAGAGGCAGAGATTCTCTCCTACCACCCTAGAAATAGGAAGCCTTTAGGGTGTAGGGTTTGTACAAGACAATCAGTTAATGTAGTAGGAATCTAATACTTTGTCATAGCTCAAAAGTAAAGAGCAATACTATGAAAGAGAAAACCTAAAACATGCTTAATATGTTCAATTGGAACACCTTCAAGTCATGGTGAAGGATATTTTACTACAAAAAAAACTTTACCTCATGAATACAAAGGCCAACGGCCTTAAAGTTCATGACAATCATCTTAAAGTGTTATTGGTGGAATAATAGTACATAAAGAAATAATACACAAAGTACACATACATGTATACAATTGCAAACTCTTCAAATACCAGTAGGTCTAAGGCAAAAGTACCCATATTATACATCAAAAGTCAAAGCCTATGGTGTCTATGACAGAGAGGTACAGTGCCGTCCATGGCAGAGAGGTTTTGCCTCCTTTAGTTCTTATATACTATACTAAATTATGGATTATACCAATAGATATATTAGCACCTAACAATTGGTTCTGTACTACCACTTTATTCTTTCTTAGCCTCTAGCTTCTATCTTACATAGGTCTACGATTATCAACCCATTGATGGAAGACAAATAGTCGGAAAGAATTATTGCCGCCGTCGGGAATCGAACACGGGATCTTTTTGAATCATGCGTTATAAAGGCGGCTTTTAAAAATCTATAGCTGCTAACAAAAGAGTAAAACATTAGAAGAAAATGATTACAACTAAATAACTATAACGAAACGTTAATTGATTTATTGCAAACCCTATAACGAAACGTTAATTGATTTATTGCAAACCATATACAGGTACATATTGCTGATGCTTCACACTGCGTTTCCATTTGGGACGTGAAAGTATCTGTATACGCATGAAAATCAGCTCGGACGCAGAATTTGAATACTCGAATAAAATGAGTGGCAAAAACAATGTATTTTCATAAATTTTACGCAGACACGTCAGATATCTAGCGAAAACAATCCAAAATGTCTCAAAGTACGACAGATTTGAGGCAAGGTCACAAGTTTTCCAAAGTTACTATAAATAGACTTCGCCAACGTCTAACCGAAAAGTTGCGATTAGTGAGATTCCCGCTTTTTCGTCTGGTACCCGAACTGTCTAAAATATTGTTTTGTAGGCAATTTGATAGCCGGAAACAAATTGTTACTTTCATTTTGTAAATAATAATGGCTTCCCCAGCCAAGATAAGAAACACTCGCGGTCATTTCAAGACCAGTGGCTTGCCGATCCGGCGTTCAAAGACTGGCTGATAAAAGACGAGTCAGATTCGCCTGCTGTTCGGATGAAGTGCAGTATTCGTTGTGAAACAATCCTTTCATTGAATCCTTTCCCAAATAACAAAATTTTTGGTTGGTCCAATATGAAAGCTGCTGCGGATCACAAAATTTGTGATTACTTAGGTTTAAAACTTGAGAATATCTCTCAGAAAACATTGAGGCAAATTGAGAAAATGCTTATCACTTTTTTAATAGCAGTTTCTTCTTTTGCTTCAATGTTTCCCCAAGCCACTTTTACTGGGAATATCAAAACTAGGTCTTGTTTGGAAAAGGGTTATGAAGCCCGTTCAAGTACAACAATTTATTTGAAGATGATTTGTGGAAGTAAAAAATGGAACCAACTGAAAGTGGTTGGGACTCAACTTTTTCTACGGCACTGGGTCCCATGGACTCAATATTTTTCTATGTAAATGGAAACACTGTTTAAATCACAGATAGCCACAAGCAATTGGATTTTTTTTTCATCTGAAAATGTTTTTTCGTTAAACTTGTAAAACCATTGTAAATCTTAACCGACGACATCACACATATGTTAATGCAATTAAGGCGTACAACAGTTCTTGTGATTTAAATGCATACTAAATGTAGCATTTTAGACGCACCAGATAAAAATTTCCTCGCCTGAATATGTATCGCACTTAATGAATCATATAATTATGATGCTCTTTGGGCTGCGACTGAATAACCTTTATCATTTAACTGATAGATTTCGAATGGTTTACAACATACTAGATCTTTTTCCATTAAATCTTGCATAAATCGTGCATGGGTGAGCTAAAACATATGGTTATAAATTCACCAATCAAAATTAGCGATATATTTGAGTTTATTCAAAACTATTTATGAGTGACTTGGTCTTGCTACCATTTCGTCAAAATACATGATAAAATCTTCTTAAACCAAATACCCTTTACCCACATCATAATCCATATTCTTCTGCAAATCAAAATTTATTGTCATTTCAATTAAAGATTCAATTAAAGGGACATTAATTTTAAGTTAAGGTACCCCGACACCATTTAGCACTTGTTCCAATATTTATAAAAAAAATATATTTCGTAGAGAGTTTCTTTACAATAATTTGACAAAAAAATCAGCATATTGTTCAATGCATTTTTCGGAGATATTTGAGAATACCACGAAAGGTGAACTATTAGAAGCTGAATGGTGATCTTCAATGTTAGTGAGTTGGTATACATGATTCATTGAATACAAGGAATTGTAAAATTTGATAAGAAACATTTACAAGACGAAAATGCAGGAAAAAAAGTTCTCGAAAAAAATCTTTATATCAGCGAAATCTAATTTTTATTTCAAAATTAACAAAAAGCATACACACATTAAATATAGTTTAAATAATATGATAGAAAATTAGTTTTACATTAGATGATTTAGAAAAGGTAAATAAAGTAGGTGTATCCAGGCATATTTGGCCATTTTGCTTTCCATTAAAACCACAAGCACTCCAAATTTAAGCGCTCATCTATTTTCGTATTCTGGAAATAAATATTTATAAGAGGAGAGCTTAATAAAAGTTGCTGTAATACAATAAAAATAACTGATTGGTATTTATGTAACTGCTATTTTAGTTTCAATTACTGATAATCCAGGCACGTAGGAAGCAAATTAAGGGGATGGCTGGGGTAGATGAAGACTGGTTCCTTTGGGATTCGTCTTTCATTACAAAACAAAATTAAGATTTCAATTTCTACATCTGTAATAAATACTGAGAAGGAAGGGGGCTTCTTCTTCTATACTTTTACCAAGGAAAATAAATATGCACTAAACAAATTATATTCATTAACAGCCCAATCATCATGCATATCAGTCAAAAGATGATACATTTCAGGCAACAAACTTAAATTGTCCATGACATACCAAATAAGTGTCATTTGTTGAATCTTCTAGAAAATGATTTAAATGATTAGACAGTTATGCGACAGGTAATGCAATGTCAGAGAAAGGTCACGTTATAGCATTATTAAAAGGAAACTTTGCTTGCAACAAGTCTTCTCACTTTCCAACAAAATATCCCGATTTTTCATAACGTACACAATGAAAGAATTAAACGGTTAACCTTTAAGCTTCTGTTGTATTGTTAACCACCAAGTTTTATTCAATAGACCCTGTCGGAACAAGTTTTCTTAATGTTGGAAAGGAAAAATTGCGTGAATCTTTATTACACAATTTTCAAGAGGCTTTACAATTTTATAACCAAATGAATTTAACCTCAGTATATTATAATTTCCAGTTCATTGCAAAATGATTTAAAGAAATCAATCAAGTTAGAATGACAAAAGGCACGAACCTTCAATGTAAAAAAGTCACGAAAGAGATACACTTTTTTTTTAAAAAATGGAGGTTATATGTATTCGTTATTTTTGCTTATTCGAGTTAAGGTTTCCAATGGTGTCCGATAGACTTAAATTGAAATTGATCGATTTGTTTTGTAGAAGAATATTTTCAGTTTTAAATGAAAATAAGCGCAACGCAAATCAAAATTTCTTTAACAATAAAGGGCCAATCAAGAACTCCTGTCTCCCTCAAGTCTCATTGAAATTGGCCAAATATTTTCTCTCGATATTGCTATTTATGTTAATTTTGAAATTGAGGGGGCCGGCATTTTACTCTTACAAAATTCCGTTCGATGATTTTACAAACTAATTGCACAAGATGATGTCTAAATGACAAATGTTTCGAATCGTTAAGTAAATATTTCTATCTTACAGCTGTGTATGTGTGAAAAGAAGTGAAATTAAAGATGGTTGTTCGGAACTTTTGAGTAGTGTTTATTTCATTTTAGAAGCAAGAGGTTCATGGGGGTCATAAATCGCTCACTTGAGTCTCCTTTATCTCTTGGATATCATAAGTTATATCTATGCCTTCATGTGAGTCAGGGATGAATATTCTTTAAATATTTAAACATATTTTTGTCTCTATTTGATTGAAGCATCTTCAATCTGTTAGAGCAAGAACATTCATTTCGCGTTTTTCGAGCTTTATTTAACTGAGCTAATGTCATGGCGGTAAACGTCGTGCGTTCGTGTGTAAGCGTTTTAACATCTTCTTCTGAACAGAAGGGTTGATTTCAACGAAACTTGACAGAAATGTTCCTGACCCAATCTTTGATAATGAAATTTTGATTGACTTTCCCCCCTCCCGAATATGGGCGTGACAAGGCGTCGTGCGGCTTTCACTATGCTGATCTTTAGAAATCGAGTCCAAATCGATTTGCCCAATTTCAATAAATTTTTGCTTGTAGTGGATGAAACATTACAAGAAAAAAATAATAGTTAAATAAATGAAAATAAGAAAAGAAACATGGTTGTGGTAGGGTGGGGCTTATTGTTTTTCCATCAAATCTTTATAAAACGATAAATGTTCCCCAAACCAATAACCCGATTTCAATAACAGTTGGTATGAGTGTTTCTCGGGTGACCAGAAATTTTGACAAAAAGAAACAGGGCGTTGTAGGGTGGGATTGCAAAAATAAATGTGTTTGTTAAACACCAATGTCCCTGTGACTACCACTTTTTTCAGAAACGGGGTTCGATAAGTAAATATGTGGAATCTGAGTCATTTGAATATCTAGAAATGCTGATTTTTACCACTTTTAAACAGCTAGTGTCTTTACCAATAAAAAGGCAAATTGTGAAGTTTTTGTGTTTCATAAATGGGTGACTTTCACCAAATGATCTTGACTAATGATCTTGACATCTTGATCTTACCAATCCAAAGTTAAGGCTCATGAAAGATTTAAATCAACAAATGGGTGACCTTGGAAACTGACATTAAAATGACGTTGAACTTGGCACCAGCAAAACAAGAGCCGTCAGAGACGGATTATGCTCCCCGAATAAGGCATTGTCACAAAAACAAGAGCCATGTTGGACATGGACATACCCCGTCACGAAAGTTTAAAGTAAACTGAAGCCTAATAGATTAAAGATTGTTTTTTACTGTCAGAGATTTACCTCCTATAAAATCTTAGTAATAAAAATAACAAAGGGCAATAACTCCAAAACCATGCAAGTAAGAGTTTTAGTTCTTGTGCACTGCACTTCTCCTCCATGAGATCTACATATACATAAAGTTTCAAGTTGATAGCTATTATACTCTAGGAGATCTGCTCGGAACAATATCTCAGTATCAAAACTAACAAAGGGCAATAACTCCAAAATTATGCAAGCAAGAGTTGTAGTTCTTGTGCAGTGCACTTGTCCTCCATAAGATCTATCCACCCATTAAGCTTCGAGTTGATAGCTTTAATACTTTAGGAGATATGCTCTGTGGTCAGATTGCAAGGGCTCAAATAAGGTACTATCTTATACATCTAACATAAAGGTAACAGACATAAAACAGCTAACAAATTGGTAACAAACATTAAACCCCCTTTTTGCATGACATATTTTTAGACACAAATTTCAAATAGTTTATGGTAAAGGGCATCTAATTACCAAATCAATCTCAAATGTGAAATTTCATCAAATTCTGAGCATAAGACTATGAGAAATGAAAGAATAACTGTATTTTACACGCTACATTTTGCAAGATAAAAGTATCAAACATTTAGCCCCCTTTTTCCATGATATATATTTTGTTTACATTAATTTCAAATTTTTTATAGTAACGGGTATCTGATTTGCTACTCAAATATGAAATTCACTAAATTCTGACTGTTAGACTAAGAGAAATTTAGGAAAAAATGTTTTTTACCTTAAGTCCCCTTTTCCCGTGACGAGGCCTCAAATCCAAAAACCGTCACTGATGCATCAACACTATATCACAGGCATCTTCACGAATCAAGGGGTATCGATTCGATAAGATCTTCTCGAATACCGTTCGTTACCCTTGGTTCGACAAGATGTATCACAGGAAGTTCACATGGTAAGTTTCATTTGATTTGGCCCCAGGTTTATGGAGAAATTAGTGGGGACAGACGGACGGAATTACGGACATGCGGACAGACGAAGCGGCGGCTATATGCTTTTCCTCCTTTAGGGGAGCATAAAAATTATATCATAAGCAACAATGTGAGATATGAAGGCCCTATCACTTACCAACCTAAAATGACGGCCGATCGTTAAGTTTAATGAAAGTGACCCTGACCTTGACAAATAACCTTGACCTAAGCATTAACCGTGACTTATCACGGCTATATCGCTTACCATTAAAAAAAAAAACTTATTTTTTTTAAATGACCTAGAAAAATACACCTTGACAAATGACCTTGTAATTGTAACAGAAAGGTCTTATCTAAATAAAATCATCATATGAAGAAGAAATGCCTCATCACTTACCATTCTAAAATTATGGCTAATGTTAAAGTTTTAATTTTGATACAAATCTAACTTTGAAAAAAGTCCTGAACAGATGACTTAGAACTTGGTACCAACAGAAAGGTCTTGTCCCAAGCAATCATCACGTGAACTTTGAAGTGCTAGCACTAAACATTCAAAAGCTAAGGCCAAAGCATTCCAATATCTCGTATTAGGCTATTTGTCTTCCGCCAATAGGTTGATAATCGTAGACCTATGTTGGATAGCAGTTCGAGGCTAGGATAGAATGTTAATGTAGTACTGGTGTGAGCATTCCTCGTTGTTAGGTGCTCCATTTGCCACGATTTAAATGAAGAATTGTCCAAGCGGCGTAACACCTCATTCAAAACAAATCCCGATTGTAATGAAATTTGACATGAAATTTTAAATTTAGACCCAAAAAATCATTAGAAGGACCTAAGAATCCCAGAACGATGTCTGGTTTTTAATATAAAGTGATGAAGTAGAAGTCTGAAAATAATTAAGTGTCCACGTACTCCATGGAACACTTAAGAAGCTTTGCGAAGATTGGCGGATTGCCATGCACTTGGGACTTTGGAACCTACACCAAGGCGGTAAGTGTTCATAGAAATTGTCTCTGACATTGTTGTGACTTATTATCAGATTTATTGCCTTAAATGATATCATTTATTTAAACATGACCAAGTTGACTGACTTAAATCATTTCAAAGATAATGATATAGAGGGAAAAATTCGAAGGACAGTACTATAAAATAACTAGTTCTGTCTCAAAGCGGACTGATGTCCCTCCCAAGGGCTTTGTCATAATAGGGCTATTTACCAGTATAATTGCTCTCAGTACATGATCTATTATTATTGCGATTACAAAAATTGAGTAAAATTTACAAGTTCAAGGGAGATAAATTGGCATCAACTTTGTGCAATATCGTGGGTAAAATGCTCAAGATAATAAAAATAATGTACAAATTGACAAGCTCAAGGGGAAATAATGAAGCAGCTACACTCAGAAGGGTTATGAAATCAAAATAAGGAAAGTACTGAAAGCTAGCAAAGCAAAGATATTTAAGTAATCTTCCTTTAAAAAAATCATTATGACACACAATAAGTGTTAAAATAAAGCGAGGAGTTAAAAAGCATACTTTCGAATGAGTTCTTATTAAAAATTTCTCATAAATCCCGGGTTTTCTTTCCTTTTACTGTTCAAATGTTCTCATTTTCTAATTGAGTCCCCTTTCTGACATAAAAAGTATTGTTCATCACGGATGAGCCAAATTTTCATGTCCCTTCGTTTGTATTTTCAGATAAACTTAGCTCTTTCAGAAGCTTTAATCATTTTGACAAACATACAGAACAAGCTTCGTCATAAATCGGCTAAATGTTTAGTCCTTAGAATGTAAACAAAGAAAGTGCCAACAGGTATCCTATTCTCGTGTTTTCATACGGAATATTTTTAATTTTAATTCATAAGGTTCATCTTAATGACCTGGCAATCATTACTATCCAATATTCATGAATCGTTGCCACTATTAAATAAACACTAGGAGAGTTGATGACGAACGACATACCAGGGATATCTAATGATCACACTACTCCCCATAAGCCCGATTTGCCCTTACGTGCTTAAAGTATGAGGGGCCGAAACTGTAGACATAATATCAGAGCACTCAATAATGGCCAGAATCATTATTTTTGTAATTCCATGTTGGAATTTCAGGATATTCTTACAAAGTACGGAATTTTTACACCGACCGCCCACATCTTCCTGTCCCTGCACACTTTGTAGATGCTTGTTTCCTTATTAACAAAAAATAAATTCATCATTCTGGGTAGTTTTTTAAGAATAAACAACTTCCAACCGTTAAAATTCTAGCTTTAACTTAAAGCTGCATGTACGAGCTTTGATTGCAAACTCACCATTTATTACTTTCATTACATAAATTATGGAAACTAATATGAGAGACTGTGGAGTTTCTATTTGGAATCGGTCCTAGATATATCTTGTGCGTCTGGCCTAGGTAATGCGGCTTACTCAAATTTAAGTTACGATGTTTTGGCATTCGGCGATATTACACAAACTGATGATTGATGCAGCTTTATTGTTATCGCACTGTCGTTCCAATGGTGACGAACGCTCTAGGTAGTGTGCAAATAAATGTTCTAAACTTTTTTTAAAGTTACGCAAAATCATCCGATAACAGAAGACAAGACAAGAGGACCATGATGGTCCTAGACTGCTCACCTGTGTCAGTTTGTTCGCTGGGACATCACATCAATTAAAAAGGTCATAAACAAGATAACTTCTACATAAAACCAAGTTTCATAAAGTTTGGGCCATATTTGTGGCCGATAGAGTTATTTCAAGTAAATTATGATTAAGATTCTTTTATCTGTTAAATGGTATGAATCCTTCCTCTGAATTTTCAACAGAGTTCACTCTTGTGACCTAACAAACATTCGAACCAAGTTTCATGATGATTGGACCATATTTGTGGCTTTAAGAGTGTAAAAAATGTCATTAAGGCCCCTTTTTTCTGTGATATGGAATGGATCCTTTCCATTTTAGCAAGTTTTTCAAGGGACCACCCAAGGAATATTTCTGCCAAGTTTGGTTGATTTTGACGCAGAAGTTTAGGAGGAGATGTCGTTTAAATAAATTGTTGACGCCGTGACGGACAGACGGACGCCGGGCATTGATAGATCACAATAGCTTCCTTGAGCGCTTCGTGCTCCGGTGAGCTAAAACTCGTCATTTCAAATCCCTCATCAGACATAATGTTGCAGACACTTATATGACGTCATTGGCATTTCCCCGTGTTCTCTGAAAATGCCGTTTATGTACGAGGATAGCCAATTGACCTTTCGAAAATGTTTTCCGGTAGCGTCTATTTTCACCTCCGATAAAATACCCGTAGATCTATTTTAAGAATTTTGGAAAGTGATATTTCGAAATTTCATCGGTCAATGCTGTGAAAATTACGTTTGATCTTACGAATAATTCCCTATTTAATTTTATTTGTTTCAAGGTTCCTCGTCATCTGCATCCGACACAGAAAGGTAATGACAAGACAAGATATCGTAATCAAAGAAGCTATAGCGACAGTCTATCAATCCGCGCGTTATGCATGACTTGTTTTGGTCAGCTATAATATGTATGTTCGTCTTGTTTATCGGTTTTTGCACGTGTGGACTTGCTTCAAATTCTTTATTAGGTTAATTCGTAAAACGTCCGGGGTCAAATTTCAGGACGTTTTCCTTGAATCTCGGTCACATAGGTATGCAACATTACCTAAAAAGATCTACTTTTTATCGTGAAAGCATTCATTGATTTTTTGAACTTTGAGATAACCTGAAAAATTTGTATGTTAACTTAAGCCGCTTTGCGAGCTAAAATCATAAACACTAGTTTACACTGAAAAGTATTTTGTCTATAAATATCAAATTAGTAGCAGTAATAATTGGGAAATTTGCTTAAGGTAATAACCAATATCAAAACCTGAGTTCAAGGCGGGAGATAATTTCAGCACGTTATTTAAGTAGGATCCTAAAAGCTTCAGAAGCACAAGCATACATTACAAGCTAGATTGTGTAAAAATTTCACATCTGTACATGTAATAGTTAAGGAGAAAAGCTCCAGATAATTAAAAGTGAGAAAAAGGCTAATTCAAGGTGAGATCATTCAGAAACAAATCATAGTAGGGACTTTAAAATTGTAGGTGCACAACTGCGAATGCATATACACATTTTGTATTAGTTTCAAGTTAGTACATGCAACAGTGTAGGAGAAATGCTCAGGACATAAATAATTTCGTGAAATTTGCATGATCTAGGAAAGCTTATTTAGCAATTATTGGGCGCTACAAAATTGCAAAATAAGCAGACCCACATTAATTATAAATTTCAAATAAATACATGCAATAGTGTAAAAGAAATGCTCCGGACAAAAAAATTTAGGGAAAAATTACATGTTCAAGGGGAGATAATTCAGCACTCAATAAGAGTTTTGGTTTTGAAATTGCAGATGCACATATTCTCATGCAGATACATAGTATTTATAAATTTCAAAGCTGTAGCTATAACAATCTCTGAGATAACTCCCGAACAAAATTGTGTAGAAGCACGGACGGACAGACGATCATGGCGAATCCAGTATACCAACCTCAACGTCGTAGATGAAGGATTACAATAATAATACCACTTCGTAGGTGAGGGGGTTTGTGGTAAAGTAATCTATCTAAAAAGTCAATCATCATTAAATGACTGTTTCAGTGAAAAATTATCGGAAGCAATTCAAATATTGCTTATGATGCACGAATCCGCCTTAAATTATCTATTTCGATGCTATCAATAGCATGATTGGCAATGTTTAATATTTTGGTTTAGTGCAGACAGAAAACAGACAGACGGACAGCCGTAAAACAATATGCCCCGATCTTTCGATGCCTAGGCACAATAAACATTTCGATTTTACATAAGAAGTACCAGATAGGCGACACCTGAAGGGTTTCGCGGGAGAGAAATGAGAGAAGATGAATTGATATTAATGAATAGTTCAGGTCCAAAGTTGATTTATACATTTAACATTTAAGAGTTGACTAGATTATTCGTTAGTTTCATAGGAATATGAAACTTTAAACCTAATCACACTGTATGAATACACAAACTTGCAAAAGTATATTCAGGTCTACATCGGTAGTGAAGACTCTTTGAGGGTCGTTCTAGCCCCGATTTAATATGATACAGTTTATAACATCTTGTAATTGGCACTAATTTCGAGCAAAACATTCCAAATCCCTACCTCAGCGCGCCATATATTTTAAATAATCAACCCAATCATTTAGAAACGCTCGGAAAACGCTCGTTGAAAAACAATTTGAAATTGTACTATCCAATACAAATCGAATAAATCATTCTACAACTTTTAATTTAATCTAATGATTTAGGAGAGCTAGATGTCTGTCATGTTTCGAAGTGGAAAATAGTGGTAAGTATCCCCGCCTGTCACGCGCGAGACCGGGGTTCGATTCCCCGCCGGGGAGCATTACTTTGTCGTCGCGATATAACTGAGAGATTGTTGAAAGCGACGTAAAACCCCAATTCAAATCGAAGTGGAAAACTGCCAGGCTAATCAAAATTTGACTACAATCTTTTGGAAAAAAACACCAAGCAGCTACTCCGTCAAAGTTCTATTAAATCAGCCCAGTGCAGTAGTTGGGCGGAGATCTATCAAGGATTTCATAGTAAGAATGCCAAGCCCTGCCACGCCCATACTTATGGGGCATTAAGAATTTTGCAAACAAATTTAAGAAAGGCAATCCAAGGAAACATTCTGGAAAAGTTGCATTTAATTTGGCCCTGTGGTTTTGGATGAGACATTGTTCAAAGATTTCCAACTGAACAAATGCCATGCTCTGCCATACCCATAACTATTGGCCAATCAGAAATTCCCGAACAATTTTTTGAAGAGGGTCACACAGGGAGCATTCTGACAAAATTTCATAGAAATCAGCCAACTGCTTAAGAAGAAAACAATCTACAAAATTTCATAGTGATGCTTGAAACCATCACCCTGCTATGCCAATATTTATTGGTCTATCAGAATTTTGAGGATGTTTTTGGAAGAAGGTAGACCAAGGAACATTCTTGCAAAGTTTTGCTGAAATCGGCCCTCTGGTTCAGGAGTTAAAATAAATTATAAGTGACGAAATGTCATGCTCTGCCATGACCATAATTATGGGCCAATCAGTTTTTCAAAAACAATTTTTGAATATGGTAACCTAAGGAACATTCTGGAAAAAATAAAATCAAATCAGCTCAACTAAAAATTTGGAAAAATGTGTGTAACTAGAGATTCCCTCAATTCTCACCAGTGCGTAGGTCAAGCCAGGGTAAGTCTTTTAATTCATATGGACATAAAACTAAAAAATTTAAAAGCAAATCACACTGTATTAATATAAAAATGTTGTAATAATAACAGCCATGGGTGTTGTATAATTGCAATGAAACAATTAATCTATCACTAGGAAGCATGCACTTTATTAACACATTATGTTATTTGTTCTTTTCTATGATCATATACTTATGTTTTCATATCAAAATCATGTGGGACCTCCAGACAATTTGTCCCTTTGTGCACCAGCATTTCATACAGTCTGGGGAAGGAATCGAACCTTCATACATGATTTTGATTAATTTTGGGCAATTATAGGCCCTGATTATGAAATGAAGCCAAACAGAAAGATTTTTTTTTTAAATTGAAAAGTCTCCATGAGGGTGTTCATGGAAATGTGAAACCATAACCTTATCACTCTATATAAATATTCCAAGCAGATTGATACAAATATCATTTAGTATGATAAAATATTAGTTACATGCCTCCAAGAAGTAAAAACATTATGTGTACCTTCTTTTTTAGTGATTCAAAAATATGAAATTTATTTAAAAATGATTATTAATGATCCTCAGGAGAATGATGTTTTTACTTTAACCATTTTGCACTGAGCCATAAAAAAAGCTACATGCTCAGATTTGCGATGTTTTTGAGGTAAGAAAGCATTTTTTCAGTCTATCAGATATCTTTTCAAAACATGAAACTGAAAATAAAATTGGTTTATTACATAATATTATTTATTCATTTTTTTTCTCAATTTTGAGATAAGGAAAATATTTTGATAAATTCATAGAAGCATGAAACTAACTAGATCTGCTTGAGCAGCTGATTTTGATGAAAAGTTATGATATTTTATAACAGCACCAACGGTTTATCAAAACGTAACAGTAATCCTAGCGCAGTTTGTAACGCACCTGCCTCTTGTTCGAGAGGCCCCGGGTTTGTTACTCGGCCGCGGCAAATACCTTTTCAGATAAAAATGTCGTCCATCAATGTTTGATATCGCGAACCTATGTGATGGAGCAACTGGAGGCTGGGTAAGAGTGTTGTGGTAATACTGGTATAAGAAACAGTAGGAATCCATGGTTAGGTGCTCCAGTCACTTAATATGACCACATCCGTAAGCGTGGGTTTTGACAATGTGATAATCATAACAGAATTAGATTGGTTGTCAGCCCTACAATTGGTAAATGACCGTTTGAGGAAAAAAATCAGAGCAGTATATTGTAACTGCTACAAATTTATTATACAGTTAACCTATTAACCTATTGTACATTTCAACTCCTTTACTCAACCTAAAATCTTGTTATAAACACATAAAATACTAACTGGTAATAATTAAAAGTGAAAATTACATCAAATTTTGTTTTAGCCTCTTCTTTATTTGTCGCAAAAGTAAATAAGATAAAAAAAAGTTAATAGATTGTGACTGAAAAGGCTGTTTCTTCGGTGTTTGAAAACACATAGTTTGGCTCGAACACATTTCTCAGAAGATAAGAAAAAGCAGTGTGTCCAACAGATTGGATGTCTGAAAAACGGTATATATAAATTTGGGCTTCACAACCCCATGACTATTACTCCCATAAACGCCCATAAAAGACATATTTCTTATCAGATCATAATAATTTTTTTGTAGACTGATAAAGTGTCACTAAAGGATCATCCCAGAGAAATTTGGTTGATATCCAACAGTTAGGTTCTTCAAAAATGATTTTCAAAGTTTCCACTTTATAACTATATAACGTATAGAAAAATGACCTCCGCCCATAAAATATATATTTTTCATCCGATCATTATAAATTTTTGTAGTCTGATAAAAGGTCATCCAAGGATCATTCATGTAAAATTAAATTGGTATCCATTGATTAGATTTAGAGAAAACTCACTTTTTACCATAATTGGAAATTAGCCACGCCCATTTAAACTATTTTTTCATTGTCCTTGGATCAAAATTTCTTGAACAACTTTGAAAGAGGGTAATCCAAGGATCATTTTTGTGAAGTTTGGTTGAAATTCATCCGCTAGTTTCTGGGAAGATTTTTAAAGAAAAAGTTTATAACCAGACGCAAAGACAGACAACAGACACAGCACCAAGACATTAGCACCAGTGGCCTTCGGCCAGTGGAGTTAAAAGTAGTGACCTCATGTCCTATACTCTTTGACATAAGTAATAGTAATTACAATAAGTAATACTTGAATGCTGATTACTTGATGATGGATGAACTTGCTGGATGGTAGAAAATCTAACTCAAAAAAGTGTGTAATTTGCACAAAATACATCTAAAGTTATCCCCCTTGATATTTTTAAAAAAATATGTGCTCTTTTGATGGTAAATATGTGTGTCAAGTTTCAAGTCACATACAGTTTAGTTACTTTGCTATGACAGTTACTTTTTCTTTCTAAAAAAGATTTCTTTTATAAAATCTAGATAAGTTTGCTGCCCCCAAACCGCTACTTAAATGCACAAAAAGCTTTTTAGTCTAAGTTTTATGCATTTCGGCCTGTATACTGTTACAAGAATATTTCCCCTGTCAGTAAAGTCAAACACAAAATGAGCAATGTGCCAAAACTGACTGATAAATTGTTTTGAAGCAAAAGTTTTCCGGAAAAAAAAGTGGTAAGTACCAAAAAAAATATATATATAAAATATAAAAATTCTGCTTTTTAACTGCAAGGGAAATATAGATTTAAATAAAAAAAGATTAAAAAAAATAAAATATTTGTGTATTGGCATCAGATCAAATATGTCGGGGGCTCTTCCCCCCGAACACCGCCTCTGATAATTTGAAAAGGAAACTGAACCAAATACAAATTTAACTAATAAGACAATATATTAGTTAGAAAATTAAATAAAAAACATAGCAATTTTTGTATTACTCAAAAAGCAAAGGAAAGATAAGTCACCAAGTCACCGCTAAGCATATGTTCCTCGCCTTCCTGTTAATAATAGACCAATTAGAAAAAAATGATTCTATTAAAAAATTCAATAAAATATTGAGAGAAAAAAAAGTTGTACAGCTTATAGCATCAGATCAAACATGTCGGGGGCGCTGCCCCCGAACCCCCGCCTCTATAAACTGATTATCATAAGGGAAATTGAACCAAAGCCAAATTTCAGATTGCATGTTTTATATAGGAAGGGGTAGTAGCAATACAACAAAGTCAGTGACAGTTCTCACTTTCAATTGATGACATCACGAAATATTGCACATCGCACCAACATGCCCCACTAAACATGATTCACTGTCCAGATATCTCGGTTGTATTAGGAATTATTCTTGAGGTATTATTATAATATTGGGCACAGACTCTAAATAATAAATCATTTAAATGTTTTCATCAATTGCTAAAAAGTATTTCATGTTGACCCAAAAAACACAATTCAAATCGTAAAGTTGATTAAGAGATGAAAAGAGTTTTTGTTGGTTTCATGGAGGAATTAAACTTAACCCTTATCACACTGTATGAATACAAGGCAATTATTTATTGGACTTCTTTCCCCAGAAGCTGACAAAATAGCAGCATAATCAAAATTGTTTTTATTGAGTAATGAAACCAATTTTTCAACCAATCAGAATGCACCAATATTTGTGAAAACAACTTGAATTGAATTAATCTTTGTTAAAAGCTTATCATTGCCTATGTTGAACTCCAAACTTTTATGAATAATTCAAATTAACTTGAGTAAACTGGGACCGGTAAGGTGGGTTATTCGGCAATGTGATTGATTCGGTAGCCTAAAGTGAAGTCAATTATAGGAGGACGATAAAGTCAGGGGCCGTAAGCAAACGATGTTTCGGCGGATTCGCTATGCTTATCAAAAGTAGTGACCTTTTAAGTCTTGATTAACTATGTTTCGCTCGCATGAAGAAAGTTTATCCGGTGGGGCCGAGAAAACCGAACAAAGCTCGCTTTGTTCGGTTTTCTCGGCCACCACCGGATAAACTTTCTTCATGCAAACAAAAATGACCCTTTGTCGTTTCTACACAATTTTATTATATGATAACACGTTGTATACCATAAAATCCTACCTCATAATTCTAAATTGTGAAAAATCCGAAATAGATCTAGGAGTTGACGAATTTTGAAAACATAAATTTGCAGAACGCCATGATGACGTAAACAACTCCCATTTTTATCCGCATGCGAATTTTTAGGGTTAAAGTTTTGATATAAAACTAGACCTCTTTAGTTAACGACAAATTCTGTCCCATTTTTTGCAAACTTGAAAGTTTTTGATTTCGTTTTTTACCAAATTTACCCTTTGGTAGAATTTGGTCATATTTTCATGGAACTATTTTACCGAATTACCTACTGGAAAACTATGCTGATTCGGAACGACACTCGGCTATTTCCGTAAACTTAAGAAGTCAACTTTAAAGTTAAATATCTCCGAAAAACGATTTTTCCCAGATATACTACACGACCCAAGACCTAGATGGAGATACAATTTAACAGTTTGTACATATTTTAGAAAAAGTTATACACTAGATTTAGAGGTGCTCAAATCGCGGCTATATCCGGCAAAATGATATATTTTGTCGGTGTAAACATTCGATCGATTAACGAACAAATTGTTCAAGAACAAATTGTTCAATTAATCTTCTCTCATTCTCTATAGAGACGATATACATTCCTTGGATTTTGAATAAGTCGTAGTTCCAAATAAGAAACGTGAAAAGCAATGGAGGATTTGCTGGAAAATTGCTTTAACCTATCTATCCCACAGGAGACAAACTACGCTAAAATTTAAAAGCGATAGTATTTCTCACTAGTAATTCTATAGTAAGGGCTTCTGTTCATATTTAATACAAGGAAAAATGAAAACACTGTTGATTTTGACAACAGAAGCACTCTTTTTATTGTTTTTCAAGAGAAGTCTCTACCCCTATGAATTAGCGCAATTAAGGGGAATAATGCTTGATACTTTGGCGTGCTCTATGCATACGGTCTGGTCGCTAACCTCTCAATGTTTTGTATGTATCAAAGAGAAGGTCCATCCACTCGTGAAGCATTACATGGTTTATCAAATCGAGTCCTAAGCAAATTTTCAATGAGTGTGTCTTATCCAGCAGCTCAAAGTGATAATAGAATAGAGGTTTATCGAGACAAAAATTTTGAGCCCCTTTTTTATATATAAACTGAAGGTTTGTGCTTGAGAATTGTTCCCTAGAAGATTACACTACATTAGCTTTCAACATTTTTTCAGTTATATCGCGGCGGCTGGAGCACCTAACAATGGATTCCTGATATTTATCTCACCAGTACGACCATCACATCCTTTCCTAGCCTCCAGGTTTTATCTCACATAAGTCTACGATTATCAACCGATTTGTGAGAGACATATAGTCGGAAAGAATGAGTGCAGCCGTCGGGGATTGAACCCGGTACCTCGGTACCGGTAGATTGACAGTCCGACGCGCTACCACTTGCGCTTTGACGGCGACTGGCTTTGTGATGATATAAGTGTATAAAAGTTTGTATTAGTTCGATTACGACGAAGGCTTGAGCTTATAGAGACGCTCTTCAAAACTCAATCCTGAAGTTTTCACGTCACTGAAAGAGAGTTTAAAACCACTGCTACCCGATTCAAACTGCTTGTTGAAGTAGGCCTTGCTATAAAGTACTTTGTCCATTAACACATCCCGACGGCGATGGGGCTCGATACACGGCCTCCAGGTCACAAGTCGACGAGTTTACCACTAAGCCACCGAGTCAGGAGGATTTACTGTACTCGGACAGTTATTTTTCTTGGAAACGATATTCAGTTACCCACTGTTTGTGATTGTCAACCTTACTATTATAATAGGGAAATATCAAACTGCAATCGATGGTGCTTAGGCGTAGAAGTCATTCACTAGTGTTGTCAATCTCCAAGTGATTGTCAAACAAATTCATGAGCAGAACCGTTTTATGAAAGAAATATGTCATTTCAATCTTTTCACGGGAATAATGTGTTAGACCAGAATCATTTTTTCAAAAATTATTTTTAAACATTATCCTTCCGATGAATATGTCATGTCGCTTGTACCCACTCAATAAGAACATTAATGAAAAGACTTTTATAGTGGCAGCACTGGAAATTACAACTTTTGCAAACAAATGAATGTCATGCACTTGCAAAATTAAAATCATTTACTGACCGGATCTATGCAACCTTAGTATGAAATCATTTTCCTAGTAGTTTATTAAATACGCTTTGCTAATGTAAACTTGTAAAATATAGTCTGTTCAGGTGAACAAATATAGTTAAATATCTGTATTGATGATAGAAAAGGTCGACCTTATTAATCTAATTACTACAGACCTCTTTTCTTCAAATATACCCTATTATACAAGTAATATTCCTTATAGTACATAAAGAAGAAATGCTACTGCCATATATACTGTAGGAGGAAGATATACTTAAGATTTGGTTGGGGAACAATTATTGGTGTCGCGGAATGATTTTTGGTGATTAGGCATCTAATAAATATAAAAGATATATTTCAAATGAACCCGGTTGAATAAAATTGAATTCAAAATCTTTACGTTCTCTTAGCTGCACTATCGTTTAGAAAGATTGCATTTCTTTTGTCACCGAATTGTTACATAAAACGGAAACAGACTGTTTCACCTAATACTCCAATGCGTAAAGCTACCTGAAAGCTCGACAATAGGGGATAATTAACTAATTAGAATTTTATTCTTTTAATTATGTCCTCGGGTATATCATTTAGTTAAAAAAAGTCCACCAAGAGCTTGTCTACATCAATTATGATCTGGTCACGACAAAGAATGCATAAGGGATACATGACTCATTACCATTACTCTGAAAAAAAAAGAATAAAAGAAGTCCATTTTGGACCTTCCAGTCTGAGCAAAACACGTTCATTCAACATACCAAAGGTAAATCGAAAAGCAAAACAAATAAGATGTAATAAATTGCTTCGCAGCTTAACGACAAAAAACTTGAATATTTTTAAGACTCTATCAGTAAGACAAACAATAAGAATTATGTTAGATGTATTATTACTTTTAAATTGCAAGAATAAGAATAGAGATAAAATAGTTTCGAAAACTTTTCTTACGAGCACTTTTTATCAGGAGAAGCATATTAACCTGTTGAACACTGTTTAAGAGACAAAGTTGGAAACATAGATTCTGACACTTCTGATGAAGATCAAACTTCGCGGGAATCTTAGAGAATTGCTAATTATTTCGACTTTAGACGTCATAGCCTACATGTCATGGATTTTATCTTTTTCGATTGAAGCTTTGTTTTTGAATGTCAGCTCGTACATAAATTTTACTGAAATCTTATTCGAAGATTAATATATACATATGACAATGATTTTTAGCTCCACTGGCCGAAGGCCAGCGAGCTATTGTCATGGCGAGGTGTCCGTTGTGCGTCCGTGCGTGCGTCCGTGCGTGCGTAAACTTTTCTTTACACATCTTCTCCTCCTGAACCAATGGGTGGATTTTGATGAAACTTGGCTAGAATGTTCCTTGGGTGACCCTCTTCTAAAGTTGTTCAAGAAATTTGGATTGACCCCCAAATATGGGCGTGGCATATTTTGACCCCAAAATCTTTGAACGACATCTCCTCCTGAACCATTGAGCCGATTTCAATGAAACTTTACCAGAATGTTCCTTGGGTGACCCTCTTCTAAAGTTGTTCAAGAAATTTGGATTGACCCCCAAATAAGGGCGTGGCAGGGCGGGGCTTATTTTGAACCCGATTTTTTTTAACGACATCTCCTCCTGAACAATTAGGCCAGTTTAAATGAAACATTACCAGAATGTTCCTTGGGAGAACCTCTTCTAAAGTTGTTCAAGAAATTTGGATTGACCCCCAAATATGGGCATGGCAGAGCAGGGCATATTTTGACCCCAAAATCTTTGAACGACATCTCCTCCTGAACCATTGAGCGGATTTCTATGAAACTTTACCAGAATGTTCATTGGTTGACCCTCTTCTAAAGTTGTTCAAGAAATTAGGATTGACCCCAAATATTGGCGTGGCAGGGCGGGGCTTATTTTGACCTCGAATTCTTTTAACGACATCTCCTCCTGAACCATTAGGCCAATTTTAATGAAACATTACCAGAATGTTTATTGCATGACCCTCTTCTAAAGTTGTTCAAGAAATTTGGATTGACCCCCAAATATGGGCATGGCAGGGCGGGGCTTATTTTGACCCCGAAATCTTAGAACCTCATCTCCTCCTGAACTATTGGGCCGATTATAATGAAACTTTACCAGAATGTTCCTTTGGTGACCCTCTGCTAAAGTTGTTCAAGAAATTTGGATTGACCCCCAAATATGGGCGTGGCAGGGCGGGGCATATTTTGACCCCAAAATCTTTGAACGACATCTCCTCCTGAACCATTGAGCCCATTTCAATGAAACTTTACCAGAATGTTCCTTGTGTGAACCTCTTCTTAAGTTGTTCAAGAAATTTTGATTGACCTCCAAATATGGGCGTGGCAGGGCGGGGCTTATTTTGACCCCGAAATCTTGGAACGACATCTCCTCCTGAACCATTAGGCTTATTTCAATGAAACTTTACCAGAATGGTCCTTGGGTGACCTTCTTCTAAAGTTGTTCAAGAAATTTGGATTGGATGAGATCCACTGGATCAATAAAATTCAGGTCAGCGGTTTATGGCCTTTCTGGTCCTCTTGTTTCAAAGTGATATCTATATAGTTTTCTTCCTTGTAATTTTACATATTAGTTAAATAAGTTCATTTCTTCATAAGTTAGTTTTCAACTTAGAAAAAGTCAGAATTCCTTTTGAATGCTGTTCAATTTCATTACCTTCTATTTCCATTGTCTCTCTTTCAAATCTTGAGATTTTTAATCCAGTGGAGCAATACAGGCCCTCTTGGGCTTCTTGTTCTTGGTGAGTCATATGCTAAAGTTTAAAGTAAATATCTACATTATATCGTGAAATTTCATGTATAACGACCAAAAACACATTTTGGTTAGCTTGACCTAAAGGTTGCATTCCGTGGCCAGGCAGGCAGTCCGAGAACCCAACATTTAGGTGCAGCAAGACAAGGCATAAAAGGAGCAACAAGGCATATATATAAATATTTTCTTTCGTTAAGATTATTCTTATATTAAAACATTAAAATGATTTTATATTTATTTGTTTATTCATTCCTATTATCAACTTGCCTTCTCAAATATACGTTGGGTTGATGAATCTGCAAATAACAGATTGAAACGGTACTTGTACCTTGACAAATTCTTTTACCGATAAACTAAGGACCATACAATAATATCTACGTCAAGATCATAATTTGTCGAACAGATACTTTTGGCTTCTTGCTACGTGCAAAGCGGGAGACATACACTGAAACGAACTTCTAAACGGCTACCTTGCATTTACCACATTTTATTATATTTGTAGTCATCTAATTAACTTTTCTTTAATTTGTTATGAAAGATCATTCAATTTGGGATATTCTTAAAGAAGATTGGATTTGGATTTTGTCCTGGCTGTCTGTAGCAAACGTTCAAACAGAAGAACCCTCCTTTACAAAAGTCAAAAAAGTTGCACATTTTCCTGAAATTTCAAAATTTCGATCTAAGAAATACTCGGAAATTAATCCTATAACTGATAACCTTCGACGGCTATTGCGTGTCAGATATCAAATGACAGAAGACAATACTATTGCAGTTATTCTATTTCTCACACGAACATAAAATGTTAAAATTACCCCACCAACCAATGTTAATTTTGAAATCAGGGGTACCCTTGAATAACCCTTAAATTCGTTGCTTTCCTCATATCTTTTCCTGTCGATTTAAATTGCTGATTCTCCCCGAATGTTTTTTCTATTACAATTCAATTAGTTTCCATTTCATATACCACTGAAAATATTACTTCTTTTGCAAAAAACAAGTGGCCGTTTAGAAGTTCGTTTCAGTGTAGAACTTGCAGAACAAATGAAAAAAAAATGTCAAGAGGCAAGTTTTGAATTTAACGTTCTATTTCAATAATTGTACATTTACATTAAATCCGTTGTATGGTGATAGAATGGCGAGTTAAATAAAATTTACATGAAAAAGGTTGTTTTATTTTGTTTGATTGGGGTTTTAGGCCGCTTTCAACATTATTTCATTCATATCACGGCGGCTGGAGGACCTAACAATGGATTCCTGGTATTTCTTACAGCAGTATTACCACTGCATCCTTTCCTAGCCTCCAGCAAAAGGAGGAAGTGTAACTCGGGTTGGCGATTAAGACCATCTCCATTCTCATGTTCTTTACTGGAAAAGATCATTATGCATTTGAAGTTATCATATCTAGATCAACTAAATGGGTTGAAACAAGTGTCATAAGACTTAGCACTGAGGAATGATTAGGACTAAATCAGAAGTTAACAGAGGAACATTTAAAAGATTTGGACTTCAGGCACATATTAGATTAAACTTAGTCCGTCGTGTATTAAAGAGTCCGTAGATCAAAACTTAAAAGTACACAAAAAATTAACTATGTAAATAAAGTCTATATCCAGTGAAGACAATGGTCTTAAAGGAATTAACGTACAAAACTCTCGAACCTTTATGTATCTAATCTTGACTTTTCTTGGCGTATAGTTGTTCTCGTGATCTGTCGAATTAAAGAAGATGTTGGATGGTAGGTCAAGGATAGGGTTATAATTCAAAATAATTATTATTGTGACTACTTAATATTGAAATTAAGGAGTCAATGTGCGAAATTGTGATCGTCCAATGTCCGTCGTCAACAATCTCTTTAAACATCTCTTCCTAAACCGCTGAGCCAATCTTGATAAAACTTATTTTTGTTGCTTGTTTATAGCCAAAGACGCAGTGATTCATGTTGATAAAAATATTGTCTTATACACTAATTCTCATAATAGGCGGCCGATTTCAAAATAGGCTGTCGCACACAAAGCAACTTGTTTATAAATTGGAAAAGATCTATTAGCGAGTAATAAATGTGCATATCGATGAAATCAGTATCATAAAAAGTAAAAAACAAAAGAAAATGATTAATCTAAATGATTGTATAAGTGCTGAATAATGAATTCTAAGACCACCATACCACTTTTACCCTTGTCGCTGTATAAGCCGTTTTAGGTTGTGCTCTTTTGTAGACAAAATACAAAGACTAAACGTATACAAATTATTTCATAACTGATACATGGGCATATGCCAACATCAAAATTAGCAATGTTTTGATTTTGCTAACGAAAGAAAATAAATATCATCAAAAGTTTTTTTGTCTCCAAAACGATAGTAAGCTACGTTATGTACAATTATAAGCCTAAGAAATGCAATATTTTACGTAAAAGTTGACGGTGTCACGTAAAATCATCATTGAAATAATATACAATGAGCCAAACAGACCTGAATTTATTGTTGTTTGTTGCAGTTTCACTGAAAACTACGATCATATTAGCAAACAATGACCGTCGTTTTAAGCCTGTAATTTACGTTAGACATTTCATTTCCATACCGTAAAGAATAGCACAACCCAAATACAGCAAAGAATAGAATTGATCTAGTAGAGTCAAGAGCTGCAAACAATTATTCGTTCAGCTTTTTTCAAGATCACTAATAGAGAAATGTTTTGTCTAAAGAAATTTACGTTATGAAAGCTACGTTATTATGATAAACGAAAATCGTTTATTCGGACCCTACAAAGTAATGTCATGTTTGTAGAACGCTTAGATATACTTGTAGACTATGAAAAGTTATGTCCCCTGTGTAAACATTCGCCATATTTGCCTCGTGGTGTGTCTGCAGACGATTTTAGTAGCTGACATAAATCTATGTAAGTAATGTTTTTTTTTTATAAAAAATAAACAAGATTTTGACTTTTTGTGTAATACCATATGATGAGTGATGCATTAGTACTAAATTTGTGTAGAATATTTCTTGATTTTTTATTACAGGACTGCCTAAGGCCCACTTGTTATCACCAATTTTGGAAAATCACGCTTTAATATTTAAACTATTAACCTTATTCTATAACCCTTTATTTAAGAATACCAACTACAATCAAAGAGAAATGCGCGTTTTATTAATATTTAGTAGCCAAATAACGGATTAAAAGGTTGAAGTCGAAAATTTAATTGAAAAGATGGACTTTATATAGACTGTGGTTTAGCCATAACGTAGCTTACAGAAAACACACAATGTTTATGTTTGGAGAATAAGGAGGAATTGTTTTAGCTATAAAAACATAAACCCATATTTTATCATAGACTTTGCAAGTTTAGTTTTTGACTATTCGTTTTAAAAAATGTGTTTAATTCCGCGTTGGATCAATTAAACTGCATAAGAAATCATAACGTAGATTACCTAATTCATAACGTAGATTTCAAATGAACGTTTGCATTTTAAAAAATATCATATTGCATTGAGTACATATAAGACGTTGTTAATTTGTTATTTCAGATATGGGGAAGACGCAGGCCGAAATCCAGAGAGATTATAGGGCGAGAAAGAAAGCCAAAGAAGGAGAAGCTTATTTACGGAAGGAAAGAGATAGAGTCAAAAATACTATGTTCCAATACCTGAAAGGTCAAAGAAAGAACAAAAGGAACGACGACAGAAGGTCAATCGTTGGGTGCGATTACACCGGCAACGAAAAGCAGTTATGAAAGAGAAATTAGATGAAGCGAGTGGTTCAAATGTTGATCCAGAGCCAGACAATCAAAATGACGCAAGTGTTGATGATGTGAGTGAAATCAGTTCCCAGGTAGTTTCATCAACTAAATCAGAGAAGTTAGTTGTGAAGTTGAAACAATGTGATCCGAAATCTCGAACTAGAACAAGAGTAAGCAGAGCTATAGCTAAATGCAGAAGAGAAATAGTAAAGCTGAAAATGCAGAATGAAACTTTGCACAGGAAGTATGAAACAGCTTCAAAGCGTTATGAAAGGTTACAGAAGAAAGTTACAACATTTCCAGCACCAAAAGATGTCACAGAGAATAGATTACTTGGAGAAAATAAAGATATCACACCCAGAAAGAGAACAGCATGTGAATTACAAAAAGAGGGATTAACACCAAGAAAAGTTCCAAAGAAGGGTTTTGAAAAGTTAGTATTAGCAAATGCGGTTGCTGAAGAGATAAAAGATGCCTGGAAAGGTAATGGTCAAAAGGGGAAAAAGGTCATAGCAAGAGTTATATCAGGCCAAATTATCAACAAATACCGTTTCAAAACAAAACTGAGCTCCTTGACGGGTATCAAAAGATCTAGGTTCAATCCATACACAAAAAAATGTGACAAACTACCAGAAGTTCAGAAAAGAATTAAGGAGAGAAATGAGATAAAGCGAAAAGTCTTTATGTTCTTGGAAAGAGACGATAACAGTAGGGTTATGCCGACAAAATTAGGACAGAACAAGGCAATGTCCAGACTAGGTATTTGAATGACAGCATGTCAAACTTACACCTTAAGTTTACCTCAGAATACATGACAAAGATTTCCAGAGCAACATTTTGCCGAATGCGACCAAAATACATTCGACTGACAAAGTTCATTTTTCGGAATAAATGCTTGTGTCAGAAACACCAAAACATGGCTCTAATGTTAAAAAGTGCAAAGTCTGCTGGAATGGAAGTTCCCCTGAGCCCTGATGAGTATGCGAGAAAACTTGCCGAATTAAACCCACAAGAACTCTTGTCTGATGTCAAAGTAGGAGAAATAAGTTATCAACAGTGGGCAAAAGTTGACCTACCTGATGGAAAAAAGCGTACAAAGATTGTTGAAAAAGAAATCACTAAAGAATCGTTCTCTGAGAAGTTTCTCCAAATGTCAGCTGATTTTACGGATCATGTTGGTAGAGTTAACAGTCAATACAAAGCCATTAAAGATCTGAAAGAAAACCTACCACCTGGACACCTCATTATACAAATGGATTTTTCCGAAAACTACAGTTGTGTGTCTGCAGAAGAGGTACAAAGTGCCTATTGGAATGCAAATAGTGTAACATTACACCCAACAGTCGTATACTATAAATCACCAGATGGTCAAATTGCTCACAAAAAACTATATGTTTGTTTCAGATGATAATGGTCATAATATAGGGGCAGTCTACACATTCATGAAGAAACTTGTACCAGACCTTATATCAAACTTTGAATCAGTAACGCACATTCACTATTGGACCGATAGCCCTAGCTCCCAGTACAGAAACAAGACAGCTTTCTATCTTATTTCTAAACACTTGGAACTATTTTGTTTATCAGCGACTTGGGATTACTTTGAGGCCGGCCATGGGAAAGGACCATGTGACGGCCTCGGAGGTGCTGCAAAAAGGATGGCTGATTTGTCAGTGAAGCAAGGTAAATCCACAATTCAGGATGCCATGGATTTCTTCAACTGGGGACAATCGTACCAAAAATCTGTACAATACATTTATGTCAGCGGAGGTGAATGTGACCTATCAAGAGCTGAACTAACTTAAATCAATAAAAGTCTTGTACTAGTAAGTGGTACATTACAGGTACGTTCTGTTACACCAATCAGCATTGGAAAAGTTAAGACCAGTGTAACATCATGCTACTGTGAACAGTGTTTGTCTGGAAACAAAACTCACAGTGGTATCTCTGAACACAACCTGATGAGAAAAAAATCCAACAGGGAAAAATGGAAATGTTGAGAACATGGAAGATACTGGTGATACTGAAATACCAAGAGAAGATGTTTCAAAGAAAAGTGTGTTTCAAGCTGAAGAATGGGTGTCTGTAAAGATTGATGAAGACTGGTTTATCGGAAAGATATTAGAAACGGACTTGCAAGAAGGCGACTGTAAAATTACGTTTATGAGACAAACTAAATGCAAAGATGCATCGAAGTCTACATTCAAATGGCCCATTCCAATTGATGAGTTGTGGGTGAAATTTGATGACAGTATTTGTACAATCAATCCTCCATGTGCTCTGGGACGAAGTGGTCGAAGTTACACTATCTCTAAAGCGTGCCTTGACAAAATCATTGCAGCTCTTTAAATATTATGTCTCTCTTTGTATAACAGCTTAAGATTTTGGATGGTTTTGGAAATGATATAAGGCATAGCAAAATTAGTGGGATTTTTCATATATCATAAGCAATGAAGAATAGCGTGAAGAGTATCTTCATATTTATTTAAGTTTTTCAATTATATGTAATCTACGTTATGGTTCAAGAGTTTCTAAGTTTTCACTTACATTCTTTTTAAAACACAATTTCATAATATGTTTAGCATAGTTATAGTGTTTTCTTCATTATTAAAGTATGAAAATCATATAAGTGAGTTATAATGATATGTAATCTACACTACATTCTACTGTAATTTACGTTATAACACAGAATTGCAAATTCAATGATAAAAATTCATGAAAAATAGATTAAAAACGAAAAGTTTGCCCGTTTTGATATTAGATTACGCAATTAAATGGGATATAAATTGTAGATGGACACATTCATCTTCGTTTATCCACATTTACTATAAGATACCAAATTTTACTTATTTCTTTATTAATAGTAGTTATATTCAAAATATTATTTAAAGAAAAGTGATGTGAATATACAGTTGAAATGAATTGGTCAAGGGTAGCACATTCATAAATACGATAATGATATTCCTTGGTATGAAATCTCATTTTTACTGCAAAATATGAAACTTTCAAAAACAATTTATTATCCATAACGAAGATTACACACCGTTTATACTACATATTAAAAACATGCTGGTAAAATAAAAGTTATTGTTCACGAGTTCTGATATTTTCCTAAAATGTTCACTAATGATTGTTTGATAAGATTAAATGGTTGAAAATAGGTTTTGATCATGTTCATTTTTTGCAAAATGGTGTATTTTTATGGCCTGCTATTCTGAGAATTAGTGTATAAAATGTCCTGATTAATATCAACCCTTTACAAGTTTTTCATGGCAGATTCATACTACACATTAAGCTTTGGCAGCAGTAACAACTCACAATTAGCCCGTAAAAATGTGCAGTCCGATCTAAGCCTACACTTCCTCCTTCTTCTGAACTGATGTGGTAAATGACCTGAGGTAATAAAAATGGAGGTTTTAAATAAAATGAGCCTATGTGTGGGATTTCCTACAATTTAAAATAAGCGTGAGGCGCAAGTAAACAGCAGCCTAACCATAAACACGGTGTACTTAGAAGTAACGCTGTCAGTAAAAGACATTTTGGCCCCTTAGTGGGTGAAAAGCGTTTGTTCCATTGCGCATGCTGCCGGGAGGTGTCTCAACGAAAGGACAACATATGGAGACACATGCGCCTTAAGCATCATATTGTCAGCACTCAGGACATTCACGTGTTCACGGAACCCAATCGTCACTTTGTTAACCCGGGAGACATACTCCCTTACCAACGTCCGGAGAGAGACGTTATGAGAGCCAAGAGGCGGGCTCTTGTTCCTGTAGCCCTCAATTTACTGCGTGGTGACCAGGTGTGCCGAAACCAAGAGTTCGTGATGGACGACAACAACGGACAGCAAGGACATGTCACTTTTAAGAAATCAAAGAGACAGTAGACGACATTAATTGTGTTTTAATTATATCACATAGTATTTTTGTGATGTGTGTTTCCGATTGTAGTTGTTTCTGACGTCAATAGCCATCTTTTTTCCCGTAATAGTATGAACATCACTCCTCTGTCGATACAGATAATGTTTAGATCTGGTTTGTTTTTGCAAGCGATGTTGTTTCCCGACAGTTTGTCATGCGAATTATTTCTTCAGCATAATAAGCCATTTCCTACTTCCTTTGACCAATTTCTGTTAATAGTAATTGGAGCTTAAGGAGGGGGGAATGTAACGGAAACCACTTTCCCTGTTTTCAATACCCTTTTAATCGGAAACAGAACATCTATGCTGCCACTTAAATCCCATTTTCTCATGACTTGTAGTTTAAATCTAAGACTATTGTTTCAATGTATTCTACCATTTCTTTGACCTGGCAATATGCACATGTTTATTTTTGCAGAAATTTAAATTTAAACTGCTTTTACGAGTTTATCCTCGCTTGCAGACGTGTCCGTTTGGTCATATTTCATCTCCTTTTAGCGATTGCAGTGTCTTTTCTAAGCAGAACCTTGATTTTCCGTAACATTAATTTAACTGCCAGGTTAAAAATACGTCATTTCAATTAAAAGCGTAAGCTGCACACTGCACGTGCTTCTTACCCTAGCTAGGCTATATAAGCCGATCGAAACTGCGTAACTTTCTCAGTGAGAGAAGTTATACAGGTAGTGCCTACCTTTTAACTATTCACTGAGCAGCCTTTTCTCTTTCCTAAACTCTCTCTTCCGTCCCCGGCCTATCCTTTATAATTTTTGTTGAGGGTTATTAATATTATGGGTTTTGAATACGTATTAAATATAAATTATTGAAATACAGTCGTTTAAATTCCTTGGGTTTATCTAAAGAACAAAACTAAATGTGACCACCCATTGCCCGTCCGAGCGTGTTTGTTTACAGTTTTAACTAGAACAGTCTAGATCAATGAAATTTGTGTCTGTTCAAGCGTCCGTACGGATGCGTCAGGTTACATATCTTAAATGCGTAAAATGAAGACCCTGGACTGTCTGTGTGCACAGACGGGACAGAGTCTTTGCTTTACGCAAACTTGAAATCGTTGGATATGTCAGGCACATGCTCAAATATCATTTAAGAAAAAACAATTCAGCCAGAAAATAATCTTAGATAAATTTGTTAAAGCAACATTCTTTTGTTATATATGGAAATTGATATATGAGTAGTCGTCAAATACCGAATTTACTAAACAAGTCATCTAGAAGCAGATAAAAGCGAGGGTGCGCAGAGATCTGTTTTAGATTAAGAGGGTAATAAAATCGGTATTTTATGAGTACAAATTTGATAATATTCCATAAAATGACCTGAATTTATGCTATAAATCGAGGAAATTTCAGAAAGGTTTATCGACTTAAGTTTTTCTGCGAAAGGGCACTTGAAAAATGTCATCAGCATAAAAATAATGATGTTATTTTTACAACGAAAATTAAATAAAAAATGCTTGTTTTTAACTCATTGCAGTTATACCACAAATGTAATAACAACCATTCAATATCAAATAAGGGGATTATTTCTCTTCCTCGATGTAGGTCATATTATAAACCCCTCAACAAGTGAGAAAAGAGAAGTTGATAGCTACACTCAGTTTCTCTTAAATATTTTATTTATTTATTTATTTATTTTGATTTGTTTTGTTTTGCAGACAGTAACCATTGGACTCATCAGCAGGCGTTTTTTTTTTTTTTGATAGAAACCTACAGACAAAACAAGCATTTTTTGACAGCTCTCTGAAGAAACTAGTCGAGTGGAAGAAAATTTCCACAATGTTATCCGAAACGGGGGTTAAACAGAGTCCTTCACACAGTGAATAAACAAAAACAAAACAAACAACAACAACAAAAAAAACCAACACAAAGCAAAACAAAACAAAACAAAACAAAAAAAAACCCCAAAAAACAAGAGGAACTTGGCGGTTCTTTATAGCCCACCTGAATTAACAATCTTATAATCTTCAAGGTATTTCCAAGACTTGTTTTTGACCCCCACTTGACCCAATTTTGAAATTGTCGGAGATTTAATCAACTTAATCATTCTGTCCAATTTTCAGGATGATTTGCTAAGAATATGGCCTTTAGTATTAGAGTGTCCACCAGGGTTTTTCTAAGGTTTGACCCCGTGGTATAGTTTTGACCCACCTGACCCAATTTCAAACTAGTCTTAGATTTCATCAAGATAATCATTTAGATTTATTTTCAGGTTGATTGGGCTGACAATATGGCCTCTAGATCAGCAACAAGGTTTGTCTAAGATTTGACCCCATGATCTAGTTTTTGACCCCACTTGACCAAATTTAAAACTTGGCCAAGATTTTATCAAGATAATAATTCTGTTCAATTGTCAGGTTGATTTGGCAAAACGTTTGATCGGGCTAAAAATATTGCCTCTCGAGTGTCCTCAAGGTATTCCAAGATTTCACCCTGTGACCAAGTTTTTGACCCCACTTGACCCAATTTCAAACTTGTCCGAGTTCATCAAGATAATCATTCTGACCAACTTTACGGTTGATTGGGCAAAACATTTGGCCACTAGAGCGTCCGTAAGATTTTCTTTTTACCCTGTGACCTAGTTTTTGACCCGAATTGATCAAATTTCAAACATATATGAGCTTTCATCAAGACAATCATTCTAACCAATTTAAAAGTTGATTGGGCTTATAATGTGGCCTTTAGAATGTTCACAAGGTCAATGTAGACGACGGACATCAAGTAACCCAAAAAGCTCACCTTGAGCACTTCGTGCTCAGGTGAGCCAAAAATTATCAAACCTTTAGCAAAGGTAATTGACGAATTTACAAACAAAAGCGCATAGATTTTGTGAAAAAAATGACAACTTTTCGTAAGCATTTGGCAAAAGTTTTGAACCATACTAATTCCCGATTTATGAATAGACTGAAGGAGTCTGCATGAAATTTGATCAAGACTATTGCTTTAACAGCAGTATTTCTTATACTGTAGCAAAACTTATTTTAGCCACACATAAAAATGTTAGTGCTCAAAGGAAAGGTTGTTTGAATATGAGAATAATATGTTGGTGTCATAAAATATAAATATTTACTGGTTGATGTTGGAAGTATTTAACATGACGTGGCTTGATAGCTGAGACAGATAATATTGATATTTTAAGATACTTACATGTTATTCTTTCATGCAATCTTTTAAAACGCATGATATATAAGAAACCATTAAAAATAAGGAAATCCAGGCGAAAGTGTATGCAAATAGTTTCTAAAAATACACTGCCTAATATCATGTCATGTTATCAGACAGGTGATATAAGGACAATACACAAAATTTACATACAAATACATACATGGTTTTGATTAGAAGTAAGTCTGTGTACTTTAATTCTCCAGCAATATTTTAATTATGGCAATTGGCTGTTACTATCATTCGATAGACATAGTAACTCAAACAATATTACTCCAATCCAATGACTATACCCCGACTTGAAAATTATTTCTTACTCTCATCAGAAAAAAAATGTTACACGAAAATAATAAAATGAAGACATGCATCAAAAGTATTCGCAAATTAGTTGTTATCCTTCATCTGTGGCAATTACAGATCAAACGTCGAGGTGACGTTTTACAATCTCCAAGTGACATCCTTCAGAAACGCTATCCATTCTAAAACAAACCTTTTAAACCATTTAAAAAGAAATCATCTGCTAACATTTGAAGATCCTTTAGCATATTTTATAATTTTATCCTCTCGATTAGGTTTTCTACAGGTCCAGTAAAACTTTATTTTTGCCAGGTTGTGATGGCTGCGCCGGAGCCGTCATTGCAAAGTTCAAAAATTGACAGTTGCCCTTAGCTTACTGAAAATTCCAAAATGGATTTTGCTTGAATTTTAAACATCCTAAGAGATTACGCCAAGACGTAAATAGGCCAAGTTTGGAAGTGTTTGGTCCAAATTGAGGGGACAATTACGGGTAATAACACTAGGAAATAACGTTAAACGGTGGCGCCTACCCAGGAATATCAAACGTTGGGTTTTTTACATAATAGTCATAGCAAACTCTTGTAAATTAAGTATTATGTCAACATTAAATGGTTTGAGACCTGTACAAAATTTCATTTATTTCCGTCGGGAAATTCCAAAATTGAAGCAAAAGTCCACGTTTTTTTTTCCCACCCTCGTACATCGGTAAACATAATATTTTATAGCGTAAAAGTAAAATGCTTTCGAAACAGACTTCATCATGAAGCAGTTTCTTTACTCTTTCAATATATATGCGATTACATGTGTAAAGACCGTCATCTCACGCTTGTTAAATTCCAGTGCTGTTCAACCCTACCCCTGCCCTGCATTCAGGATGACAAATCGGTGCAAACATTTTCCAATTATTTCCCGCCCCGCTTTGCACGTGCACTTGCGTGCAAAGCGGGGTATAATTGGCCATCTGTTTGCACCGTTTTGTCATCCTGAACGCAGGACTGGCTGTACTACATTTTCCCGCGCTTTCGAAAACTGCGGTTAGACTAAAAAGCATAAATTCTTACTGTTTTTCTGAAGAAGGTATAAGCAGAGAATTATAATTCTTTGAATATGAATGAAACATTGAAAAATATTACCTCTAAATAGAGATTGTGCGAAGATTGAAAGTAATTGTAATAGTAAAATACAAAACTGAAGAAAACTAAATATATATTAACATCTATAATTTGTTCTAATTTGCTTAAACTTTGACTTAAAATTGGAATAATTCCAAGATTAAAAAAAAAGAAAAAAATGATACAAAAACGCTTTTTAAGATGCATTTGTATCCACGACAAAAGGAGAAATATTTATCATTTCAATTTTGGCTAACAAGCTTTGCTATTTCATACGGAAAAAATTTCATCTCTATTCTCAGTAAGTAACTTTTTACATTGCATAATTTGGTCAGTCATTAAGGTAGAACGGTAGAATACCGTCGTTAAAACGTTCGTAAATAAAAATGTACCGAAGTATGTCTTTAAAAAAAATTCGGGAAGGTCAGTCTCAATTCAAAGGTCTTCCACTTCTGGAGAACGAATGAAATCTATTTTCACCTTTGCAAAAATATCGACTGTTTGCGATAAAAATATTATGACAATAGCTTTATTGGCTTCATTTGCTGTATTTATGAGGTTTTGGTCGCAGAACGACAACGAGCGAGTTCCATTTATTTAAAATTGTGGTGACTCCTTAAAATTTAGTAAACGCCAAATTTTCTCGCTAGGACCATTAAACTATTTTGACAATGCTTTGTACTCGTGAATGAATACATTATAACTCACGGCAGTTTATCTTTGTTCTCGCAATTTCTCAACTGTTTTCAATGTCAACAACAGTCATGGTGAAATTTTATCAAATATTACGTTTTGTTGGTGTGTGGAATAAGAGTCAGTCTCTGAGTCTCGTCAAAGAGGATTCATTGTGGGTTTTTTTCTTATTATATACATGTACCTAATTAAAACTCAATTAATGGTTAAACAATGTCACAAATGCATGAAAATATTAAATAGAAGAAAACGGTGCGGGAAAATCATTGAAACGATTGGAATCATTTTCAATATCCATTTAGCATTTTATGTTAGTAATCTGCTTACAAGTCAAGCCGCCGTCATAGCGCAGTTGGTAGCGCGTCAGACTGTCAATCTAGAGGTCCCGGGTTCGATCCCCGACGGCGGCACCCCTTCTCTCCGACTATTTTTCTTTCACCAATGGGTTGATAATCGTAGACCTATGTGAGATAGCAGCTGGAGGATGGGAAAGTATGTGATGGTTGTACTGGTCACAGAAATACCAGGATTATATAAAGACAATCATTCTGACAAAATTTCCGGTTGATCGGCCAAAAATTATGTAGCATGCAGAGAGCATCAGGGATTGTTCTGGGATTGTTCTGGGATGGGTCAAAAAGATTTAATTTTTTTGTTAAATTGATTTATAGTTGTGGATAGGCCAAATTAATATTCAAAAATAGGATTAATCAAGGATTCTTTGGTCAACCATAATCTCACACATAAATATGGAATTAGTTTGGTGGAAACTATTAGTGAAAACAGAATGTTTGTTTATCCCACCCATAGAGAAGTTGCAGAACACAATACAACAAAGCTGTTGCATATGAATGAATGCAAGCCAGTAGCTAAGATTCGGTGCATTTCCAAAGGTTGTCATGCATACAGTGGTAAAGCTGGTGGCCTGTCTCAAAATCTTTTTATTTGTTAAAATGTTAAAGTTAAGCTCAATGTAAATGTGTATATAAACTATGGTCTATTTAATGGAGCAATGTTCCCATTGATATCATTCACAGAAGTAATCCCAGACCAGAAGTTGGAATTTCCCTAATGCTGTTATGGTCAATGTTTCATCATATACTGGTCCTGCTTTTATTGAAGAAGACCCCAAAATTGTACCAATTATTCCAGTTGAGAAAGGGAAAAAAACCCAAAAAACTGCCCATGTCCCTTTTGCAAGCGAAAAAACTACCTTCCTTCTACCTTGGGTTCAGCAATTCACAAATGCCCAGGCATTACTATCGGTGAAGGTCAGGTAAATAGGTCTATTGTTTTCAACCCGGACCTAAAGGGTTTGAATCATGTTGTCCAGGTGCACTGTTTGTAGCTCTTTCACGTGCAAAATCTACCGGAAATAATGAAAATTTCCAGATTTTACTTGGCACCCAGCAATGCTGCTTAATGAAGACAGAGTTTACTACAGTTTTAAGCAAACCTGAAAAATACCCGGGATGCTAAAATAAAACGGCTGCAGAACTTGAGTGCGGCAACAAGGGCAAAATGCCGTAACCTACAAGATAATGCATCTTATTGCAATACGTTTGATGCCCTATTCATTCAACATGTTGCGCCTCAGGTGTAAAATGTTTGCCTTCATCTTCCAATTAATACTATTTTTTTATCACAATGTATAATATAGACAAGGTCCCGAACTACCCTCTTTAATGCAGAAAATGTAGTCGGTGTAAAGTTGAGTTGCGCGATCTCGACCGACTAGATTTTCTGCATAAAAGAGGGTAGTTGAGGACCTTGTCTATATCATACATTTTGATAAAAAAAATGAGTATACTAATTTTTTGTGGTCAAAATTTGGTAAAATTATACAATCCCTACCCGCGTTGGCTACCCGTGTTTCGGAGCATACCAATTATGATTGTTCTATTTAGTTCCCATAACATTTAATATTATTTTTTGTAGCACTTGGCCTCATGGTTTCACTGTCAGACCATAACTTTATGATGCTTAAACTGTATCGAACAGATTTGTCCTATGTTTTTGAATATAATGTTCATTCATTTAAGTGTAAAACATGTTTGTTTGTGTATGTGTGTTTTTTTAAAAGTTTTTTTTCAAATTTCAAAATTTGGCTCTACCAGAGGTGGTAGAGCTGGGAAATATTGCTTTTAAACCAAGCAATTTTAAGAAAGTAATATTGGCGAACGACCACCATAAAAGGAAACAACTTTTACATGAATGTTTTGAAGCGTGTTCAGTTAACATTTCCAAACAAAAAGGGTGAGGAAATATTGATTTACTACACTTGTCATTGGACAGGTATTACATGTAACAAGTATGGTGATTTGCCGAGTTTTCGTGGAGGAGCCTAAATTCGTGGTATTTAGGATAGCCTACGTCATTCTTAAGCACACGAAGTCCACGCGCTACAATTTTGTCGTTCGTGCGTTCCTGCGTCAACGAACACCCCTCGCCATCTTCACTCGCTTCTAATCAAGTAAAGAGAGAAATAGATATTCCAAACATTCTTACTGACAGATTAAGAATTTACGCAATGAATCAAATAGGCAGAGGTACTCGAGATGATCTTATTATTATATCAGCCACTGTATTCTTAATAAGCCTCATCACAATTTTATAGATTACGTCATGTCCTACGTCATCGATATGGTCGCGACTAGATTTTAAAAATATATGAGAATCGAGTGAAATGTTTTTTTTTATCAGAAATAGACACTCAAATTCAAAAGAAAAAAATGTAAGAGAGGACTGTTTTCAGACCTAATAGAAGATCCGGCAGGTCACGTGACCAAGTGACATGATAAAGCTGCCACGTGATCAAGTGACCTGATATCAAAAAGTTTATCACACCCCCTTTTATCAGACAATATTTACAGCTAGTGACAGGATAAAAAGATTTTTGTAGCACTGACTTGGTTTGTCATCCGGGAGTTCCCTGAGAATTATTAATACCACGGAAACTGGGCCAACCATCATAATTGGTTTAAAATATCTGTCATATGACACGGGGAGTAGACTCAAATGTGTCAACTACGTCATGCATAAGGTCACCAGTCGCTAGATTTCGCTAGCATATTTTCATCTAGCAGAGTTCGAGATAACACCTTTATATTTACATTGAATATCTAGACTGACATAAGAGAAGCATTTTAAAAATTAAGGGATCGCTCAATATATAAAAGGCTGAGAATGACACCTTTTATGAACTTCTCCACCATCTCGATATGATTATTCTTCCAGCCGATAAAAATGTCAGGCATTGTGGCAATTGACAGGGAAAATACTTGTCCGAACTCAAAGAAGTTGAGAAATGTTCTTTACATGAAAAGAAGGATGCTAAAATGATTGAAAAGTGTCACAAAAAGATGAAAGAATTAAAAATGCTATGCATAAGGAGGCTGCCATTTCGAAGGATTTACATGCGTCTTATTACCAGATATGAATAAATCCGGGAAAGCCCATAGGTAACCCCAAATTACATAAAGAGAATGCTCCGTATGGTACAAAAGTGAGCGCAAAAGACTCTGAATAGATAGCAGAAATTGCTGAATATGAATAAAATGAATATGCAGAGGCTTCTCCTAGCAAAAGTTAAGAACATCGTGAAATTTACAAGAAAATGATTTTGGAATGAACAACTCAATGAGTGTGTGGAGGGAGTTTTGAGTGAAAATCAAGGGAGGTAAACCAATATAGCTATATTTGATAATGATGAACAAAATTAACCATATTTTTTACCTCCCATTCATAAGTTATTCGTAATTTTTACCTTGGTGTATCTTTAAAATCCACACCAGCCAATAAAATCGAAGAAAATAGTAGGATCGATTTGAATTAAATTTTGATCGTCTTGGCAGATTTCTTTATGTTTTCCAAAGATTTTGAAGTGTTTTTGATCGATTGGTTTCGATGTATGCAAATGATATCCCTCTGTTTTATCAAAGGAAGGCTCACAGGCATGTAAGGAAGCTCCTGATATGAAACTCTCCATTTATAGGTTCGAGTTGTGTCCTTCAGATGATAGAAACTGTCCTTCAAAACAATGTCTTTCAATTTGGAGATAGCAACTATATAAAGAGAGAGGGGTCCATATCGAGTCTGGAACAAGTAACTTGCAAGAATAACAAATGAACAAGGTTTTTATAAATAAATTTATTTCATTTTTATTCAAAGTAAGTCGAAATCAACGCTTATTTTAAAATCGAAAATGCGAATCGACACAAACATGTCCGCCGTCCTTTTTGTTTACACTGTTACTTCATAGCAACGGATGTATTCATACGAACGTAAAAATATAACGGAAAGGATTTTGTGGGAAAAAGGTCTATGGAGTAACTGTAATTAAAAAGCGGTTTGAATTTAAACAAAAAATCCGTTTGAAGTAAAATAATAAATAAGAAGTGAACATCGGCCAGTATTTTTGATATTGCATACTTTGGTATTGCACTAAGATTATTTTCACGTGCACAAATGCTTTCTCAGTGTATTATTACTGGTAAAATCGATGCTAAAGGTGATATTATGAAAAAAGATAATATCTTTTTTTGCTTTCGATCAGTAAAGGTCATCGATGTAGGATCGAAGATGACATATGAAAAATGGCACTTCTTTAAATTGTTTCCATTTGTTTAAAGGAAAACAATCGGATAATTCGTGGAAAGATATATTTGATGTGGCATGTTAAAAGGACCATCTGAGAATTTAGTATAAAAGGTATTTAAAAAAAAACAATGAGCTAAATCGATGCAAGTGCACGGTACGTTCAGTCTGAGCAGGGTTGGCACTTTACACACTACCCAAATGAATCCCTTTTAATTGACTTTTCTAGTACAATGGGTTGTAGAGGCGGCAAATGACAGAATTAAGATATGGAGATATCTGATTAACGTGCTACCCTCCAGTCAGGTTCCTTTTATTGGTGTTTTTTTTTAGAATAATTTGTGATGTGTCTAATAAATATTTTCAACCAACCAACGCTACAAAGGATGCAGATGAAGACAAAGTTTTGCAATGTTGAAGAGATCGACGCAGGAAAACAAGCTTCAAACATATGTAGAACAAAATAATTTGGACAGACGAACAGTGCAGTGGAAGAATATAGACGATTTCGAGATACAAGGATTTCCGACACTAGACGAGTTAACATTGAAACTGATCAATTGTAAACTAGTAAATACTATGTGCAATGGTATATTGGGGGGGGGGGGGGGGGCAGACATGTACAGATTAGTCAAGAAAGTCAAGGCTTGCTAGGAGTGAGGATTCAGAGTAGACAAACACAATCCAAGCCTACTTGGTATAAATTATGTCAAGCACTGACAATATTAAAGGCTGATGTTGCAGATTCAGAACAGGAGTACTTACTGTTGGTACATACTCCCACATTGCATCTGTTTTGCGATGCTTAAAAAAATCCACATAGAAAGTTAATGATGTAGGGATTGATACAGATATCCTAGGGATTGGTACGTATATCCCCGAGTCTATAAATTCGTCCGACTCTAAAACTTATATAATTGAAAAATAAGTATTTATTCTCAAATTCTGAATCTTTTGATATTGCATTGTAGAATAAATGTTCATAATACAATACAAGATATAGAAGGGTTGATCCAGAAATTTGTAAAATATGGTTATAAAACGTTAGAAAAGTGGACTTTAAAAACAAATTGTATATTCATTTAATGCAACATCTGTGTAATAAATGTAGACATTTTCGAACGTGTAAGTTGTATAGCAACGGTATAGTGATAATTCTAAGAAATAGACCCGCACGTGGGCGAGAGATCAAGAACGTCAAATGCGACGTCATAATTTACTCTTTTCTACATAATCTTCAATTGCTCGCATGTCTTTCTGTGCCTAATGAATTAACTTGTAGAAAGTATCAACATTCTATTTAGAATTCATATTTGTGTAAAATTTCTATATTTATGGAATTTCTATTGGAGGGGAGACCCAGATGGAGGACCTTGTAGTGTGAAAAAAAATATTGAGAATTCATCGAGACGACTTCATTCTCTTTAAACTCCATTATACCACACTTAATCCTCTTTTCAAACCCTCCCTCAAAATGTATGAGGTAAATTAATAAAACTTCACTATTTATTTTCTTTTTTTAATTATTTGAAATGTTGGGGTTGGCAAATATCCCATGACCATTACAAATTGGAAAAATAAACGGATTTTTCATTTTGGTGTTGACGCGAGGTTACTATTCATTCGAATATTGAGAATACTTGTGTCCGTAAAAAGCTTTTTTAAAAATGTTAGAATGATGATAATTGATTCTCTTTTTATGCCTTATATTTTTCTGACAAAAGAAAATTAAAATTAATTTTTTCAGAAAATTTGACATATGTAACATAATTTCATTTTTCCCCCGCCTAAGCAGACATATATTTCTATGGTAACGAAACTTAAGGCCGCTCAAGATGACTTCGCAAAAATAAGAACATTTGTACTCTTCCTACACAACTAAATATACACTGACAACGAAACTAGAAATTCCAAAGTAATCAACCCATTGTACGAATTTCTTGATCACATTGATATGAACTTGTACTGGTTTTGAGTTGATATGATTCAAAGTCTAGCCCAACGATAGGATACGAAAGAATACGTTTCAGGCATAGTTGGTCTAGTTTGGTTGGTAGTATTAGTCATGCAAGGTGTTAACAACCCAGTATTTTATACAAAATGATTAATTAAAATTATTAAAAACATCAATATTTTGCATTTAATCTTGCCCTTCCCACTATGAAAGAATAGTCTATTTATGTAATAGATAAACGCAAAAAACTAATACGTTAAATAAAAAGAAAGACCGCTCAGAGAGTAGTTGTGCAATAAACGAACACATATACTTGATGATTGTACGTTTAAGGTTTAAAAAAACTATGAATTCAGAGTGCCCTATATTTTAACATATATTGTTTTTAGACTTTACGAATACAATTTCATTTAATCTCCGTTTTGGCAGATACAAGTGACACACTGTTAACTCAAACTCCTTCTACTATATACATGAATGTGCTAAGATACTCTCAGAAGCAATATCGTCATTTTATTTTGATCGTCTGTTAGTGCTAGCCTCGGATGTAGAATTAAACCTAGGTCCAGAACTGATACAAAATCTATACTAGACGCGATCGAAAACTTTAGCAGGATGATGACACAGGAAATTAATGTCGTCAAAAATGAAGTACTGTTTGTTAAAACAGAGGTCGTTGGACTGAAGTTAGAAATATACACAATAAAGCAAAGTATTGAACAGGTTGAAAAAAGAGTGAATTGTATGGGTGGTGAAATCAATGACCTAAAACAGCATATGGACCACTTAAGCACTCAAACAGATAATTTACAGAGAGATGTAAATCAATTGGGTTTTGATAATGAACAAGAACTAGATGAGGTTGCAAACTAAAGAAAAGAGTTGAATCACTCGAAATGGATAAAATCAAAAATAACCTGAGAATATTCGGCATGGATGATGATGAAAATGAAACTGATGAAATGACCAAAGATAAGTTCGTAAGAGATGTGTTTAAAAAAGCACGTCCAAATGACGAATTCGATGAAAATAGCATTGATTACATGAAACGAGTCGGAACCTATGCAAGTGGTCAGGGTAGGATGGTTTTAGTCAAGTTCACCTAGTTTGAAGAAAAACTTAAAATGCTTAATGGTAGGGATGAACTCAGAAAGGATCTAGTGATCTTACGGTAAATCAGAGACAAGAAATTCAATCATTACGTTTTGAAGGTGTAAAAGCCTACTACAAAAACGGCGAATTATTCAGAAAAAAACAAACTAATAAAGCCAGAATTTTTACAAGGGATTCGAGAGTTTTGATAGAAATGAACAGCATAATATAAATGAAAGAGACAATGATACAAGAGCCGTCAGGGACGGATTATGCTCCCCGAATAAGGCATTGTCACAAAAATAAGAGCCATGTTGGACATGGACATCCCCTGCCAAGAAAGCTTGATAGTAAACTGAAGCCTTATAGATAAAAGATTCTATGCACTGTCAAAGATTTGCCTCCTATAAAATCTAAGTAATAAAAATAACAAAGGGCAATAACTCCAAAATTATGCAAACAAGAATTGTAGTTCAGGTGTATTGCACTTCTCCTCCATGAGATCTATCCACCCATAAAGATTCAAGTTGATAGCTATTTTACTTTAGGAGATGTACTCCAGACAAAATCTAAGTATCAAAAATAACAAAGGGCAATAACTCCAAAATTATGCAAACAAGAGTTGCAGTTCTTGTACACTGCACTTTTCCTCTATGAGATCTATCCACCCATAAAGTTTCAAGTTGATAGCTATTATACTTTCGGAGATATGCTTCAGACATAATCTAAGTACAAAAATAACAAAGGGCAATAGCTCCAAAATTATGCAAGCAAGAGTTGTAGTTCTTGTGCACTGCACTTCTCCTCCATAAGATCTATCCACCCATAAGGTTTCAAGTTGATAGCTATTATACTTTAGGAGATATGCTCTGTGGTCAGATTGCAAGGACTCGAATAAGGTGTTATCTTATACAGCAAACATAAAGGTAACAAACATTAAACCCCCTTTTTGCATGACATAATTTTATACACAATATCAAATACCTTATGGTAAAGGGCATCTGATTTGCTACTGAAATGTGAAATTTCATCAAATTCTGAGCATGAGACTAGGAGAAATGAAAGAATAACTGTATTTTACGCGCTATCGTAAAGGTAACAAACATTCAGCCCCCTTTTTCTATGATACTTTTTTTTACCTTAATTTCAAATTGTTTATAGTAAAGGGCATCTGATTTGCTACTCAAATATGGAATTTCACTAAGTTCTGACTGTTAGACTAGGACAAATTTGGGAAAAACTGTTTTTTACCCTAAGTCCCCTTTTCCCGTGACGAGGCCTCATATCCAAAAACCGTCACAGATACATCAACACTATATCATAGAAAGTTCACACGGTGAGTTTCATTTGATTTGGCCCAAGGGTTATGGAGAAATAGGTGGGGACGGACGGACGGAATTACTATTTTACATGCTAACGTAAGGTTACAAACGTTTAGCCCCCCTTTTCCATGAGATATATTATTTGACATTAATTTCAAAATATTTATAGTAAAGGGCATCTGATTTGCTACTCAAATATGAAATTTCACTAAATTCTGACTGATAGACTAGGAGAAATTTGGGAAAACTGTTTTTTACCCTAAGTCCCCTTTTCCCGTGACGAGGCCTCAAATCCAAAAACCGTCACAGATGCATCATCACTATATCATAGGGAGTTCACATGGTAAGTTTCATTTGATTTGGCCCAAGGGTTATGGAGAAATAGGTGGGAACGAATGGACGGACGGAAATACGGACGGACGGACAGACGAAGCGGCGGCTATATGCTCTCCCTTCGGGGAGCATAAATATATCGCACAAATGAGGGTGTGGTCAAGGTCAAAACACGTATGCTAAATTGTCATTTTTGAACTGGAATATTGACGGGCTGCTTTAAAAAATACAAAATCAAGATATCAAAAGTTATTTACTGAAACATGATATAATTGGTCTCGTCGAAACCTGGGAAACACATAAAACTATTATTGACGGTATTATAAATGGGTTCAAATATTTCAATTATCCAGCAAATGTGTCGAATAGAGGTGGAAGAAATCTAGGAGGAGTTGGGGTGCTTGTTAGAATTGACATTGTTCACAATATACCTAGACTTAAACACGACTTCAAATATGGGGTTATATTAAATATTTCACAAGAATTAACAAATCTAGATAAAGATATACTATTCATGTGCTTTTACATTCCTCCTGACTCATCACCGGTTTACGAAAACGCTACAAGTAGGGGTATAGACATTGTTGAAGAAATAATATTTGAAACACTAGCGGAATACCATAATCGTTATATTTATTTATGTGGCGACTTAAATGCAAGAACAGCTAATGAACCAGATTATGATACAGGAAATAATGATTTTATACCATATGTATGTGACTTTAATTCCCATTTTGAAGAAAATGAACATCCTAAGCGATATAATAGTGACAAAATCATCAATACTAATGGTAAGAAGTTGTTAAACATATGTAAACAATATATGCTACACATTTTAAATTGTCGTGTTGGTAAGGACAGGGGTATTGGTAATTATACATACTTAAGTTCCTTAGGTAAAACTGTTATAGACTATGTGATCGTTTCACAAGACATACTCACAGAAATATCTGACTTTGAAGTTAGCGATGAAATTGAAAGCAGCCATTTTCCAATTTTAGCTACTATCGGTAGAGCGAAAACGAACAAAAAGATTGAGTCTAGTCAAGATGATGACAATGATGCACAAAGATAATATAAATTCTCAGAAGAGAACATTAAGGTTTTTAAAGAAAAGATAGAGGCAGATATTTGATTGTGGGTTTACGAATATCGACAAAATGTTAGATGACAAAAGTGTTTCAAATGATGAAATATTAAATGAAATAGAACAAAAGCATATTCAATTGATTGATGAAGCAAGATTTACATCTAAAAATTTCAAGCAGAGTAAAGGCGCTAATTGGTTTGATAGTGACTGTAAAAGCCAAAAAAAGAGAGAAAATACGGTGTTTGAGACGCTACAGACGAAGTGATGATAAAACCGAGCTAAGTGAATACTTAGAAGCTAGGAATAAATATTTAAATATATGTCGCTACAAACGAGGAAGATACAAAGCAAATGTTCTAAATGAGTTACGAGAAAATGTGGGAAATTCAAAGATATTCTGGAAAAACGAATTACTCCAACCAGTAGAGAACGGCAAAGTAATATATCAATTAAGGAGTGGTATGATCACTTTAAAAAATTACTCCAAGACAGTAAAAGTGGAAGCGATTGTGATGTTAATGAAAGCAGTGAAATCTGCGACAGTGAAACAGTTTATGATGCAGTAGAAGAAACAATTTTGAATGGTAGTATCGCAAATGAAGAAGTGAGAAAAGCCGTTAACAGCCTTAAAATTGGTAAGGCAAGTAGTGGCGAGCTTAAAGTTGAACATTTTTAAACACAGTATTGATTTACTTTGTCCTATTTTTACCAAGTTTTTCAACAGACTGTTTCATAGTAAATGTTTCCCCAATAAATGGACAAAGTCACTATTGATTCCAATACACAAAAAGGGCACGTGGGATAATCCTAATAACTATAGAGGTATAGCGATCTCTGATATATTTAGCAAGGTATATGTGACTATTTTAAATTCACGACTATCTTTCTATCTTGAATTATATGAAAAGATATCAGAGTCTCAGGGTGCATTCAGAGAGAATTACTTAACAATTGACAATGCTTTTATTTTACAAGCTATGATTAGTAAATATCTATCAATGAAGAAAAGGCGGTTGTATGTAACGTTCATAGACTTTAACAAAGCCTTTGATATGGTAAACAGACAAAAACTGTACGAAATTCTTTCAGTTATTGGTATAAAAGGAAATTTATTTGGATGTATAACAGCTATGTATGAATCCGTAAGAGTTCAAATAAAGGATAAAAATGTTTTAAGTGACGCACTAGACTGCCCAGTTGGTTTGAAACAAGGTTTCTGTATGGGTCCGAAGCTTTTTTCTGTTTACATAAACGAATTAAGTAAAGTCATGGAGGAATCGGAAATCAACTGAGTTCAACTCTTTCCGGATATTGTACAAGTCATGCTTTTGATGTTCGCCGATGATGTGGCTTTGACAAACGACAGCATCGGTGGACTCCAAAAGCAATTAGATATTGTTAGTGAGTTTTGCAAGAACTACGAATTGAGTCTTAATGTTGATAAAACAAAAGTAGTAGTATTCCGGAAAGGAGGTCAACTAAAAGCCAATGAGAAATGTTATTACAGAAAGGAACTGTTAGAATGTGTCAATGGTTTCACTTACGACGGTGTCTATTTTTCATGTTCACTTTCATTTTACCAAATGGCCGAGAAAACGTGCACGAAGGCTAAGTAGGTATTTATTAGACTTTACAATAGCCTATATGCAATGTTGCCGATGGACCACAAGACGTTTTTTAAAATATATGACGCTAAAATAGCATCTATATCTCTTATGACAGTGCCATTACGAACTTCAAACGATGATGTGATCGGAGACTGTGGAAGATTCCCGATGGTGATATTCTCATCCAAGAGAGTTATTAAATACTGGCTGAGAGTAGTTAAACTACCAAATAACAGACTGGTCAAGAAATGTTATGATATGCTTAAAATGTATGACGCTATGGGCTATCGAAATTGGGTGACGGCGGTTCGTGAAAATTTTAGTAAGGTTGTCAAAAGCAATCACATATTTGAAAATTATCTTGAAAGTATAACAGTGATGAAGTTCCGAAGAGCACTTGCAACTTTCAGAGCTTCTTCACTTTGTCTTATGATAGAAATAGGGCGTAAAATGGGGTTACCAGGAAATGAGAGATAGTGTCCTATGTGTTCCTCATCAATTGAAACAGAATACCATTTCTTATTGGAATGTCATGCATATTCAGATTTACGTAAGACACATATGAAAGCATACTATTTCAACCATCCGAGCCAGGAAAAGTTCATATCTTTAATGCAGACAAAGAATGTGGTCGAAATAAATAAGCTCGCAGAATATTTATTCCATGCCATGAAAAAGAGAACTGTTTCTCAAGGTGTTTAAAGCAATCTTAATCACATATGTATTTTTATAATCTGTAATATATCTTTGTGTTTGGGCCGGTGGCCATATCACTAATAAAGTGTTGAAAAGGCTTTTATTAATTGTCTAAACTTTGAAGGAAAATTTGTTTTATTGTAGGGAGAACAACACAATTTAAATGTATTTAGTTTGTTTCGTGATCGTGTAGTGACAGTTAAATAAACAAATGATCATTGTTACGTGGAAACCAGTCAATACAAAGCCGTAGCGACAAAGACATCATCGCTACGATACGAAAGAGTGGCATTGTTAATTCATGGAAAAACAAGTGAACAAGACGATATATCCTCAGATTATAGACAAGTAAAGAAAAATATATTCGAACTGTTGATCTCAAGGAATTTCCTTGCCTCTAGCGATCGTGAGGAAATTTCAAGAACTGCTTTCAAAGAAAAATGATGGACTAGGTATCCACGAAGGCAGAATTCGTAAGTGGGGATCGCGCAACAATTTTTTAAAACCAAAGTAAAAGCATTTCAGGGATCGATATAAAAAGATGACGTCATCAATTCAAAGTCATATACGTCATAGAGTCGAAGTCAATTTTTGAAATTAAGCAGAATATGCAGACTTAAAGGGATTGTGGTTGTTGAAAAAAATCAAGTTGTTGATGGATAATCTAAATGTCGTATCTACAGACTTTATTCATTTTCTAGGTACAGCATTTAGTTGGAAGAGCGATGAAGTGCGAAGGCGATGTTATGGCTTTATATTTGCATATCTTTCAGGGTTCTTTTTATTATTAGAATATAATTAGTCACATCGAAAAAATGTAAACCTAAAACAATAGGGCACTTCCTTGGGTCATAAGCAACATTTACCCGGAGTTGAATGATTTTAATTCACTTGGTTCTTAAGTAAGAGTCCGGAAACGCAAATCAAACAAAGGCTGACTGTGACCTTGACCTTTGTTACCCCAAAACACGAGGGTTTTTCCTTAGGTCATGAGCATTTTTATATAAAGTTTCATGATTCTTGGTCACTTGCTTCTCGAGTTAAAGTCCGGAAACGAAAAGGTCTACAGACGGATGGACAGACAGACAGACATGGTAAAACCAATATACAAATGTACCTCCTCTACTTCGTAGGTGTGGGTATAACAATAGAAAATTACCAAATAAAGCTCACCGAAATGCAAATTCAAGGCGCCGAAAGATGTTAAAGAAAATCTGAGACGGTATCATCTAACGCATTTGCTCGAACAAACTCGGCTTTCAAGTCGCAATTACGATGTTTAGGAAGTAAAGAAATTGACGAAGAAGATAGACGCCCATGCCGCAGTTAGGGATTATAAAGTTCTCGCGGGCGCCTAGTTACAGTTAATCACTTGATTATATTGTCATTCAACATGATCAAAACCATTCCAAATCGCTCTCTCATACCACTAAATACTCATTTAAATCTTTTAAAATGCTCCAAAATCTTTTTGCTCGAACAAACTCGGCTTTCAAGTCGCAATTACGATGTTTAGGAAGTAAAGAAATTGACGAAGAAGATAGACGCCCATGCCGCAGTTAGGGATTATAAAGTTCTCGCGGGCGCCTAGTTACAGTTAATCACTTGATTATATTGTCATTCAACATGATCAAAACCATTCCAAATCGCTCTCTCATACCACTAAATACTCATTTAAATCTTTTAAAATGCTCCAAAATCTTTAAAAAAGGATAAGAGAATAACTTCTTTGAAAATTTAAATCACGCCGCTTTCAACAATCTTTTAGCTATCTCGGCGGCTCGAGCTTCCGACAATGGGTTCCTGGTATTTCTCTCATCAGTACCTTCATTTATCCTTTCCTAGCCTCCAGGCGCTTTCTCACATAGGGCTACGATTGTCAAACCAACGGTGAGATTGAAATATTTGGAAAGACTGAGTGCCGTTGTAGGAGATCGAACCCGGGCAAAGTTCCTAAACATAATGGATCACACTGTATGTATATCCAATGAAGATTCATACATGAGTGTGATTAGTTTTTTAGTTTCATACCCCAATAAAATAACAAATATTCTATTCATATCTTACAATTTAATATCGTGAAGCAAAAATGTAAGATACATGATGAAAGCAATTTCTTAAAGAACAACTTTTTGTTGATGCTTAAAAAATACCTGCATACTAAAAATGAATTTTTTTCTTGAGAAATAAAACCAAATTTTCAGCCGATCAGAATGTACGCAAAATGGTAGAATCAGCTTAAGATTAAAGTATTTGTGGATACATTTACATAAAAGTTCAAACTTGAAAATATGACCTAAGCTCATTCTGTTCATGACATAATTCTGCTGTACAGTTCTCAAAGACAGTGTCGACCAATATCCGCCTTCTCAAATGGATAGCCTGATCGTAGCTTCAGTGTCTTCAGTTTACTTTATTGATTCAGGATAAAAAAAATTACATGTAACCACCCTGCTTGAAATGTTTCAAAAATTAGTAATTTTATAAAATCATTTCATATAATGCTTTAGGCACTGAAGAAGAACAAACACTGTTGCATCCTCAGGATTTGACTCGAACAGAAATTTTACACAGGCCCGCAGGAAATAATATTCACACAGTCTGCTGAAATATAAGTTGACTTTATCATCAAAGACTGTTCTTGTGTTAAAATTTTAAAGGAAAAACATCAGTACCTTTTGAATTACAGACTTCACGAAATACCGCCGGTCCCACTGACATGTCTGGTAAAAATCAAGCCGGTCCGATAAGTTGCACATGAATACAGGACAGACTGACTGGTAAGATCTAGCCACATACACGATGTGTCCCATCATTATGTCTGAAGGAATGGTAAAAATCTTAAGTTTACCAGACCCACTGTTTGGTAAAAAATTATGGTTATTTCGTGAAGTCTTGAATTATTCTCTTTTTAACCCTTTCCACTCTGGCTCCATTTCTTTAACCATTATTTCACCTAAAGACAATGCAGGGTAACATTTTTTTTAACTAGATCCTGTACATTGAAGTATAAGAAATTTGCTCAGAGTTGCAAAGAGAAACATGTTAACATATATATTTTAATAAGAATTGATGTGTAGACGGTGATTTTTTAATAATTATTTATAATAGATATTACTGTTATGTTTGCCTAGACATTTGCGAATTAAAGATAGAGTTTAAATAAGAAATGATTTTTGTAATTCATTTTATTTTCTGTGTATGCTTAACGTAAATAAATGATATATGAATTGTGATTCAATTTTGTTTTCTTAAAATTATAATAAAACAAGAAAGTTAATTCATTTAGTATTGATACATTAAAAGTAACAACTGTATAAATCTTCAGATTGCTGTTCAGGCTAGTTTGACAATTTCAAAAATATGCTGCCTTTAAATGTCTCAAGATCTTCTTCAAACCTTGATGTTCTTCCCATGACCAGGTCTGCTTAAAATGTTAGCTGTGTATGAGACATATCAAATTAAGATGTCGATGTAATCTATTTCAGGTATGGTCCTTCAGTGCGAGTTAAATTATCAAATTTTAGGATTTGGGATAAAGCAAAACATCAACGACGATCTTAGGTAGAGATTATAAGCATTTTAGTTATTTACAAGTATACAACTATAAGTTCGTACATTTAAAAAGCTGAAGGAAAAAGATAAAGCTGTGTTAGGAAGTAAGTATAATGCAGAAAAAGATATGTCAAACTGTTTAGTATATTATTCTTAACTATGGTTACAGCAGTTACATGCCAAGGTTTAACAGTTGAAATATTGTTGATAAAGATATAAATTGAAAATCTATGCCTGCTTAATTTGTTGCGAAAAATGTAATTAAACACCTTAAAAAATTAATGTTGAATTTTAATTGATAGTATTCGAGACTTAATCATAAAATGGATAATTAATTATTCAGAGCACGCAAAGAGCAGAATTCCGAATGCTAAAATAGTTTACAAAGCCATCACTATTCTTAAAAGTTATCAAGTAATAATAGATTCTTAAATAGTTATCCCATGAACTCTCATCTTGTCTAATATAATTTAAAAAAAAAAAGATAAAGCGGACTCCATTTCGTTCCATACTTCACAAAGAGTAACACCGGCTTCTTGAATAGCTTCAGAAAGAGTACTCAAACAACACACCACTTCCATCGAAAATGTGCCCAGTGAATAATATTTTTCATCTCTTAGGGCTTTAAGGAGGTTTTTAGCTTTGTCAGTAGGCTGTTTTTGAACATTCATCATCATGCATTGTAAAAAAATTTAGAATTTGAATTTAAAGTCCTCAAAAAGGCAATTTCACTGTTAAATCAAATTATTTTAGATACTGATAGATATCTTCTAAACTTTTTTTTATTATAATATGGACGCTTAAATTTATTTATCAATTCCAAAGATAACAAGAGGGCCATTGGCCCTAAAGCGCTCACCTGATGCATGGCTAAACAAAAGTCAAAGAGATCAAGAAGAAAACATTTCAGTTAAAAATGTTGCCTCTAAAGTACTAAAAACGTTTTTGACCCTCTATCAAACTTGTGTAAGATTTCAAGGCAATTTCAAACTTGACCTAGGTTTCATACAAACATATTGACCAAGTTTCAAGATATTTGAGTAAACATGTTTTCTTTTTTTTTAAGATTTGAGCCCTTGACCCTCATTTTGACCCCACTTGACCCAATTTTGAACATGACTGAGATTTGATGGAGACAAACATGTTTCAAGACATTTGGACCAAAGATGTGGCCTCTAGAGTACACACAAGGTTTTTCCAAGATTTGAACCCTTGACCCCATTTTTGACCCAACTTGACCCAATTTGAACTTGGCCGAGATTTGATGGAGATATACATTCTGACCAAGTTTCAAGACATTTGAGCCAAAAAAATGTCCTCTAGAGTGCACACAAGGTTTTTCTAAGATTTGACCCAATTTTAGACCCCACTTGACCCAATTTCAAACATGACCGAGATTTGATGGAGACAAACATTCTGACCAAGTTTCAAGACGTTGAGACCAAAAATATGGCCTCTAGAGTGCACACAAGGTTTTTCTAAGATTTGACCCCTTGACCCCATTTTTGACCCCACTTGACCCAATTTTGAAATTGACAAAGATTTGATGGAGGCAAATATTGTGACCATGTTTCAAGACATTTGGGCCAATAATCTGGCCTCTAAAGTGCACACAAGGTTTTTCTTAGATTTGATCCCATTTTTGACCCCACTTGACCCAATTTCAAACTTGGCCGAGATTTGATCGAGACAAACATTGTGACCAAGTTTCAAGACATTTGGACCAAAAATATGGCCCTTAGAGTGCACACAAGGTTTTTCTAAGATTTGACCCCTTAATCCCATTTTTGACCCCACTTGACCCAATTTCAAACTTGGCCGAGATTTGATGGAGACAAATATTCTGACCAAGTTTCAAGACATTTGGGCCAAAAATATGGCCTCTAGAGAGCACACAAGATTTTTGTAAGATTTGATCATTTGACCCCAGTTTTGACCCTACTTGACCCAATTTCAAACTTGACTGAGATTTGATGGAGACAAACATTCTGACCAAGTTTCAAGACATTTGGGCCAAAAATATGGCCATTAGAGCGCACACAAGGTTTTACTAAGATTTGACCCCTTGACCCCATTTTTGACCCCACTTGACCCAAATTCGAACTTGATCGAGATTTGATGGTGACAAACTTTCTGACCAAGTTTCAAGACATTTGGGCCACAAATGAGGCCTCTAAAGCACACACAAGGTTTTTCTAAGATTTGACCCCTTGACCCCATTATTGACCCCACTTGACCCAATTTCAAACTTGGCCGAGATTTGATTGAGACAAACATTCTGACCAAGTTTCAAGACATTTGGGCCACAAATGTGGGCTCTAGAGTGCACACAAGGTTTTTCTAAAATTTGACCCCTTGACCCCATTTTTGACCCCACCTGACCCAATTTTGAACTTAACCGAGATTTGATGGGGACAAACATTCTGACCAAGTTTCAAGACATTTGGGCCAAAAATATGGCCTCTAGAGCGCACACAAGGTTTTTCTAAGATTTGACCCCTTGACCCCATTTTTGACCCAACTTGACCCAACTTCGATGTTGATCGAGATTTGATGGAGACAAACATTCTGACCAAGTTTCAAGACATTTGGGCCAAAAATGTGGCCTCTAGAGTGCACACAAGGTAAAGTTTGACGACGGACGACGGACGCCGGACAGCAGCCCATCACAATAGCTCACCTTGAGCACTTCGTGCTCAGGTGAGCTAAAAATCACAGATGCTGTCACTTAAATTACCTGCTCTAGATGTTGAATCATGGCGTCGACCAAACAGAGTATTAGAGATTGGCAGTTTAGTGTTTCGAAGCCACCAAGTACTACCGACTCGTTGTTGACACCTTCATTTTCAGATAAAGGCTTTGGATTGAATTTTGCAAATTTGATCTATTTAGTGGACTAAATCTAGGAAAAGTAAACACAATACATTTAGTACAAAGGCAACCCAAAATTTATAGCTACAGCTTTTACCAAGCTCAAATTAGGATGTTTTTTGCTGTCCACCAATGAAATTTATGTGTAACATACTAGAGAAATTGTTCATGATTACTATTTACCTTCAGTTTAATGATTTTGCGTTATCTGTTTATAAATTCTGCTTCAATGCATTTAATAACTGAAATACAGTTGTTATTTAGGTCCAAACCAATGTAAAAAAGCAACACTTCCGTTTCTTTAACCACAATATTTTTCACTTACTTGTAAAACAGGTACAAATTCAAAAGGAGAGATTCGCATTTTTCTATCATTATATATTTTGCATCACATCTTTGTTAGCTAGTTCCAATCTACAATAATATTTTGTTTAAATGCACCTGTATTATGCCATTAATGTGCTGGTTGTTAGTGTATTCTCGAAGTTTCTTCACCACACCAGACTTGTTGCCAACAATGACAGCTGCTCCATCAGAACCCACAGCGATAAGTTTAGAGATTCATCCATCTTCATAACGCTCCCCGAGCACGGAAATTAAATTGTTGCTAATTGTGACAGAATCTCCTCTCTGACCATTTTCAATTTCCAGGAAAAAGGTATAAACATATATCACAAAGACAGAAACAATAAACCCACTTCTTCAAAACATAAAGATCAATGTTGATGAAATTTTAGACTAGTTCATGAGTGAAAACACATACAGCGAATATCAGAACCAATTCTTTGATTCCTGTAGATGCTAAGCACATGGCATACATTGCCTATAACCCATGCTTATTTTTATGCCCCCGTATCGAGAGATCGGGGGCATATTGTTTAACTCATGTCCGTCCGTCTGTCCGAAAACTTAACCAAACTAAACCTTTGCCTTTTCTCCAAAATTATTTGACATACAAGGCTCATATTTGGCATGATGATAGATCTCAATCCAACGTCAAGGTCATGTGACAAGGTCAAGGTCATCTGTCAAGGTCAAACTTTAAAAAATGCTGTTCCGGGGGCATTCGTGTTTAACAAACACATCTTGTTCTATGATATTTTTATCAAATGAAATAATACCTTATACCGTTGATCCATTACTTATTATGGTGAAGCACCTACATGTCTTACAATTTGTATCTGGCTGAGCTCAAAATGAATCGGCAATGTTTCTTACAAATTTTTGACAGTATTTGTCTTTAAGATAAGTGTTTCCAAAATCTATCCCCTTTGCCTTATCTTATTCACAATTTTTTATATAATCTGTATATGGGCGTCCATACCTTGCCATAAAATGAGGTTTCTAAATAAAGTTGACAGCCCTGAGAACGCGCCGCAGCTTTATTTAGCATACCTACAGTTGCAACAGCCTTTGGTCTTCCCGAAGTCTCTTTTTTGGCATTCCATTCTGCAATGTTTCTTACAAATTTTTGACAGTATTTTTCTGTACGGCAAGTGTTTCCAAAATCTCCCCCATTTGCCTTATCTTATTCACAAATTTTCATATAATCTGTATATTGGCGCCCATGCTTTGCCATAAAGTGAGGTTTCTAAATAAATAAAATTGACAGCGGCCTTATTTAGCATACCTACAGTAGCAACAGCCTTTGAACTTCCCGAGGTCTCTTTTCTGGCATTCCATATGAGATTTTTTTTATCTTTGTGTGCCTTTAATTGCTCATGCTTCTTCACTGTACAAAGTTCAAACAGCCAGATGGTCGTTGACTGTAAAAGTCAACACATATGGAGCAGAACAGTTTCTTTCTGCAGCCACTTATGCTTCTCGCGCCATTTTTCTGTTATATAAATCAGTCACATCAGTTGGCTGACTTCTTAAATAATGAGATCTATATAGTCCCATGTCTGAGATTCTGCACTTCATTTCCATTCAGGGATTATTTTGGGATGGGCCGTACTGATTTTGTGGAAAAACTATTAATTTTAGACTTAATCTGATTACAGTTTTGGATGGGCCCCATATATAATCTATCCAAATCTGATCCTTATTTTGATCTAGGGTAGGTATTAAGGATTCTTGGGCACACCACTTTTTCCTAATGGCCTATCAATTTTGCAGATGGCCCATCAAAATCTTAGATTTTACATCTAAATGAATGGGACATGGCCCAGCATGAAATTGATCCAAAAATATCCATGCCATTTATCCTGTCACATACTGAAATATTGATCATTTAAAGTGGTGCCGTATAAACTTACCTTTATATGGTTACCTGCTATCTGACCTTTCTCATTTGCATATTGACCGGAACTTCTTTTGACCTAATACCCTCATCAACGATTGGCTCAAATTTAGTTAATATGAGATTGCTTTCGACCCAATTAAGAAAAAAATAGAAATAAAAAAGACGTACAAAGGCTACAATAAATTGCATTTTCATCACTTAAATCTTTACTTCATCCCGCATATTACTAAATACATGTATGTAAACAAATCTTTACTTTATCCCGCATATTATTAAATGTGTAAATGACACGTGCATAAGGTCGTCTTTCAATATTTGCGTCATAGCTCCTGGCCAATGTTTACAAACAAACAATGAATGAAAACGCCTATTTTAATTTAATCTGGGAAGAATCCCCGACTTTTAAAGATATGCTCTGTACAATAATGCATTTTTTTTACAGTATAATTGTACGATTTGTGTTATTTCAACTTAGATAAAAGCCTTGTATGCACTGTATGGTATTGCATTTCCTTTCGGTAAAATCACATGAAAGTGTTTTTTGGAATTAAATATATCCTTATCCTTGTATGTACTGTGCATTTCATTTTTAGTATCTTATGCAAGGTTGATAATTCTTTTTTGACAAAATTGAAATTAAAAATCTTGAATTTCATATTTTGTTGAGTTCTATGAAGAGGCACCATTTATTTCCCTGGAATATGCTTTGATCTCAAAATTTAGTTCTATAGCATTGTATTCCATTGATATTTCTTCTGTTGTTAATTTTCCTTGACTGACCGGGTACATAAAGATTTTGTTACATATGTAATTACTCAAATTTTCTTTAATTCTCTATGCTTTTCGGATAATTTCCGAAACCATTTTTGAATTTTTTTTGAATGATATTTGTTTTTTTTTTAAATGTGGAAACTAATTCTTCATTCTAAAAGTTGTCGTAGAATAATTGTCAGCGTGAATAACGTTGAATTCTACACAGTGTTGATGAAGGTTTTTAAACTTGGACCACGCCATATCAGGCTCCATTTCTTTACTTGAACCTTAAACGTATGTTAAAAACATTAAAGTAAATACTTTAAAACTGTATAGTTGATTTTGTAACGAGAAAAAAATAACTGTTAAATTTGTTACTTGTAAATCTTCAAATGATATGTTATAGTACAAGGTTTACTTATTAGCTCACCTGAGCAGAAAGTGCTCAAGGTGAGCTATTGTGATCACTCGTCGTCCGTCCGTCAACAATTTCTTAAAACATCTTCTCCTAAACCACTGGGCCAATCAAGCTGAAACTTGGCAGGGATGTTCCTTGGGTGCAGCCCTTTAAAAGTTGTTAAGAGAATTTAATTTCATCTAAAACTCTGTTTGCCATGGTTACATGAAGGCCCAAAATGGCCGAAAAATTAGAAAAAAAATCTTCTCCTCCTAAACCACTAGGCCAATCAAGCTGGAACTTGACAGGGATGTTTCTTGGGTGAAGCTCTTCAAAAGTTGTTAAAATAATTTCATTTCTTCAAAAATTCTTGTTTCCATGGTAAAGGAAAGACTAAAAAATTGCATAAGTTACCAAAAATTTTAGAACAAATTCTTTTTCTCCTTTACAATGTGGCCAATCAATTTTAAACTTAGCATGGATGTTCTTTACGTGTAGGTCTACTAAAGTTGTTAAGAATTTGCCATGGTAAGAGAAAAAATGAAAATTTACAAAAATTGAAAAAAATCAAATTGCAGTTGGACAAATTTTAACCACCCTAAATGTACATCAAACTATTTCTTTTATTCATAACATGGATGATAAGTTATGAGTAACTTACTCAGGTGAGCGATATAGCACCATCATGGTCCTCTTGATTTAGATTATGACTTGGGGTAAATAAAGAAAAACTGTATTTTTTTCATTTAAATAACTCCTTTATATCATAATCATCTTCTATTTTTAGGACCCACATGATCGAAAATTGAGTGTATATAATTTATTTACTTTTGTCTGTCTGTCTCTATGTCTAAAAGACTTTGTAAATAATTCAACACTTCTACCTTTCAAAGGAAAAGATATACCAAAGTGCATTTCATGTAACGCTCCTCTTACTGTCAAACATATCTATATAGATTGACCTATATAGATAGTTTTTGATCTTGATCTCTGAGATATCAAATACATTCTTTCAAACAGGGAACAATTGAGTACAGATAATTTCAAATTCATTCATGTAGTGAGTATTCCTAGACAATTCCTAGACATTGAACAAACGAAATAACACACCGACAAACGCTCTAGCACATATACACTGACTCCATATAATGACAACTATGTCTTGATCACTGCAAGTAAGTTAAAAAAAATTCACTTTTTGACATTGAGAACAGATACCTTTTAGACTAGTACCCTTGACTTTTGGTGGAAGCTGAAAAAAGAGGGAATCTTTTCCCTGCTGAAAGGACATTTTCAAAACAAAAATGCAAAAGATCAGACTGCAGTCAGGAAGAAGGGATCTTTTTTGGGTGAGAGATTCTCTAATTTTTTCTGCCAGAAATCACATTGAAACTGGCTCATTGAGAGTAAAATATGATCGCAAGAAAGTGGTATATAAAGCAGGCATTACATATATCATTTCACAAATTGTTAATTTATCATAAGATTAAGCAAAATGACTTTTTTTTTTCATATGATGTTCAGCGCAATAAATTATCCCTGAAGAACGGGGGGGGGGGGCGGAGGAGGCACTTGCAATGAAAAAATGTGACCCATTTCAGTGATAATTTTTGGATGGGCCATAATGTTTTTGAGGACAAACTATTGGTTTTAGACTATATCTTATTACAGTTTTGGATGGGCCCCATATATAATCTATCCATATCTGATGCTCATTTTAATCTAGGATAGGTATTGAGGATTCTTGGGCCCACCACTTTTTCCTAATGGCCCATCAATTTTGCAGATGGCCCATCAAAATCTTAGATTTGACATGAAGATGAATGGGACGAGCCATGGCCTTTTTTCAATGGCCCATCATGAAATTGATCCAAAAATATCCCTGCCATTTCATAAACAGGGTTCCCACAAATCGCTGCTTCCAAATTTACAGACTTTTCAATAGTTTTTAAAGATTTTTGTCGAAATTAAAAGTCATTTTTAATCGTGTTGATTGATTTAATGGAGTTTAACGCCCTTTTCAACAGTTCTTCGGTTATATCGCGGCGACTGGGGACACCTAATAATAGATGCCTGGTATTTCTCTCACCAGTAAAACCATCACAACCTTTCCTAGCCATTAGCTTCCATCTCACATAGGTTTACGATTATCAACAGAATTCTCAACTTTTTCATGTTTCCCGGTTGCATGGAAACTCTGTTTGAAAAGAGGCCAAATCGGAAGTGTGTTGCCTCAATAAGACTTTGGTGGATAGTGGAAACTTTTTTAAACCTGACTTAAAGTCTGAATCTAGAATGATCCTCCTACCTTCATGTATACATAAGAATTATTGAAATGTAACATTCGCTTAGTCTCTGCTTGACCAATTTCTTTTTTAAAATAATTATTTAAAAGATTTCCAAGATGGTTCCTTTTCGCACGACGGGTCACAATTATTTCTAAATTTTTTTTTAATGGTGAAAAAAATTACAATTAGTACTGAATTTACGAGCTTCCTCTTACTTCTTCCATTCAAATATTTGAATTTTACCCTTGTCGTACAGAACACAATATTTGCAGAAACTGACATGGTTTAAAGCCAGTTATAATATGACCTACGTCGCGGGAGTGAAATAAACCCGTTGAATATTTTTGATATTACACGGATGTTATTACACATAAGCTCAGAGCGAATAGCAACGCTATTTTGTAACCGCGAAAATAACGTCATAATGTGTATATTGTGACGTCAGTTTTAAACGGCGTTATAAGTACAGTACGGAACATCAGGAATTTGACAATCCGATTGGGACGTGATTGAACGCTGAGCGGTGATTGAACGTTTATGAATGATCGTGATTGCCCGCTGAACGTTTTCTTCTGATTGGATTGAACGCTTTCTATGCTAAATCCGACCGTTCAATCAAATTGAAAGGTGCGTTCAATCATTAAATTAAAACATAAATAACGAAAGAAATTAAACGAAATATGAAAATTGTATTTTTCGTAGCATATTTTTTTAATTTACCCGCAGGGGTCCACAGCAAATTACCTACTATCATGTTGTAAAGATTATTTCCCTTGAATAAAAAGCCGCCATTTACACACGCAACTGAACTCTAATTAAAAAAATCTTTTTGGAAAAATTCTCATGTTTCCAGATTTTAATCTTGAAAACCATTGGCTGGAGTTAAAATAAGCTTCGTTAAGACTGGACATTGATCTTATTTAAGAATACTAGGATCGCCAAAGAAATCGACAGTTGAATATGGGTCCCGTTGAATATGATGTCAATTTTTCGGACCTCGAACCTTTCGACCTGTCGACTTTACTGCATGTGGTCATTAAGCCTACCAGATGCCGTTGACTAGTCGGGTCGCCAACGATAGTGGCTGATTCCAAAATGAAGTAAACAGGTCAGAAAAGAATATAAAACTCTGTGTCTGTGATGTAAAAAAAGGAAACCTTAGCCAACCAGATGATTAGACCTAGCCCGGTCCATTCACAGGGCATTGCATCGAATGAATGAATTAGATGTCAACTTATCAGAAATTTGTCATCAATTTCATCAACTATTCTATATTAGGTCATCAGTGATCCCTCACCAAAGCAAACAGAGTGTTTATGTGACAGTAGCTGGAGCAAAAGAGGAACATACACTTTCTATCGGTCGATATATTTGTCACTATTTATCTATCGCATGACAGTCAATAGTTCAAAAATGAAAGTAAAGTGCATGTATATAAGCAATGTTTGAAATAAAATAAGGCCCGGTTTGTCTAATTTGGGGCCGGTTTGACTATTTTTTGGGGCCGGTATGACCGTATTGGGGCCTGTTTGACCATGGGACTGGTTTGACGAGGAGCCGTTTGACTGGTTCCCTATCTATCTACTGCCTATTTCCCCTTTCGGGTATTACTGGCAAGTGTGTGTCTGTGCTGAATGAAAACTGTTAGTCATTGGTTAGGGTGCCAGATACATTTATTTCAGATTGTGACAAAAAGCTAAGTGCCAATTTATTAACACCTTGATGACATTTGGGCTTGAACCACTAACTTCCAGGTCAAGAATCAAGTTCCTTTACCACAACGACACTGAGTGAGATACACTGTTTTATCCAAAGTGAATGCTAGAATTTGTTCTAGTTATAATCTCTCACATAATTTACCTCAAATATTTAACATCTCGACTAAAAGTGGTCAATCTATGCTGTTTGTGACTCATAATATTTCATAATGTTAACCTAGTTTCCAAATGAAATCATTAGGAAACCTCTGTTTAACTTGTTAAAGTTCATGCCTCCTGAAATGTTGCGGAACTTTTACGAGTCCCCTATCTAAATAGGGTTCCTTGTGTAAAGTCTGAGCAGAATCATAATAAAAGGGCATCATGGCAAAGTCTGAGGCAGAGCGATGTTTGGCGTATTTTGTAATGGCAGAGGGATTCAGATTAAGAATATTGATACAGAATTGACAGAGTGGAGCCTAATGATGTCTAGGAAATTCCGGAATGTTAACATTTTTGCCCCTTATGAAAGATGTATGATGCTGTTTTACGACTAAAAATGGAACCGAAAATGCATTTTAAAAGCAAATTATCTCTATCTTCGATTTATAACATAAACATTATCTGGGGAAAACTTTGTTTGGGTGGGGAAATTCGTTTACTTTGTTTGGGTGGGAAAATTCGTTTGGGAGGGGAAAGGTCCATTTTGGGGGAAAAAATCGCCGAGGGGAAGGGGCCGATATTCAGCCCCAGTTTCTCAGTAAAAAAACATCTGCAAATGATAATCATTAGGAAACCTCGGTTAACATTGTTAAAATTCAGTGCTTTGAAGTGTTGTGAAACTATTACGGGTCCACTACCTTCAAACCAATACTGATCTGGCAAAATATTGATCCCTGTTGGACTATACACTCTGCATTGACTGAGCAAGATGGTAACATTTTTAGTAGAATTCTAAATACAGAAAAGCCATATTACTTATCTTTAAAATTGAATTTCAATTGACCTGAGGTGTGTTTTTTTAGGTTGAAGAATTTTAAGATTTATTTTTATTTTTTAATCGGGATATCTCTGACTGCTATGTAGAATTTCAACTGAATTGCTCGGGATATTCCGATTAAAAATCTTAAGATATCTTCAAAATCTTAATCTATAAAACGCACCTCTTTGCTTGATCATTATTGTTTTATCAAATGCATTTTTTCAACTATTGATTGAATTTATCATTGGACAAGAGACAAAATTAACAAGTTTAATTATACTTAGCTACTGTTGTTTCACCCTGAAATTGAATTTTATCTGTAACAAATTAATCAAATGAAAAAGTTTGAGTTTAGTTTAAACTCTGAGACTTCACTTCCTGCTATTCACAATTTGACTTTATAGTAGGGTAGAATGACTCATTGATATGGAAAGGAAGGTGCTACTTAAGAGAATAAAGAATCAGATAGGCAGTTATTAAAAACAGTTTATGTATTAATTGAACAGGTCATATACAGATTTTTTTAGGGATTTTTGTTTGGTATGTCTTGTTTATAGAATTAAATAAATGTAATTACACTCTATTATGCATTTTTTAAATATTTGGTCCAATAAAAGGTTCAAATCCTTTTGTTTTGAACATTTCTACAACAAGAAATACATGTGCTGATCCTGAATTTTTAGTGAAGTAGTTGCTATAGCCTTGGTTGTTGTCTTGCATGACCTTTGACATTTTATGATATCTATGGTATTCCTAAAGGTATTGAATTGGAACTTGTCTCATATTTTCTCTAACCAAAGAACCAACTCTACTGCCAAGATGTATAAATCTAGATGCATATTTTGCAAATTGTGCCCCTGTTTTGACAATTTTTTTCACCAACAGCCAAGCATAGGCACCCACATGTGGTGCTTTTGTTTTCCATGAGAGCAGCACAAACATAGTTGTCTATTAATCAATTTATCAGTTGGTGAGCAAAACGTTTAAGGTAGTGGACCTGTAAAAGATCCGCAATGTCTCAGAAGTAATGATCTTTAACAATGTTAACCGAGGTTTCCTAATGATTTTCATTAGGAAACCTTGGTTAACATTGTTAAAGATTATGAGTTCTGAAATGCTGCGGAACTATTACGGTTCCACTACCTTAAGCTAAACCTCAAATGAGGTAGCATTTTGGTCACCCACTGATGATATATTTGTATAAATATATTTCAATGTAATCTTTTTGTCCTGATATCCCCCAACTGGATCCGCACATGGGAAATAGCTCATCAATACCAATGGCCATTTACCCTTCTTATGCTAAGTATAAATCCAGGCTTAATTACACTAGCTTTAAAGCAAAGTGCTGAATGTCTCTGAAAGAAAAATCATCCAACAAATTTTGTCTTGAAAATTTAGTTTCATCACAGTTCTTGGTCAAAAAGATGGTGTAGACTAAGATCAGAATGCACATATGTTCAGGATGATCCTTGTCTATATCTCCTGTCAAAATGGGAATTTCCAGGTTCAGATTGAATTGGATTAAGGTAGTACACCCGTGATAGATACATGACATTTTGAGAGTATTGAACTGTAATAGTGTTAACTGAGGTTTCCTAATGATTGTAATTATGAAACCTCTGTAAACATTGTGAAAGATCATGAGTTCAGATATGTGGAGGAACTATTAAGGGTACACAACCTCTATACAAATCATGGCCATATTTAGCATGTGTTGTAAGTGACTCAAGGATATGTGAAATATATTGTCATCACAACTATATAGGCGGATGTATTTGGGTAACTGCTGTGGTAGTGTATCTGACACCCATTCATTTGCTCCTAGAGCCAACGTCCTTTCCTACAAGTTGTTCCCCCGAATGGGTTGATATGTTTTGTTTGCATGGGGTTTAATACCACTTTCAATATTAGTGCAGTAATATTATAGTTGGCCAGTGCACCAACTCATATCCTTTCTCACACCAGTAAAACCTCAACATTTCTTGTGAGCCACTAGCTGCTCATCCATCTAAGGCGTGCTACATTTTATCGTAAGTAAAATATCATTAGCCGTTGACTGTAGTATAATCAATATTGACGGATGAAATTTGGCTGAGCCGGGGTTCTAACTCGCTACCTTATGTTTGACAGCCCTGCGTTACTGCTAGGCTTAGCCCCTATGGATTAACCCTTTCCTGTTTTACAAAATTTTAGACCTGTCCGAATTCCAAGGTTTTGCAGACGAGAATTTTAAGTGGATTTAATTTGAAAAATAACCATTCAGTAGGGTAGAAAATAGTGTGGAAAAAAAGAAATTGCTTGTCAGAAGCAGTTTCTTCTTTTTTCACAATGTTTTCTCAATCATAAAATCACAGGCTCGTAAAAAGCAGGGATTAAACAGCAAAGGGTTAATAATCATAAACCTATGTGGGATAGCAGCTAGAGGCTAGGAAGGGTTCTAATGGTAGTGCTTGAAAAGCTGAAAAGACTCTAAGATTGTTAAAAGCAGTGTTAACCCCCTCTCTAACACACAAATTGTTGGGTCCCAGGCCCAATCTCTGATGGTGGCATCCATCAAATTTGACTTTCCTCTCCCAGCTGATGGTTCAGAAAAGGTCTTGTGTAATGGCAAATCACATTGTGAAATTGACATTCATCTAGATCAAAACCAATCGAAATCACTCGCATAGTGTTCAAATATTTCATTCCTAACACTCACTCCAATCAATTTAAAACGCTCCAAAATCATTAAAAAAACCCACTTTGAATCTGTGCAAAATAATCAGCATTCCAATAAAATGATTGTATGATTTTTTAAGGCTGTCGTTGATTTTTAAGGGTCTGATTTGTCTGTAAAGACACAAATCCAGAAAAGTTGGTAGATCTTTTAACGGGAGGTAATCAATTATCGCTAATTTATTGTCCATTGTGTTAGCGCCACTGGCTGAAAGCCACTGGGGCTATTGTCATGACGTTGTGTCCGTTGTGTGTGCGTCCGGTTGTAAACTTTTTCTTTAAAAATCTTCTCCTCTGAAACTACTGGATGAATTTCAACCAAACTTCACAGGAATGATCCTTTGGTGACCCTACATGGATTTAATGGGCGTGGCTAATTTCCAAATATGGTAAAAAGTGAGTTTCTCAGATTCTAATGGATGGATACCAATTAAATTTTATATGAATGATCCTTTAGTGAACCTTTATCAGTCTACCAAAAATTATTGTGATCAGATGAAAAATATGCATTTTATGGGCGGAGGTCATTTCTCTATATGTTATATAGTGGAAACTTTGCAAATCAATTTCTCAGAATGTAATCAATGGATATCAACCAATTTTCACTGAAATGATCCTTGAGTGACCCTTTATCAGTCTACCAAAAATTATTGTGATCAGATGAAAAATATGCATTTTATGGCCGGAGGTCATTTCTCTATATGATATATAGTGGAAACTTTAAAAATCATTTTCTCAGAATGTAATTGATGGATATCAACCAAATTTCGCTGGAATGAACCTTGAGTGAACGTTTATCATGCAGCAAAAAATTAATGTCATTGGATGAAAAATATGTCTTTTATGGACAGAGGTCATTTCTCAATATGTTATATAGTGGAAACCTTGAAATTCATTTCAACATCAGTAGAACCCAAAATATCTTAAAATCTAGGCAAACCTTAGATTTGCTATTTCAAGAATTTCAAGCCTGTGGAGCGACTCAAGCCATTCATGGCTTTCTAGTTTTACCTCCCTTGAAAATCAATCTAATTTTGCTCATCACACTCATTCAATTTCATTCTAAGGTCATTCAATTTTCAATTTCCAGATTGTTCTTACTGTATTCACTGGTAATATACAGTAATATCAAGAGTCAATAATTAGGTGCTCATACCATCGGCAAAGGACTCAATAGTTAAATGTAAGAAGTTTCGATACAAGTTGACCGAAACCTTTTCATAAAAAATGCAGCCCCACAATTACCCTAGACTGCAGTTGCGAATCTAAAGTAGCCCCTATCGTGAGTCTTATCATTCATTTTCCTCGGGAAATTTAATCAACTTGTGGTTTACTTTGAAGACCCAACTGTAGAGTAAAACCTACATTACGGTTTGACTGGAGAGTAACATGGATAGGATTGGTTTACCAGTCAATTGAAAGCACTTTCATTAAGTAATATTTCTAGGGGTAACAATGTTCTTGCCTTTAATAAAACATTTTGGCCCCGGTAAAGCCGGCCATTGAGGAGAGAAATTGTTTAAAGAAAGTAAGGAAAATCTCTCGGCTGTTCATCCTTTCATTCTCTACTGGCGGACTAGGTACGAACTGGCACTGAGGCGAAAACGGTATTTGGATCGAACTGGAATAAGAAACGAACACTCGCAAGTACTCATCGTCTCGCCTTTAATTTGCCTGGATGTTTCCGAAACTCGCTAGAGCTATTTATTTCGAGAAGATTGTGAATTTGCTTTTTTATTTATCTATTCTATCAACAAAATGAATTCTTTTTAACCAAACGAAAATAATTTCGTTAAAACTGATTGAACGGTTTCTTATCATGTAACCGATCGGAATGAGTGAACGGTTCTGATTGAACGCTTTGTAACGATTCTGATTGAACGCTGATTGTAAAATTGTGATTGAACGCTGATTGAACGCTGATTGAACGTGATTGCCCGTGAATGATCGGATTGTGATTGAAATGATTGTCAAATTCCCGATGTTCCGTACTGTAACACGGAAAATAAAAACTTTGAATTTTAAGATTTTTGACGATTTTTCGCAAAGATTCGGTTCATTTTATAAATAAAATTTGTGCTAATGAAATACAGAATTTTTTAAACTCGTCATCTATAAACAGATAAAAACTCAGCGTAGCCTCGTTTTTATCTGTATATAGATGACTCGTTTGATATATTCAGTATTCCATGACCACTCATTTAATATCCTTTATATATATATATCAATGTATCATCTATCTGTAGCTCTGCCCTGGTTAGTGTTAAAAGTATGTCCCCTTGTAGGACTCAGAGGGCGGGTGGCGGAGCATCGCCGATGAAATTAAAACATTAAACATGACGACCAACCGAAACAAAAAAGCCAAGACCAATGAAGCCAAACATAGTCTTTCAGATTCTGATTCTGAACATTTCGAAACAGAAAATTTCACTTCACCCCTGTTATTTCCTCGATTCATTGTCGTTGAATCCAAAGATTTTGAAGATCCTGTAACAAACCTCTCGCCATTTATAATTGAAAAACAACTTGCAGCCATTCTTGGAACCCCAAAATCTGTTAAAAAGCTTTATGACAAAACTTTACTTATTGAGGTATTCACCAAACAACAAAGCACAAATCTTTTGAAATATAAAAAGTTCTTCAACACAAATGTAAAGATATATCCACATGTAAAACTTAACTCAAGCAAAGGTGTAATCCGATGCAAAGAGTTATCTTACTGTGACTCCTTGGACGAAATCAAAGAAAACTTAAAGAAACAGGGTGTAACAGAGGTGAAGAGAAATTCTGTGAAAAAAGGTGAAAAAGATGTGCAGACAAATACTTATATCCTTTCCTTTTCTTCCCCTTGTCCTCCACCATCCATTAAAGTTGGATATCAATCTGTGAAAGTAGATGTGTTTATACCAAATCCGCTCCGCTGTTTCAATTGCCAAAAATTTGGCCACCACATATCTAAATGTAAGAACACTTCAGTTTGTTCTAGATGTGCGTTCGAGGGATCGGAGCATGATCATAAAAAGTGCACTGATCCTTTGAAGTGCGCTAATTGTGGTGCTAATCATAGTGCTTTCTCTAAGGACTGTCCAATGTGGCAGGAAGAAAAGGAAATTTTAACTGTCAAGTACACTTGGAATTTGAGCTTTCCTGAAGCAAGGAAAATTATTCAACAGCGCAAGACTGACCAGAGGACTGCATCTTCTGGTTCAAGTTATGCTGGTGTTGTCTCGCCTCTACAAAAGCAAGGAAACTGTGATACCTGCCTTGTGCTTGCACATTTACTTCTCAAGAAATTTCCAGAAATGAAAAATGAAGTTGAAAAATTACTACCCAAGTCCTCATTTGAAAAACTTACAAAAGCTCCTTCATTAAATCAAAACACTTCCTCTTTTAATTTAAATAAAAATGTGCCGAATCCCTTTTCAATTTCAAAAACATCTCCTTCCAATATTCCTTCTTCTGACTCTTCAAAGAACAATAAATCAAATAAAGTTCAATCCGCTCATTCAGAAAAGACTAAGTCTAAAGCATCGAAAAAATTTACTCCCGAAACTATTGAAATGAACAAAGTTATACAGGAAGATAAATTAGATATGATTGCGCGAAAGAAAGCACAAATACAACATGAGAAGTTAAATCCTCCCGAGATACCAACCTCAAATCGCTTTGGCGAATTGAGTGGTAACGAGGAAGAAAATGAAGATGATAATAAAATGGAGGATGATTCAAAAGATCCCGACCCTTCGGATTGGAACACCAATCTGGAATCATGGAGGGATACCCTCCACGAGTCGAAAGTACTCAATTCAAGCACATCTATGGATGTTTCACAACCCAAAACAAGTGAACATCCGGATGTTATTAGGCAAGGTGCAGGTATTATTAAATTAACTAATAAAAAATGAGAAATTACTTACTTCCAATATTCATTGGTATTTTTCTCCCCTTAATCTTCACAATGGCGAACACCATTATACAATGGAATTGCCGAAGCATCAGCGCCAATTTTGAGGAACTCAATACTTTAGTGTCGAAACACAAACCGGTGGCATTTTGTTTACAAGAAACGTTTTTAAAAGACACTGACATCTTTTCCTTGAAGCACCATTCTTGCTATTTCAAAAACTTGAATAATGACGGAAAAGCATCAGGCGGGGTTGGAATTATTGTCAATAACAATGTTCCACATCACTTGGTGCAACTGGATACCAACTTACAGGCAATATCTGTAAGTATATCTTTAAACAAAACTGTTACACTTTGTTCGATTTATTTACCTCCTAGATCTACCTTTGATGGAAGGCAATTAGATGACTTGGTTGACAAGTTGCCTAAACCTTTTATTTTGATGGGAGATTTTAACTCTCATCATACCTTGTGGGGTTGTTCGAATACAGATGACAAAGGTCGTGCTGTAGAAGAGTTCATCACAAGACACGATCTAGTTTTGTTGAATAATAAAAGTTTAACATACCTCCATCCTGCCACTGGATCTTATTCGTCACTAGATTTAACATTATGCAGTCCTGGGATTTTTCCAGATCTTACATGGAAAGTTGACTGCGATCTCCATGGTAGTGACCATTTTCCTATCCATGTCTCGGAACTTGGACCATCGGTTCAAGAACGCCCAAGACGTTGGAAACTCCATAAGGCTAACTGGGAACAATTTAAAACTGCCTGTGAACAATCTATCAATCCGGAAGCATTTGATGATTGTGAAAACCCCGCAGAGCTTTTCACATCTTTACTGTACTCTGTTGCAGAAAAGACAATTCCTCGAACATCAGCTGATCCTAAAATTCCAAATAAACCATGGTTCAATTAAGATTGCAAAAAGGCTATAGCTGAGAGAAAACGTGCTCTCAGATCGTTTGATTTAAGACCCTCTAAGGAAAATCTTTTCAAATTTAAAATTGCACGTGCAAAAGCGCGTCGTACCATAAAACAAAGTAAGCGTTCGTCTTGGAGACAGTATGTTTCTAGATTGAATTCTAGATCATCTGTCAAAAAGACATGGGATATGGTACGCAAAATCAGCGGAAAGAACACGTCAATTGGAGTTGGTCATTTAAGAACTGATCTCAGTGACGTTTCTTCCAAGGCTGATATTGCGAATGTATTGGCAGATACGTTTGCCAAGAAGTCATCATCATCAAATTACTCACCTGCATTTCAAAAATTCAAAGGTGATAAAGAAAAGTCAAAACTTAATTTCAGTTCCAGTCGACTGGAACATTGTAATAGAGACTTTTCTGTTAAAGAATTGAAGAATGTTTTAAAGAAGTGTCATGACACTGCTGTAGGAAATGATAATATACATTATCAATTTCTCAAACGTTTGCCCTCTCGTTCTTTGCATTGCTTACTTCAAATTTATAACCAGGTTTGGAAAACGGGAAGCATTCCAGCATCATGGCGGGAAGCTATCGTTATTCCAATACCTAAACCAGGTAAAGATTCTACCGATCCTTCAAACTATCGCCCTATTGCTTTAACTAGTTGCATTTGCAAAACCATGGAAAGAATGGTTAATGATCGTCTTGTCTGGTTTCTTGAAAAGAACCACCTTATTACGTCAGTCCAAAGTGGCTTTCGTAAACAGAGAAGCACTCTTGATCATCTTGTCCGCTTCGAGACATTTATCCTCATGAACAAGAAATGGGTGTTCCCCAGGGAAGTATTTTATCGGTGACACTTTTTAGTGTCAAAATAAATAACATCGTTAAAACCGTTTGCCCTGGTGTGGAATGTTTTCTCTACGTTGACGACTTTTGTATCTGCTACAGATCAAAACATATGTATACGATTGAAAGACAGCTGCAGCAAGTCTTAAAAAATCTTTCAAAATGGTCGACTGAAAACGGCTTCAAATTTTCCAAGACTAAAACTAAATGTATGCATTTTTGTCAATCTAGGAAAATGCACCCTGATCCAGAATTAAAGCTGGATGGAGTGCAAATTGAAGTCGTGAAAGAATTTAAATTCCTAGGACTCCTTTTCGATTCTAAACTGTCGTTTATACCCCATATTGACAATTTGAAAATTAAATGCCAGAAGGCACTTAATCTTTTACGTGTTGTATCCAGTATGGATTGGGGAGCCGATAAAAGGGTTTTATTGCGCCTTTATCGGGCACTTGTTAGATCTAAATTAGATTATGGCTGTATTGTTTATGGTTATGCACGCCCTTCATACCTTCGCAAACTTGATACTATTCATAATCAAGGATTGCGCCTTGCGTTGGGAGCATTTAGAACATCGCCTGTTAACAGTCTGTATACAGAAGCAAATGAGCCTTCCTTAAATTTACGCAGGAAAAAACTTTCCATGCAATATTATTTAAAACTTAAATCAAATCCTGAGAATCCGACATACAAAGCTGTGTTTGAACCTAAACACAGAGGGGATTTTGATAAAAAACCAAGTGCAATACCCCCATTTAGTTTACGTTGTGAAGCAGATGTTAACTCTCTAGATTTTGACCTAGAGGACGTGGCAGAACATATTGTTCCTGATATTCCTTTATGGACATATAAAAGTCCCACGTTTCTTAACGATCTTGCTTCCAGCAAAAAGGATACAACAGATCCATCTATTTTTAAAACAAAGTTCTTGGAAATTAAAGAAAAATACACATCATATGAAGAGATATACACAGACGGTTCAAAAGATGGCGAAAAAGTTGCCTCAGCCACTATTTTAGATGGCGAAAAATATCAATTCCGCCTTCCCAATACCTCTTCTATTTTTTCAGCCGAGCTTAAGGCCATTGATCTCGCACTCGATCATATGATCGCAGAACGTCTCTCTCGCTATATCATTTTTACTGACTCTATGTCAAGCATGCAAGCGATTGAGCACGAAAAAACTGACAATCCCCTTATCGTAAGATTACTCGATAAGATAGCTCAGCTAAATGATGTTGATCTCGTTTTCTGCTGGCTTCCAAGCCATATTGGTATTCGTGGTAATGAGGAGGCAGATAAAGCTGCCAAGGATGCATTATCACTTGAAATTTTACCCTTAGAAGTACCTTTTACCGATTTTAAACCCCTTATTCATTGTTTTATTCATGATGTCTGGAGGAACTGTTGGTTAGACCCTGCGAACCAAAATAATAAACTTTATTCTGTTCGACAGGACCTCGGCGATTGGTTACCTGGTTACAGGTCAAACCGTCGCGAAGAGCTGATTCTGACTCGGTTATGCATTGGGCATACTTACTTAACGCATTCCTACCTTTTAAAAGGAGAAGAGATGCCAATGTGTTTTCCCTGTAATGCTCCATTAACTATCAAACATATATTTATAGATTGTATTGATTTTTCTATTATCAGGGACAGATATTTTAAAGTTGATAGTATGGGGCAGCTGTTTGACCGTGTCAAACAAGAACTTATTTTTGACTTTTTAAAGGAAATTCATTTATATAGTAAAATCTGATTTTTAGTTTCTATAAATTGTGTTTTCTTCTAAAGTCTTAAAATGGTTGTATTAAATTTTACCGTTTTCAATAGCTCTTTTGGCTGTTATTTCTTTTACATTTGAAAATTTCTTTTGGATTTTTTTATGTATACATTGAGATTGTTTTAAAATGTTGTCCACTTTATTACACAATTTACAGCATTTTGTTTTAAAGTGTTATAATTATCTTAGTTTTGAAGGTATACGCCGCCTTTTAAAATAAGTTGTTTTTAGAGTTTTGCGCCCAACATGACCTTAGTTGTCGACGGGCCTTAAAATACCATTCATTCATTCATTAGTGTTAAAAGTAGACTTTTGCCACTTACCTTAGGTTCTTCCTGGACAATTGCCAACTAGTTTTTCTTGGAGGATCTGCATGGAATTTTCTTACTGGGTTACCCTCTCTTTAAAAAACCTCATATTTTTCTGTTTTCAATGTTTGATCGAATCTGAAAAATAATGTGGAAAATGTGCCCTCAAATTCGGACAATAATTTGTTAAATACCGCAATGAATTCAAAAAATCTCTTCATCCCCTAAATACAGCAAAATGACTGCAATGAATACCAATATTACAATGATTGTTTATTTGTGAATTTCATTCACAATAATAATTAAAGATTGAAAATGTAAAAAATCTTAGATGAATAAGTGCATATTTCTATGAAAATAATCATAAATAACCCTAATCTAATGTTCAAAAGTGCTGTTGTATTGGAAATGAATGAAAGTAATGATACCGAGACAATTTGATACAAGAGTGCCGTTGACACAAGATACGCCCCAAAAAGGATTACCGTTGAAATGAAAGCCCTCTTTATTGTGCTGATTATAAACAAAACCAATCCTTAAAGTTGTTTACTTTTATCTCAAATGTATAATTATTGTTAAAAGAAAATTACATTTCCAAGACATAGAATAGTTAACTAAATCAGACCAATATGCACATGCCTTTATAAAAGCAATATGTATATAAATAAGTAGCTAAATTGTCACAAGATACATAGCTTGATGTAACTATGGGTTAAGAGTCGAATTTGGAATATGTATTAATTATACGCCCGTCGAAGACAGTACGTATTATGGGATCACCCGTGGCGTCGGAGCAGCGTGCTCTTCTTTGTCCGGAGCGCAACTCTGTAATTTTATGTCCGATTTTCTTGAAACTTCGCAGTTGTATTCTTTTCCCCATAACATAGTGCAGTGAACAAGAACCATAACTTTACCTGGCTTATATTTGAGTTATTGCCCTTTGTTGTTTTTCGTACTTGGATCTTGTCCAGAGCATATCTCTAAAAGTAAAGCTTTGATCATGAAACTTGATAGGTAGACAAAAACGCGCACCAACAGCTTTAAATAACATTGAATTTTGACAACTAGCAGCCTTTTCTTTAGATATATAGCAATTGAAATAAATCATCTAGCCAGCATAGTGGACCTTGGGGAGGGGAAATCATAAAGTGTACATGTAAAGCATGCTCATTCACATAATATTTGCTTTAAGCACGTAAAATAAGTTACATTTATGGAAAAATGAAAATAAATGGTCGGGTACATGCACGCAATAACAAAAGCCCGGAAAATGTGTACCAAGTGTCAAATATGGAAATCTCCGCTTAAGTCACTTTCATTTAGAATAATGGGCTTTGGTCTTTTTTAGGGATGGCTGATGGGCCAGGTTTTGGTGATACTGTGCCATTATTTTGTGATAATTTTTGCATTTTAGCTCTTTGTTTTTTTTGTTTTTTTTTTTTTTTTTTTATTTTTCGTTTTCTGTCGTCATTTTCATTTGTTTTAGTTTTGCCTTGATTCTGAATCATTTTGGCATTATGTCTTTTGATTTTATCAACTATGTCATCTTCTGTAATAGGCTTACCACCTACAACCCTGCTGAGAGTATTCCTTGCTTTCTTTGCCTTTTCTACATTTTCAAGTATTTTACCATCTTTGTCATTAAAGAAGTTCTCAATTGAACGTGTCAACGTTTCCTTACCCTAAATGTTAGATATTTATGTTCTACTAAATGATGTAGCTGGGGCAACTTGTGTGTCTACAACAACATTTGTATTATATAATATAGAAGGAATTTGTTAATAAAGAAACTGGAGCACATATAAATGCCATCGAAAGTACCTGGCGCGCTATTAAGACGTCCTTTCATTACCGTGGAACTGTAAAGCTATTGTATGACACATATTTTGTTGAGTACATTTTCCGGTTTAAGTATTTAAACGGTGCATTTGATTAATTTATAGCATCTTTGATTGTGTAAGGTCAGTTTATGCACCGAAAAATTCAAAAAGACCAACCAGAGTTAGAACCCAAAATAACTATCTAAAAATTGTTGAGCAAAGGTTTTGAAAAAGGATGATGAATTGTCATCAAGCTGAACAATGTTATTGATTCTAGAAACAAGACTATCATTAAATTTCAGCCAATTTTCAGGTTGATAGGGCAAAATAGCCAATTTTCAGGTTGATAGGGCAAAATATGTGGCCTCTACAATGCATACAACAACCAAATTTTGAACTCGTTCAAGATCTAATCAAGACAATCATTCTGACAAAATTACCGGTTCTTCTGCAAAAAATAATGTAGCCTCTAGGAATTGGTCTGGGATTGTTCAAAAAGATTCTTCGCGCAAACTGTATTGATTTTTGCTAAATTGATTTAGTTGTGGACAGGCCACACTAATATTTTGATGTAGGATTGGTATAAAGAATTCTAGGGTCAACCTCCTTTTTTTCCATCAATTTTGCAGATGGTCCACCAAAATAGGACACGATTGTTCCTTTGGTGAATTTTCATTTAAATTGTACATTAATTTCATGAATAAGTACAAGTTTCGTGTGTGTAATTTCAGAAAATATGCATTTTCAAGAGAATATTTATTACAGATACTTTATTTTTTCCCTTGCATATCTGTTAATATGTTTGTTCGGGGTTTTAACAGTCTTTTTCCGTTTTAAAGCGGCGGCTGGAGCACCTAACAATTGATTCCTTGTATTTTTCAAACCAGTACTAACTTCGCATACTTTTCTAGCCCCCAGCTGCTATCCCACATAAGCCTACGATTATCAATCCATGGAAAAAGTCTGAAATATTGATAGCTACCGTCGGGGATCGAGCCAGGGACAATATACATATCTGTAAATACTTATTAACAAAGAGCACACTTTCCTAAGCAAACCCTACTGGTAGTTTTAAATGCCAATTTGGAACTTCTCAGAATTGTGTCTAAATATTGGCAACTTCCACACCTTCAGTAATTTGACTTCTTTTTTTAATATTTCTTTATTCAATTGTGGAATTGTTAAAAAAATGAGCGCTAAAGCCCCCTTGAGCCTCTTGTTAAAAGGACACCAGTCTGTCTTCTAATATGCATGAACGTAGCATTGCCCCCTTCCAAAAAATTGAATTGGAAATCAAAAAAGTAGGTAAAACAACAGAAAATCCCCACGTAGGGTCATGTGCTAGATGCGTTGATAGAGTATAAAATTGACATATTCAATTGATATTGCATCTTAAAAAATCACAATTAATTTGCCCTGTCAATTTCAAAAGTAAGTTCAATATACATTTATTATTGTTAAGAACCCGTTAAAATCTTTAATTGCAAAAGCGGTTGGTAAATGGTCAATTAATGTCTTCAGTACTTTGATTTTTCTGAATGTCTTACTACACTTTATCTTTATTGCCCTGCGTTCAGGATGACAGAACGGTGTAGACGGTGTATCACCCTGAACGCAGAACTGGTTGCAATGCTACTGAAAGCATTCACTTCGAACTAAGTCCACATGTTCATAATCAATAGAGCAACCAAGGGATACTTCTAGATGCTTTTTCCGCAAATTATGTCCCCTTTTCAACTTGAATTTTATCTACTATCCAGAACTCAGCGGTCGTGCGTATGCCCCCGTAGGCGGTGCTCTTGTTTATTTTGTCATTTTCCTAAATTATTCATTTTAAATCAAATAATAGGATACCCATGTAAATGCAAATGATTTTTAACTTTGCAATTTAGAAAGTTAAAATATTCTCTTTGTCAACTCGACTGCAGGTTTTTCCCTCCTTTTTATATGAATATGGGACAAAGTCCGTCTTTTGTAAAGGACGAGTAAAAAATTCAAGAAGGTTTCTGAATTTGAAATTCGATCCCTTGCAGAAAATACCCTTTCTTTCCCTCAAACATGTTCATTTATTAAAGTCAATTTGAACTTCTCTTTATTGAAACACAAATCTCAATAAAGGACAAAAATCACCAAATCTAAAGGAGCTTCTCTGTAAAATCTCACTACAGATCCTTTATACACGTTTACAATTGATTAAATCCATTTCTGAAACGAGTGTGTTACGGATAAAAGATAAAGTATTTTTTCTTTTTCAATTTGTGGTAAATAGATGTTTAATATCCAAGGTATTCAGCTTAAGATTAATTGATGAATTCGGAATGCGATGAATAGATTGGAAAAAAATATAAACGGATAAATGAATGATACACACTCAGTTCCCGAATTTTTTTACTATATCTAATCTTTCCTGCGGCTTGCTAGTAGATCCCGACGATTTCTAAGATAATAACTAATGCAGAAACTGTTTCTTTGACATTCACGAGTTTAAAGAATCTAGACCTTCTTCGTGTAAACTACGTTTTGTGCCTTTCAAAGCCACTTTTTCTTTTATCTCTTTGGGACCTTTAAGCATGTAAATGATGCTAATTAGTAGTAAAAAGCTTTGGTCAAATATGTTGGTTTGAATGGAATATATTGATTGAGCGCCAGAGTTGGATCACATGTATTTCTCTTACCAGTACTACCATAGAACTCTTTCCGATCCGCTTTTAGATAGTCCACCAATACAGATTAACGAATATTCTACTATCGGAGAGATATGTATATCAGAAAGCATGTTACCACCACAAGTACAGTTAAAACATCATGAAATTGACATTCATTTCGACCAAAACCAGTATAAATAGTTCATTCAAGCGTTCTATTCATTCATTCCAAACACTCACGCAAATCGATCTCAAACGCTCCGAATTCTTTAGAAAACATAGTGAAATAAACCAAGACGATTAGAATTTAATTCAAGTCGATGAAATTATTCTGCGATTTTATTGGCTAGTGTTGATTATTATAATTTGTCTGATTGGTCCATGAAGACACACAAACAGAAGAGTACGTATATCTTATTTAAGGGTAGTAATAAAAATCGCTAACTTTGATCTATAACAAAATTAATGCTTTTAGATCAATATCATTTTGCTCAAAGTTTGCTCCAAACAGTCATTCAATTTCATTCAAAATTTATTTGTCTTTTCAATTTCGTGATGATCTGATCTGTTTTCGATCCTATGACTTATGCTTCATCAACTATAACAATGAAAGTTGCTTAGGTTTAATAATTCGCATTTAAGAGGGTTGTTCGTAAAAATTTAAGATACCAATTATTCTTGAAAACAATCTGTCCTACACATCTAAATAATTTGATTGATTCAGAAACACAGTTTTCCTTTTCCAGAGAGACATTGGCATTTGCCTTCAAATAAATAAGGCATTGCGCCTTTACGATCGAGTAATGTAATGAAATTGATTTTAGAATAATCAATACATACAATTCATATAAGTGGTTGTGGTAGTAATTAAATTAGAAATTCAAAATAAACAAAATTATTTAATCTTTAAAGTACAAATTTACGTAGACTTGTATGGAAAATACATTTCAGTCATTTTCACTAAATGAAGTTTAATACTCATTACATGTTCATGTACATACCGAAAGTAAATTGATTTGTAAACTGTATTTATTACATATTCATCCTTTAATTAGCTTCCAGAAATTTTGCGACAAAAACAAAATAAAAACACACACACACAAAAAAAAAAAAAAAAAAAAAAAAAAAAAAAATCAAACAAACAACAAAAATCAATATGCTCTTTACAAAAATCGTTGAAATACCATAATTCTTATTTTCACACCTGCAATTGTGAACGGTTTTCTCAGATTTCAACATGGTTTCGCAAACTTATGGGTAACCCCTTCTATGTTCAATGTATTTAAACGATTTTCTCCCAAAACACCAGAACAATTCTAAACAGTTTTGGACATATTAAATCGAATATCTCTTTGCGAATATCTGTAAACTTTATTGGTAAATCGGCAAGTTGTCTTTGACCATTATCGAAATCAATTTTGAATAAAACATTTTCTTAATCGAAAATATCATTTTTAGTATTTTAAATCCATTTATTACTTAAGTCATTATCAATTCATAGTTTTGGTTATATTAAAGAAAGTAAAATGTTCAAGTGGAACATGTTAAGTAAGACTTTACAATTGAGTTACATTAGGACTTGTTGTATATTGCTGTCATTTATCTCATCAAACAAGGTATATGGTATAGAATTGTATGGTATCGCGGTACCAGCAATAGCAAATTACGTTAATCTGGATTCAAATATAACACTCGAAACCGATGACAGACTACATTGTCTAATGTTCTGCAGTGTTAACCAAAGTTGTCAAGGAGTGTTCTTCCATCCTTCGGATCACGTGTGTGTATTTTGTCACAGAACTTACAATGAGACATCTCTACTGCAAGTTTATACTGGGATGCTGTACTTCCGTGTACTTGGTAAAATAGTTCGTTTATTTGGATTCTGTCTGTTTAGTCAGATGTAGATCGAATATTAAGGCAATACATACTTACCCATTTTCATGTTGTTTACGGTTTATTCGACCTAAACCCACAGCTTTTATATGCAGAGTAGAATAAGATCATCCTGTACATAAGTGCAGCCTGATCTTGGCCTTCTCTGCTTACTTTAAAATCAACTGTCTTTTGTAAAACCTTAACCGAATTGGTTGAAATTGAGATAATTGAGAAATATTGAAATAGATTAGACTTCGGCAGTCTTTGAGTACCTATGAAAAACTGATGTAGTCATGTCGTTTCTATCGTATATCGGTCATAATTTTTGGATGCATAATCATTAATGGCCATATGGTCAGCTTTTCGTTCACGACGACACCGTTTGCGAAACTTTTATTACATTGTACCCAGCTTTACATGTCTTCTCATTGTAAAGCGGATTGCATTTTCTAAAATTCATTATTGTTCAGAGCGAAGGTTTTCGGTTAAAGCCCCGTTAACATATTCACGATTATCTATACGATTCACCCAGATTTATCAGGGTCAGAAAAACCGACAGGGATCGGGATGAATCGTGGCGAAAAGTAGAAATATTCAGTGTCACTACGATTCCAGTAAGAAAGTCCACGATAATAGTACATTGTCTGTAAGGTATCGCTATGAATCAATGACGATCCATGGCGGCAATGATACGGTCAATGAGGATTGACCACGGTGGCAAAACGAATACTCACATTTTTTTGTACGGTTCGAAACGGTACTAGTACGATACACGGAGGTAGCGACACGAGCTCCAAAAACTAATCCTAATTCGTAGGACAAACGTAAACGATTTGAAGAGAATCGTAAGAATCCGTAATATCATAGATTCCACGACTGGCTACGATCTCTCACGAAAATCAGCGAATATAGCTACGATGTCAGTACGAATAAGCACGATTCCACTACGGTTGCGCTACGAATTAGGCCACGCCCAATAACCACCACGATTCGCCACGAATTTTGTAACAGTTAAAAACTTCCGTACCGCTACCATGGGACATCACGATTCATCAAGAGACACAACGATTCACCACGGTTCTACTACGAATCACCTCGGTACACGACAATTATGCAAATTGATGTGAATCGTAGCGGCACCGTAGCCAAAAATCGTGAATGAGTTAACAGGCCTCAAAATATTCATAAAATATAAGTGTGATGTAAATAAAGATTTCACGGGTAGGTAATCTAAACTAACTAATTGATGACGTTCCAATGAGAGAGATAGTGTTGAAATGAAAACATTTACTTGTCCTATACTTGTTACATGTATAAGATCACTGTGGAAATGATGTCATCGTTTACTTGGTAATTCTATGGTGATGAGAGTAAAATTTCACTTAAAAGTATTAAAGTGCTGTGAGGAAATGATTTTGTAACCCGATTGTGTTTTAGAAAAGCGCGGATCCTAACCTCGCAAAGGCTCGCTTAATGACATTCTATTCTAGATTCGGTTATTGAATAATTGTTCTGTATTAAAATCCCATGCTAGATTGTATATATATTCATATTCTCACTTTTAAATAGCTTCGACATGCACTGAACTAGCTTCTCTAGGATTTATTGGAAGTGGATACACCGGATATGAAGAGGTCGATCCAGATGGAATAGGGACAGAATTCGGGCTAGTGACCGTCTGGTGTGACCTAACATCAGAACCAGGAAAAGACTTGACTGTTTTGCGTAAGACGTTTCCTGTTATTACAGCGTTTTACTATACTTTACCTAAATCAATCGACATATATTGAAGAAACTAAAATTTTAAGCCTTCTTTATTGAAACGTAAAAAAGTTTCATTTTTTCTTTACTAAAATACAGTGATTATTTTTCTGTTTTAAAGAAAATGATTACCCATCTTTCTATTAAATTTTAAGATAGTAACCCATTTTCCATCGGTCCGATGTCGGGATTTCGCTGAAGCGTCCACATATTTCGGGTATGTCCGTAAATTGGAAAATGGCTCGAAGTGTAGTAACCTTTGGTTTGTTTTCAAGTACTTAAAGTGAAAAATCAACTTGTTATGACTAATGTAATTTATCATTTTCTATCGTCCTCGGCCCTTACGAACTTCGCGGATGATACCAAGAAAATTTTCTTTTCTTAACAAAAGTAAACATAACGACAAACAAAAATAATTTTGGCAAATCTTAAACTGTAGAGATTGAGAACAACAACTTCGTTATCGATGTAAACATTTAACCACCGGTATTCTTTGGAAATCGACTTGGTACTAAGATGGACATATTGGAAGAATTAAGTCAGTGATCACCCAATCCCCTGAGATGAGCATTTAAAATCAACTTATGCTCAGACTGGATTGAGTAATTTTAGCTTAATCTGCAACGTCATCGGAGCCTTCGGAAAACGCCTCATTGTCACAGAAAACAGAAACAGTCGGATTATGATAGCTATTGTTTAAGAACCATATCTTATTTTCACTAAACGGCCCTTACATTATTTTCCGCCCAAACCCGGACCTCAACAACACTTCGCATAGATGTTCCTTTGGTTACCCCTTACTTCAATTGTTCAAAAAATTTTGATTGGTCCAAAGTATGGGTGTGGCAGGGCGATGGTTTTTTTTTTTTTTTTTTTTTTTTTTTTTTTTTTTTTTTTCTCACAATGAAATCTTAAAAAATCCCCCCTTCTAACGGTTAATTTAATTAAACTTGGCATGACTATTTCTGAGTTGCATTTTTACTTAAATTGGCCCTGAAATTACGACTTGGCCATAAATGTGGTGTGACAGAGCGGGGCCAGCTTTAATTTTAAAATCTCAAAAAAAAAAAAAAAAAAAAAAAATCAAAAAAAAAAAAAATAAAAAAAAAATCTTCCGATCAATTGGACTTATTTCAATTAATCTTGGGTTCGATCAGCGACGGCGGAACTCATTCTTTCCGACTATTTATCTCTCACCCTATGTGAGCTAGCAGCTAGATGCTAGGAAAGGATGTGATGGTTGTACTGTTGAGAAAAAACAGGAATCCATTGTTAGGTCCTCCAGTCGCCGAGATATTTCTAAAACCATGTTGAAAGCGACGTAAAACTCCTTTCGACAAATCTTTCAATGAATCTTGGTATATATGTCTAATGAATAAACTTTTACTTAAATTGTTCTGCTAAAGAACGGTCTACCTATTGCAATCAACTTTATGTTTGTAAAATGATTGGTAAAGTGCATGCAGGTAAATGCTAATTGAGAATTTTGATGCAATGTGGGCTATCATAAAATAGTTCTTAAGAAATTTGATTTCAGGGTCTTGTTTTCAATCAAAGTAAGATTCGTCCGGATAAAGTCTAGATATGCTAAAGCCAGTCGCGCGATACAGGTCCTATAAGGCCTCTTATTTTCAATCGGAAAACATTGAGGCTTTAAAAGAAGATGCTTGTGCACTTTCACTCTTTTTCTCGATGTTTTCTATAATATTTGTAGTTTCTTTTTTAATTCCATACACATCGAATATAGTTAAAATTCTTTGGTGGTTTATCTCCAAACAGATCACGACCACGAGGCAAGAACTATGATAAATGGGTATGAACCTTGTGGATCATATAACGTTACGTTCACGTACGACGTTGGCTTTGAGGCGGTGAAGAAAATCGTGGACATATCCGACCATTGTAGCCAGCATATATGGTATGAGTGTTTCAATGCGAAATTAAGCAGAGGAGGGATCTGCACTGCATGGATAAACCGATCTGGAATGATATCGTCATACTTCACAGGTGATCAGTTTTTCAAAATCTGTTTTCTCGGTTTTATTTAATGATGTAAATTAAAGTGATTTCATGAAGTAGACCCGTAAAAGTTCCAACATTTCGGAACTCATAATCTTTCACAATGTTATCGGAGACGGTACATGTACCATTAGGAACCTCGCTTAAGATTGTCAAATTTAATACTTCCGAAACGTCGCTGAAATACCCTAAAGTAAAAACCCTCATTTGATGATGCAAATCATAGCTATATATAGTTAAAAGCCAAAACGAGAGGTCGATTATTGCGATATATACATGAATATAGGAATTCAAAGACAAGCCAACTGAATCAAGATACATTTCCCGGGGAAATAAATCTGCAGTATTCTATATTTCTAATATAACATTAGATATTTGTAAACTAAAAAATGAATTGTTTTCAATCGCCTCACGTAAGAAAATCCATTTCGCTTTTTTTTTATATAAAATGCGATAGGTCTTCCTGGACAACACGCCCACCCCCCTTGATTTGATACGCAATTCCAGTGTTGTAGAAACTCGAAAATACTCGCCCCCTTCAATAACCTTACATTGCCCATTTCGTCACTGTAGATTAAGATCTTTTTACATAATTGTTGTTTACAAGAATATAGTTCGAATTTGAGCTACGGTTAAAAGCGAGTCGACGAAGACCGTCAAGCAACCATCTCAACTAAGCCCGATCGCGCCGATTTCTTTTTAAATTGGAGAATTATTTGGCAGAAACATTTTCTTTTATCATAAGTACCTAAAAGAGTGTCAAAAATATTGAGTATTTGTGCACCATATGTAAATCCGTATGCCGGTTTATTCGATAGTAAAATACCAAATCAAATTTACCGATCTAAAAAACGATCTTGTGTATTGGTCTATTCGCGCAGAAAATACATTTGTACCCCATCTATCTATAGTTAAGGGTCATACTAGAGTCTGTGCGACCTAATTTCAGCTCAACTGAGTGCTCAAAGGAGTTATTAGGGCCGACGGTTTTCCGACGTTCGTCCGTCCGTCAACATGTCTCAAAAATCGTCTTCTTCTCGCTTTAAAACTTTGAAGAGATGTAAGTTTTTTTTTTTTTGAACAAGCATGATGACTGGGTTCAGCCATTTGAATTTTTTTTACCAAGCAGAAGCCTCGAATTTTAAGATAGAATCTCAATTTCTTCTGGCAGCTTTTTCTTCAAAGGCAGTGGGTGATATTCGAATGGTTTACTGATTTCAAAGATAACATGAACACACCACGCTCAATAAACAACATAGTACAATTGACCAAAATCTTGATAAAAATCATTAAAAAGTTACTCGCTAATAAGTCCGTCCATATCATTCAAATTGTCCTTAAAGATTATAAAAGAAAAAAAAAAACGTTCAAAATGCTAAGAAATTGTTTCATAAACGCTAAAAATTGTTATAAATCTTTCGTTTATTTAAGTAGCAGTTTTGGACTCCGAAGCAGATAATTCGTCTTTGAAACACTTAACTTATTTTAGAGCAGTTTCTAAATTTCAGAAAGAGCGATCTATCCCTAATTTAAAAAAAAAGGATGTATGCAACCCTTTTTATACGCCCAAGGGTCGAATTATGTTATCGTCTGCATTGTCTGTCTGTCCGGTCCATAACTTTCAAACTATAAGGCCTATGGTCTTGAAACTTCATAGGTGTATAGATCTCATAGCTAGGGTGTGCAGAGCGCAATAACTCTACAACTTGTAATTTTTGAGTTATTGCCCTTTGTTTGATTCAGTTAGCAAATTCGTGTCCGGTCCATAACTTTCAAAAAACAAGGACTACGATGTTGAAACTTCGCATGTATGTAGAACTCATAGCTAGGGTGTTTGATTACATTATCTCAATCTGATTGAATTGTGAATAGTTTAGTAGTAATCCACAGTTCTTTAATTGCATAAGAACTCATTTTCCCAAAGACAAATAGGAAAACAAAACAAACACTACCATCATATTAAATACATCCTCAGGATCAATAAAAAGTTCAAAATATCACCCATTTATTTCTGCGCTTCGGGCGTATAATGCCACGCCAAGCGTTGCTCTTGTTGAAAGTAATCAAAGGAGCACGCATTTTAAATCAAGTGGTAAAATCCGGACGATACCTACTTGTTTTACAGACAGGTATTATGAATGGGTGATCTACGAGATCTAACAATTCCAACCACGTATAAAACTGTGACTTTCTCTTTTGTTTTGACTTGGTTGTTTATGAGCATGTGTATAAGTCCTATCTGAGAGTCTACGATTCCGTTTTCGGATATAATAATTACATACACGATACCATTGATTATAACCCGACGTCCTACATAAATAGATATTATAGTACGTTTGAATTCTATAAGGGCTCATTCATCAAATATACAAAAGAACCTTGGCATAAGTGTTTTGAACTTGGCAATATCATAATTTTAGCCTGATACCATTTCAAATATTAATTTTTGAGAACAAAATCGTCTTGAAATAAGTTGTTTTTTACTAAACTTTTGACCCAATAAATGACTTTTATTTCATACTTGGACATGCTTATAAGCATATCGAAAATCACACCAAAGTGAACTTAAAGCTTGGTAAATTTGCTTTGTTATAACTCGCCTGTTTGCTGAATTTACCTCATGAAAATCGCAACGATTTCGTTGAAATACCCAATTTGATTGGTCTAAAAAGGGAATATTGGGTTCATCAAAAAGATCAATATAATTATCAATATCTGGTCAAATGTTTTTTTGCACAAAGACGGGATAAACCCCATTTAATATCTTAATAAGTAAATTACACTGACAAAATTTGTTGTATAGTTATATGCTATTTTATACAAAAATGGCTCTGAAAAAATTGATCATTTTTGACTCGACCCCTATGCATCTCAGACCTATTTTTTGAGACAAGTCGCTGTTCCATAAATTATAAAAAAAAACCAACTAGGCATGAAAGGCCGAGAGTAAGCATGTAGACGGACGGACAAAATTACTTTTTAACTTTAAAAAAATTCTGAAAAACAAGATTTTTCGTGGACTTAGATAGAAAAAAAATAATATGACGAGGGATTACATTACATTTCTACCAGTTTCATAGTTTAATGAATTGCAAGTATCCCTCACGCGACCGAGCAACATCATTAACTGTGTTATACATGTGCACTGAGCACCGCTCCGAAATGTTAGCCATTTATTGTGCGGGTTCAACATGTGCAATGTGCCATGCGTAAAAGAGTTCTTATTCCTGTTATTTTCAAATTCATTTTTTATGATTTTTAGCTCACCTGAACCAATGTGAGCTACTTTGATCACCCTGCGCCCGTCAATAATTTCTTTAAACGACATTTCCTCCTACAAATGTACATGTGCTGCCCAATGTACACCAAATTTTCAAGGAATATTCCGTAGGTTGTCTTCTTGCAAAAAAAGCTAAAACTCTGAAATCGGTTGAAAACTCTGGCTGCCATGGCAACCAAGGTAGAATCTATATGAAATTATTCAAAATTATTATTTTTCTGAACCAGGATCCCTTAGCTAATTTAAACACTGTCGGGCCACCATGGGAAGGGTAACAGGGAGGACTCGGATAGAATATCATTAAAATTATTGTTCTTAACCAGGCCCTAACAGCCGTTTTATTTGGCATTGATCAGTTCATCGATCTATATGTAAACAGCTAAAATCTATTTGGACACCAGGCGCAGAGCAACATAGTGCGAGGGTAGTACTAGTTCGACAATTTTATTTTTTTTTAAAGTTATTCAAAACCAGGGGCCTGTTTTACTAAACTTCTTACGAAAAAATAATAGTAAGTCAAATTTCATATTTTGTGTCCCGTGTTTTCATTTGTTGTAGGTTTCTACTTAACAATATGAGATGAGGATTCCAATGAGATGGTTTTTGGCAGAATTTCGTATTTAGTTACTACTGTGTTTTTAACTTGCGCAAAAAATGATAGTGATATGTTTAGTGAAACATGACCCAGGATTCCAACAACCTTATATTTAGCATATATTATGAGATGATAAATAAAGCCAAAATCATCACTCGAGCAATCAGGGACAGGGCATAGGGAGGGGTGTAGGGCTAGGGCTACACGTAAACATATCTTTGAAAATCTTCTCCTGAACCATGATGTCTTTAAATGTGGTTTGTATCATCAGTTCATAGACCTTTATGTAAATGTATAAGATTATGAATGTCGGACAATCAGGTGTAGAGCAAAGGGGGGGGGGGGGGGGGGGGGTAGTACTCGGGCGTCAAATAAGGAATCTTTTAGATATCTTCTTCTTCTCCTAACCAAGGACTCCAACAGCCTCTATTGTTAGCTAAGACTATAAGATGATGGAATCTTATGGAAATAGGTAAAATCAACACTGTTAGAACAGAACATGGTCTGCGTGTGTGAATGGGGGGGGTGCATAGGGCTAACACAATATATGTACAAATGTGACAAATCTAGATAATAAGTACTATGTATGCAGGTGAGAGACCCAAGGCCAACATCTACTTGTTAAAAAATATTTTTAAAAGAAACGCATATTTATACAATTTTGATCTAAACATTTAAATACTTATTTTATGGTTAATCTTGAAAAAATTAAAAACTATTGCCCTCGGTGTCAGATATGACATGAAATCGGGCAACAACTCAGAACGTCATCCCTTCCATCTTGGGACAATAATTTTCAATCTTACGGGCAAAATAATATACTGTTTCTCCAAACAGCCTCTCGATTCGACACCAAATATTGCGACTGCAACTTAACATCTACCTGCTACGTAAACATCAATCCATATTCCAGCGGATGTTACTGTGATTTAAATGATGGTACATGGCGACAAGATGGGGGTTTAGTTACTTACAAAAATGATCTACCTATTACTGGTTTCTCCGCCGGTGACACTGGCAGTAAGTTTGATGAAATATTCATCTATATATATTTATATATATTTTTGGCGCTAGGTGAAGACTCTGGTCAGACTGTGCGGCTGCACAGGCTAATCTGAGTCTTAACGTTGCACACCCGTGAGTCGTTGGAAATGTCACGCACAGGCTCATACATCGTGGCCTTGGAGCAAATATTTAGTATATTCTGAATCTCCTAAAGAGAACTTTGCATTTTCCAATTCTTTATATATGTGTAGGCAATTGATAAGGTTTCCTTTCTTTTCACGTACACGGATGTTTCATTTGGCTTATCGTAAAGAAAGAATGGGTTCGAAATATCATCCATAGTGTCTGAAGTAAAAGGTCAAACACGAAAACTCCCCATTACAAGAGTCGCACATTAAAGAGCAATTATTGCAGTTTCAATAATACTCGGATCTAACAACCGTCGATGCTTTCTTAAAAAAAACTGAGATCGCTTTCTTTGTCACACAAGTAAACAAATGTAACAATTACCCCACCCACCAATGTAAATTTTGAATCAAGGTTTACACATGAATACCTTTGATTACCTTTCAAATTCGTTGCTCTACTTATTTATTATTTTTTTTTTTGGGGGGGGGGGAGTCAATTTTAATTAAAGTTTTTTTTCTGACTCATTCTTCTAACAATATTTAACTTTTTTAAACTGCATATACCAAAATTACAATTAACTGGATGATTTGAAATTCGTTTTAGTGTATGTCCATAGAGTATAAAGACACAAACCATGTGTTTTTTTTTTCTCTCTAAGCCCTTAATACCTCTGTCTTCCTCAGAAATCGTCATAGCTTTTTAGGACTGCAATTATGAAAGCAATGAATATATCTCCTTAAAACTAAATTGGTAAGAGTTATGCCCCTTTTCGACTTAAATATTTTTCATTATCCAGCATCTGTAGCCAAGCGTTGCTCCCGTAGGCGATGCTGGTACAGTACGGTCCGCGCACCTTTTTAATTTTATGCAATCCCGACGGCGGCACTCATTCTTTCCGACTATTTGTCTCTCGCCAATGGGTTGATAATCGTAGATCTATGTGAGATAGCAGCTGGAGGCTAGGAAAGGATGTGATGGTTTCACTGCTGAGAGACATTCTAGGAAACCATTGTTAGGTGATCCAGCCGTCGCGATATAGCTGAAAACATCTTGAAAGCGGCGTTAAACACCATTCAATCAATCAATTAATATCAGTCAAAATCCCGCGATTGAAAAACGCGGTGATTCACGGGGAATTACCTAGCAGTTACGGAGATAGCCTCGCGCGGGGCGGAGATAGCCTCGCGCGTCAACCATTAGAAATATCTTTGCTACTGTTCGGTTTCCTTCATACCCGTATTTTACATTGAAAACCGATTCTACATGAATTTTAAAAGTTCATAGAAAACTTACAAATCACTTAATTCCTAATCCGTCCATTTTCTGTCTGACTCGCTCTTTTCGTGACATTTGACAATACTTTATTTCTAATTGAATTAAAGATATTTTGTAGATTTTTTATGAATAATCCATAATATAATTATGGAAATGGCAATTATTTAATTCCCTGTAATAAAGTTCATCATGAAATTGAATGATGATATGGAGCGAGTGAAATTAAAGGGGTCAATCCACTACGCTAATTTTGCTCATGTTTAACATAATTAGCGATATGTATTACATCCCTTTTAAAAAAATATGCATTTAAGTTCTATAAATAGATTCCTATTTTTTCAAGGACCTGACGCTTAAGAGTTCAAACATTTCAGCGAAATCGCGATTTAAATCTTGTTTTGTTTAATTTGAAGGTGGTTGATGAAATCATCTCATTTAGTCATATTAGGCGTGTTGTTGTTTTTTTTATTTGAGTGAGGTATGGAATGAACGAAGGGAGCGCTGAGTGAGCGATTTAAGTTTTTGATTGTGACGAATGTCAATTTCATGATGATACTAACTGTATGTATGAAGACACTTCCCTTTTTCATGTAGTGAGAGAAAGAATTTTCGTTTCACCGTCAATGAATAAAACTTTATCTTTATCTCTTAACTTTTTTCGTTAATCAGTGGTTTAATGTGGTCTCAAACGTAAACGTAATGGTGTCTCAAACCTTCGTCTGCGGCTCTGCTGACATCATTTTCAAACCGGGAATAAATCGTCATATACCCCGGCAAGACACCGCATGACTAATCATGTCCCCGCATCGAAAGATCGGAGGGGGGGGGTGCACATTATTTTAACGTTATCCCTAAACTTAAACAAACAAAAAATAAGATTGCCTTTTTCGTCAATCCTATTTAAGATACAATGCTCATATTTGGTATGATGAGAAATCTCAACGATGCGTAACTACAAATACCAAGGTCGAGGCCGTGTGACAAGGTCAAGGTAATTGTTTTAAAAATTGTCGTTTTGGGGGCATCTGTGTTCTACAAACACATCTTGTTGCGAATATTCTACGCAGTTTTGAGTTTTTCTAACATAATCACACAACAATATAGACTAAAGAATTGTCAAGTCGAAGAACGTTTTAAATATTCTTAGTGAACGATTCCAACTCAACGTCTTTCAGAAAAAAATATGCAATAATTATTCTTTGCAAAGAAAACGAATGGAGTTGTTGGGACTCTTTTAAAAAGTCAAAACCAGAATGATAATTAGACTATTTAACATTTAAAGTAGTTAAACTGATCGATAGAAAAGTTAAGTTTATTTTGTAGTCTGTTTTCAGATCGATGATCGATCAACAGCTTTACCTTTAACCCACAACCATCGAGTCACAAGTCGGCTGTTAGCACTTTGGCGCCCTTCCCAGCCACAGTACATGGGCTTCTAACTCCCATGTGTACCCATTTATAAACCTGGGAGAACAGGAACAACGTCCAGTTTATTTTATGCTTAGAAAAATTCTGAAATTTGTCTTTTTAGCTCATTTGAGCACGAAGTGCGCAAAGTGATGATGTGATCGTCCAAAGTCCGTCGTCCACAATTTCTCAAACACCTCCTCATTAACCGGTGTGCAATACTTGATGAAACTAGGAAGGAAACTTTCTTGGGTCAAGTTCTAACAAAGTTGTTCAAAGATTGAAATGCATATTGAATCATATTTCGACTCAACACGAATGCATCCCATTTTACTTAAAAAAAAAAGGTTTGAAATTTTGGAAAATCTTCCTCCCCAGAACCAAAATGCAGACATTTTTATTGAAGACAGGTTTACCTGTCTTTCAATATAGGGATCGTCGCCATCGGATTTTGATAACAAACCTACATGTGTCATTACGCTCAAAAAAGTAGACCAATTCATAAAAATAAACGCGGCTAAAATAATGAATAGTGTAGCAATATACCGTAAAATTTTGGTGCTGACCTAAATTCTGGCCGGGACCTCAGGGGAGTGAACACGTGATCTATGCAGAAGTTGCCTGCAGAAACGTGTTTTTCATTCGTACGTGGTGCTGTTTTAGGGCGTTTTCGGCTGCAATCTTTTGCATTTGCTCCAAATTTTCAATTGCATCCTACAACTGTTTTTATGCATAGCATTGGCAAGCTATTTTCAGTTCCCAATTTTAGACTCCCTATTTCTCGTAAAATTGTGTGTTTGTGTGTCCTTAAGGTTGCTTTATTTATCCGTCTCCCGGGCCTGTCGTAGTGTAAATGGATAAAAACTAAAATAGCACAAGGCTATTTGAATAAACTCGTAAACCCTTGGAATTTCCTAGGTTTGAATTTTTACTTGGATTTACTGAGAAATTTCGATGGCTTATCAAATTACTTTATTATCAGGCTTGTTTTGTCTATCCATATTGTACAGTATTCGGAACATCACTCGGTCATTTCCGTAAACGGCAACAGATCGTGATATTCACTCGGCAATCATCGGGCGATCTCCGAAGTCTCAGATCTATCTAAATGTAGGTCACGGAATCGGCCGAGTTGTGACGAATGCGTTAGATTGGCCGAGCGGTGTTCCGAATGGCCTTTACAGTAGTACCACGCATGCGCGACCCCGGTTTTGAGTTTCCGCTTTTGTTTTCGACAATTTTCTGACAATAACAAAAACTGTTTTGGAAACTGGAATGGATTTATTTGTAACATTCTGGAGTGGACTTTGAAATAATTCTTCTCAAGGTGATAAATGCTGTAGCTCGGGATTTCATTTAACGATCTGTCATTTTGGCAGTTTTGTCAAAATTGATAGTTCACCGGATAGTTCAATCCGAATCTTGATCTAGAAAAGCAGTCCCGTGGAAAAGGTCTGAAAGGTTGGTTGTCTTAACAGGTTTATATATTATTTTGTAGTAAAAATAATTTTCTACTTGGTAAGACCGTATGCAAGGAGAATAACCTGAAATGGAGATCGAAATACTCAATGGAAAAATAGAAATAGAATGTTTCACTCCTGGAAGAAACTTAAACGGTATTCATAAAAAACGCTACAGCTATTGTACGGGAAAATACTTCTTCTTGGTATTGACTTTGACTAGTAAAAGTATAAGAATATTGGTATTACTTTCATTGCTTCTTCTATGTAGAGATAATTAGTCAAATCATGGATCAGATAATAAATGTAAAAGAAATTTGAACAAATTTCCAATTCAGGGCAATATTCACCATGGCAATGAAATGTTCAGCTCTTCATCAAGGGGTAAGCAATAGGTGTCATGTGGATTAACATTTTATTTAAGATTTTTACACATCCACTTAATAAGTTTGACTGGAAAAAAAAATCGGATTTGGATCATATTGGATTGCTGGGGATAATCTATATAATTTTTTAAAACATGGTTGCAATAATTCATATGAGTTTTTAGAATACAGGAATTGCCACCATATTTCTGTTGGTTAAATGAATATTTTTCAGTGAGGGTATTGAAAACTTACACTTGGGGATGAATAGCGATTATGAAGGCAGTTACCCTCTTGTTAAGCTTGAATTGGCTAGAGGGATAGGTTTATCTGGAAGTGATGAGTCTTCAAAGTAAAGCATATTCATTTGTTAGGAAGGTGCAGTTTCCATATGTAACCATCAATGATTGTTTTAAATTTTTGATTCCCACTCAAGAGATTTTCTCAAAACGCCACAATTTTCATTCCAAGTGTTAATATTCAGTCCTGTCTTCAATTCAGGCCTTTCAGGCCTTTGATTTTTTTAATTTTGTTTGTAAAATTATATTGTGGACCTCTGCCCCCCTGGGGTCATACTTAGGCTCTGAATGGCCCCACCCCAATTTACATAGACACAAAGGAGGATATCTTAAAAACTTGTTCTCTGAAACCAGTAGGCATGTACTTTTCATGATATTTCTATTCAAATGAATCTCATCAAATGTATTCATTTCATGCTCCTGTGTTTATACAAGGGCTGTGTCTAAGCATATCTTGTTTACTATTTCCTATAAACATTTCATGGTATTGATCTTATATAGAAATTATTACCTTTGTTAACAACTGCCTATTTAATTGAAGAGATTTAGGTAAGTGATCTAGGACCATCATGGTCATCTTGTTTTGTAGATAGACAATGTCTCAAAGTGCACTTAGAAAGTCAGGAAAACTTCTAATTACACTTTGTGGCCGAATAACGCTTGTCGAAACATGAAATAAAAATATTTCATTTTAATTCGATTGTGACGAAAACTGAAGCTTAAAGAGCCATCCTCGAATACTCTATCCTGATGTTCTCACGTCCCTGAGAGAGAGAGAGAGAGAGAGAGAGAGAGAGAGAGAGAGAGAGAGAGAGAGAGAGAGAGAGAGAGAGAGAGAGAGAAATAGCTTCACTTTGGCTGGCTATTTAGTGTTGTGCCCATAAATACATCCGCAGACGAAGGGGCTCGGACTACTGGTCTTCAGTTCACTAATGTCCGAATTGTCATGAACGGATTCACTAATATGAATTTGCTTTCTTGAAGGTAGTACAACATTTTATGAATACGCACGTCATACTATTGGGCCCGTGAAGTGCTGGTGATACAATGAGATGGATGGATACCTGAGGCCCTGAACTTCACAGCATCTTTGGTGAACATTAGACAAAAAATAAATACAAAGTACAATGAGACATAAATATAGCATGGATTTAAGATAGTGGATCCATAATAGTTTCGCAAAGTTTCGGAAATCATTCACTTAAAAAGTGTAAACCGAGGTTTACTAATATTTTCATTAGGAAACCTCGGTTAACATTGTTAAAGATCATGAGTTCCAAAATGTTGACCTTCACAACATCAGCTTTGGTGAACATTAGACAAAAAGTAAATACAAAGTGCAATGAGTCATGAAAAAAGCATGTAATATTAAGATAGTGGACCCGTAAAAGTTATGCAAGGTTTCGGATAATCATACACTTAAACAGTGCAAACCGAAGTTTTCTAATGTTTTCATTAGGAAACCTCGGTTTACATTGTTAAAGATCATGAGTTTCAAACTGTTGCCAATCTAATACGGGTGCACTACCTTAACAGGATATCATTTGAAATAAGATAGTCCACCCCGATTGAAAAGAAAAGTGAAATTGGCTCGATGTTCGGAATGCAATGAGGCCTGTATTGACAAGACACCTACCTTATAAAGTAAAATGATTTCAGACAAGTCAAGTTTTAAAGAAACAATTTGCACATTCATATGACAATTACCTTAAGTAGGCCTAATTTTCTTCTTCCGATGCCAAAACTCAAAATGCCAAGGGTTTAGAATCAATTACGGGGATAATGGCCTAATAATCATCTTCGTTTATACAGAGTTGGCCTATAAATAGTTTCTTTGAAAATAAAATCAATACGTCAGAAATGATTATGACGTCATCGTACCTAAAAGTTTGCGCAGTTTCCGATTATTTGGGCGTGTTTAAAGGAACAATGTTTCAATCTCTTGACTATTTTTATTATTTTGAAGTATTTACTTCGTGCTTTCGCTTTTTAACAAATAGTTTGTAAAAAAAAACTGGTACGATCACAAACCTGGTACGAACTCATATGTAGTTAAAAAACTGGAAAGAGTAAAAAGAACGAATTCGTCGAAAGGGTGAGGACATTCAAAGCGGTATGTGACAAACTGTCATACATTCATTCCATGATAAAATGTTTCAGTTCATTTTTTCTAAATTTTAGACCTGTCAATGTTCTTTCGTGATAACAGTGCCTAATTTTAATTACAAGCGCCCGATTAGCGACTTCTGGCATATAAAAAACTTGTGACCCATTTGCGAGCTATTTTCATTGTGGCGTGTCCGTCGTGCGTCTCGTATGTGCGGCGAGGGGCATATTTTGAGAAAACTTTGCAGAGATTTTCCTTTAGTGACCCTCTTCTAAAGTTGTACAAGAAATTTTGATTGACCCCCCAATATGTAGGCGTGGCTTATATATTTTTCACTATATAAACTGAAAAACGTATTCTCAAAAACCATTGGCCCGATTGTAATGAAACATGACAAGAATCGTTAATTGGTGACCCTTTTGTGAAGTTGTTGAAGTTGTCCCCAAATTAAGGGCGTGGAAGGGAGGGGCTTATTTGCACTATAAAAATCTTTAAAAATCGCCTTCTCCCAAACAATTCGCCTGATGAAACCTGGCATGAATGATCCAAGATAATCTTCTTTTCAAGTTGTTCAAGAAATTTTGATTGTGGGAGGGCGCCGCATTTTTTCAGTATATATTTTTTTTTTTAAGAAAAAGGTTCTCCTAAGCCATTGGCTCGTTTCAATGCAACTTGAATTATATTGGATGACCCTCTTCTAAAGTTGTTCAAAAATATTTTGAACCCCATCAAGGGCTTTGCAGGGCGAGCCTTATTTTCACTTTACCAAACCAATTTGGCATGAATGTTCCTTGAGTGACCGCCTACTAAAGTTGTTCAAGAAATTCAATTGAATTGCCCATATATGGGCATGTTAGGGGATGAAAATTTTCTCTTCAAAATCTTTTTTTTTAAATCTTCATCCTGCAGGACGGGGCGTATCTTTTTTTATGATATCTTTAAAAATATCTTTGACCTTAACCATTTGTTTGAACTCAATCAGACTTGGCAGAAATATACTTTGAGTGACCTTTTTCATTATTTGTTCAAGAAGTTTTGATTGACTCAGAAAAAAAGGCATGGCAGGGTGGTGCTAAATTTCAATATATTAGTTTTTTGAAGATGATATCGTCCCAAATCATTGCGCAAATATAAATGAAACTCGGAGGATAGTGTTCCTTGGATAGTGTTCCTTGGGTAAGTCTCCCCCTAGCAGAACCTTATTTTTGAATTTGTATCGGTGTTACCTGGTGGGGCGTATGTTCACAAAATAATCGTCATTTCCAATGCTATGTAAAGAATTGTTTCATTATTAAAGATCTATGAGCCATTTACAGACAAGGCGAAATCTATCTTTTGTCGGACAGTCGGTCTGACAGGACAGATTAATTTGTCAGACCGGGTGAAATTCTGTCAGACCGAAAACAAGAAAACAAATAATGTTTTTCAGATGATGAATTTATCATTCAATTTCTCTTAAATATGAAATTATATTTGTTAAATAGTGCTCTCCTGATTGGTAATCTATAAAAACGTCATTATTTTCTTTATTTTCAAAATCAAATAACTAGTCTGTTAATTCTCAATGCTCAGTCATCTTCAATAATTTCCTTTTGGTTATGGTCACAGTGGTCAGGGTTTTTTTGTAAGTGGGATTTCTTGGTCTAGATGGTACTGTCTGAAATCCATAATAAATTGAAACAGTTTTGATTTGTAGTTAGTTCTGTCCAAATTGATATAAAAATAAAAACGATTATTCAGGAGATTCTGAAAAAATATGAACTTATTTGGTAAATAATATTTCGATAATTTAAATTGAGATATAAATTTGATTTTCTTGATTTATACCTTATAAAATTTTAACTTTTTAAGCTTGTTCTCACTTGAAACTTACCAGCCAGCGGTCAACTGCTGGATTTGGGTCGAATGAAGTAATGTTATCAGATTGTATCTTTACAGTTAGAAGATTGTTGAGTGTTTATGGTTGGAGCCTAGTTCTGGATGCCTTTATCAACTTCAGTTGTGAGAAGGCGGTCTCACATGATAGACTTGTTTGGGTAAATGCTAACATAAAATCAATGACAATCATCACTTGGGATAGATCTCATGAAGCTTGCCCATGTCATATTCCTAAGATTAGCATTATGTCTGCAGAAAATAGAAAGATTCAAGAAAAATTAACTAATGCTAATTAAGACGATTATCCTATTTTACCTTTTTTAGGCATATTTTTGAGTTATATTAATTGAGCAGTGAAAATCATCACTCTGAAAATAAAAAAAAATCAAATTATTTTTCGAGAAAACAAACCTTTAAACTAATACTTTCTTCAGAAACCTCTAATCTGATACCACTTCGTCTATGTCAAATCAGCCGTTTTCAGGGATGCTTGAAAGTGTTGAGAAAATCTTCCACTTCACCAACACCAAATTCTGAAAGAAAAATAAAAGTATTCAGACACATTTCTTTTTCATTTTAATTGTCATCTGTTTGTTTCTAAAAAAATGAAACACTATTATAACGTCAGTGAAATTATTTAGATCTATAAAGTGAAAAGCAAACGCAAAAGGTAAACATTCAAGAGAATAGAACAGGAACATATGGTCAATACACTGAAAATAAAATTAAAACAAAAACGGGAATTAGAACACCTAACAAAAGTTCACCTATGAATGTTTCGTCAGTTTCTTCAAAACTGTTGGGCTTATTACAATGTTTCTTGGCATAAATATTCCTTTGGTGACCCTTTCCTGAATTTATCACAAAAAACCCAAAACATATCGACTCCCAAATTAGGGCGAGGTAGGGTGGGTCTTATTTTTCACTTTTAAAATCTTCTCCTCTCAAATTGTTGGACCGATTTCAAAAAAACATTTGCATGGACGTTACTTTTGTGGCCCTTTACAAAGATTATTCAAAACGTTTTAATAAACCCCAAATATGGGCGTGGCAGGGCAGGGATTATTTTCACTTTTATATTTTTAAAAATCTTTTCAAAATCCTTGGTCCGATTTTAATGACTCTTGGAATGCATATTTTTTAGGTGTAAATGTAATTAGAATGTTAATAGGCCCTTAAATGTAGGTTTTGAAGGGCATGGCCAATTTTAATTTTGAAACCTCAAACAAGAGGACCATGATGTTCCTAGATCGCTCCCCCGAGTCTCTGGGGCGTCAAATCAATTAAACAAGCAGATGTTATAAAGGAGATGCTTTCTGCATAAAACTAAGTTTCATGGAGTTTGGGCTTAAATTGTAGCCACTAGAGTTTTACCAAGAAAATAATCTTTAAAAACCCCTTTGCTGTGATATGGCATATATCCTTCCCATTTTCTAAAGAGTTCTTCCTTGTGACCTGACCAACATTCTGACCAAGTTTCATGAGAATTTGGCCATATCTGTTGCCTCTATATTGTAAACAAACATAAGGCCCCTTTTCCAGTGATATTGTGTTCATCCTATTTACAATTGGGTTCATCCTTGTGACCTGGCCAACATATTGACCAAGTTTCATAAAGATTTGGCCAAATTTGTAGCGTCTACAGTACAAACAAGAAAATTGTCAATTAGGCCCTTTTTCCTTTGATATGGCACAGATCCTTCCCATTTTCATCCTTATGACCTGACAAACATCCTGACCAAGTTTCGTGACAAATTGACCATATTTGTGGCCTCTAAAGTGTAAACAAGAAAACTTGTCATTAAGGCCCTTTTTCCGTGATATGGCATGGATGCCTCCCATTTTCGATAGGGTTAATCCTTGTGACCTGGCTATCATTCTGACAAAGTTTCATGATGATTGATCCATGTTTGTGGCCTCTAGTATGTAAACATTTAAATTATTGACGCATGACGACCGATGCACATTCAATGATCACAAAACCTCACCTTGAGCACGACTTGCTCAGATGAGCTAAAAAAAGGCTTCTCCCAATTATTTATTCTTGATAAAAATGTTCCTTCAATTTAAATGTTCCTGGAAATATGTTTAGAATGGCTTACCTTTTTCCCCCCCTTTATGTTGGTATTTAAACATAACATTGGTAAGAAGTATGCGGGTAAATGGTGATTGATTGTTTTGAAGCAATGATGGCCAGACCTAGTAAATCATTCAATGAGACATAAAAGTGTTGTTTTCAGTCAAAATAAGATTTGTTTAATGGAAGTCTGGCGAATAAGCCAGTGGAGCGATACAGGCCCTCTTGTCTTAAATTGTAAGTTTTTATTCAATATTTTGGCCCTGATATATGATTGCATTATAATAATATAGTGTGTTACTGCCTTAAAATATCAATCAATGTTATCTGGTCTCGGCTGAGAGAAAGGTAAAGCCTTTAAGCCCATAACACTAGATAACATTGATATCGACATTGACGTTTTCGGAAAAAAAATATCCTTACATTAAAAAAAATAAAGATCCCTACATAAAATGTTCTTATTGTCATATTTTGTATAGAATTTAATGGCCAGCATTAAAATGGAAAGAAAAAGAAAATATATTTTCGTACTAGTTTTAATGTTAAATGGTAGTTTCCCTGGTAATTATATTAATAAGAAACACCGAATTGATCTATCTATGCGACTGATTACAATATGGCATTGGATATTTGAAAGGTCATTAAACATCATAAACTAAGAATCAAATTCTAAATTAAATCAAGAAAAAATTATATATTGATATAATATCTTGAAAAGAAAACTGCCTTTTTGCCCCTGGATTAGCCAAAACCTACCGAAATTTCTGTTTTATAATCACGTGGGGAAATGTTGAATGCAAAATTCTTGACTGTAGATCCATTGTCAAGGTCACACTGAAAGGTCAAAATAAATGATAAGTCATAACCTTTATTCATAAGCGTTGGCATTTATAAGCAGACGTAAGAATAACTTGGCAAAATTGTATAAAATAACTAAGCGATGTGCCATCTACAAACTCCATGTCTGTAGTTCGCAGGTCAAGGTCACCCTGAACTTTCAAAATTAAGTAAAATAATCAAGGCATATTTCGAAAGAGCGATAGCGATTAAGATTGGCCATCCTTGAGGAAGGAGCACAAATTTAACACGAACAGCTCGGGCGTTCTCTCTCTGTCTGTATGGAACTTCCTTCGATAAACTCGACCTACCATGTCCTGGCAATATTTACAAAAGGGTTCGGCCCTGAAATGATGTTATGACGTCAACTAAACGTGCTTCAATCCCCTTTTCATAACGTCCACGTAAATGCCCATATTTTAAATATGGATCAAAACAACTTTAGTGAGATTTTAACAACTTCAAAGTTGGGCCTTTGTTTTTTAGGGGTGAAAAATGCAGAGAGCCGAAATTATGTGCACTGGTTTACAATAATAATAATTCATAATAAATCTTGAACTTTTCTTAACATTCAACGGATTGAGATGGTGCAGGTTCGGTGTATTGGTACCCAGTTCAATCATAATAAAACAATAAAACAAAGAATCAAAGAAAAAAAAAACTCACCCTTTGATGCGTTCTGTGTCATATCCATGTAAAACCCTTTGACATTGACATGCGGTGGGATCAATGATTGTGACAAGTTCTCTCGATTGGGATGATTTTGCATAATAACATTTGAGCAATAATTCTCGGTCTCTTTGGTGAAAGGTTGAGCCAAGTCTCGTCAATATTTCAAAATTTATTTGGTGATCGAATAGGTTATTTTCCAGTAGTACAGTTATTATCGAGTGACGTACAGCCTATTCATCGAGGTCTCTAGAGTTGTCAAAGAGAAAACCGGATGGCTTTGTCGCAGGCCACGCCACCACATTTCGGTAGCCATCAGACATTCAAACGGGTTCCTTTGGACTAAGCGAAGTCGCCTGCAAACCTCAAGAAATTGCTCTAGGAAATACCTATTCCTAGATCGGCTCTTTTCATTGCAAAATTAATGAAGGATTTAGGTGAAGTACAGGCTTTTCCAACGTTGCCCCTTCTATAACTATCCCACTTTTCCTATCACGCAACATGGTAATAGGAATGCTGCATTTTTATGCCTTTCGTTGAGAAAGCGCCCCTTGGCGGTATTTTAGCAAATGCCCCACTTATTGTTTGTTTCTTCTGTTAAATGTCTCATCTTAAATCGAACGGATGAAAAAAAAAGAATAATAATAATTAAAAAAACCCAAAACAATATCAGTACTAAAATTCTTTTAAATCAAAACTTTCGAACACTATTAATCTTAAGACATAATGAATTGATGAATTGCGACTGATACTGATTATATCGCCATGTTCTGTTAGAGAAACATTAGTTAAAGGCACCGTTTTAACATTTTCAGGAACATCATGATTTAATCCAGAATTTAATAAAACGAAGTTAACAACAAGTTACATTGATATCATTTAACAGGTTTTTAATCATTCAATAATTACCAATCTATGACGAAGCTATCTTAAATACGAAAAACAGATCATCTGTTACTTTTTTTTCCTTTTCTGTCAAAAGTTTGGGGAATACGCCACATAAGTATCACGTAACTGTAATCTTGACACGAAGACCGCTCACCAAGACCCCATAAATTTAGTACTTACTGAAAAGTGTTTCTAACATCTACGTTACTTTTTACAAGCATGAGATAAAGGAGAATCGAATCGAATATGTATTCGTTGTACTTATATTCATCTACTTGTTTTTAGTTTGTTCTTTTCTTACTGTAGAACATTTCTTGAATCTTTGACAATTTGGATTAATTATAATGATAATGACCTTAATGATTAGACTAGTAAAATTGTGTAATTGTGTCTTATTTTTTGCTCATCTGAGCACGAAGTGAGCTTTGTGATGGTCCAATGTCCGTCGTCAGTCTGTCGTCCATAATTTATTCTCCTCCTAAACCGGGAAGACGGGAAGCATTCCAGCCTCTTAGGGGGTAGCTATCGTTATTCAAATACCTAAACTAGGTAAAGATTCCACTAATCTTTCAAATTATCGCCCTATGACTTTAGGTGCATTTGTAAAATCATAGAAAGAATGGCCAATGATCGTCTTTGTCTTGTTTCTTGAAAAGAACTACATTATAACGCAAGTCAAAAGTGGCTTTCGTAAAGAGAGAAGCACTCTTGATCATCTTGTTCGCTTCGAGACCTTTATTCGAGAAGCCTTTATAAAGAAGAAAGACGTTGTTTCTGTCTCTTTCGATCTTGAGAGTGCTTTTGACACCACTTGGAAGTATGGAATTATGAACGACCTCTATGATTTCGGTATTGGAGGTTGCCATGCCTATTGATCTCAGCTTTTGAGTCCGTGTTGGAGATACTTTATCTGATCCTCATGAACAAGACATGAGTGTTCACCAGGGAAGTATTTTATCGGTGACACTATTTAGTGTCAAAATAAACAACAACATTAAAACTGTTTGCCCGGGGGTGGTCTGTTTATTCTATGTTGATAAATTCTGCATCTGTTACAGATCAAAACAAATTTAAACAATTGAAAGACAGGTGCAGCAAGTTTTAACCAATCTTTCGAATGAAAACCAAAATGAAAACGATTTCCAAGTTTGCTTTTATCCAGAATATAGAGAGGTTTTTGAGAAGAAGAAGAACCCTTTACTTCCCTATATTTTGAAGCTGTGAAGCTGATGTAAGCTCTAGATTTTCAATGCGAGGACGTGACAGAACATATTGTTTCCTTTGTGGATATATAAAAGTCCCACGTTTCTTTATGATCTTGCTTCAAACAAAAAGGAAACAATAGATCCATCAATTTTCAAAACTAAGTTCTTGGAAGTAAAAGAAATAACACATAATATGAAGAAATATACACTGACGGTCCAAAAGATGGCGAAAAAGTTGCTACAGCCACTTTTGGAGATGGCGAAAAATATCAATTCCGCCTTCCTAATAACTTTTCTATTTTTTCAGCCGAGTTTAAGGCCATTGATCTCGCACTCGATCATATGATCACAGAACGTTTCTCTCGCTAAATCATTCACACTGACTCTATGTCAAGAATGCAAGAGATTGAGCGCGAAAAAAACTGTCCATAACCATTTCTTGCTCTCTTCAGATTATTCCTGTTATACATATTTGCGCCCTGCCTGACCTTAGTAGTCGAAATAGCCACTTGTCGCTCAAAAAAAATAAAATAAAAAATAAATACTTATCATATCAACTACAGAGTTTCATGTGGTCTGGACACCCACAGTTAGCTTATTATCTGGTAGACCTAGCATTTTTTGTTTTTCTTTCAAAATTCAAGTAGCCATTGGACGGTGGAAAAGACAACAACCTTTCTTATGCGTATATATAGTTTAGAAACCTTGTCTACTTTAAGGGCTTTCCCGCAGGCAAGGTTCAGCGTGTGTGCAAAACATCCAAAGTGAAATGTGAAACCACACTCTCTGAGAGCAACTACCATATATGAAGCATTATCAGTCACCAAAACATGATCAGGTGGTACGCCCCACTCATTCACAGAAAAATACTGCCTAGAAGGAAATTGTATAGCGGGGTTCAAGGACCGTAATAAGATTTTTGAACCCCTCATTTTCCACAACAGCGAACGGTCTCAGATCTTTGTCGATGAACTGTAGAATTGAATTCGAAAGGTCTCTTGCCCTTTGCGAATGTACCGGTGCTTTATTTAAGAATGCTTGAATCTTTTTTTATGTTTTTTGGTCGTACTTTGTTTAATTCAGTGGTCGTCCTAGGATGACCGTTAAAATTGGACGTGTGTTCCGCTGTATTTAAAAACAAATTTCCTGTGTCGGCTAGCTAGTTCTGATTTAGAGACATTGTCCTTTTCTTTAATGTATCCGAAAAATTGCCACACCGCAGATTTCGTCTTCTTGTTTTCAACAATTTTGAAATCGCCGCATTAATCGGCCATGACGCTGTTTGCCTTGACGACATCGAGTAATTAAAGGACTAAGCTGATTACAGATATCAATCTAGATAGAACTGAATTTGATCCCGGTATTGGAGACGCTCTCTAGTAAAACTTTTAAGCGTCTCAATGCAATTACGAGATGACTTTTCCTAACTTCATTTCTACTTTCATTTTTAAGAAAACTATCTTTAAAAAATCGATATTCTGAGGAAGTATCGCTTTGCGTATCGACATGGAAAAGTGCCATCGATCTATTGCTTCCGTAATGCAAACAAAATGTGTTTGTGAAACACCAATTCCCCCGTAACAGCATTATTTTGTTAAAAATGTTGACCTTGACATATGACCTTGACCTTTTAGCTTGATCTTGACCTTGGTACCTACAGATGAATATCACTTAGATCTTTCATCATTCCAGTTATGAGACAGGGTATCTATAAAATTCTTGGATAAACTGATCAATGAAAGTTGTTTTGGTTTTGTTTATAAGAGGTTTGACCTAGACCAATGGACCTTGACCTTTTCAGATGACCCTTACCTTGGAACCAGTAGATGGGAATCTTTGAGATCTATCATCATGCAAAATATGAGCCTTGTATCTTGAATATGTATTTGAAGATATATATGCAATGTTAAGTTTTGTTGTTAAGTTTATGAATTATTTGACCTAAACTGATGACCATGACCGTCTCACACGACCTTTACTTTGGTACCAGCAGATGCGAATCGTTGTGATATATCATCATGCAAAATATGTGCCTTGTATCTTGAGTAAGTGTTCTATTACGATGTAAAATAGCCATATATATGACCGGATCGTATAGTGGATTTTCATAGATACTGTATAAACGATAACTCCAAACAGTCTATACGCTGCAGCTTTACTAATATTAATAACAACAAAGATGCAACATGACATCAAGATGTAGTTCTCCTCTACCCCATCTCCCGCCCTCCCCCAAGCGGCGTATTACTAGCCTATTTATGCAAAGACAAATGTCCATCAATCTAAGACCTCCCTGTATGGTCCTACCAAATACCAATTCTCAGAAAGTACTTCCTAGCTCCGCCTTCGTCGGCATCAGGAAATATGTAATAATAATTTGATAACATTACACACCTCCCTTTCTCAAGATGTATGCCCGTTTAGGCATATCATAAATTTAAAACAGTAATGTTATACGTCTATAAACTTTCATGAAAATTACAAATGTACGAACAATATTATAGAACAGATACAGAAAAGACATATCAACATGTTCACTTAATAACAGTCCTAAAAGTTTATATTTCCTAGACTATAGACCATTAAAGCGTTTTCTACATTTGAAAACCATTTCAGCTTTAATCAAGAAATATTTGATCTTTAACGCATAATATAAGTTATCTTAATATAACACAAGTACATTTTGCACTTATACTAAAGTCTCTTTGACATCTTCTATTTCGCTCCTCTCCGCAAAGTCTATTTGAGGATAAAGATGGATGAGCGACAGTGTTGTCCCGGTTTCCCGACTGTGTAAGAGTGGACGTTTCCTCCATCCGTAAGTGCGACGTTTGTGGTTTCGCACCTCTACGAAGTAGCTCTAGTTCAGTCTCGTGGGAACCAATTTTTCGTTTTGAACTCTGAAAATTTCCCGTCAACCTTACATTGATTTATTTCCTATATGTTACTATAACTACAGCCATATTAATGAAAAAATGATAGATTTTACATTGACCGACTCTGAGTGAGAACTATTCATTGGTAGGATCGGAAATATCATACATCATATTTTCTTGATTACCCGAGATAAAACTCACCAGATTATTTGTAGCGCTAAATTAGGGTTTCAACGCAATTATTCCTATCGGAAGCTGTAAATAGAAGGTATTTGTTATTGCTTTATTTTTATAGCAAAGTACAGGTCCTATTTATTGTCACGGCCCGCGTCATTTGATTAATCTCCTTAATCAAAGGAAATTTGACCTTTAGATTAATCACTTTTTTGACAATATATGTCTATTTCTGACGATCGTCTCATGAATAATGATGTAATACATCGGTAGTAAGTACTCATCGAATGAATTGGATTGCCAATCGTACAATAAGGAATAACGCGGTCTGTACGTTCAAATAAATTTCTATCACTCATACGTACACTTTTACTTCTCTCTAAATTTATTGCCAGAAACG